>CM047749.1:32753432-33395932 GCA_026225825.1 Pistacia integerrima | reverse complement strand
CTTTCTATGAAGGTCTCCAAGAAGAAAATGTGGCAGGATTGGACCTTGAGGATCCGACTTATTCAGATTGAAGAAGACAGCCTTGAGTCGAGCCAACGACAATAAACAAAGGTGCTGCTTGGGAGGCAACCCAAGGGGAGTTTGTTTTCTTTTTCTCGCATTTTGAATTTTGGTTATTTTTTGCCTTTTCTTTGCATTTCATCTTACATTGGGGACAATGTAAGCTTTAAGTGTGGGGGAGGGGATTTAGGTTGTTATGTAGTGTTCAAAAAAAAAAAAAAAAAAAAAACAGTTTTTGTTTTTAGGAAGGTTTATCTTTGAGTCATGTCTTTGAACGTCTAGTGATGCATGAAATAGTAACTTGACTTTGTTGTTGAGCATATTCCTTGACTTAGGATGTTAGCAATATTTCATAAAATAGAGTTAATCATATTTGAATCTTTGTAGTGTTGAAACAATATGTCTTGAGAAGTTGTGTGAACTTGGTGACGAGGCATGATTGAGGAGTGTATAACAACCCTTAGAAAAAAAAATTTGTTTCTCTTAAGCTAGTCCTAAATTTGGGTTTAAGCAAATAGGAAAAAGAAAACAAAGGTATGTGGTGAGTCGAGATGGAGCGTAAAATGCACTCACTCATAAACACAACCATGAAATGAGATGGAGCATAAAATGCACTCATTCTTTTTCAAAAAAAAAAAAAAAATATCCCTAGTTTGCTACCCAGTTTGTAGTAGTAAAGAGAAACAATTGAGGAAAAGTTGAGAGGGGAGTTGTATATGAATTGGTTATGATTAGTTTCCTTATTTGAATTGGCTGATTGAGAGTAATTGTGGAAGATGATGAAGAGAGATGAATGCCATTAACTCTACTTTATTTTATTTTGCTGCTTCCTAAGTTAGGTATGAATATGTATGGATTAAAAATTGTTGCTTATGCATCCTGTTGGTGTTTTGGATATGACTTGAGATGATGGTGTTCTTGATATGACTTGCGTGTAATGTTTGTTTGAATTAGTTTGCCCGAGGACGTGCAAAAGCTAAGTATGGGGGAATTTGATGGGAATGCAAAATGTCATATTTACCCTCCTTAATGTTTAGTCTTTTATATGTATTTGTTGCCTAATTGTACTCATTATTACTTTATTTTGATTTAGGAAGCAAATGGAGGTATTAATTGCAAAACGGAACTAATTAGGTGAATTCGGATAGTTTCTCCACTACTTCGTAATCTAGGCATAATTCTCTCATCCAAGCTCTGACTGAGATGATTCAAAATGCTGTGGAACGCTACGAAATAGATCTACAATTTTCATGTTTTGCATTTGGAGATATTCTCTCTGCATCAAGGTTGTAATCAGGCTTGAAGTTGACACACCTGCACTACCGACGTTCTGACTTGTCATGCAAGTCAGTCTATTATTGCACGTTTTGAAGACATACATGCTGCACGAAAATTACAGCTGGAAACACCACTTTCCTATTTTATTAGGACTTTATTTTATTTCCAATTAATCAGATCAGATTAGGATAAGTGTTATTTTAGGATATTAGAATTTGTTTAGGAGATAGAGTAGTTTTTCCAGATTTGAATTGGATTTTAAAAGGAGAGATCAGATTAGGTTTTGAGGACACCACGCCTCTCTCTTCTCTTCTCTGCAATTTTTCTTTCTTGAGTTTTTGTTGATGGCCATGAGCGGCTAATTTTTGTAACTTGGTAGAAGGAAACGGAGACCTCGGAATCAACCAACTGTGAGATCTAATCTATTTTATTTTAGTGTTCAATTTTCGTGTTTGAGTATTGAATGTTATTATGTGCATATCTTCATGATTGATGCATTTAATTACTAGGAGGCCTACTAGTGGATTATTTGTTGCAATCTACTGCTAAGTTTGATATCAAATCCGTAATTGTTTGATCCCTCTAACTTGTGAAGCAATTAGGGTTAATAATTTGCTACGTCAAGAATTAGTAATCTTAAGAGGAACATTCAACTAAATTAAATACAACCGCTTGTGTTTGCGTTGTTTAGCTTCATCGATTTCTCTAATTCTTAAGGCTGCCATTAGATTAAATCCTTAGCGCTTGTCTAGGGTTGTTTAATGGTAAGATTAATTAAGATCGCTTGTTTCCTAATTAATTACAATTAAGGAGAGATAGGAAAATAGTTCCAACGGTGAATATTCAACGTAAGAATTGATTTACTTTTGCATCAATGATTAGTTGTAAGATTCCGATGGTGGATGTTGACGGAGACCAAGTTTCATTATTTTGATTGATTTTCGATTTGAATTGTTTTTGTTTTTCCTGAGATTGTTTTCTGTTTTTACTCAAAACCCCCAAGCCTTGTTCACATAATCGAAAATTTGGCTGGACACTCTTTGTGGGATCGACCCTTGCTTACCCTATTTACAGTTTAGTAGTTAGGTGAGTCCATGACTATTCCTATTGGGATTAGGGTTTTTAATTAAGTGACATTATATAAGTGAAACTTAATGTAACGCCCCGCTTGAGGTACGTATTTAAGATTTGCTGTATTACTTAAAAGTTCATTGATTTAGTTTCAATTGAGTTTGTATGTTGTATTGGTTAAGTATTTGCTTTGAAATTGGTTGAGATTTGGTGAATTTTGGAAATCCAATCTTCGCCGGGGTGAAGGAGAATCTTCGCCTCGGCGATGAGGTGCTGCACCCACGGGTAGGTTCTGCCCTGTTTCACCGGGGCGACGGAAAGTTCTTTGCCGCGGCGACGAGCCATTTAAAAAGTTTCTTGAGTTTTCTAGAGAATTCTTCTTTTGGGGCATAATGACCATTCTACCCCTAATTAGTAGAAAAAGTGGGGAGTAAAATGTAAGGAAATTAAGTAGAGATTGTGTTGGTAATAAGGGTGTTTTTGCAAAGAATCAAAGGATATGGATGGAATTTCTAAGGAAGAGCAAGGGAAAAATGGGAAATGATGCTTATAATATGAGTTAAAAAGAGTTAAAGTGTAGAGAAACCTTTTGTTCATCCATTTTCCACCGCCATAACCATTCTCTAACTTCTCTCAATTTTCCATCCAATCTTTCAAGATTTCCAAGGACTTTTTGAGTAGATTTTTAATCTAAAGCATCCTAAGGTAAGGATTCTTACTTTAGATGAGAGTTTTAGTATGTTTTGGTTAAAGCTTATATTATTTTTGTTTAAAGTTGTAGAGAGAAATCAAGCTACTAAAGGAAAGGAAAAGTGTTAGAGAAGCTTTTTCCCTCACAAGGTAAGTAAATCCAACCAAGTTAAGTTTTGAATAAGCTTTGAGTAGAAATTTATTTTAACTATGTATGTATATATTATACCTACTGAAAATTGAGATGAGATGTGTGCTTAGTCCTAGTAGTTGGGTATGATTAAATTTGAGAAGTGTTTTTGATGTGTGATGGGAAAAGGAGTTTGAGATGAAGTTTGAGGGATGTTGTGTAAACCTTTTTGGAAGTGTTTTTCTTGACAGAGATTATGAGTATTTGAGGGAGTTTTCCCCCATTTTGGATGGCTGGAGAATGAAGTATAGTAGTAATTTTAGTAGAGTGTTTTTATGCACATGAGTTGCTTGATGAAATGCCTAGGTGAAATCTGCCCTGTCACTGCCGTGACTTTCTAAGTAATTTTTTGGCATCTTACGGATTGAACTGGGCTGAGACCAAAACATTAAAGTTGTAGCCCTGTGTTTAAGCTTTAAAACGAGACCAAAACCGTAGAAATCCAATATGTATAACGCAAGTTATGCCCTTTTTAGTGCAGACTGTGCAGAATGACTGTTTTGACGAAATCTTGCATTTGGCATTTCATAAGTGCATTAGTGAGCATGAGTTGTTCTTACACATTTTTTTTATGCACTTAAGAAGTAGCTTGAGACTTAGTAGAGAATGTAAGTATAAGCTACTTTAAGAGTAAAGAGAGAGAAAGAGAGTATGAGCACTAGAGAACGAAGAGAAAAGAGAATAGAGTAGGTTATGCGATGGGGAACCCGTGAGTAATGGGTAGAGTTTCCCGCATGTACGCCGCATTAAGAGAGCGGCATGAGTAAGAGAGAGAAAAAAAAAGTGGTGTAGCCCGTGAGAGTGCATGCGGATGAGGGCTATACCCGAGTACCTGAGAGAGAGATTATACACTCACATGGCCAAGGGTTCCGAATCCATGCATAACCGAGTCCGATCGGCTAAGATGAGTAGAAGTCACGTAGAGTGGGAGCGAGTCCCGGCCGTGCCTCCGGTAAGATGAGGCCGTGACTACTAAAGAGAGTTAGTAAAAAGAGTTATGAGAAAGAGAAAGTAGTGAGGAGTATAAAGAGAGAGTAAATGAGAACTGTAAGGAAAGAATTAGAGAGAAATAGTTACGGGGATAGATGTGTAGAGGATTTACTTACTGAGCATTAGTTGTGCTCACCCCGTTGTTTTTCATGTTTTGCAGATCCGTGAGGTCACGGTCGGATGGGCGTCGGCAAGCGGAGGGAAATGGCTACACTGTCCACTCTGTTTTGATGTTTTGTACATGACACAACTTTTTGTATTTACAGGATGTATATATTTAATAAAAAGAAAAATTTGGGCCCAACCTTTTTATGTTATTTTATATGTATTTTATTATGTACATGCTTTATGACTATTTGAGTAGAAAGAGGCTATTACACTTAATTAAAACATAAAAGATAATTTTTCATTCATTGATTGAAAAGAAAACCTTGGCCACCTTTTCTTCTCTCTCTCACATTTTTCATAGTGTGTGAATCAAAGAATTTTTTCTTTGATTCACTTGATTCTTAAGCCTTCTATTAGTTCTAGCAAAACTATAGTAGGTTCTGCAGATTATCTTCATGTGGACGACGTTCGTGCGATTCCCTTCTTGAATCGACAAGCAAAATCAAAGTATTGAAGGAGCCTCCAAACGTTGGTAATGTGTTCCTGATCCTTGTATGGATTATTTACTATGATTTATATTGTTAAGATTTTCTGTTTATTAACATGGAAGCAATTTGATCTATACCCGGATCTTGGCGTAGAAAGTGATTGATTTCTGTTTTAATTTGTGATTTTTCCGTTGCCTTCTCAAGATCAATCACTAACAGACCTCCTCCTAAAAAATGAGCTAACTTTTTCTTAAATAGTAGCCAAAAACCCTAGGACCAAATGCTATAAAAGAAAAATGCAGCGTTTAAAAAAAAAAAAAAATTGCAGTTTTTGACACGACAAGAAAAAAAATCTCGCCATGACATCGAGTTGAGTTTAATTGACCCATGATTCCAAAGGCTAGCTTGCCACGGTGAATTTTTGATCTTCTTTGCTGAATTTATGAAACTGTCCTCCACTTGCTTCTTCACTTGAATCTTCAATCTTCTTGATCTCCAATAGGAACAAACTCTGAGGGGGCTTCTAGTTAGCATCAGAATTTCCTCGATCTTCTGAATTGCACTCGATTTCGGATTTAGAAACTCATTTTTGCTCTATTTTGCTCCAACTACATGTTTTGGCCTAAAACATAAAATATGCAGAACTAAGTAACAATTTAGGCACAAAACTCGTAAGAAGTATCTGAAAATCCTACAAAAATGGTATAGAAAATAGTATAATCCTAGGATTATCAAATACCCCCAAACTTAAGGTATGCTCATCCTCGAGCATCAGAAACAAAGTGAAACAAAAGAAAAACAACATAAAACTGAATTAGCAAAGGAAAATTAAATTCAAACACAAAAGAAATGCTAGAATTGATTGCAAATGCAAGTCTAAAAAATTGTTGATACATTATTACAAGAAAATGCTTAACACTCCAAAAAGTCATAAATTGAATTGACTCTCTTTCTCTAGTGGTCCCCTAAGTAGGTAATCCCTACTTCAATCCACCTTCCAACTTCCCGAATTATTTTATGCAAAAATGTAAAGTTTATCAAACGGTGGTAGACTCCATAAGCCTATGTATCAAACTACTCTCCACAAATGTAGGCTAGACATCGCTAAGAATCAAAAGGTCTTTGTAAGCTTGTAACGTTAGGCTTGGGTAAGTGGCTTCAAAGAAAAGATAGGAAAAACAAAGCAAGAGAACTCGGTTTTCCTCATGCAAACACAAAGAGCCACATTGGTCCCATTTTCTTTCTCAATCACCATCCAAAAGTATTAACCCTTTTTACAACCCCCAAACTTATGCATTTCCAGCACAAACATGGCATATTAAGATAATAAAAGAACTAGAACTAAATCTTCAAGTGTTAACTTCATTGCATTCCATTCATATTGACCAAATGGTACAGTAAATGCAGTTTTATACCTATCTTCTGGTTTAATTTGGATTTGCCAAATTCCAGATTTCATGTCGAATTTGGAAAAGATTCTTGAATTAGATAATTTTTGTAATAAATCTTTATTGTTTGGGATTGGGTATCTTATCCATCTTAAGGTTGTATTAAGAGGTTTATAATTTATGACAAGTCTTGGAACTCCTCTTTCAAGTTCAGCATTTTTCTGAACATAGAAGGCTGAGAAACTCTAGGTCGTTACACACAAAGAGGAGATATGCAGAGATTAAATAAAACTTAAATAAACTTAAAATTTAAATAATCTTACAATTTAATAAGACAACAGCGGCAAAGCCGCACTAAAATTATATTAAAAAGTAAGATTAATTCTTAACTAGGTAATGGCAGCAGTGCCGCACTGGAACTAGATTAAGTGATTGACAAAAATTTAAAGAAACAAAGAACACAAATAAAAACTTAAATAAACATTAAAACCAAACATGATGAATGATGAAGAGATTAATAAAAGAACTAGAACTTGAAAGATTAAACATTGAATGATTATTGAAAGATTAAAGGAAATTGAACTTACAAAAAAAGGCTTTCTTTTTGGAGAGCTTTGAGAGGTTTACATCAAAAGAGAGTGAAAGAGAAAGTTTTAGAATTGGCTTTGTAAAGCCTGGTTCACATTGCACGAGTCCTCCTAATTTATCGAAATCTTATCTCACTATAACATCACATGAATACTATTGAGTGAATATTTTAATAATTTTTTGTAAAGAGCATTACATGTCTCTTTTTGCAGGGAATCTCTGACTCTTCAATATAATGCCAGATATTCTCTAAATCTGATGTTGGTTTTTTGGCCGGTCTTCTTTTTAAGAGAAGCGGTAATTTCAAATTGTTTGGAATAACTTAGATGATTTCATAACAATCATCTTCATTGCTCTGGGTGAGATTGACCGAGGCACTAGAGCTTCGGTAAGATTCTTCTCCATCTTCTTCTTTTGCTTCCTCTTTTTCATCTTGGAGTTGTGAAAGAATAGTCTTGAGGTGGTCTTTAAGTTCTTGTTTTGTCTTGGCTCCTGCTAAGGATACTGATGCCACATTCTTTTTTTGTAAAAAAATTGTCAATTTCAGGGGTAATTGCCTGAGTTTGATGAAATGAACTTGAGAGACAAAGTTGATTTTTTTCTGGGGACACGTGGGATGCATCAAATTTATCCCACCATTTGACTTTAAATTTCTGGATCAAATTAGGGAGATTGCTAATATTTTGGACAATTTCATATTCCCACTGTAAAATCCATGAGAGGTGGAACTTTGTTGAGAAATGAAGTGATGGAGGGAAGTTTGAATCTGCTTCGGAAACTTTGAACTTGAGCTTGAACTCATTGAATCCTTCATGGACAGTTGGGGGTAAGATTTCGGCAATTAATCCAAAATGATCCCACCATTGGGAAATTTGAATAAAGTGTTCCTTTTGAAGTAAATCATCCAGGAGTGCCTGTGATGACTATTTTGGAGAAAGAGTGATCTATTCCAGGCCCTTTGATAGTCCCGGTAATTATATCCAAGCGGATCAAAATTTTAGGAAATTTTTTTGAATTGGTTTGGGTTGGATCCCCAATCAGAAGGACTAAGGATTTTCATAATATGAAAGGTTGAATGAGTGATAAATCCCAGTTGGTTTTTATCCTCATAGTGTTTAAACTCACAAGAGTCAGAATCAACAAGAAGAAATTCATAAAATTTTTGAGTTTTCCTTAAATCTTCAGGGATAAAATGAAAATTTTTTGGAAAATTTTGTTGAACTAATTATTTAGGGTTTTCAAAATCACAACCTTCTTCGAAAACCAAAAGTTTAGTTGCAATTCCTTTTTGAATATATTTTTATCATGGTTTAAGGGCTTTTAATGGTGTAGCCACAGGAACAAGTTCTTTGTTTTTTGAAAGAGCAATTTGAGCTGCCTTTTGCAATGTAATTTTTTCACATTGGGAAAATTCTTGGGAATTTTTTGGAAGAGTTTGAGGTTCTTTAAATTTCAAAATCTCATTTTTTGGTAAATTTGGTGTTAACCCAATCATAGCTAAGGCTACTTCTGGACTTTGTTGAAAAGAGCTGATCCAATTATGGATTTGCTCTGTATTTGTTGGGCTCTGAGAAGAGCTTGTTAAGGCTATGCCTTTTCCTTTTGATTGTTGGGCCTTTTCTTGGGCTTCTTCTTCACATATGAGTTCACACCATGATTTGGTGTTTGTGGGCTTTTGGGCATAAGAAGCCTTTGATTGTTTTTGAGTGAATGGAGGGTTGGTCTTTTTAGGAGGCATGATGGTTATCTACCTTGAAGGAATTCCCTGGTGAGGAAGTCAGGTAGGGAATTAGCTTCTCCTTTGATGTATTCAATGTTAAAATCAAACACACATAAAATTGCTTGCCATCTTGCAAAAATTTGTTTTGATGCAATATTTTGAACATCCTTTTGTAAAACATGTTTAGCAGTTTGACAATCAATACGAAGTAAAAATTTTTGATTGAGTAAATCACTTTGAAATTTGGAAATGCATAGGACAATGGATAAAATATCTTTTTTGATAGTGGAGTATTTTTGTTGAGTTTCATTCCAAAATTTGGAAGTAAATTGGATAACTTGTTCTTTGTTATCTTGTACTTGTTTGAGAATACCTCCATATCCTAAATCTGAGGCATCTGTTTCAACTATTTTGAAGGCTAATGGGTTTGCTAAATGCAAACATGGTAAATGGATGATTTGGGCTTTAATCTGTCGGATTGTATTAGTGTGTTGGTTTGTCCACGGTGTTGGATTCTTCTTCAACCTTTCATATAAAGGTTTGCAAATTTGACTAAGTTTAGGATAAAAATCCATTACATAATTAAGACTTCCTAAGAATCTTTGTAACTGGGTTTTATCAGTGATGACATCAGGGAATTTTTTACCAAATTCAATGGATCTTTAAATAGGTATAATTGTACCATTGTAGATTATTTGTCCTAAAAATTGGATCCTTGTCTGAAAAAGGTTTGTTTTTGTTTTTGAAACAACTAAACCATTTGTTTTGACAATATGAATAAATGTTTTTAAATGTTTAAAGTGTTGATCTATACTAGATGAAAATATAAGAACATCATCGATATAGACAATAAGGAATTGAGAGTATGGATTGAATATATCATTCATTATTCTTTGGAATTCTGATGGGGCATTTTTTAACCCAAAGTGCATTACATTCCATTCATATTGACCAAATGGTACAGTAAATGCAGTTTCATAACTATCTTCTGGTTTAATTTGGATTTACCAAAATCCAGATTTCATGTCGAATTTGGAAAAGATTCTTGAATTAGATAATTTTTGTAATAAATCTTTTTTGTTTGGGATTGGGTATCTTATCCATCTTAAGGTTGTATTAAGAGGTTTATAATTTATGATAAGTCTTGGAACTCCTTTTTCAAGTTCAGCATTTTTCTGAACATCGAAGGTTGAGCAACTCCAAGGAGACTTGCTTTTCCTAATTAATTTTTTCTGTAGAAGATCATTGATTTCCTTTTTACAATGTTCTTCTAATTCTTTATGCATTTGTATTGGTCTGGCTTTTGTAGGCATTTCTTTTTCATCAAAATATTTTTCATAAGGCAAACTGACCGTATGTTTTTTCTATCCCAAAAAGCATTAGGTAGGTCAGAGCAAATTTGAGTTTCAATAGTTTTTGGTATTTGCTTTATCTTTGTGTGGATATCATTATGTTGAAGTTGGGATTCGATTCTTTTAGTTTTAACTTCTTCTTGAAGGAAGTATATATGTTTTTGTTTATGTAGGATAAGGTGATTAATTTCTTTCTTTGACGTTGAGTATCCTTGGAGGATATTAAGGTTTTTTTGGATGGGTTTGTGTATAAATTTGAAGATAAGAACTTCACCCATTATTTTTGTGGATATCCCCGAATCATCAACACTAAATTGTTGTATTAAATTAATGAAGGGTGTTCCTAGTATTATACTTCTTCTCAAATTTTTTACTAATAAAAAGGAGGTGTTTAAACAAATATTTTGATTATAAACTTTAACATCTGATAATTTGTAATTGATAAAAAGTGTTGAGCCATTGGCTGATTTAGCAGATTCTAGTGTTTTTTCATAGTATTTTGTAGGAACTAATCCTTCTTGGATACAATTGAAGTCTGCTCCAGTATCAAATAGAGTAATTGTTTCTAGTATAAATTCATCATTGATTAAGAGTTTCATCTTAATATGCCATTTTTTATAAGTTATTTGGGTTAGCATATTTATGAAATCTTCATTATGATCTTTATCATCGCCAGATTCTTCAGATTTATCTTTTTCTTTGGCAACAAGTAATTTCGAATGTTGTTTTTGTTGCTCTTTTAAATCTTTAACTTCAATTTTTAGTTGTTGGATTCCTTTTGTTAAATCTTCAAGTGTTAATTTCCTTTTTTCTTGTTTTTCGAATTTGTCAATAATATTTTGAAAACTATAAGCCTTATGGGTTTCTATTTTCCTATCAGTTTTTTCGAAGGTATTTTTTAGTCTCTCTAGATACTCTTTTCTCAGAAGAGGATCATCAATTTTATTAACGACTTCTAGGAGGAATTCTTGGTCCTTGGTTAAGACATTTATTTCATTTTCACTGGAGGTTTCGATTTCATCAATTTGGTTGTCGTAAGACATTTCTTTTTTCACTTGAATCAGAATCAGAGGACTGTACCATTATCATTTCAATTTTATGTATGATCTCATCATCAAGGCTTAATTCTCTAATTCCTTTACTAATTTTACAATATCTAGCGATATGACCCTGTTTACCACATCTAAAGCACGTGAATTGTTTTGTGGGTTTGTTTGTTTTAGAAAATTTGTTTTGTTGAAAAGGTTTTTTCCTAAATGTGGGTTTGTATGTATGGTTCTTACGATTATTCATGGTTTTATTACGATTATTCATGGTTTTATCACATTGACCTTTGCAGGTTATTGTTTTCTTGGTTTTCTTTCCTTTAAAAGAATTTCTGTGATGATTGTCAAATTGTTGACAAAAATTTCCTAATTCTTTTCCCAACTGTTTTCTCTCTTTTTGCCTTTGGTAGGCGAGTTTTTCATCTTTACAAATTTTCATTCCGACTTTCAAGGAATTGATAATTCCTCAACAATACCACAACCTTATTATTCAGTTCAAACGCCCTCCCAACAAGATAGGGAAGAGACATCACAAAGAATGTCTCTAACCTATTCCCAAATGATAGATTTGCCAGAATTAAACATTATTGAAAATTTTGATATTGATAAAACCTTCTTAAGAAATGTTTTTTATTCAAAAGATAATCAAGAATTAAGAGAAACGTTCTTCAAAAGCTTCAATAAAAAAGAGAGGGATCTAATTCAAAAAAATTATTACAACTTTATGAAAACACACCAAATTCTTATACCTTTCTTCCAATGGTTTGATAGTGAAAAAACAATCAATGTCCAAACAAAAACAAAACAGTGGAAAATCACAAGAGGAAAAGATAATGAAGAGATAAAGTCAATTCATCCACCTTTAACAGAAGTAACGATTCCCTATAAAGGAGAAAAAATTAGGGCTTCACCTTTTAAAGTCAAAGAAAATTTAAGTGAAATATCAGGAAATGATATAAAAAATATTTATCAACAAAATAATTATGCAAAACCAATGTTTGAATACTATTAGCGAACAACTAAATAGAATTGAAGACATTGTAGCAAAACCCATTCTAAAACCTACTGACAAAAGTCAAAACCACTAAAAATTGTTGATAACAAACCTTTATTCATTCCACATGAAATCCCTTCAAAACACACTAAAACTTTAACCAACAAAGAAGAATTTATGCAAGAAATAAATAGAAAACTCAACTAGATAAAAGAAGAATTCTATAATGTTGTCGCACTAGACACCCCATAAACTTCTAGACATATAAATTTTATTGGCAAAAAAGATTCATCAGAATCATTAGAAACTGATGATCAAAATACTTCCTCAAGTGATAATTCTATTCAAATCAACAACATGAATTGGAAAAAACCCCTGAAAATGTACTATCCAAGAGCTTCAGCCCCAAATTTAGTTTTGGAAGAATTCTCTCAAATACAACAAAGAAAATACAATGCCAATTCTATCTATGAATGGAACATAGATGGCATGTCTGATTATAATATTATTATGATCTTACAACAAATGACTATGGTCCGTAATGCCTATAGGACTAAACATAGTTCAACAAACCAAGCCATAGCCCACTTGTTGGTAGCTAGCTTCACTAGCTCCCTCAAATCCTGGTGGGATAGCCACCTACAAGAACAAAACCAATTTTGGATGAAGATGGTAATAAAATTCAGGATGCTATTAATATCTTAATTTTTGTGATAACTCTCCACTTTGTAGGGGACCCTACAAACGTAAAAGACAAAAGTCAAGCAACACTAATGAACTTAAAATGCAAAACCCTTCATGATTATAGATGGTATAAAGAAATATTTTTTGTTAGGGTTATGCAAATGCCTGATAGTAACAAAGCCTATTGGAAGGTTAAATTTTTGGCAGGATTACCCAACATCTTAGCTGAAAAGGTTAGAGAAAAAATTAGGAAACGATATGATGGAATTATACCATATGACAATTTAACTTATGGATAATTACATAGTTTTGTCCAGAAAGTCGGAATGAAAATTTTTAAAGATGAAAAACTCGCCTACCAAAGGCAAAAAGAGAGAAAACAGTTGGGAAAAGAATTAGGAAATTTTTGTCAACAATTTGACAATCATCACAGAAATTCTTTTAAAGGAAAGAAAACCAAGAAAACAATGACCTGCAAAGGTCAATGTGATAAAACCATGAATAATCATAATAAAACCATGAATAATCATAAGAACCATACATACAAACCCACATTTAGGAAAAAAAATCTTTTCAACAAAACAAATTTTCTAAAACAGACAAACCTACAAAACAATTCACGTGCTTTAGATGCGGTAAACAAGGTCATATCGCTAGATATTGTAAAATTAGTAAAGGAATTAGAGAATTAAGCCTTGATGATGAGATCATACATAAAATTGAAATGATAATGGTATAGTCCTCTGATTCTGATTCAAGTGAAAAAAGAAATTTCTTACGACAACCAAATTGATGAAATCAAAACCTCCAGTGAAAATGAAATAAATGTCTTAACCAAAGACCAAGAATTCCTCCTAGAAGCCGTTAATAAAATTAATGATCCTCTTTTGAGAAAAGAGTATCTAAAGAGACTAAAAAATACCTTCGAAAAAACTGATAGGAAAATAGAAACCCATAAGGCTTATAGTTTTCAAAATATTATTGACAAATTCGAAAAACAAGAAAAAAGGAAATTAACACTTGAAGATTTAACAAAAGGAATCCAACAACTAAAAATTGAAGTTAAAGATTTAAAAGAACAACAAAAACAACATTCGAAATTACTTGTTGCCAAAGAAAAAGATAAATCTGAAGAATTTGACGATGATAAAGATCATAATGAAGATTTCATAAATATGCTAACCCAAATAACTTATAAAAAATGGCATATTAAGATGAAACTCTTAATCAATGATGAATTTATCCTAGAAACAATTGCTCTATTTGATACTGGAGCAGACTTCAATTGTAATAACTGCTTTCTACTAGCATACTTTAGAACATATTCAATAAAAACATACATAATTAGTATATGAAAATAGTTGGGCCCAAATTTTTCTTTACTTACAAAACTAATTCTTTACATATATCAAAATAACAAGTACAAAAAACTTAGCGACAGTGGACAGTAATGCCAATCCTCCCCGCTTGTCGACGTCCTTCCGACCGCTGCTCACCTATTTCCTGCAAAAATATGGAAAAACAACAGGGTGAGCATAAAAATGCTCAGTAAGTAAATCCCTTAACTCTTCTCCTTCTTAGGTTCTTTCCGTACTTAATTCCTTCTCTTTTCTTTCTCTGTTTCTTACTCTCACTATTCTTTTCTTTCTTTCTACTTCTCTCTGTTCTTTCTTTCTTATTCTTTCTATTCTTCCTAACCATGATGAAATTTATGGCAATATGCATGAATAAAATGCATATGCAATAATGCATAAAATGTTTTTTCTTTCTTATTTCTATTTTCTTGTACTATTTCTTTCTATTCTTTTCTTTTCTTTCTTGTTTTTCTTTTCTTTTCTTTTCTTGGCTTATTCAAGCCTTCTCATTCTTTCTTATTCTTATTCTTTCTCATTCTTTCTTTTCTTACTCTTTCTCATTCTTTCTTATTCTTTCTTTTCTTATTCTTTGCCGATCAGACTCGGTTGATGTATGGGTTTGGAACCTTGGCCGTGTGAGTGAGTACAGTCCTCATCTGCATGTACTCTTGCAGACCGTACAACTTCTTCTTTCTTCTTAGGCCACTCAATTAAGGTGGCGTGCATGTAGGAATTCTTCTCGCTACAACCCTCATCCAGATACACTCTTACGGGCCGTACAATTCTTCTTCTTCTTATGCCACTCAATTAAGGTGGCGTGTATGTAGGAATTTTCTTCTTAGCACTCACGGTTCCCCATCACAACAACCTATTCTTTTCTCTTCTTTAACACTCTTTAATTCTTTAATGCTTATTCTTCCTTTCTCTTTATTCTTAGAGTGTTTTATTCTTTATTCTTTATTCTTTCTTAAGTTTCTACACATACACAATTATATGCATATGGATGGCTCATGCTTAAAATTTCTTACTTACATGCACTTATGAAATGCACATATGCAATGTTGCATAAAATTAAGGTTTCTACCCAACTCATACTTCACTTAGGCATTTCATCAAACAATAATTGTGCATGAACAAACCCTAATTTAATTATCATTCTATTGGTTTCTTAAACCACCCAAATTGAGAGAAAAAACTCTCTTATATCATCACCATATCTACACGGCACAAACACTCCCAAAAGATTTCTCCAATTCTTCCAATTTCAACCCATCATCACACCATCACATACACTCCTCATATTCAAACATATCCAACAACAAGCATAAATAATCATCAATCTCATCTCGATTTCTCAATAATCATAACATATACATATTTAAAGGAAATCTCTACTCACTTGATTTTCTTAAACTTTAACTTGAGTTAGATTTTGAGTGGAATTTACTTACCTTATGCTTGAGTAGTCTCTCCTAAGCTCTCTACTCTTGTTGGATTCAAATCTTCTCTTAACCCTAAGCATAAACTTCATAAGAACTCAACTTTTACACAAATAAATCATAGATAAAGAGCATGAATTCTTACCTTTTGATGCCTAGAATCAAAACCCTATGAAAATCTACTCCAAAGCCCTCAAATTCCTTGGAGAAGTGAATGAAAATTTGAGAGAAAATGGAGGAGGAGAGTGGCAGTGGAATGAAGGAAATAAGGGTTACAAACGCTTTTTTGGAAATTTCATCCTTGTCCCTTAGTCAATTACCATAATGCCCTCATTTTTATTGTATTCTTTCTGAAATTCTATCTCTTTTCACTCCCCACAATTTTAACTAATTTTGAGTGAAAAGACTATTTTACCCTTAATACAAGTTTAAGGCATTTTCTAAGGGCTATAAAACATAATTTAAATCATGTACCTCCATGTTGGGCGTTACAATTCTCCCCCCCTTAAACGAATTTCGTCCCTGAAATTCAAACGAACAACTCCGGGTAACGGTTCTACATATCTTGTTCTGTCTCCCATGTAGCTTCTTCTACTTTATGATTTCTCCAGAGGACTTTCACTAAAGAGATACTCTTATTCCGGAGCTCTTTAATTTTTCTGTCCAAAATCTATACTGGTTGCTCCTCATACACAAGATTCTCTTTTAAGTCTACGTCCTCTATGCTCAGAATATGGTAAGGATCACTTATATACTTTCGAAGCATCGAGACATGAAATACATTGTGAACTCTGTCCATATTGGGTGGTAGAGCTAATCTATAGGCCACCTTTCCTACTCGCTGTAACACCTCAAATGGACCAATGAATCTCGATGCTAACTTTCCTTTATTACCAAAACACATCACCCGTTTGTAGGGGGAAACTTTCAAAAAAACTTTGTCACCCACTTCGAACTCAACTTCTTTTCTTTTCAGATCAGCATAACATCTTCTATCATTTTCTGAGTCATTTCTGGCCCAAGAGCTAATTCAACTCATCTCACTCGCCCATCTCATCCCAATGCAGTGGAGATCTACACCGTCTACCATACAAAGCCTCATAAGGAGCCATCTTAATTGTAGACTGGTAGCTGTTATTATAAGCAAACTCCACCAAGGGTAACATCTCATGCCAGGATACTTTATAATCTATACAGCATGCTCTCAACATGTCCTCAAGCACTTGATTTGTTCTCTCTGTCTGGCCATCTGTTTAAGGATGATAGGCAATACTAAAAGCCAATCTGGTACCCAAATTCCTCTATAAACTCATCCAGAAAGCTGAGACAAATCTAAAATCTCTCTCTGATACTATTGTCTTGGGTACACCATGAAGTCTCACTATCTATTTAATATACATCTGGGCCAATTGATCCGAAGTGGTACTCTCCTTTACTGGAAGAAAATGGGCTGATTTCGTTAATCTGTCTATTATCACTGATATAGCATTATATCCTTTCTGCACTCTAAGGAGACCTGTAATAAAATCCATCGAGATACTCTCCCATTTCCATTCAGGAATACTAAGTGACTGAAGCAACCCTGTGGCCTTTGGTGTTCTGCTTTCACTTGCTGACAAGTTAGGCATTTAGCTACAAACTCTGTAATATCTTTCTTCATCCTTGGCCACCAATAGCCTTTCTTTAAATCTTGATACATCTTGGTTGCTTCAGGATGAGCAATGTACGGTGTATCATGAGCCTCTATAAGGATTTTTTTTCTCAAATCATCATCCCGAGGAATACACAACCGACTCCTAAAACAGAGAACATCATCCAACAATCAAAACTCTAATATCTTGCCCTCATGCACTTGCTGAACTGTTTTCTGACACCACTCATCAATTAGCTGCTTTTCTTTAATTTCTTCTAGTAAGGTAGACTGAACCTCTAACCTGGAAATCCGTCCTGGTATGATCTCAATCTGCTCTTTACACAACTCTTCCATTAACTATTTCTGTCTTGTGAGTCGGGACAAATAAGCTTTCCTGCTCAGAGCATCGGCTACTACATTAGCTCTCCCCGGCTGATACTTAATCTCACACTCATAATCTTTAACCAGCTCTAACCATCTTCTCTGTCTCATATTCAACTCCTTCTAAGTAAAGAAATACTTTAAACTCTTATAGTCGTTGTAGATATTACTCTTGGCACCATAAAAGTAATGCCTCCAAATCTTCAAGGCAAAGACTACTGCTGCCAACTCTAAATCATGTGTAGGGTATCTTGTCTCGTACTCTTTCAATTGACGAGAAGCATAAGCTATAACCCTACCTAACTGCATCAATACGGTGCCAAGTCCCTATAGTGAGGCATCTGTAGAAATGTCATAATCTACACCCTCCTGTGGTAACACTAACACTGGAGCTGTCATTAATCTTTTCTTTAACACTTGAAAACTCTCCTCACAAGCAGTTGACCATATAAAAGGTACTCTCTGTTTGGTAAGAGCTGTCAATGGCTTAGCTAACTGGGCAAACCCAACCACGAACTGGTGGTAGTAACCTGCTAGTCCCAAGAAACTCCTCACTTCTTTTACTGTCTTCGGCCTTTTCCATTCTAGGATTGCCTTTACTTTACTAGGATCCACCGAAATTCCCTCACTAAAAACAGTATGGCCCAGAAATATCACCTGATCAAGCCAGAGCTCACATTTAGAAAACTTGGCATAAAACTTCTTTTCTCTCAATCGCTGCAGCACAAATCTTAAGTGTTCCTTATGCTCTTCTCTCGACTTCGAATAAACCAGGATGTCATCAATAAATACCACTATAAACCGATCCAGGCAATCATGGAACACCCTGTTCATTAAGTCCATAAAAACAACTGGGGCATTAGTTAAGCCAAAAGGCATCACCACAAATTCATAATGCCCATATCTTGTCCGGAAGGCAGTCTTAGCTACATCTTGTTCTGCCAACTTTACCTAATGATAACTCGACCTCAAATCAATCTCGAAAAAAACTGCTGCACCCTTTAACTGATAAAAAAGGTCATCTATCTGAGGTAACAGGTATTTATTCTTCACTGTCACTTTATTCAATTCTCTATAATCTATACACATTCGTAACGACCAATCTTTCTTCTTTACAAACAAAATTGGAGCTCCCTAGGGAGAATGACTTAGTCGGATAAAACCTTTATCTAGGAGCTCTTGGAGTTGCTTTTTCAATTCCTGAAGCTTGGCTGGGGCCATTCGATAAGGGGCTTTAGAAATCTGCGTTGTCCCTAGTGCCAGTTCAATACTAAACTCAACTTCTTTCAGAGGCAAACCCGGTACGTCGTCCGAAAATACATCTGGAAATTCCTGGACTATTGGCATGCTCTCTAATTCTGGTTGTGGGACATCTCTATTTTGCACCACATGAGCTATATACCTCGAACACCCTTTTCTTAACATCTTTCTAGCCTTCATACTACTAATCAACATACTCAATTGATGGCCCTCTCCGAAACTAAACTTATCTCCACTATCAAGATTAAATCTCACTTTCTTCTTCCAACAGTCAATTTCTACCCCATGCCTCCATAGAAAATCCATACCCAAAATCACATCAAAGTCGGGCATATCAAACACTATTAAATCAACTGCTAACTCCCGACCATGGATCACCACAGACTCTCCTGACAACATCTCATGGGTCACAACACTAACCCCATCAGGTAACTCTATCTTAATGGGTTGGCTCACTCTAGTAGGTTTCAAACCTAATCTTTCTATCATCCCATAAGATATAAATGAATGAGTGGCTCCAGAATCAATTAAAGCATAAAAAGGAACTGCATGAAATAATAACTGACCCGTAACAGTTGATGAACTAGCTTCTGCTTCACCTTGTGCTATCAAATAACCACCGGCATTAGTGCCTCTGGAGGTCTGTGCTGCAGATGGAAGGGAAGCTTTACAATCTTTCATCAAATGCCCTGGCTACCAGCATCGATAACATACATTACGGCCCAACTCTCTCAGACACTCCATTGGATAAGTCTTCCCACATTTAGGACATGGGGGAAACTCCACTATTCTCGGCCGTTTATTCTGCCAATCTTTCTTGTTCTTCTTCGGCTGAAACTTCTTCTTATTTTTCACTTCTCTATTTCTTGCACATTCAAATCTTTCTCTCTGTGGGGCGGGAGATGGTTCACTTGATCCTCCTATCGAGGGACCTGCTGGGGAGATTTTGTTCTCAAATATTTTCGCCCTCAATGCTCGCCATAAAGCCTCACTATAGGTTTGAGGGGGATCAGCACTCGTCATTATATCACGAGCTATCTCCGGCTTCAACCGATGGACAAACTTATCTCTTCTCAATTCTGGAGTACTGACTATTCTGGGTGCAAACCTGGCAAGGGAATTAAATCTCACTAAATACTCTTTCACTGTACTAGACCCCTACTGTAAACTGATAAATTCTTGGACCTTCTCATAAACTCTGTCCTTTGTTCTATACTCAGCTTCAAATAATCCTCTAAACTCACCCCAAGTCATCACCAAAACATCATGAGTGTCTTCCATCAATTCCCACCAAATTCAGGCATCACCCCGAAACAAGAAACTGGCATACCAGATCTTTTCCCTATCCATCATAGAAAACAGTGTCGTCATATGCTCAACAGACCTAAGCCATTCTTCTACCACTAAAGGGTCCATTGTACCTTTAAATTCGGACGGCTGATGTTGACTTGGAAGCCCATAAATCGGCTCAATCCACTTCTGTACTGTCGGGGGTACCAACCTTTCTCTTTCTTCTCTAGTAGGCGGTACTTGAACGGGGTTTTCAATTCATTCTGGTTCAACTCTCCCCTGTCTTTCTCCTAAGATTTGCTGTACAATCCCCCAAATTCTAGCTTCATCAAGGGGAGGGGGAGTAGGTTTTGGTGGGTTGGAAAGTTCCCCCGTATCCATTGTTTTCTTACTACTTGCTCGGGTTCTACGCCTCATCTACAAAACAACCACATTTAATTAATTCATGCAACACTTTAAGTAAGGAAAGAATTTAACTTACAATAGTCAGCTATGGAACGTCACAGTGGTGAGAATGGCACACTGTCAAATCCCAAAATCTTCTGATACCAAAAATGTAATAACTACTTTCTACTAGTATACTTTAGAACATATACAATAAAAACATACATAATTAGTATATGAAAATAGTTGGGCCCAAATTTTTCTTTACTTACAAAACATAATTCTTTACATATATCAAAATAACAAGTACAAAAAACTTAGCGACAGTGGACAGCAATGCCAATCCTCCCCGCTTGTTGATGTCCTTCCGACCGCTGCTCACCTATTTCCTGCAAAATATGGAAAAACAACGGGGTGAGCATAAAAATGCTTAGTAAGTAAATCCCTTAACTCTTCTCCTTCTTAGGTTCTTTCCTTACTTAATTCCTTCTCTTTTCTTTCTCTGTTTCTTACTCTCACTGTTCTTTTCTTTCTTTCTACTTCTCTCTGTTCTTTCTTTCTTATTCTTTCTATCCTTCCTAACCATGATGAAATTTATGGCAATATGCATGAATAAAATGCATATGCAATAATGCATAAAATGCTTTTTCTTTCGTATTTCTATTTTCTTGTTCTATTTCTTTTCTTTCTTGTTTTTCTTTTCTTTTCTTTTCTTGGCTTGTTCAAGCCTTCTCATTCTTTCTTATTCTTATTCTTTCTCATTCTTTATTTTCTTACTCTTTCTCATTCTTTCTTATTCTTTGCCGATCGGACTCAGTTGATGTATGGATTTGGAACCTTGGTCGTGTAAGTGAGTACAGTCCTCATCTACATGCACTCTTGCGGACCGTACAACTTCTTCTTTCTTCTTAGGCCACTCAATTAAGGTGGCGTGCATGTAGGAATTCTTCTCGGTACAACCCTCATCCACATACACTCTTACGGGCCGTAAAATTCTTCTTCTTCTTATGCCACTCAATTAAGGTGGCGTGTATGTGAGAATTTTCTTCTTATGTAACGCCCAGCATGAAGGTACATGATTTAATTTATGTTTTTATAGCCCTTAGTTAATTTTTGTTAAATTGATTTTAAGAGAATATGAAGAAAATGCCTTAAACTTGCATTAAGGGTAAAATGGTCTTTTCACTCAAAATTAGTTGAAAAAGTGGGGAGTGAAAAGAGATAGAATTTCATAGAGAATGCATTAAAAATGAGGGTATTATGGTAATTGACTAAGGGACATAGATGAAATTTTCAAGAAAGAGTAAGGGTAAAATGGAAAAGTGTGTTTATAAACTAAAGTGTTAAGGGTTTGAAACCCTTATTTTCTTCATTCCATTGCCACACTCCTCCCGCATTTTCTCTCAAATTTTCATTCAATCCTCCAAGGATTTTGAGGGCTTTTGAGTGGTTTTTCATAGGGTTTTGATTTTAGGCTTCAAGAGGTAAGGATTCTTGCTCTTTATCTATGTTTTATTTGTGTAAAAGTTGAGTTCTTATGAAGTTTATGCATAGGGTTAAGAGAAGATTTGAATCCAACAAGAGTAGAGAGCTTAGGAGAGACTACTCAAGCATAAGGTAAGTAAATTCCGCTCAAAATCCAACTCAAGTTAAAGTTTAAGAAAATCAAGTGAGTAGAGATTTCTTTTAAATATGCATATGTTATGATTATTAAGAAATTGAGATGAGATGGATGATTAGTTATGCTTGTTGTTGGATATACTTGAATATGAAGAGTGTATGTGATGGTTTGATGATGGGTTGAAATTGGAAGAATTGGAGAAACGTTTGCGACTGTTTTTGCCGTGTAGGTATGGTGATGATACAACAGAGTTTTTCTCTCAATTTGGATGGTTTAAGAAACAAATAGAATGATAATTACATTAGGGTTTGTTTATGCACAAGTATTGTTTGATGAAATACCTAAGAGAAGTATGAGTTGAGTGGCAAACCTTAATTTTATGCAACATTGCATATGTGCATTTCATAAGTGCATTTAAGTAAGATATTTTAAGCATGAGCCATCCATATGCATATAATTGTGTATGTGTAGACACTTAAGAAAGAATAAAGAATAAAGACTAAAGAATAAAGAATAAAGAAAGAAATAATAAAACGTTCTAAGAATAAGAGAAAGAAAGAATAAGCATTAAAGAATTAAAGAAAGAAAAAGTGTTAAAGAAGAGAAAAGAATAGGTTGGTGTGATGGGGAACCGTGAGTGTTAAGAAGAAATTCCCGCATTAACGTCACCTTAATTGAGTGGCATAAGAAGAAGAAGAATTGTACGACCCTGTAAGAGTGTATGTGGATGAGGGTTATACCAAGAAAATTCCTACATGCATGTCACCTTAATTGAGTGGCCTAAGAACAAAGAAGAATTTGTGCGGTCCGCAAGAGTGCATGTAGATGAGGACTGTACTCACTCACACGGCCAAGGTTCCGAATCCATACATCAACCGAGTCTGATCGGCAAAGAATAAGAAAAGAAAGCATAAGAAAGAATGAGAAAGCTTGAACAAGCAAAGAAAAGAAAAGAAAAGAAACAAGAAAGAAAAGAGAAGCTTGGGCAAGCAAGACAAGAAGAGAAAAGAAAAGCATAAAAAGAAAAAGAAAAGAATAGAGAAGAAAAGAATGGAAAAGAAATAGAAAGAAGAAATAAAATGCATTTTATGCATTTCATTTATGCATATTCCCATGAATTTTATTATGGTTAGAAAGAATAGAAGAGTGGCAAGAAGAGAAAGAATAGAAGAGTGGCAAGAAGAGAAAGAATAGAAAGAGTAAGAAAGAAACAAAGAAACAAAGAGAATTAGAAAGAAAGAAAAGAACAGTGAGAATTAGAAATAGAGAAAGAAAGAAGAAGAGAATTAAGTAAGGAAATAATCAAAGAAGAAGAAAAGTTACAGGATTTACTTACTGAGCATTTTTATGCTCACTCCGTTGTTTTTCCATGTTTTTGCAGAAAATAGGTGAGCAACGGTCAGAAGGACATCAACAAGCGGAGAGAATTGGCATTACTGTCCACCATTGCTAAGTTTTTGTACTTTTTATTTTGATATATGTAAAGAATTATATTTTGTATGTAAAGAAAAATTTGGGCCCAACTATTTTCATATGCTAATTATGTATGTTTTCATAGTATATGTTATAAAATATACTATTAGAAAGAAGTCATTACATTTTTTGTATCAGAGCAAAGATTTTGGGATTTGGCAATGTGCCATTCTCACCGCTGCGACGTTCCGTAGCTGACTGTTGTAAGTTAAATTCTTTCCTTACTTAAAATGTGGCACGAATTGATTAAATGTGGTTGTTTGGTAGATGAGAGGTAGAGGTAGAACACGAGCGAGTAGTAAGAAAACAATGAGTACGGGGGAACCTTCCAACCCACTAGAACCTACTCCCCCTACCCTTGATGAAGCTAGAATTCAGGGGATTGTATAGCAAGTCTTAGGAGAAAAACTGGGGAGAATCGAACTAGAGAAGAAAGAAAGAAAGAGATCGTATGAGCTTGTATATATATTTTGGGGTGATGCCCAAATTCAGTGGGAATTGATGGAAGACACTCATGATGTTTCTGTGATGACGTGGGGTGAGTTCATAAGAGAATTTGAAGTTGAGTATAGAACGGAAGACCAAGTTCATGAGAAGGTCCAAGAATTTATCACTCTATAGCTGAGGTCTAGCACAATGAAAGAGTATTCAGTGAGATTTAATTCCCTTGCCAGGTTTGCACCCGAATAGTCGAGACTCGACCTTGAGAAGATATAAGTTTGTCCATGGGTTGAAGCCAGAGATAGCTCATGATATAATGACGGGTGTTGATCCCCCTCAAACCTATGGTGAGGCCTTACAGCGAGCATTGAGGGCAGAAATATTTGAGAACAAAATCACCCCAGTAGGTCCCTTGATAGGAGGATCAAGTGAACCATCTCCCACCCCACAGAGAGAAAGATTTGAAAGTGTGAGAAATAGATAAGTGAAGAATAAGAAGAAGTTTCAGCCAAAGAAGAACAAGAAAGATTGGCAGAATAAACGACCAAGAACAGCGGAGTTTCCCCCATGTCCTAAATGTGGGAAGACTCATCCAGGGGAGTGTCTGAGAGAGTTGGGCCATAATGTATGTTATCGATGTTGGCAGCCAGGGCACCTGATAAAAGATTGTAAAGTTTCCCTTCCATCTGTAGCACAGACTTCCAGAGGCACTAATGCTAGGGTATTTACAGTAGCACAAGGTGAAGCAGAGGCCAGTCCATCAGCTGTTACGGGTCAGTTATTATTTCATGCAATTCCTCTTTATGCTTTAATTGATTCTAGAGCCACTCATTCATTTATATCTTATGGGATGATAGAAAGATTAGGTTTGAAACCTACTAGAGTGAGCCAACCCATTAAGATAGAATTACATGATGGGGTTAGTGTGGTGACCTATGAGATACTGTCAGGAAAGCCCGTGGTGATCCATGGTCGGGAGTTAGCAATTGATTTAATAGTGTTTGACATGCCCGACTTTGATGTGATTTTAGGTATGGATTTCCTAGGGAGGTATGGAGTAGAAATTGACTGTCGGGAGAAGAAAGCCATATTTAACCTTGATACTGGAGATAAGTTTAGTTTCGGAGAGGGCCATCAGCTGAGTATGTTGATTAGTAGCATGAAGGCTAGAAAGATACTAAGAAAAGGGTGTTCTGGATATATAGCCCATGTGGTGCAAAGTAGAGATGTCCCACAACCAGAATTGCAGAGTTTGCCAATAGTCTGGGAATTTCCAGATGTATTTCTGGAAGACTTACCGGGTTTGCCTCCGGAAAGAGAAATTGAGTTTAGTATTGAACTGTAAAACCCCTCCCTAGCCGGGTATTTCCTAAGTATCCCTTGGCCATTGAGAACTTAGAAAACGCACGCCTAGAAAAGAAGTTTATTTTAAAATCCTATTTAAAGAATAAATTTGTAGTTTATAAACATATTTATTTATTAATTCAATTTCTAAACTATAATAAGTTCATTGTATAAGTCAAAAAAGAAATATAGTTTCCTTTCTTGGAGTAAATTATGAAATCCATAGTAATACTTATTAGAACATATATACTTTTACAAAATTTACTAGTAATTTGATTTCCTTTATTAATACAACATATTTACTCCATTATAGAACATGGACATATTTACTACATTATGAAATATGAACATAATTACTACACTAAATATTAGCAAAACTATTCAATAGTCATCATTAAAACATCCCTACATGCTCATAGCGTCCCTCGGAATCCTCTCCCAGCTTCATGCCTTAATCCTTACCTGCAAAACATTTTAAAACATTTCGTGGGGTGAGCGCTAATCGCTCAGTAAGGAATATGGCCATTTAAAAACTATTAAGGTTCATTATACAAGTATATTACTTAGGACCTTCCCTACCTACAAAACATAACCTTCATTCTTTGACATACCAAGTTCATAAAACATATCATACACTTTGGACTTTTCTCATAAACATAAGTCATAACATAACCATACATAATATAACATAGAACATATATGACTTATGAAATATTCATGTACATGCCATGCTTATTTCTTTT
This sequence comes from Pistacia integerrima, assembly GCA_026225825.1. Taxonomy (NCBI): domain Eukaryota; kingdom Viridiplantae; phylum Streptophyta; class Magnoliopsida; order Sapindales; family Anacardiaceae; genus Pistacia; species Pistacia integerrima. The sequence continues at coordinate 33,369,921 of CM047749.1, read as the reverse complement.
GTCTTTATACTTGATGGTTTCATTAGTCTTTGTTATCCGAGCCATGCTTATTTCTTTTGTCTTTATACTTGATGGTTTCATTAGTCTTTGTTATCCGATCGGATTCATTTGAACCATTACCTTGTTCTTGGTCGTCACCTCAAAGGACTCATGGTTTCCATAAGAATTCCATTCCTCTGATCTTGGTTTATACCTCAAGAGACTCATGGAATTCATTCTTTAACATTTCATAAATTTTTCATAAAACAACTAAATAAGCTATATGCATTACCATTATGAATGCAAACATATGGACTAACATCTCCCATGCTCAATCATACTACATTCTCCTACTAAACTTCTTAACTTAATTCATTCAATTTCTGATACAATACAAGGAATTTCAGTAGTAAGATTATTCAGGGGTTTATTAGAATTAGAAACAAATGGGAATTTCCATGAAGAAGGTGGATGCCATATAGTTTGTCACTTTTCAAGCAATTTTTCCCTTATCTTCCAATTCGAATTGATTTTTGGCTAAAACATAAAAGTTTTAGGTATATTTCTCTCTTTTTAACACTTCAAGAATCAACTCAATCGGACTTCTATAACTTCAGTTATGACCGATTCAATGAAGCATGTACAATATAAGTCCTAAAAAGCCAAATCCGAATTCTATTCATTTTAACCATGTCACCTTCATTTGCACATTCACATCATTTCCCATGTCATTATAGGTATAAAAGGCCATAAAAACCTCCCTTTTTACAGAACCAAAAAGTGCCAAAACATCGTCCAACTATAAATCTCTTAATTGGCATAATCATCCTCCATATGCACACATACACCAATCAACACACCCATTTAAACAATCCATAACCAAAACATAGCATCACACTCATATTAACATAAATAAATGTAAGTTCCATAAACCCTAGGTGTTATCAATTGTAGTCATAAGGGAGATTTTTTTTTTTTCCTTACCTTAGTATTCAAAGCACAAGGACACTCCTCCTTAGCTCCAAAGGTTCCCCCTTTCTACCTTACACACATAACCACTTATGAATTTCTCTTTTAACTAAAAGATCAGAAAAACTAGGGTTTTGAAACTCACCTTAAACCCTAAAATTGAAGGTCTTTAAGTGTGGATGGTGATCTCCTTTGAAAATCAACTTGAAATCCTATGAAAATTTGAGAATAAAATGCTTGGATTAGTGGCTTTTATGGTGGATTTGAGAGATGAAGAAGAAGATGATATGTTTGGGGTGTACAAGGCCGACTACTCTCTCTTTAAACCTTGTAAATATTTATTCAATTGTTGCTCTAATGTGATTGGTCAATAAAAGTTAGGTATAAGGGTCATTTGGCATAAATTTTTCATATAAGGGCGTTTTGGTCATTTCCACCACAACATAAAGATTAGCACTCATTTAATGCCATTTGACTTCTTTAAAACACTTAACTATTAAGAAATCCCATTAGGTAAATGACTAACTTACCCTTGGTGCACTTTTATGGATACTTATTTCATATGGATTTGTATGAAAAGACCATTATACCCTTGGTTACCGTTTACGCCATTTAACCATATCAATTAACTTTATGACCATTCTACCCTCATTTCTCTTCAATGACATCATCCCTTACACTTTATAATGGCCACATCTCGAAATACATGTAAATTGACCATTTTACCCTTCTATTCAAAAAAGAAGAAAATTACTTGAAAAGGTAAATTTCATACCTTAGGGCATCGGAATAATAAAGTGGGGTTTACATGAACTGGCACTAGGGACAGCGCCGATTTCTAAAGCCCCTCACCAAATGGCCCCAGCTGAGCTTTAGGAATTGAAAAAGCAACTCCAAGAGCTCCTAGATAAAGGTTTTATCCGACCAAGTCATTCTCCGTGGGGAGTTCCAATTTTGTTTGTAAAGAAGAAAGATGGGTCATTACGGATGTGTATTGATTACAGAGAATTGAATAAAGTGACAGTGAAGAATAAATACCCATTACCTCAGATAGATGACCTTTTTGATCTGCTAAAGGGTGCAGCAATATTTTCCAAGATTGATTTGAGGTCGGGTTATCATCAAGCAAAGGTGGCAGAACAAGATGTAGCTAAGCCTGCCTTCCGGACAAGATATGGGCATTATGAGTTTGTGGTGATGCCTTCTGGGTTGACTAATGCCCTAGCAGTTTTTATGGGCTTAATGAACAAGGTGTTCCATGATTGTCTGGATCGGTTTATAGTGGTATTTATTAATGACATCCTGGTTTATTCGAAGTCAAGAGAAGAGCATGAGGAATATTTAAGATTTGTGCTGCAGCGATTGAGAGAAAAGAAACTGTATGCCAAGTTTTCTAAATGTGAGTTCTGGTTTGATCAGGTGATATTTTTGGGCCATATTGTTTCTAGTGAGGGAATTTCAGTGGATCCTAGTAAAGTAATGGCAATCCTAGGCAAAGGCCGAAGACAGTAAAAGAAGTGAGGAGTTTCTTGGGACTAGCAGGTTACTATCATCGATTCGTGGCAGGGTTTGCCCAGTTAGCTAAACCATTGATAGCTCTTACCAAACAGAGAGTTCCTTTTATCTAGTCAGTTGCCTGTGAGGAGAGTTTTCAAGAGTTGAAGAAAAGGTTAACGACAGCTCTAGTGTTAGTATTACCATAGGAGGGTGTAGATTATGACATTTATACAGATGCCTCACTACAGGGACTTGGCGCCGTATTGATGCAGTTAGGTAGGGTTATAGCTTATGCTTCTCGTCAATTGAAAGAGTACGAGACAAGATACCATACACATGATTTAGAGTTGGCAGCAGTAGTCTTTGCCTTGAAGATTTGGAGGCATTACCTTTATGGTGCCAAGAGTAATATCTACACTGACCATAAGAGTTTAAAGTATTTCTTTACTCAGAAGGAGTTGAATATGAGACAGAGAAGATGGTTAGAGCTAGTTAAAGATTATGAGTGTGAGATTAAGTATCAACTGGGGAAAGCTAATGTAGTAGCTGATGCTCTGAGCAAGAAAGCTTATTTGTCCCGACTCACAAGACAGAGAGAGTTAATAGAAGAGTTGTGTAAAGAGTAGATTGAGGTAATACCAGGAAGGATTGCCAGGTTAGAGGTTCAGTCTACCTTACTGGAAGAAATTAAAGAAAAGCAAGTAACTGATGAGTGTGTTAGAAAATAGTTCAGCAGGTGCATGAGGGCAAGACATCAGAGTTTCAATTGTTGGATGATGTCTTCCATTTTAGGAGTCGGTTGTGTATTCCTCGGGATGATGAGTTGAGAAAGAGAATCCTTACAGAGGCTCACGACACACCGTACAATGCTCATCCTAGAGCAACCAAGATGTATCAAGATTTAAAGAAAGATCAGGTGGCTGTGTATGAAGAAAGATATTGCACAGTTTGTAGCTAAATGCCTGACTTGTCAGCAAGTGAAAGCAAAACACCAAAGGCCATCAGGGTTGCTTCAGCCACTTAGTATTCCTGAATGCAAATGGGAGAGTATTTCGATGATTTTATTACAGGTCTCCCTAGAGTGCAGAAAGGATATAATGCTATATGTGTGATAGTAGACAGATTAACTAAATCAGCCCATTTTCTTCCAGAAAAGGAAAGTACCACTTCGGATCAATTGGCCCAGATGTATATTAAGGAGATAGTGAGACTTCATGGTGTACCCAAGACAATAGTATCAGACAGAGATTCCATATTTGTCTCAGCTTTCTAGATGAGTTTGCAGAGGAACTTGGGTACCCGATTGGCCTTTAGTACTACCTATCATCCTCAGACAGATGGCCAAATAGAGAGAACAAATCAAGTGCTTGAGGACATGTTGAGAGCATGCTGTATGGATTATAAAGTATCCTGGCATGAGATGTTACCCTTGGTGGAGTTTGCTTATAATAATAGCTACCAGTCTACGATTAAGATGGCTCTTTATGAGGCTTTGTATGGTAAACGGTGTAGATCTCCACTACATTGGGATGAGATGGGTGAGAGAGATGAGTTGAATATAGCTCTTGGGCCAGAAATGACTCAGAAAATGATAGAAGATGTAAAGCTGATCAAAAGCAGAATGAAACAAGCCCAAGACAAGCAAAAAAGTTATGCTTATCTGAAAAGAAAAAAAGTTGAGTTTGAAGTGGGTGACAAAGTTTTTTTGAAAGTTCCCCCCTACAAATGGGTGATGCGGTTCAGTAATAAAGGAAAGTTAGCACCGAGATTCATTGGTCCATTTGAGTTGTTACAGCGAGTAGGAGAAGTGGCCTACAAATTAGCACTACCACCCAGTATGGATAAAGTTCACAATGTATTTCATGTCTCGATGCTTCGGAAGTATGTAAGTGATCCCTCCCATATTCTGAGCATAGAGGACGTAGACTTGGAAGAGAATCTTGTGTATGAGGAGCATCCAATGCAGATTTTGGACAGAGAAATTAAAGAGCTCTAGAACAAGAGTATCCCTTTAGTGAAAGTCCTTTGGAGAAATCATAAAGTCGAAGAAGCTACATGGGAGACAGAGCAAGACATGCAGAATCGTTACCCAGAGTTGTTCGCTTGAATTTCGGGGACGAAATTCTTTTAAGGGGGGAGAATTATAACACCCAGCATGGAGGTGCATGATTTAATTTATGTTTTTATAGCCCTTAGTTAATTTTTGTTAAAGTGATTTTAAGAGAATATGAAGAAAATGCCTTAAACTTGCATTAAGGGTAAAATGGTATTTTCACTCAAAATTAGTCGAAAAGTGGGAGTGAAAAGAGATAGAATTTCATAGAGAATGCACTAAAAATGAGGGCATTATGGTAATTGACTAAGGGACATAGATGAAATTTCCAAGAAAGAGTAAGGGCAAAATGGGAAAGTGTGTTTATAAACTAAAGTGTTAAGGGTTTGAAACCCTTATTTTCTTCATTCCACCGCCATAGCCCTCCCCCATTTTCTCTCAAATTTTCATTCAATCCTCCAAGGATTTTGAGGGCTTTTGAGTGGTTTTTCATAGGGTTTTGATTTTAGGCTTCAAGAGGTAATGATTCTTGCTCTTTATCTATGTTTTATTTGTGTAAAAGTTGAGTTCTTATGAAGTTTATGCATAGGGTTAAGAGAAGATTTGAATCCAACAAGAGTAGAGAGCTTAGGAAAGACTACTCAAGCATAAGGTAAGTAAATTCCGCTCAAAATTCAACTCAAGTTAAAGTTTAAGAAAATCAAGTGAGTACAGATTTCTTTTAAATATGCATATGTTATGATTACTAAGAAATTGAGATGAGATGGATGATTAGTTATGCTTGTTGTTGGATATACTTGAATATGAAGAGTGTATGTGATGGTTTGATGATGGGTTGAAATTGGAAGAATTAGAGAAACTTTTGGGACTGTTTTTGCCGTGTAGGTATGGTGATGTTACAAGAGAGTTTTTCTCTCAATTTGGATGGTTTAAGAAACAAATAGAATGATAATTACATTAGGGTTTGTTTATGCACAAGTATTGTTTGATGAAATGCCTAAGAGAAGTATGAGTTGAGTGGAAACCTTAATTTTATGCAACATTGCACATGTGCATTTCATAAGTGCATTTAAGTAAGAAATTTTAAGCATGAGTCATCCATATGCATATAATTGTGTATGCGTAGACACTTAAGAAAGAATAAAGAATAAAGAATAAAGAAAGAAAGAATAAAACATTCTAAGAATAAGAGAAAGAAAGAATAAGCATTAAAGAATTAAAGAAAGAAAAAGTGTTAAAGAAGAGAAAAGAATAGGTTGGTGTGATGGGGAACCGTGAGTGTTAAGAAGAAATTCTCACATACACATCACCTTAATTGAGTGGCATAAGAAGAAGAAGAATTGTACGACCCGTAAGAGTGTATGTGGATGAGGGTTGTACCAAGAAAAATTCCTACATGCACGTCACCTTAATTGAGTGGCCTAAGAAGAAAGAAGAATTTGTGCGGTCCGCAAGAGTGCATGTAGATGAGGACTGTACTCACTCACACGGCCAAGGTTCCGAATCCATACATCAACCGAGTCCGATCGACAAAGAATAAGAAAAGAAAGAATGAGAAAGCTTGAACAAGCAAAGAAAAGAAAAGAAAAGAAACAAGAAAGAAAAGAGAAGCTTGGACAAGCAAGACAAGAAGGGAAAAGAAAAGAATAAAAAGAAAAAAGAAAAGAATAGAGAAGAAAAGAATAGAAAAGAATAGAATAGAAAAGAAAAGAAAAGAAATAGAAAAGAAATAGAAAGAATAAATAAAATGCATTTTATGCATTTCATTTATGCATATTCCCATGAATTTTATTATGGTTAGAAAGAATAGAAGAGTAGCAAGAAGAGAAAGAATAGAAAGAGTAAGAAAGAAAGAACAGAAAGAAAGAAAGAAATAGAGAGAATTAGAAAGAAAAAAAAGAACAGTGAGAATTAGAAACAGAGAAAGAAAGAAGAAGAGAATTAAGTAAGGAAAGAATCAGAGAAGAAGAAAAGTTACGGGATTTACTTACTGAGCATTTTTATGCTCACCCCGTTGTTTTTCCATCTTTTTGAAGGAAATAGGTGAGCAGTGGTCAGAAGGACATCGACAAGCGGAGAGAATTGGCATTACTGTCCACCGTTGCTAAGTTTTTGTACTTGTTATTTTGATATATGTAAAGAATTATATTTTGTATGTAAAGAAAAATTTGGGCCCAACTATTTTCATATACTAATTATGTATGTTTTCATAGTATATGTTATAAAATATACTATTAGAAAGAAGTCATTACATCTTAGCACTCGCGGTTCCCCATCACAACAATCTATTCTTTTCTCTTCTTTAACACTCTTTAATTCTTTAATGCTTATTCTTCCTTTCTCTTTATTCTTAGAGCGTTTTATTCTTTATTCTTCATTCTTCATTCTTTATTCTTTATTCTTTCTTAAGTTTCTACACATACACAATTATAAGCATAAGGATGGCTCATGCTTAAAATTTCTTACTTACATGCACTTATGAAATGCACATATGCAATGTTGCATAAAATTATGGTTTCTACCCAACTCATACTTCACTTAGACATTTCATCAAACAATAATTGTGCATGAACAAACCCTAATTTAACAAACCCTAATTTAATTATCATTATATTGGTTTCTTAAACCGCGCAAATTGAGAGAAAAAACTCTCTTATATCATCACCATATCTACACGGCACAAACACTCCCAAAAGATTTCTCCAATTCTTCCAATTTCAACCCATCATCAAACCATCACATACACTCCTTATATTCAAATATATCCAACAACAAGCATAAATAATCATCAATCTCATCTCAATTTCTCAATAATCATAACATATACATATTTAAAGGAAATCTCTACTCACTTGATTTTCTTAAACTTTAACTTGAGTTGGATTTTGAGTGGAATTTACTTACCTTATGCTTGAGTAGTCTCTCCTAAGCTCTCTACTCTTGTTGGATTCAAATCTTCTCTTAACCCTAAGCATAAACTTCATAAGAACTCAACTTTTACACAAATAAATCATAGATAAAGAGCATGAATTCTTACCTTTTGATGCCTAGAATCAGAACCCTATAAAAATCTACTCAAATTCCTTGGAGAAGTGAATGAAAATTTGAGAGAAAATGGAGGAGGAGAGTGGCGGTGGAATGAAGGAAATAAGGGTTACAAACCCTTATCATCTTATTTTATAAATATGCTTTCCCATTTTGCCCTTACACTTTTTTGAAAATTCCATCCTTGTTGCTTAGTCAATTACCATAATGCCCTCATTTTTATTGTATTCTTTATGAAATTCTATCTCTTTTCACTTCCCACAATTTTAACTAATTTTGAGTGAAAAGACTATTTTACCCTTAATACAAGTTTAAGGCATTTTCTTCATATTCTCTTAAAATAATTCTAACAAAATTAACTAAGGGCTATAAAACATAATTTAAATCATGTACCTCCATGTTGGGCGTTACATCAATTGTATCCAAGAAGAATTAATTCCTACAAAATACTATGAAAAAACACTAGAATCTGCTAAATCAGCCAATGGCTCAACACTTTTTATCAATTACTAATTATCAGATGTTAAAGTTTGTAATCAAAATATTTGTTTAAACACCTCCTTTTTATTAGTAAAAAATTTGAGAAGAAGTATAATAATAGGAACACCCTTCATTAATTTAATACAACCATTTAGTTTTGATGATTCGGGGATATCCACAAAAATAATGGGTGAAGTTCTTATCTTCAAATTTATACACAAACCCATCCAAAAAAACCTTAAAATCCTCCAAGAATACTCAACGTCAAAGAAAGAAATTAATCACCTTATCCTACATAAACAAAAACATATATACTTCCTTCAAGAAGAAGTTAAAACTAAAAGAATCAAATCCTAACTTCAACATAATGATATCCGCACAAAGAAAAAGCAAATACAAAAAACTATTGAAACTCAAATTTGCTCTGACCTACCTAATGCTTTTTGGGATAGAAAAAACATATGGTCAGTTTGCCTTATGAAAAAGATTTTGATGAAAAAGAAATGCCTACAAAAGCCAGACCAATACAAATGCATAAAGAATTTGAAGAACATTGTAAAAAGGAAATCAATGATCTTCTACAGAAAAAATTAATTAGGAAAAGCAAGTCTCCTTAGAGTTGCTCAGCCTTCTATGTTCAGAAAAATGTTGAACTTGAAAGAGGAGTTCCTAGACTTGTCATAAATTATAAACCTCTTAATACAACCTTAAGATGGATAAGATACCCAAATCCCAAACAAAAAAGATTTATTACAAAAATGATCTAATTCAAGAATCTTTTCTAAATTCGACATGAAATCTGGATTTTGGCTAATCCAAATTAAACCAGAAGATAGGTATAAAATTGCATTTACTATACCATTCGGTCAATATGAATGGAATGTAATGCCCTTTGGGTTAAAAAATGCCCCATCAGAATTCCAAAGAATAATGAATGATATATTCAATCCATACTCTCAATTCCTTATTGTCTATATTGATGATGTTCTTATATTTTCATCTAGTATAGATCAACACTTTAACCATTTAAAAACATTTATTCATATTGTCAAAACAAATGGTTTAGTTGTTTCAAAAGCAAAAATAAACCTTTTCCAAACAAGGATCCGATTTTTAGGACAAATAATCTACAATGGTACAATTATACCTATTCAAAGATCCATTGAATTTGGCAAAAAATTCCCTGATGTCATCACTGATAAAACCCAGTTACAAAGATTCTTAGGAAGTATTAATTATGTAATGGATTTTTATCCTAAACTTAGTCAAATTTGCAAACCTTTATATGAAAGGTTGAAGAAGAATCCAACACCGTGGACAAACCAACACACTAATACAATCTGACAAATTAAAGCCCAAATCACCCATTTACCATGTTTGCATTTAGCAAACCCATTAGCCTTCAAAATAATTGAAACAGATGCCTCAGATTTAGAATGTGGAGGTATTCTCAAACAAGTACAAGATAACAAAGAACAAGTTTATCCAATTTACTTCCAAATTTTGGAATGAAACTCAACAAAAATACTCCACTATCAAAAAAGAGATTTTATCCATTGTCCTATGCATTTCCAAATTTCAAAGTGATTTACTCAATCAAAATTTTTTTACTTTGTATTGATTGTCAAACTGCTAAACATGTTTTACAAAAAGATGTTCAAAATATTATATCAAAACAAATTTTTGCAAGATGGCAAGTAATTTTATGTGTGTTTGATTTTGACATTGAATACATCAAAGGAGAAGCTAATTCCTTACCTGACTTCCTCACTAAGGAATTCCTTCAAGGGAGATAACCATCATGCCTCCCAAAAAGACCAACCCTCCAATCACTCAAAAACAATCAAAGGCTTCTTATGCCTAAAAGCCCACAAACACCAAATCATGGTATGAACTCGTATGTGAAGAAGAAGCCCAAGAAAAGGCCCAACAATCAAAAGGAAAAGGCATAGCCTCAACAAGCTCTTCTCAGAGCCTAACAAATACAGAGCAAATCCAGAATTGGATCAGCTCTTTTCAGCAAAGTCCAGAAGCAGCCTTAGCTATGAGTGGGTTAACACCAAATTTACCAAAAAATGAGATTTTGAAATTTAAAGAACCTCAAACTCTTCCAAAAAATTCCCAAGAATTTTCCCAATCTAAAAAAAATTCACTAAGCACATTGCAAAAGGCAGCTCAAATTACTCTTTCAAAAAACAAAGAACTTGTTCCTGCGGCTACACCATTAAAAGCCCTTAAACCAAGACAAAAATATATTCAAAAAGGAATTGCAACTAATCTTTTGGTTTTCAAAGAAGGTTATGATTTTGAAAACCCTAAACAATTAGTTCAATAAATTTTTCCAAAAAAAATTCACTTTATCCCTGAAGATTTAAGGAAAACTCAAAAATTTTATGAATTTCTTCTTATTGATTCTGACTCTCGTGAGTTTAAAAACTATGAGGATAAAAACCAACCAGGATTTATCACTCATTCAAACTTTCATATTATGAAAATCGTTAGTGTTAGAGTAGATGCCTTAAAGCCAATCAATTATTATAGAATTGACTCTTTATAATAATGTTCATTAATCAATAAAAGGCATTTTATTCTATATCACGTAAATTATTATTATTGCAATATGTATTGATATATGTCCTTAGAATGGTAGAACCGTGACGAGGGTATCAAGTGTTTCAAATCTTGATAGTGAGAACGCTATGAGCACATATGGTGGCCATTCTAGAAACGTCTGTAGCCCCGGTATTATTCTGAAGTAAGGGCACAGATAATACGGTAAGGCTATCATAATGTTGAAACCGTGTCAAAAGGCAGGGACTGATCTCACTTGTCAAGGTTGTTTGGTGACAACCTGGTGCAACACATGGTTGCTTACTGTAGGCGATTACACCGCAGCAAGTTCACTGAACTGACCCACCAGAGGATTCCATATGGATGGTAACCCTAGTGTCTATGGAACAAATCCTCTAACGAATGGTGGTGCATGTGATCCTTAGACTTGAGATCACCAGAGCGCCTTGTGCACCAATTGGTGTAGTTTGCACTAGCCTAACGCAGTTCTTTTCAAAGTTGTCAATACGGTGGTGATTGGCTGCATCGAGGAGTGTATCAAGACTATGGTGGAGAGACAGAGGATTAATCACTCCCGGGTATGGGAGAAGTTATCTCACGGCATAATTCAGTATATGGCAATGACACTAAAACTGTGGCCATAGTGGGATTGAGTTGTTGCTCTATCTGGATTATAATACAGGTCATTGGTCCAGAAACTAAATACATAATATCGAGAGTAACCGAATGTTGACACTATTTCTATGCCTTCGTCTCGTCGAGATAACATATAATGAAATGATCAAATTGCATGGTAACCATATCGTTGACAGGTAGCTATTTTGCTGAATCCGAATCTATCGGGTGGCCATGATGCCTTACTAGGGACCAATCTTGGTCTGTGTATTAGTGAGACGATTAATTGGTGTTAATCATGATACTATACACTGCCGGTATGATGAGGAGCCTATGGGTCACACACATAGAAGATAATTTAAGACTCAAGAAGGAAGGGCGTTTTTGTCTTTTTAAGGCAAAAAGGTATTTTGGTAATTTCACAGTGCAATTAAATTTGCTGAGGTCGTAGCCTTTATTTAATTTATTAAAAAAATTAAATAAGTGAAATTACGTTTAAATATTTGTTCGCATATATTTAATTAAATCATCATTATTGTTAAATGTTAATATATATAGATTAAATATATATTAATTGATTTTTAATTGAGATAATGATGAAATAAAAATAAATATCTAATTGGGAGTGTTTGGTAACATGGGGTGTTTGGGTTGGAGCCCAAGCCTATTCCATATGGGAATAGGGCAACTAAGTTATCACTATAAAAGAAAATGTGTGTGTGTGATTTTTTAATTAATTGATTCACTGTTCATTCTCTTTGAAAAACCAAAAACACACAACCCCAAACTCTCCCACGGCAGTATTCATTTTGCCTAAAAATCAATTTCATTGATTTTTCTTCTTCTTAATCTTAAAGCCAAAGAGGATCTAGCAAATCCCTCTTTGGTTCTTTGTGATTGTCTTCGTGTGGACTTCATAAGTTTGATCCTACGCTTGGGTCGATAGCAAATACGTACAAAGACTATTTTGGAGGAGCCTCCAAACGTGCGTATGTTTTTCTATACTCTTGATTAATTTTTCTGCAGATTTCTATTATGATATAAATTGTAAAATTATACCCTTGATCTTGGCTCATGTAAACGATCCTTGTATTATATTTTTGTTTCCGCTGCGTATATGGGACCGTTTTACTAACACTTAGTCCTTCTGATTGGGGATCCAACCCAAACAAATTCAAAAATGTTTCCCAAAATTTTGATCTGCCTAGATATAATTACTGGGACTATCAAAGGGCTTGGAACAGACCACTCTTTCTCCAAAATAGTCATCACAGGCACTCCTGGATGATTTACTTCAAAAGGAACAATTTATTCAAATTTCCCAATTGGTTTTCCCAATGGTGGGATCATTTTGGATTAATTCCCGAAATCCTACCCCCAACTGTCCATGAAGGATTCAATGAGTTCAAGCTCAAGTTCAAAGTTTTCGAAGCAGATTCAAACTTCCCTCCATCACTTCATTCCTCAGCAAAGTTCCACATCTCATGGATTTTACAATGGGAATATGAAATTGTCCAAAATATTAGAAATCTCCCTAATTTGATCCGAAAATTTAAAGTCAAGTGGTGGGATAAATTTGATGCATCCCACGTGTCCAAAGAAAAAATTTAACTTTGTCTCTCAAGTTCACCTCATCAAACTCAGGCAACTACCCTTGAAATTGCCAATTTTTTACAAAAAAAACACAGTGGCATCAGTATCCTTAGCAGGAGCCAAAACAAAACAAAAACTAAGACCACCTCAAGACTATTCTTTCACAACTCCAAGATAAAAAAGAGGAAGCAGAAGAAGAAGATAGAGAAGAATCTTATCGAAGCTCTAGTGCCTCGGTCAATCTCGCCTAGAGCAAAGAAGATGACTGTTATGGAATCATCTAAGTTATTCCAAACAATTCAAAATTACCGCTTCTCTCAAAAAGAAGACTGGCCAAAAAACTGACATTAGATTTAGACAATATCTGGCATAATATTGAAGAGTCGGAGATTCCCTGCAAAAAGAGACATGTAATGCTCTTTACAAAAAAAATTAAAATATTCACTCAATAGTATTCATGTGATGCTATAGTGAGATAAAATTTCTATAAATTAGGAGGACTCATGCAATGTGAACCAAGCTTTACAAAGCCAATTCTAAAACTTTCTCTTTCACTCTCTTTTGATGTAAACCTCTCAAAGCTCTCCAAAGAGCATGGTTTTTTTGTAAGTTCAATTTCCTTTAATCTTTCAATTATCATTCAATGTTTAATCTTTCAAGTTCTTTAATTATTCTCTTCTAATCTTTCAAGTTCTAGTTCTTTTATTAATCTCTTCATCATTCATCATGTTTGGTTTTAATGTTTATTTAAGTTTTATTTAAGTTTTTATTTGTGTTCTTTGTTTCTTTAAATTTTTGTTCATCACTTAATCTGGTTCCAAGACAAAGATCGCCGCCAAGCCACTGGTTAAGAATTAATCTCACTTCTTAATATGATTTCAGTGCGGCTCTGCCGCCGTGGTCTTATTAAGTTGTAAGATTATTTAAATTAATGTTTATTTAAATAAAAATGGTATGAACTTGTTGGTACCGAGTCATTTTCAAGGAATTGATAATTCCTCAACAATACCACAACCTTATTATTCAGTTCAAAACACCCTCACAACAAGATGGGGAAGAGACATCACAAACATTTGGGAATAGGTTGGAGACATTCTTATTTTTGTGCTAGAAATGCATAAGTAAATCAAGAACTTTAATTAAAACTGTATACAGAGGTTTTTTTTTTTTTGAACCCAAAAACAATAATGCAATCAGAAATGGGGTTACTTGCCCTTTTTACTACCCTTTTTATAGCCCCCAAACTTGAAGTTTTTAATCCATCACTTATTCACACACCTCTAAAGCTTTTTTATGCTATACACAAGGTCTAGAGTTCTCCTAAAGGGTATGATAAAGTGTTTAGGGTAAAGGGGTTGGACAACTTAGTTGCACGAAAGAAAAATAAGGCAAAAACATCAAAAGGCTCAAACGGGTGACTAGGGACAATTCATTCATGGGTTGGCTAGAAAGGCTCAAACATTCCAAAAAATTGCCTAAATCATTTCCTCAGCAATGTCTAATTCTAGAATTTCGCCTCAAGCACCTCTCAACTAGGTTCTAGAGTCTACCAACATTATCAAGACTTCACATAGCTACATAAAATATTTCTAAGCATGCCAAAAGAATGAACATGGTGGTTGAACCACTCAACAAAACTCAAGCTAAATCAAGTCAACCAACATAAACTTGAAGCAATGCTTCGCATTTTCCATAAATAATATTCCAACAATCAAAATCTCATCATGGACTTAGGCAATTTGTCTAGGCAACAAAAAAAAAAAAAAATAACAACAAACATACGAAATCAAAATACACAACACAAAAACTGTAAAACACACAAAGAAAAAAGTCAGTTAAATCACACAAAAATTTCCAAATTTTTCTCTACCCCCCAAACAAAAAATGACATTGTCCTCAATGTCAAACAATATTGAACATATGAGTTAAAAAAAAAAGCTTAAAGTTATGAGATACTCCCCTGATTAATCCATGAAGATCGAAATGAGCACAAAATCTGGACATCCCTGCATCGTTTTCTTCATCAGCAATATCTGTCAAAACACATAAAAACTCAAGGGTCCAAAATGTGTTAGAAAACCTCACAGAATATGGAAAAATTACATCTCAATCTCAAACTTTAGCAACTAATCCTAAAACCTAAAAATACAAAAACAAAGTAAGCATAAAAACAAGAAATAAACTGAAATTCCACAGTACAAAAATGAATTAAAAAAAAAAAAAAAAAAAAAACAAAATAAATGTGTTTTAGGCTTCATTCATCTTTACCATCTCCCTCATCTTCATCATCTTCGTCCATGGCATCATCAGGAATTTGTTCTTCGTCTTCTTGCCAATCTTTCTATTGGAAGTTGGACACATCTATGTCCAGACTGGTGCAACACTGATGTTGCATCTTGTACAACATTCGGGTTTGATCTCCCAACCAATCTTGGCAATTCTTGATTCTGTTCACTTTGGTTACAATTTGTTGCAATACATCTTTTGTTGTGGGTAAGGGTGCAAGTGCAGTTGTAGTTGATCTTGGTCTCTTTGAGCTTGAGCTAGCTCCTTTAACAATGGGTTTATCTTTGAGTCTCTGGTAATAAACTTGGTCGAGAATTGGTGCAGGATGAATAAGCGGTTCATCATCTGACTTATGAACTCTAGCTCTTGTACAAATCTCCATAGTGAGATGCAAGAAAGCATAGCTAGCTCTCACTAGTTTGGCCGCATGCTTTATATTCTCCATTATGATCTCGCCCACATCCATCTTCTTTTCAGTTGCAATGGCATAAAGTAAAATGGCTCTATCCGCATCCACTGAACTGTAATGTGTCTTTGGAATCATCCTTGAATGAAGTATTGCCAAATTCTAGCCATGACTGTCAAATCAGTCCCTTTCAACTTTCTCCTTCCCTTTTTAGTGATCTCCCAAGAAGTACCCGACTTTGCTATTACCTTGATTATATCCTCAAAATTGATGTCCTTAGCCTTGAATTCCAGATAATCATCATGTTCTACTAGTCTAATTCCATAAAATTCATTGATTATCCGGGCACTAAGTGGAACTCTAATATTCCTCACATGCACATGCCTAAGATCACACACAAGGAAGTTAGCGTAAAATTCTCGTACAAGGGGTGCTACAACGAGACACTTAGGTTCTTCCAAAAAGGTTACCCAATTCCTTCCTTTTACTCAATCTTCTGCAAAGATACTGGTCATCCCTCTCTCTAGAATAAATCCCTTGTCCTTTTTCTGAATGGCTACTTCATGACACTGTTTAGCCTTAGAATTCACAAACCTATTGTCGACTTGCTTGCCCTTACCCTTTGAAATGGATTTAAGTGGCATTTTTCTCTCAACACAACTCAACAACAATCTACCCTTTTTCTTGACCCAACACAACCCAAGCTCAATCAACACAAAATTTCAACAATTCAACTCCCAAATCAAGCACTAATGCAACACTTCTCACAACCTAACAATCAAATCTCCAATTCAACAACAACAATTCAAAAATCACAATTAACCCCCAAAATCACCAAACTTCCAAATTCAATCCAACAACTTCAATACCACAAACCCAACTTCCTCAACACAAATCATTTCAAAATCAACACTTCCTACACTCCAAACATGAATTACAACTCCAAACACGCAAATTAAACCAAAAACACGAGTTCATGCATAAATCTCAAAATCAAGCATTCAAACCATGAAATTCGTAAAAACAAAAGCATGAAAACTCTAAATCTTACCACACCCAAGATTGTCTAACCCTCAATTGCTCCAATTCGCAAAACCCCCAATTTTTGGAAAACCTATTTCAAAAATTTCTTCAAAATTTGCCAAATTTGTTTCAAAGGAAGGTTGTTTGAGTGTTTAGGGATGTAATGGAGTGGAATGGTGTATGAAATTTAAGTGGAAAAGGTCAGAATTTGAAGATGAAATTTTTTTCCTCTTTGGAGGCTAGGTTGAGTTCTTGTGAAAATGGGAGAGAAAAGGCAAGTTTATATAGAAAATGGACTTCGTCGCGGCGAAGAAGAAATTTCACTGCAGCGTAATTCTGGAAATCTTTCAATATCACATCAAACCTACTCGATACCGCGGCAAAAAATTTTTTCTTGCCACAACGAACTTCTGGAAAAATTGTGCATAACAATCACAATGCATATGCTATTGCGGCAAAAATGTTTTCTTGCCACGGTGAGATTTTAAAACCTTTATGCACTACGATAGCAGTGTATATCTTGCTGTGGCAAAGACAACTCCTTGCTACGGAAAAGTCTAAAAATTTTCTCTTCATGCCAAACTTCAATTTTTCACTTGAAACACCGAAAGAAAAACAAAAATTAATTACTTCCTAAATCAAATAAAGCATAAACAACATGTAAAACAAAATAAAATCAGACAAAATGAAAAACGCTTGGGTTGCCCCCCAAGAAGCACTTTTTATAATCGAAAGCTCAATTTTCTCAAGTCCTTCATCAATCCAGAATATCCACATACATCACGCCCTGAACATTCTCCCTTGAATGAGGCTTCACTTGTTGATGATTCTTAGCACATGAGCTCTTTGTTGAGAACTTAACCACCCATTGCCATCCTTTGGTCACTCCTTTCAGGATCTGGGCATTCTCATAAACACCTTTTCGAAACTTCAACTTTCCATCAGCATTCTTGAAATGGAAGGTGTTAAAATGATCTTCTGGTTAGCATTCCTTTTGTAATGACTGCTTTCTACTAGTATACTTTAGAACATATACAATAAAAACATATATACTTAGCATATGAAAAATAGTTGGGCCCAAATTTTTCTTTACTTATAAAATATAATTCTTTACATATACCAAAATAACAAGTACAAAAACTTTAGCAACGGTGGACAGTAATGCCAATTCTCTCAACTTGTCGACTTCCTTTCGACCGTTGCTCACCTATTTCCTGCAAAACATGGAAAAACAACGAGGTGAGCACAAAAATGCTCAGCAAGTAAATCCCTTATCTCTTCTCCTTCTTTGGTTCTTTCCTTTCTTAATTCTCTTCTTCTTTCTTTCGTTCCTAGTTCTTTCAATTTCTTTCTCTGTTTCTAATTCTTACTGTTCTTTCTTTCTTCCTAATTCTCGCTGTTCATTCCTTCTCTCTGTTCTTTCTTTCTATTTTTTTTCTATTCTTTCTAACCATGATGGAATTCATGGTAATATACATGAATGATATGCATATGCAATAATGCATAAAAATGCATTTTTCTTTCTTCTTTCTATTTCTTTTCTTTTCTTTCTTGTCTTGCTTGCTCAAGCTTCTCTTTTCTTTCTTGTTCTTGTTCTTTCTTATTCCTTCTTTTCTTATTCTTATTCTTTCTTATTCTTATTCTTATTCTTTCTTATTCTTTCTCTTCTTATTCTTATTCTTTGCTGATCGGACTTGGTTGATGCATGGATTCGGAACCTTGGCCGTGTGAGTGAGTACAGTCCTCATCTACATGCACTCTTGCGGACCGTACAAATTCTTTCTTTCTTCTTAGGCCACTCAATTAAGGTGGCGTGCATGTAGGAATTCTTCTTGGTACAACCCTCATCCATATATGCTAGTACGGATCGTACAATTCTTCTTCTTCTTAAGCCACTCAATTAAGGTGGCGTGTATATGGGAATTTCTTCTTAGCACTCATGGTTCCCCATCACAACAACCTATTCTTCTCTCTTTTTTAACACTTTTTCCTTCTTTAATTCTTTAGTGCTTTTTCCTTCTTTCTCTTTATTCTTAGAGTGTTTTATTCTTAAAATTCTTTATTCTTTCTTAAATACTACATATATACAAATATATGCATATGGATGGCTCATGCTTAGAATTCTTACTTAAATGCACTCATGAAATGCAAATATGCAATGTTGCATAAAATTAAGGTTTCTACTCATACTCATGCTTCTCTTAGGCATTTCATCAAACAATAAATGTGCATATACAAACTCTACTTTAACTATAATTCTATTTGTTTCTTAAACCATCCAAAATGAGAGTAAAACTCTCTTGTATCATCACAATCCCTATCACGGCAAAACACTCCCAAAACTTTCTTAAACTCTTCCAATTTCAACCAAACTTCAATCTACCATCATACAATCAAAAACACTTCTCATACTTAAATATATCCAACAACAAGCATAAATAATCACCAATCTCATCTAAATTTCCCAACAATCATAACATATACATGCTTAAAGAAATCTCTACTCAATTGATTTCTTAAACTTTAACTTGAGTTGGATTTTTGAGTTGGATTTACTTACCTTATACTTGAGTAGTCTCCACTAAAGCTCTCTACTCTTGTTGGACTCAAATTTCCTCTTAACCCTAAGCATAAACTTAATAAGAATTCAACTTCTACACAAGTAAATCTTATATATAGAGCAAGAATTCTTACCTCTTGTTGCCTAGGATCAAAACCTTGTCAAAATCCACCCAAAAGCCCTAAAAAATCCTTGGAAAATTGAGTGAAAAGTTGAGAGACAATGGAGAAGGAAAGTGGCAGTGGAAGAAGAGAAATAAGGGGGTTTGTAAGACTAAACCCTTAATATCTTATTTTATAAAAATACTTTCCCATTTTGCCCTTACACTTTCTTGAAAATTCCATCTTTGTCCCTTAGTCAATTACCATAATGCCCTCATTTTTATTGCATTCTCCATTAAATTCTATCTCTTTTCACTCTCCACAATTTCAACTAATTTTGAGTGAAAAGACCATTTTACCCTTAATACAAGTTTAAGGCATTTTCTTCACATTCTCTCAAAATAACTTTAACAAAAATCAACTAAGGGCTATAAAAACATAAATTAAATTATATACCTCCATGTCGGCGTTACACCTTTTTGGCCCCACTTTCTACTTGCATGACCTTATACCTAAATCTTTACAACTTTGTTCCTTGTGAAAAAACAATTGCTCGATTATGGCTCGTCTAGGTATATTGTACAAACCTTTGGCTTGTGATCTTTATCTTCAATCTTCTTTGACTTGACCATGCATTCCTTAAATGGAAATTTAGTATCATCTCTCTTGGAAGTTTTAACTGCCGACTGATCCACCGAATCAATTTTGAAACATGAATCTTGCTTCAATGGGAACTTTAGAGCCTCAAGGACATTAAATGTCACTTCTTCATCTTGCACCCTCAGGATCAACTTCCCCTCTTGCACATCAGTTAAGGCTCTTCCGGTTGCAAGAAATGGTCGTCCTAAGATGAGAGGTATCTCCTTATATCCAATACAATAAAATCCATAGGAAATATGAATTTATCCACCTTGACTAGCACATCTTCAATAATACCTCGTGGATGCTTGATCGATCTATCTGTGAGCTGCAAGGAAACCATTATAGGTTTCACTTCACCAATCCCCAATTTCCTGAAAATAGAAAAAGGCATTAGATTTATGCTAGCACCTAAGTCACACAAAACTCTATCAAATGTAACATCTCCTATAACACAAGGGATAGTGAAACTCCCTGGATCTTTGAGCTTTGGTGGTAACTTCTTCTACAAAATGGAGTTGCATTCCTCTGTAAGCATCACTCTTTCTTTCTCTTCTAGCTTCCTCTTGTTTGAAAGAATTTCCTTCACGAACTTAGCATATCTGCTACAAGGCATCTGAAAAAGGAATGTTAATATGCAGTTTTTTTTAAAACATCAAGAAATTTAATAAACTACTTATCCAGATTTTGCTTCTTTAATCTCTGAGGAAAAGAAACTGGAGGAGTGTGGTGTGCCAACTTTGGTGGTATTTCAGGAAATGGCAATTTTTCCTTCCTTGGCTTTAGCATCTTTTCCTTCTTTGGTTCTTCTTTTCTAGGACTTGTTGGCTTCTCTTCAACAATGATCTCTTCATCAACTTCTTCCTCAGATTCTTCCTTCTTCTCTGGCGGGTTCTCATCCTTCCCTTTTGGTTCAACTTCATCTAAAACTGTTCCACTTCTTAAAGTTATGGCATTTGCTTGTTCACATGGATTTGTCACCGTGTTACTTGGTAAGGGACCTTGAGCTCTCTCATTCAATTTTTCTGAAATTTTACCTAATTGCACCTCGAAGTTTCAAATAGATGCTCCTTGATTTCTGAAATTTGACCCCATCTCATTCATAAAACCTGTGGTTTCTTGCATGAATTTCCTGAACATGTCCTCCAATTTTGACATTCTCTACTCAACTGATTGATGGTTCACCCCTGGTTGATGGTTTGGCACTGTTCTTTGATTGAATTGATTGTTTTGATTGACCCAGGACAAGTTTAGGTGATTTCTCCAACCAATATTGTAGGTGTTGGAGAATGGATTGTTCTGCTATCTTTGATTCCCAGCCAAATAGTTGACTTGCTCTGATGATGAGGAGGATGAAGCAAAGGTTGCCCACTTGGCAGTCAAAGCTTGCATGGTTACTTGCACAAAAATCACATGTTACATGAGGTGTTTGAATGGAATTAACATACACACCTCCTATTTGTTTCTGAAGTGTTGCAAGTTGGGCTAAAATGGCTGTGTAAGCGCCAACTTCATGAATACCCATGGACTTCTTTGACACTATTCTCTCATCTGATCTTTGGTAGTTGTTACTCGCTAAAACTTCAAGTAACTCTTGAGCTTCCACCGGTGTCTTATTTTGTAAAGCTCCCCCAGCTACTGCATCTACCATTGTTTGAACATTTGGTAGCAAACTCGAATAGAACGTTTGCACTTGCATCCAAACAGGAAACAATGGAGTGGATGTTAGTGAACGACCCAGTTACACAGCGGAAAACAAAAAACATAAACTACATGGATCGTTTCTTAGAACCAAGATCCGAGTACAAAAATCACAGTTTATACAATATATACATTAAATCTACAGAAAAATCTTTTCAAGGTTTAAGGAATCATACGCACGTTTGGAGGCTCCTCAAACTTTGTCTCTGAACGTATTTTGCTACCAACCCAAGTGTAGGATCGAACCGATGTAGTCCACACGAAGATAATCGCAAGGAACTAAAGAGGGATTTGCTAGATCCTCTTTAGTCTTAAGAAACAAAGAAGAAATGAGGAGTATTTGATTTTTCAATCAAAACTAAAAGTGGCGTGGGAGAGAGTATTTGGGGCTGGAGGGTTTTGTTTTCAATGAAAAAGTAATGAATGAATAATCTCTTGACTTTTTCAATGAAACCTTTTCTTTTATAGTGATCTTTTAATTGCCCTATTCCCATATGGAATGGGCTTGGGCTCCAACCCAAACACCCCATGTTTCCAAACACTCCCAATTAGATATTTATTTTAATTCATCATTATCTCAATTAAAAATCCATTAATATATATTTAATCTATATATTAACATTTAACAATAATGATAATTTATTTAAATATATGCAAACACATATTTAAACATAATTTCACTTATTTAATTTTTCTAACAAATTAAATAAAGGCTACGACCTCAGCAAATTTAATTACACTATGAAATTACCAAAATACCCTTTCACCTAAAAAGACGAAAACGCCCTTCTGACTTCCTAGCTCTTAAATTATCTTCTATGTATGTGACACATAGGCTCCTCATCATACCGGTACTGTATAGTATCGTGATTAACACCAATTAATCGTCTCACTAAACACAAACCAAGATTGGCCCCGAGCAAGGCATCATGGCCACCCGATAGATTCAGATTCAGCAAAGTAGCTACCTATCAACGATATGGTTACCTTACAATTCGATCCTTTCATCATACGTTATCTCGACGAGACGAAGACATAGAAATAGTGTCAACCTTCGGTTACTCTCGATATTATGTATTCAGCTTCTGGACCAATGACCTGTATTATAAACTGGATAGAGCAACAACTCAATCCCACTATGGCCACAGTTTTAGTGTCATTGCCATATACTGAATTACGCTGTGAGATAACTTCTCCCGTACCTGGGAGTGATGAATCCTCTATCTATCCACCATAGTCTTGATACACTCCTTGATGCAGTCAATCACCACCGTGTTGATAGCTCTGAATAGAACTGCGTTAGGCTAGTGTCAAACTACACCAATCGGTGCACAAGGCGCTCCGATGATCCCAAGTCTAAGGATCACACGCACCACCATTTGTTAGAGGATTTGTTCCATAGACACTGGGGTTACCATCCATATGGAATCCTCTAGTGGGTCAGTCCAGTGAACTTGGTGCGGTGTATTCGCCTATAGCAAGCACCCATGTGTTACACCAGGTTGTCACCAAACAACCTTGACAAGTGAGATCACTCACTGCCTTTCGACATGGTCGTTCAACACTATGATAGCCTTACCATATTATCTGTGCCCTTACTTCAGAATAATATTGGGGCTACGGACGTTTCTAGAATGGCCACGATATGTGCTCATAGGGTCCTTACTATCAAGATTTGAAACACTTGATACCCTCGTCACGGTTATACCATTCTAAGGACATATATCAATACATATTGCAATAATAATGATTTACACGACATAGAATAAAATGTCTTTTATTGATTAATGAACATTATTACAAAGAGTCAATTCTACAATAATTGATTGGCTCTAGGGCATCTACTCTAACAGTGGACATTTCTTCAACATTTCCTTGAATCTCACCCATGCTTCATATAATGATTCATGGTCGCCTTGTATAGATGATGTAATGTCATTTCTTGTCTTTGTCAAAAGAGTTGGTGGGTAATACTTGTAAAGGAACTTCTGTGCTAGATCATTCTATGTCATAATGGTTCCAGTAAGTAATGATAGCAACCACCATTTTGCCTTATCTGTCAATGATAATGGAAATAGTTGCAACCTAATAGCATCATCTGTCACCCCGTTGTGCTTGAATGTGTCACAGATTTCCAAGAAGCTAGCTATGTGCATATTAGGGTCTTTTTTTGGATCGCCCCCAAACTATACTGATTGTTGAATCATCTGGATTATAGCCGACTTAATCTCAAAGTTATTTGCCTCAAGGTGGTCACGTTATGCTTGGACTACACCCATCAACTTGTGGAAGTGAAAACTCCCTCAAGGTTCTATTTTTAGCCATCTCAATGATTCTCGCCTCTCTTTCTCTTCTCTCTCTAATGAGTCTTCCTATGGTTCTTTCAATCTCTGGATCAATAGGAAGCACAAGAAGATTTCTTGCTTTTCGCATAAACTAACAAGGAAAGAAAAAGAGCATGAGATCACAAGCAAACAAAAATTAAATTAAAATAATTAAAACTAAAAATTAATTCAATTTAGCAAAAACTAGAAAACTTCAATATTAACACAAAATCAATCCCCGGCGACGATGCCAAAAACTTGGTGCGTTCTTTCACAAACATGCATGTGTAGCAAGTGCACTAGTCGCAAAAAGTAATAAAATGATGAATAAAGTATCGTTCCCATGAGGATTTAGTGCTAAATATCGATTTTCCTAATTTTATAACTAATTGAAGAACACAAAAATGTTGGATTTACGAGAGCTACTGAAAACTAAATTAAAACAGGCAACTAAATTTAACACAATAAAAGCAATTCAACAATGAATTTCAATTCAAGAAGAGAGGTTAGGGTTTTGATTTCACCAAGTTACTCCAATTCAACCTAATAATCCTATTATCTTCAAGTTCACATGTACAGATTACAAATCGGACTTCCTAGGTTGTAAAATATACCTTCTCAGGCTATAATTTACTACTTATCCCTATTAAACTTCCTCACCCTACAAATTGAAATTCAATAGTTCAAAGTCCCTTAAGCATGTGGAATCCTATAAAGATTTCATAAATAGTGTTTGTCTACCTCTAGTTTTCGCTCAATCTATGATGTTGATCTCAAGAAGCTAACACATGAATCACTTCTCAGTCTCATCATGCTCAACATTCATTTGAATCAAAAACACAATAATCAAATGCATCAAGAACAAAGATAAACACTTCATAAATGCAATAGAACCCAAAAACAACAAGATATTATAGATTAAATCATTGTTAACAAAGATCCATCAAAATTCTAACCCAAAAACGAGTTTGTTCATGTTCAAAATGGAAATAAACATCAAATACAAAACAAAATCAGAGTTCAACATCATAAAAGAAGAAAGTGAAAAGAAAACTTCTCTAATTTGGAGACCCAAATTCTTCCAATCTTCTTCTCCTGTCCCTATTTCCTAAAATGTCGACCTCCTCCTAAAAAATGAGCTAACTTTTTCTTAAATAGTAGCCAAAAACCCTAGGACCAAATGCTATAAAAGAAAGATGCAGCGTTCTAAAAAAAAAAAAAAACATAAAATTGCAGTTTTAGCCGAGCAAGAAAAAAAATCTCGCCGCGGCATTAACTTGAGTTTAAAGGAACCATGATTCCAGAGGCTAGCTTGCCGCAACAAAGAGAAAAATTTGCCATGGCGAACTTCTAATCTTCTTTGCTAAATTTACAAAACTGCCCTCCACTTACTTCTTCACTTGAATCTTCGATCTTCTTGATGTTCAATAGGAACAAACTTCGAGGGTGTTAGAGTAGGTGCCCTAGAGCCAATCAATCATTGTAAAATTGTCTCTGTAATAAATGTTTATTTATCAATAAAAGGCATATTCTACTATATCACATAAATCATATTATATATATTGATATATGTCCTTAGGAGGGTAGAACCGTGACGAGGGTATCAAGTGTTTTAAATCTTGATAGTGAGAAACCTATGATCACATATGATGGCCATTCTAGAAAAGTCCGTAGCCCCAATATTATTCTAACCGAAGACATAGATAATACGGTAAGGCTATCATAGTGTTGAACGACCCTGTCGAAAGGCACTGACTGATCTCACTTGTTAAGGTTGTTTGTCGACAACCTGGTGCAGTGCATGGGTGCTTGCTAGAGGCAAGTTCACTAGACAGACCCACCAAAAGATTTCATATGGATGGTAACCCTAGTGTCTATGGAATAAATCCTCTAACAGATGGTGGTGCATGTGATCCTTAGACTTGAGATCATCGGAGCGCCTTGTGCACCAATTGGTGTAGTTTGACACTAGCCCAACGTAGTTCTATTCAGAGCTATCAATACGGTTGTGATTGGCTACATTGAGAAGTGTATCGAGACTATGGTGGATCAACAAAGGATTCATCACTCCTGGGTACGAGAGAAGTTATCTCACTGAGTAATTCAATAAATGGCAATGACTTTAAATCTGTGGCCACAGTAGGATTGAGTTGATGCTCAATCCAATTTAATATTCCTGTCATTGGTCTAGTAACTAAATACAAATATGTTGAGGATATCTTTGGTTGACACTATTTCTGTACCTTAGTCTCGATGAGATAACAGTTGATGAAAGGATTTGATTGCACGATAACCAAACCATTGACATGCTACGGTTTTGTGAATCCGAATCTATCGGGTGGCCATGATGCCTTGCTAGGGGCCAATCTTGGTCTGTGTGTAGTGAGACAATTAATTGGTGTTAATCGCGATACTACACACTGCCGATATGATGAGGAACCTACGGGTCACACACTTAGAAGATAATTTAAGAATCAATTTGTGAGAAGGGTATTTTCGTCTTTTAGGACAGAAGGGTATTTTGGTAATCTCACAGTGCAATTAAATTTGCTGAGGTTGTTGCCTGTATTTAATTTTAATATTAAAATTAAATTAGTGAGATTATATTTAAATATATATCTTTGTATAGATATTTAAATGAATTATTATTATTAATTAAATGTTAATATATTATTATATATTAATTGATTTTAATTATAATAATAATTAATTAATTAAAATACCATAAAGGGTGTGTTTGGTTGCAAGGGTGAACTAGGGTTGGAGCCCATGGCTACTCCTAAGTGGAATAGGGTTTTAATTGTTGTACTATATAAGTGCAACCTAAAATTAAAACTAGAGAGAATTTTTCATTCAATTAAAACCCTAGCCACTCTATCTCTTTCTCTCAAGAAGAAAACTTTTCTTGTTTTTCTTTCTTGATTCTTGAAGCCCTTGATTGTTCTAGCAAAATAATCAAAGGTTCTTCGGATTATCTTCGTGTGGACTTTCGTGAGTGTGATCCTACTTTGGATAGATTGGCAAAAAATCACGTGAATAGTAGACGGTAAACAGTAACCGTGAACAGTGTTCCTATCCGAAATCACAAATATTCGAAGGAGACTCCAAATGTACGAAAGTATTCTAATCCTTGAATGGATTTACTTTATACAGATTTTTGTTTATAAAAATGTAAACGGTATGTAATATTCTTTCTAGCTAGTATACTTGGGAGGTATAAAAGGAAAACTCACTAAATATGTCATAGAAAAACATATATGGATATATGTATAAGGTAATGGGCCCAAAAATAGCATTACTTTTATATACAAATCTCTACATCAAGTACCATAGTCACAAAAATACAGTCCGATAGTGTTTCCTTTCTCCTACGCTACTTGACGTCCCATCTGACCGCATCTCATCTACTACCTGCAAAAACAATGAAATCAATAGGGTGAGCACTAATTGCTCAGTAAGTAAACCCACAACACTTATATTCTTTCTCCGTTACTCAGATTCTGAATTTTCTTTCCTTACACCAAGCTTCTTTATTCTTCTCTGTTTTCTATGATTCTAGTTTCTCACTTACCGATATGTAAGCACAAATAGGGAAACTAACTCAGGATAGTAGAAATGGCATGATGCCTATGCACAGATGCATAAACTTTTCTATGCAATGCATTTCTTTTCTGTTTTTTTGTTTTCTTTCTTTTTCTGTTTTTCCTTGTTTTTCTGTTTTTCTTTTTCTGTTTCAATTTTCTCTTTTCTGATTCTCTTCTTTTCTGTTCTTTCTTTCTTTCTTTTCTATTCTTTCTTTCTTGGTACAGTCCTCATCCACATGAACTTCTTACGGACTATACAAATTCTTCTTTCTTATTCTAAGTCCGCTCACTGAAGGAAGTGTGCATGCGGGGTTATTCTTCTCTGTCACTCACAGGCTCCCCATCGCGACAACCTTCTCTTCTCTTATCTTTTTATATTTCTTTAAGCAAAATTTCATATTTGAATTGTTCTTTAATTATATTTCTTAAAAAAATAATTCTACATTTAATTGTTTTTCTTTCTTTCTCTTTATTCTTTAATGTTCTCATACATGTGTATGTATATGTAAATATGCTCATTCTTTGCTATTCTTTCTAAATGCAAATGCTCAAATGTAGAATGCATCATGGCATATAAAGATATCATTATGGAACTAGTATTCTCTACCAACAACATTTCCATAACAAAGTAATAATCCAACATACTCATGTATATGCACTTTCTTTGACATTTCATCAAACACCTTACGTGCACATACAAACCCTAAATTGGTTACACTTCCACATATCTCTCAAGTCACCAAAATTGGAGCAAACAACTCCCTAAAGCCAACAATCAACCTAGCCGAATTTCATCCTCCACCTTTCCACATCCATTCTTTCATTTTTCATTCGAAATCCCATCAACTCGACACATGCAAATACATCACTTCTCATCACATACCAATAAATCAATTCTCATCACATACTAATAAGTCACTTCTCATCACATACTAATAAATTAATTCTCATCACATATAATAAATTACTTCTCATGGCCATGAAATTCACATATCAAACAACATCAATTTTCAATCCATAATTCTCATCATCCAAACACACATACAACATATAAAAATTTCTCTACACGAGTATTTATCCAATCAAAGCTAAAGTTGGATTTACTTACCTTGAATTTGAGCAACTCCAACACTATAATCTCTCTTTGGTAGAATTCCCTTTCCTCTTAAACCCTAAGCATATAAAACCATAAGAATTCAAAACTTTAAAATTTAATCTCTCATCTTGGTGCAAGAATCTTACCTTTGGATGCTTAGGATTGAAAATCTATCAAAATTGAGCTAAAATCCTATGAATTTCCTTGAAATTTGAGTGAAGAAATTTGAGAGCATTTAGGGTGAAGGTGGCGTGAACTATGGGTAGAGTGGCTAGGGTTTCTCTTCTTGAATTCTTATTATATATATATATATATATATATATATATATATTTAGTTTCCCATTTTACCCTTGCACTTTCTAAAAATTCCATCTATGTCCCTTAGTCAATTACAAAAATGCCCTCATTTTTATTAACTTCTCCATGTTATTCTACTTCTTTTCACACCCCACTTTTTCAACTAATTATGAGTGAAAAGACTATTTTACCCTTAATGAAGGTTTAAGGAATTTCCTTAACACTTGTCCAAGATAACTTTAACAAAATTCAACTAAGGATATTAGGGCATAAATAAAGCTATGTACCTTGATATGGGCATTACACGGTATAATCTATACTCGGATTTAGGCAAAGAAAGGTAATTGATTTACCGATTGAATTTTTGTTTTCCGCTGCATATGGTAGATCAATTACCCATAGAGGGTGCTTTCAATCAACATCAGAATTTCCCCAATCTTTTCAATTGCACTCAACTCCATATCCAGAAACTCATTTTTGCTCTGTTTTACTCCAACTGTACGTTTTGGCCTGAAACATAAAATATGCAGAATTAAGTAACAATTCAGGCACAAAACTCGTAAGAAGTATCCGAAAATCCTACAAAAATCGTATAGAAAATAGTATAATCCTAGGATTATCAATTACCAATGATTTGCGCATCTTTCACTTCATCTCTCACTCTTGGAAATGAGATCTCCCTTCTTGGTTCTTGAAGTTCAATAAATGTGTCATTTCCATCATTGATGAAGGACTTTAAGAATGAAAGAAAAGCCAGAGAAATGTTGAAGAAAAGTAGTTAGATTTCTTAACTTAATTAGTACAAAGTGAGTGGCTAATTTATATTAAGCTGTTATAGCAAAATGCAGAGTTTTGGTGTTCTAGTTTTATACTTTATAAAAGACACCCAATATTCATTTTACAAAATAGATTATATCACTTCTAATTATTATAAAATCTATCCAATATACTAATATTCTCTCTTAAACTGGACCTCATAATAGCACAATACTAACATTTGCCCTTAAATTAGACCTCATAATGCACCAGCAGCTTCTTGAGATTTCCAACAATTTCCAACATGAACAGTAAGCATAAAACCAAGAACCTTTATTTACCTCAACACTCAGTGAACTTATCACTAGCAACTTGAACAGTACCTTAATAGTCATCACCTATAGCTGCACCAGCAACTTTCAACATTAAGATTTTGCACAACTTTCAATTTCAATAATTACAGCTTCAAACCTACTTAACATAACACTCACTCATCACCAGTAACTACTCAACATAAAAACCACTCAGCACCAACTACTTCAACCTCAAACTACTTAGCATTTACACAACTTTCACTTCAAGAATTGCGGCTTCAAAACTACCTAGCATAACACTCACTCATCACAAGCAACTACTCAACATAACAACCACTCATAACCAACAACTTCAATCTCAAACTACTTAGCATTTGCACAACTTTCAACTTCAAGAATTGTAGTGCCAAAACTACTTAGCATAACAATCACTTATCACCAGCAACTACTCAGCATAACAACCACTCAGTACTAGCAACTTCAACTTCAAACTACTTAACATTTGCACAGCTTTCAACTTTAAGAATTGCAGCTTCAAAACTACTTAGCATAATAATCACTCATCACCAACACCTACTAAACATAACTGTAAGTGTATATTAGTGCATGCCCTAGAAACCATTCGTGTTGTCGATTTCAGAGCATTTTGTCTTGTATCAATATATCATAAATAATAGAAGAAAGAGTTCTTCAATTCATATATATAAATTGCTTCCTTTATTCAGTCATGCATTTAAAATAAAGTATATATATGAATTGTCCAGATGATTCATTTAATCAGTAAATGAATTATCAAAAGGTTCCCTACGGAAGCAATATAATTTGGGCAACTATATTGCATAGTAGATATATTGGATGCTTCCGAAAGATATCATGAGTTGATATAAGTACAGATGACGATGATAGTCATGTCATTGGGGCATTAGTATGGATTAGCAGTTGGTAACTGTTTTTTTGAACGTGACCGAATAACGACAAATCACTTGGAAAAGCTTGTAGTCAATGACATATCATTTGGTTATATCAGTGCACGATGTAGTCCTTTGAGTTGAGACATTGTGGTCGGATCCGATATAGATGCGTATGCGTACGGTTCATATGATGTATAAGTACAAGACTAGTCATGTTTCGCATGATAAAGCCTAATTGGTCATGCGTTGTTCATATGCGGAAACAAACGATGGTAAAAAAGGGATCCATTGACTCGGAAATATAGGATCAAGAGTACCGTTGACTCCATCCGGATTCGAGTTCTTGGATGAACATTGATAAATGTCAGAAATCAGAATCTCTAGCCAAAGTCTATTATTAGTCATACGAAAGCAAGTTTGTGATGATAAGTTTCGGACATATTGATCGATGATTCGGTAAAAGATCGAGTTTAGGATTTTGACGTTCCATGAATCCGTACTCGATCAGGATATATTAATGGAGGGACTTTACCTGCATGGTACATATGATCTGAAATGGGTTTGATGAAGTATTTCTTCATCGTGGTTTAAGAACTATGGCACATTGCTAGATGTTTACCATAGTCGTTGGGCCTCCGGATAGGTTTCCGAATTCATCCATAACCGGCTCACAGCTAATCCACGGTGGACCTACATGGTCACACCAATAGCCTTGATAAGTTAGAGAAGGATAAGAGAGAGAAATGATTATCTAAAGAGGGCTAGCACCTTCCGAGGGTAATGACAGGATTTCTATGGTAATAGTTACATAGAAAATTATTTGTGACATTTTAAGGGTTAAAATGGTCAAGCAATAATTAATTGTATTTAATTATTATATCTTAAAGCGTTAAGATAAATGAGATGAACTAAAATAACCTTTTAATAGTTAAAGGGCAAAAGGGTAAACTTATGGGTTGTTAATGTAAACTAGTTTAGTTTACATGGGCCCTTGAATAATATTGATTATTCAAAGGGAAAATTAATAAATGCTTGGGCTCCTTTTAGAATAAGATTTTATTGGGGCATGCAAGTGAAAAACAACTAATTACAAAATGGCCCATGTATATAAAAATGCAAATGGTTGCATTTTAGGTTAAGGATTCATTTTGTTCACTCAAAAAGAAAAAACAATCTCTCTCTCTTAGGTTCGATCACTCTCTCACTCTCTCAAGGTGGTGTTAAAGTGTGGAGGATTCATTCTTTTGAATCTTGGCTTCATCAAACTTAAGCAAAGGAGAAGGTATAATGTTTACAAGTTTTGTTTGAAAATTTTTTAATCCTATTAATCCAACTCTTTGCATGCTTTCAATCAACATTTTCTGCCACCTCTTCGTGGTTTTCTTTCAAATGGTATCAGAGCTTAAAAGCTCCTTGCATGTTGGTTTTGAGCAAAAGTCATGTTATTCCATGTGTTCACATGTTCATCATACATGGTTAAGTTTGCCTGTTAGTGCTTTGGTTCAAAAATGAGTTTTCCATCCCAACTCTTTACATGCATGTCTCGGCCACACCTAGATCAAAGGTAAATGTTTATTTTTCATGTCATTCTCATGTGTTTTGAATGATAGTAATGTTGATAATGAGCATGCCTTTGTATTGAATGAGTTGTTAGTTGGAATAAGCATGTTTGATGCATGTATATGATTTGGCCATCTCATTTCCTTTGTGAAAATGTTTTTTTCATCTTGCTCTAATATGAGTAGATGTGTTAAAATGTGATTTAAAGTATGCTTGGATGATGGTTATTGCATGAGATGTATTGAGAACTACATGCATGTGTATGTTATGGCTTTCTTCTTTGTCATGTTCGGCCATGACTATTTTTGCCATAAAAATTTGTCATCTCATTCATGCTTTGATGAATAATTTTTTGGGAAATGTTGCATGATGATTTATTTAAAGAAATAATCATGCATGTTCATTTTCATGACTTTGATTAAATTGTTTATGCTTTGACATGCTAAAAGTGTTATCCTTGAATTTGATGAAAGTGTATTTTGTATGAGGAGTATGCAAATGTTGCAAGTGTTTAGTGGTGGAAAATAATGTTCGCATAAAGTTATGGATTATTAATTCATGTGATGAATTGTGATATTATGTATAATGGTAATGGTAATTTTAATGTATGATATTTAATTTGATTAAATTATCATATAATGCATCATTGCATGGCATAAATTATTATATTTTTGAAATGTAATAATTTGTTTTTTGAATAGTTTCAAAAAATGATAATGCAAGATGATATGATTATCTTAGAGAAGATAAATGTGTCATAAAAATTATAGCTTTATTCAAAGTAACTTGTGTCATAGAATGATTACTCTTGAAGTAATAAAACCAATTTATCTATGCCATGCATGACTTTTGTGAAAAGTATTGAAATGATGTTAATAATTAAATAATAAAATCATTAGTATATCTTTGGGTGGAATATGAAAAAAGTTTTTGTGTAATGATTTCCTTGAAATGTGTAATTGTTGCATGCCCCAAAGTTATGATTAAGTTACCACATTCACATATATAATATCTATTAATATATGAGATATATATATATATATATATATATATATATATATATATATATATATATATATATATATATATATATATATATATATATATATATATATATATATATATATATATATATATATATATATATATATATATATTAAATTGTTTATATTCATGCCTTTAAATAATTGTTTATTATATTTGGTATGAATGTTTAATATTTATTTATGTGATGGATGAATATTAGATTAGAGGGTTGATCATGGGTGCTATTTAGTTTTCAAAATATTCAAAAGTGTTTGTAATATTCTTTTATTAAATGGCTTGTAATAATTAAATGACTCCTCCCTATACACCCCAGCTTAATGGAGTGTTTGAAAGGAGAAATCGTACCCTATTGGATATGGTACGATCGATGATAAGTTTTACAAACTTGCCAATGTCTCTGTGGGGGTACGCTCTCTAGACCACTGTGCACATCCTTAATAGGGTCCCGTCTAAAACTGTCTAGAAAACAATGTATGAGATATGGTATGGAAAATGTCCAAGTCTAAAATATATGAAGATTTAGGGTTATCCAGCTTATGTTAAACTAGTTAAATCTGATAAGCTGGATGTTAAATCCGAGAAGGGTCGGTTCATTCGATATCCTAAAGATAGTTTGGGATATTACTTTTACTTCCTAAGTGATCAAAGAGTTTGGATCAGTAGAAATGCGCACTTCTTCGAGAATGAGTTCTTGGAGGAAGGTAGTGTTGGAAGAAATATTGAACTCAAGGAAGAGTTTGAAGAGCCAAGAACCAAGATTGCTGAAGTTGGAACATCCACTCTGTATCACCCACATCGAGGTATGTAGCTTTATGTATGCCCTAATACCCTTAGTTGAATTTTGTTAAAGTTATCTTGAACAAGTATGAAGAAAATGCCTTAAATTTCATTAGGGGTAAAATGGTCTTTTCACTCATAATTAGTTGAAAAAGTGGGGAGTGAAAATAAGTAGAATAACATGGAGAAGTTAATAAAAATGAGGGCATTATGGTAATTGACTAAGGGACATCGATGAAATTTCATAGAAAGTGCAAGGATAAAATGGGAAACTATAAGTAATATTTTGTTATATTAAGGGCCCGTTTGGATCGGGTTTAAATTTTTTAACAAGGGTAATATTTGTTTAATTTAGCAGATTACCGTGTTTGGCATTTTTGTAAAAAAAATTTACGAGAAAAAAAGATGGCAAACGGTGCTCAAATGGGGGTAAATTGCTGGGAATATTTGTACCTCATGGGGGGCTGTTATTAAAACGTTACCCGGTAATCATAATTTCTGTCCAATCTTGCCCCTAAACAGTATATTATGCAGACAAAAATATCCTTGGCTTGGTTAATAATTACAAAACACCCAATTTGTAAAATGACAAAACACCCCCACCACCACAATGCTAGATTCCGGCCACCACCATCGGAATCTGCCATTACGACTCAGAGTGGTCAAATCTGGCCATTTATTCACCAATCTGGCCTCTTCCGGCCAGATCCACCATGGATCTCCTTAGATTTGGCCTTTTCCGGCCAGATCTACCATGGCCAAATCTAGTCGTCGACGATCAAAAAAGGCAAGATCTGGCTTTCAGATATAGCCAAAGAGTTGGCCGTCGTTGACAGTCAATGACGGCCAAGAGTTGGCCGTCGTTAACCGTCAACGATGGCCATTTCTTTGGTCATCGTTGACGGCCAGATCTGGCCTTTTTCGGCCAGATCCGTGGATCTGGCTGGAAAAGGCTAGATCGATGAATAAACGACCATTTTCGATCGTTTTTAGGCCGTTGTGCCAGATTCCGGCCACCACGGACGGTGGTTGCCGGAATCTGGCAACTATGGGTGAGTGGGGTTGTTTTTGTTAATTTTTAAACTTTTATTTTCTAGGGGTGTTTAATTAAGTTAATAAACTTAAGGGGTCTAAAAGTAATTAAAAAAATAGAATAGTATTTCCCAAAATAATTAAACAAAAAAGTAATAATTAAACAAATAAGTATTCTAGGAATAGGATAAAGAATAAGGTTTCAAACAATAAAACAAACAAGCCCTTAATTATTTATATCTAGTAATCATCTAAAGGGCATTTTAGTAAAAGGTATTTCAGGACATCTATTATTACTATCAACCAAACACATTAATTATTAATACATTCCAATTGAACCAAGTACAATAATAATTTAAACCCGGTAATCTACAATGTAATCTTTTTTTCCGGTAATCTTATTACTAAGATAAAAAAACATTATATGATCCAAACGCCCCCTAAGAGTTCAAGAATGAAACCCTAGCCATTCTTCCGCTTCCATTCACGCCACTTTCCACTCAAGTTCTCTCAAATTTCTTCAATCATTTTCAAGGAAAATTCATAGATTTTGGTTTATTTTTAGTGGAATTTCAATCTCAAGCATCCTTAGGTAAGATCCTTGCACTAAGATGTGAGATTTAATTTTTAAAGTGTTGAATTCTTATGATTTGTGTTCATAGGGTTTAAGAGAAAGAGAGTTGGATCAAGGAAGACTACTAAAGTGTTGGATTGCTCACATCTAAGGTAAGTAAATCCAACCCTAGTTATGATTGGAGTAATATTGTGTAGAGAATTTCTTTTATGCATATATGTGCTTATATATGAAGAATTGTTGATGGAATGGATGTTGAATGATGGTTAGAATTTATCCATGGGAAGTAGTGTTTGTGTACTTGATGTTTGATGAGAGTTTGGATGAATTATGGAAGAATTGGAGTAGAATTTATGGAGTGTGAATCCTGGACAGGTTTGACGTTAATCTTGGTGTGTTTTATTCCAAATTTTGGTGGTTTAGAAGAGAGGTAGAAGTGTAGCCAAATTAGAGTTGATGTGTGCATATAAATTGTTTGATGAAATGTCAAAGAGAAGTGCATGTATGAGTATGATTATTTGTTATCTTGAGATGGGTTTGTAGATGGTAGAGAATGACATGTTAACATTCCATATTGCATTATTGCATCCAAACATGTGAATTTAGAAAGAATAATAAGCATGAGCCCATCTATATGCATACATACTTATAAGAGCATTAAAGAGCATTAAAGAACAAAGAATAAAGAGAAAGAAGAGAAATATTAAAGAATAATTCAAAACTAAAATTTTATTTAAAGAAGTGTAAAAAGATAAGAGAAGTGAAGGTTGTTGCGATGGGGAACCCGTGAGTGACCTAGCCCTGCATGCATTGTAACACCCACATTGAGGTATGAAATTTTATTTATGTCTTAAAGTCTTTATGCCTTTATTTCAAGATGAATGCATGAAAATTAGGTGAGAAAAGTTTTGCAGACTTCGCCGCGGCAAAGGAATTCTGTCACTGCGGCATTGTACGTTCTGCCCAAATTCGTGGTAGAAAAATGTAGCTTCGCGAGGGTGAAGAAATCCCTGGAAATGTTAGTAAATTTGGGAAAAACTTGCTCAAGGGAAAAATGGTCATTCCACCCATAATTAGTTGAAAGTGTG
This sequence comes from Pistacia integerrima, assembly GCA_026225825.1. Taxonomy (NCBI): domain Eukaryota; kingdom Viridiplantae; phylum Streptophyta; class Magnoliopsida; order Sapindales; family Anacardiaceae; genus Pistacia; species Pistacia integerrima. Next base: position 33,333,043 of record CM047749.1, on the reverse strand, counting down.
GGGAGTGAAAAGAGATAGAAGTTCATGGAGAATGCAATAGAATGAGGACATTTTGGTAATTGACTAAGGGACATAGATGGAATTTCATAGAAAGTGCAAGGGTAGAATAGGAAGCTATAAATAATAATATGTTATATTAAGGGTTCAAACATGAAACCCTAGTCATTCTTCTCTCCCTTTCACGCCATCTTCTACCTAAATTCTCTCAATTTCCTTCAATCAATTTTCAAGGGGAATTCATAGATTTTGGCATAAGTTGGGTAGATTTTCAATCCAAGCCTCAAGGTAAGACTCTTGCACCAAGATATGAGTTTTAATTTTTGTTAAGTGTTGAATTCTTATGGTTGTTGTTTATAAGGTGTAAGAGAAAGAGAGTTGTGTCAATGGAAGATTAGAGTGTTGAGTTGCTCACTCTCAAGGTAAGTAAATCCAACCCAAATTATGATTTGAGAAATCAATTGAGTAGAGAATTTTTACATGTATGTATGTGCTTAAGATTTTGAGAATTGTTGATGAGATTGATGTTTAATGATGATTAGAATTCAGCCATGAGAAGTAGAATTTGTTATATGGTGATTGATGGAAGTTGGTTGAATTTAGAAAGAGTTTGAGTAGAATTATGGAGTGTATTTTCATGGCTAGGTTTAGTGTTGATTTAAAGGAGTTTTGCTCCAAATTTTGGTGGCTTGAGAAAGAAGTAGAAGTGTAGCCAAATTAGAATTTGAGTGTGCATGCAATTTGTTTGATGAAATGTCTAAGTGAAGTGTATGCATGAGTTTGTTAATTTGTTATCTTGAGATGAGTTTGTAGATGGTAGAGAATAACTTGGGTACAAGCCACATTTCATTCTTGCATTCACACATTTACATTTAGAAAGAATAGCAAGCATGAGCCCATCTACATGCATACATACATATACATATGTATGAGAACTTTAAAGAATAAAGAGAAAGAAAACACTATTAAAGAATACTTTAAAAGAAGAGAAGAACAAGTTGTTGCGATGGGTGACAAAGAAGAATAGTCCCACATGCACACCGCCTTCAGTGAGCGACCTTAGAATCAGAAAGAAGAAAGTGTATAGTTTGTTAGAAGTGCATGTGGTTAAGAATTGTCCCCAGCAGAATTTACCTACATGCACGCTGCCTTTAGTGAGCGGCCTCAGAATCAGGAGGAAGAATTGTACAGTCTGTTAGAAGTGCATGTAGATGAAGACTGTACCCATTCACATGGCTAGGGTTTCGAATCCATGCCTCAACCAAGTCCGATCGGCAAAGAAAGAATAGAAAGAAGGAACAGAAAGAATAGAAAGAAAGAACAGAAAGAAAGAAAGAAAGAATAGAAAGAAATAGTAGAACATAGAAAGAAAGAATAGAAAAGAAAGAAAGAAAGAAGAGAAACAGGAAACAGAAAACAGAAAACAGAAAACAGAAAACAGAAAACAGAAAGAAAATGCATTCTCTATGCATTTATGCACATGCATCATGTCATTTATATTATTCAGAAGTCATTTCTCTAGTTGTGCTTACATGTCAGTAAGTGAGAAACTAGAACAGAGAAAGAACAGAAAGAGAATAGAGAAAGAACAGAGAAGCACTGAGAAGTGATTGTAAGGAAAGAAATCAAGAGATTGAGTAACAGAGATAGAGAGATAGCATAGTGGGTTTACTTACTGAGCAATTAGCGCTCACACCATTGTTTCCACTGTTTTTGTAGGTGTTAGAGTAGATGCCCTAGAGCCAATCAATTATTGTAGAATTGACTCTTTGTAATAATGTTCATTGATCAATAAAAATGGCATTTTATTCTATATCGCGTAAATCATCATTGTATGTATTGATATATGTCCTTAGAATAGCAGAACCGTGACAAGGGTATCAAGTGCTTCAAATCTTGATAGTGAGAACCCTATGAGCACATATGGTGGTCATTCTAGAAACGTCCGTAGCCCCAGAATTATTCTGAAGTAAGGGCACAGATAATACGGTAAGGCTATCATAGTGTTGAACGACCCTGTCGAAAGGCAGTGACTGATCTCACTTGTCAAGGTTGTTTGGTGACAACTTGGTGCAACACATGGGTGCTTGCTATAGGTAAGTTCACTGGACTGACCCACCAGAGGATTCCATATGGATGGTAACCCCAATTTCTATGGAACAAATCCTCTAACGAATGGTGGTGCATGTGATCCTTAGACTTGAGATCACCGGAGCGCCTTGTGCACCGATTGGTGTAGTTTGACACTAGCCTAACGCAGTTCTATTCAGAGTTATCAATACGATAGTGATTGGCTGCATTAAGGAGTGTATCAAGACTATGGTGGATAGACAAAGGATTCATCACTCCCGGGTACGGGAGAAGTTATCTCACGGCACAATTCAGTAAATGGCAATGACATTAAAACTATGGCCACAGTAAGATTGAGTTGTTGCTCTATCCAGATTATTATTCAGGTAATTGGTCCAGTAACTGAATACATACATATCAAGAGTAACCGAGGTTGACACTATTTCTATGTCTCGATCTCGTCGAGATAACAGATGATGAAAGGATCGGATTGGACGGTAACCATATCGTTGATAGGTAGCTGCTTCGCTGAATCCGAATCTATCGGGTGGCCATGATGTCTTACTAGAGGCCAATCTTGGTATGTGTGTAGTGAGACGATTAATTAGTGTTAATTGCGATACTACACACTACTGGTATGATCAGGAGCCTACGGGTCACACACATAGAAGATAATTTAAGAGCCAGTTTACAAGAAGGGCATTTTCGTCTTTTTAGGTGAAAGGGTATTTTGGTAATTTCACAGTGCAATTAAATTTTCTGAGGTCGTAGCCTTTATTTAATTTGTTAATAAAATTAAATAAATGAAATTATATTTAAATATGTGTTCTGTAACGCCCCGCTTGAGGTACGTTGTTATTGTTTCCTCTTTCGCCCTTAATCGAGTTGGTTTTTGTTATATTTGTTTGTTTGAGTGTTATGTTGAATGTTGCCCTGAAATTGGTTGAAAACAGAAGAAATTCATCTGCAGTGCGCAGGCGAAGAATCTTCGCCGCGGCGAAGAGAGGTTGAAGCCACGGGGAAGGCTGGCTTGAGGAGCCCGCGCGGCGACAGAAGTTTCTTCGCCGCGGCGACATCCCGAATAAAATGTTGATTGAGTTTTAGATATTTTCTTCCCCAAGGGCTATTTGACCTTTCTACCCCTAATTAGCAGGAAAAGTGGGGAGTTAATTGTAAGGATATTTCATGGAGAATAGGTTGAGTTAGGGGTGAGTTTGTAATGAATCAAAGGATATGGATGGAATTCCCAAAGAAGAATAAGGGCAAAATGGGAATGCTTTGGGATGTATTTCATTAAAAGGAATTAGAATCAAAGAAACCCCTCATTCTCTTCTTCTCAAACGTGACTTCCCATCCTTACTCCTCTCAACTTCTCTTCTCTTTTGATCAAGGTATTCCAAGGGGTTTTGAAGTGATTTGGGGTGGAAAAGTAACCTAAGGCTTCCTAATGTAAGGATCTCTACTTAAGTTGTGTGATTTGGGAGTTTTAACCCATATTGAAATTTGAGGGTTTTCCTTCTTTTGGTTAAGATTAGAGGAAAAGTCAAGCTAAGCAAGTGAAAGAAAAGATTTGTGAAGTCTCTACATAGCAAGTAAGTAAAACCCAACCCAAGTTGAGATTTATGAATTTTCTTGATTAGGGTTTTGATAGAAATGATGTATGTATGTGATATGCATGTATTATAGCATGTATGAAGGATTAAATAGAGATTTCTATGCTTTGTGAGTGTTAATACCTTGCAAATTTGAGAAATGGGTTGTTGGTTTGGCAAGGTAGTTGAGATGGAATTTAAGGGGTATTATGGATCCCCTTTTTGGAAGTGTTTTCTATGGCAGGTTTTATGGCTTTGTGAAGGGGTTTTTCCCCATTTTGGATGGTTAAGAAAAGTTTTAGAATCATGGCTATGATAGAGTTTCATAGTGCACATGAGTTGTTTGATGAAATGCCTAATAGAGGTTTGAGTATGAGAAATGAACCTTAATTCTTGCAACATTGCATGTTGGCATTTCATAAGTGCATTAGTAGTGATGAACCATCCATAGGCACTAATTGTGCATTGAAAAGTGACCTAAGAAAGTGTAAGGAAATGGTTTATACAATTACCCTATGAGTAGAGAGCTTAGTGGGTAAAATTACTCTAAGGGGTAGAGAGCATTGAAAAAATGCTACAATAGAGTGAATTAGAAGAGTAGTATAGTTGGGATGATGCTTTGTGATCATCACCCGATCCATTATGGGAATCGGATTGATGCTTTGTGATCATCATCCGAATAGCCCTAGAGAGATGGGTCGGACGCTTTGTGATCGTCACCCGATGAGTAGTAGAAATGGGTAGATGCTTTGTGACCACTACCCGATTAATTAAGAGATATGTAGGTTAATGCTTTGTGATCATCATCCAACGGCTAGTAGAAGCGGGTTGATGCTTTGTGACCATCACCCGATAGTGACTAGAGACGGGTAAATGCTTGGTGATCGTTACCCAAATTTCATGAGGAACGGGTAGGTGCTAGGTGATCTCCACCCGATAGTTAGAAAGAACCGAGTTAGTGCTTTGTGATCCTCACTCGGTAGTCACTAAGAACGGGTTGGTACTGTGTGAATTCCACCCAATAGCCATAGAGAGTGAGATGGTGCTATGTGAACGCCATCCGGCCGTACCTCCGGTAAGATGAGGCCATGATGTTATTAGAAACAGAAACAGAATCAGAAATAGCATAAGGAAAGAATTAAGAGTCACACACGGGGAGAGCAGAGGTTAGAGAGTTTTACTTACGAGCATTATTTGTGCTCACCCCGTTATTTTTCCTTTGTGGATGCGGAGGTTCTAGGTGATGATGCGGTTGGAGGGCGTCGGCGCGCAAGGAGCAATAGCTACACTCTGTTCCCCTATTTTGTCTTTTGAAATGCACTTTTGTAAACAGTAACCTTTGTGTATAAAAGACATGTGAATTGTAATGAAAAGAAACATTGTGGGCCCAATTTTCCATTGTTAATTGCATGCATTGTACTAGTTTTCAGTAGATGTTACATTTTTGGTATCAGAGCAAAGATTTTGGGATTGAACAGTGTACTATTCTCATCGCCACGACGTCCTCTAACCGATTGTGTGAGTAATTCTTTCCTTACAGTAATTGTTTCTTGAGTTCATTAGCGTGATCATTTTGTAGATGAGGCGTAGTTATCGAAATCGCGGTAAAGGTGTGGTGAATGAAGGAGAACCTTCCAACCCACCAGAGTCTATGCCCCCTCCCTTGGATGAAGCTAGAATCCGGGGAATTGTACAGCAAGTTATGGCTGAAACTCGGGGAGAGTAGTACCCCCAAGATAAGTACCGCTGTATACGCCCGTAGAGAGAGTGGGCAACCTGGTACCTCCCCCGCATCATGTAGTGGAACCGATTTACTTGCTTTCTTTCCACAAGATCAGCCCGCAGTTTAAAAAGGGTACTACGGATCTAGTAGTAGCAGAAGAGTGGCTTGGGTCAGTAGAACGAGCCACGGGTTTATTTCCCATGTCAGACCGGGAGAAGATCCGGTATGCGAGTTTCTTGTTTCGGGGTGATGCCCGAATTTGGTGGGAATTGATGGAAGAAACTCACGGACGCTTGATAATGACGTGGGAAGAGTTTAGGCAAGAGTTTGAGGCGAGTATAGATCGAGGACCAAGTTCATGAGAAGGTCCAAGAATTTATCGTTCTGACAAGGGACTAGCTGTGAAAAGAGTACTCAGTGAAATTCAATGCTCTTGCAAGGTTTGCAGGGAATAGTTAGCACTCCGGCCTTGAGAAGGAATAAATTTGTGCATGGATTGAAGCCGGAGATAGCCCGGGATATTATGACAAGCTCCAACCCTCCTCGGAATTACGGTGAGGCCTTGAGGCGGGCAATGAAGGCGGAGATTTTTGAGAATAAAATCTTCCCGTAGGATCCTCGGCAGGGAGGACCGAAGGAGCTACCCTCCGCTCCTCAGAGAGAGAAACATGAGGATGTGAAGGACAAAGACATGAAGAATCAGAAGAAGAAGTTTCAGTATAGACAGAATAGAAAAGAGTGGAAGAATAAGCGACCTCGGACGGAAGGGTTTCCTCCTTGCCCTAAATGCGGGAAGAATCACCCGGGGAGAGTGTCGAGGGATCGAGAGTGTGTTATAGGTGCCGGCGGCCGGGGCACATGATGAGAGATTGTAAAGCTCCTCTTCCACCAACCACTCAGGGTTCAGGAGGTACTGCGAATGCCAGAGTTTTTACTGTGGCACAGGGTGAAGTAGAGGCCAGTCCATCAGCCGTTACTGGTTAGTTATTATTTCATGCAGTCCCTTTATATGCTTTAATTGATTCGGGTGCTACCCATTCATTTATATCTTATGGGATGCTTGAGAGATTAGGTTTGAAACCTACTAAAACGACACAACCCATTAAGATAGAACTACCCGATGGGGTTAGTGTTGTGACTCGAGAGATTTTGTTAAGAGAGTCCTTAGTGATCCAGGGTAGAGAGTTAATCGTTGACTTAATAGTTTTCGATATGCCCGATTTTGATGTGATTCTGGGCATGGACTTCCTAGGGAGATATGGAGTAGAGATTAACTGTCGGAAAAAGAAGGCGAGGTTTAACCTTGATAGTGGAGATAAGTTTAGTTTTGGAGAAGGCCATCGGTTGAGTATCTTGATTAGTAATGTGAAAGCCGGGGAAGATGTTGAAAGGGGTGTTCGGGTTATATTGCCCATGTAGTGCAAAGTGGTGATGTTCCCAGTTAGAGATTCAGAGGGTGCCAGTAGTTCGAGACTTTCTAGATGTGTTTCCGGAAGAGTTACCGGGTTTGCCTCCGAGAGAGAGGTAGAATTTAGTATCGAACTAGCACCCGGGGACAGCACCAATATCTAAAGCCCCTTATCGAATGGCCCCAACTGAGCTCCAAGAACTAAAGAAGCAACTCCAAGAGCTTTTAGATAAAGGCTTTATCCGACCAAGTCATTCCCCTTGGGGAGCTCCAATCTGTTTGTGAAAAAGAAGGATGGATCACTAAGGATGTGTATTGATTATAGGGAGTTGAATAAAGTTACAGTGAAGAATAAGTACCCACTACCCCGGATAGATGACCTTTTTGATCAGTTGAAAGGAGCGGTAGTGTTCTCCAAAATTGATTTGAGGTCTGGGTATCATCAAGTAAGAGTGGTTGAGCAAGATGTGGCTAAGACTGCCTTTCGTACAAGGTATGGGCATTATGAATTTGTAGTAATGCCGTTTGGTTTGACCAATGCCCCAGCAGTTTTTATGGACTTGATGAAGCAGGGGTATTCCATGAGTATTTGGATCGTTCATTGTTGTCTTCATCGCGACATTACGATTTACTCAAAGTCAAGAGAAGAGCATGAGAGACACTTGAGATTAGTATTGCAATTTGAGAGAAAAGAAGTTGTGTGCTAAATTTTCCAAGTGTGAGTTTTGGTGAACCAAGTGATATTCTTGGGTCATACCATCAAAGGAAAGGATTTCAAAGGAAAGGACCAGGTGCAGTATCCAAGTGAAAGATCAAGAGAATCAGTAAGCAGGTGGCTGAAGCCGAGCAGTGAAGGAAATCGGGAGTTTCTTGTTGGCGGAGGTTACTACCGGCGATTTGTAGAGGGATTCGCCCAGTTGGCTAAACCATTGATAGCTCTTACCAAGCAGAAAACTCCTTTTGTCTGGTCAGCAGCTTGTGAAGAAAGCTTCCAAGAGTTGAAGAAAAGGTTAACATCAGCTCCTGTACTAGTGTTACCACAGGAGGGTGTAGATTATGACATTTATACAGACGCCTCTTTGCAGGGACTCGGAGTGTGTTGATGCAGGTTAGGTAGGGTTATAGCTTATGCTTCTCGTCAATTGAAAGAGTACGAGACCAGATACCCTACGCATGACCTAGAGTTAGCAGCTGTGGTCTTTGCTTTAAAGATATGGAGGCATTACCTTTATGGTGTGAAGAGTAATATCTACACCGATCATAAGAGTTTGAAGTACTTCTTCACTCAAAAGGAGTTGAATATGAGGCAAGAGAAGGTGGTTAGAGCTAGTCAAGGATTATGATTGTGAGATCAAGTATCACCGGGGAAGGCCAATGTAGTAGCCGATGCCTTGAGTAGAAAAGCCCATGTTTTCCGGCTTACCGAGAAAGAGTTAATAGAAGAATTGTCTAAGGAGCGATTGAGGTGGTTCCGGGAAGAATTGCCAGCCTAGTGGTACAGTCCTCTTTACTAGAGGAAATTAGAGAAAAGCAAATGGCAGATGAGTGGTGTCAGAAGACAGTACAGCAAGTGCATGAGGGCAAGACATCAGAGTTCTTTGTGAGAGATGGTGTCCTCTATTTCAGAAATCGGTTGTGCATTCCTCCAAATGAGGAGTTGAAACAGAAAATTCTTATGGAGGCTCATGACACACCGTACACCGCTCATCCGGGAGCAACCAAGATGTATCAGGGATATCAAGAAAGGCTATTGGTGGTCGAGGTATGAAGAAGGACATTGTAGAGTTTGTAGCTAAATGCCTAACCTGTCAGCGGGTGAAAGCAGAACACCAACGGCCGTCAGGGTCGCTTCACCCATTGAGTATCCCAGAGTGGAAATGGGAGAGCATTTCGATGGATTTTATCACGGGTCTCCCCAGAGTACAGAGAGGGTATAATGCTATATGGGTGATTGTGGATAGGTTAACCAAATCAGCCCATTTCCTCCCAGTAAAGGATAGTACCACTACAGATCAGTTGGCCCAGATTTACCTCAAGGAGATAGTCAGATCGCATGGTGTGCCCAAGACTATAGTATCGAGATAGAGATTCCGTTTGTTTCGCCACCTTACGGACAAGTTTACGAGAGGAGTTTGGGTACCCATTTAGCATTGATCTTGCCTATCATCCTCGTGAGATGGCCAAACCGAGAGGAACGAATCGGGTGCTCGAGGATATGTTGAAGCTTTGTTGCATGGATTACAGTATCCCTGGCATGAGATGTTACCATTAGTAGAATTTGCCTACAACAACGGTTATCAGTCTACAATTAGAATGGCGCCTTACGAGGCTTTGTATGGTAGACGGTGTAGGTCTCCGCTTCATTGGGATGAAGAAGGAGAAAGAGATGAGTTGAGTACCGCTCTTGGGCCAGAGATGACTCAGAAGCTAGTAGAAGATGTGAAGGTGATCCGAAGTAGAATGAAACAAGCCCAAGATCGACAGAAGAGTTATGCCGACTTGAAGAGGAAAGAGGTGGAATTCCAAGTGGGCGATAAAGTATTTCTGAAAGTTTCCCCTTACAAGCGAGTAATGCGCTTTGGAAGCCAAGGGAAGCTAGCACCGAGGTATGTAGGTCCTTTTGAGGTCTTGCAACGAGTGGGGAAGGTGGCCTATAGATTGGCACTACCACCTAGTATGGACAGGGTGCACGATGTCTTCCATGTCTCGATGCTATGAAAGTATGAAAGTGATCCCCTCCATGTCCTGAGCATAGAAGACGTTGAAGTAACAGAGAATCTAGTATATGAAGAACGTCCAGTTCAGATTTTTAGATCGAAGGGTTAAAGAACTTGGAACAAGAGTGTTCCGCTAGTGAAGGTCCTTTGGAGGAATCACAAAGTGGAAGAGGCCACTTGGGAAGTAGAACGGGACATGCCAGAATCGTTTCCCAGCTATTTGTTTGAATTTCGGGGACGAAATTCTTTTAAGGGGAAGAATTGTAACGCCCGCTTGAGGTACGTTGTTATTGTTTCCTCTTTCGCCCTTAATCGAGTTGGTTTTTGTTATATTTGTTTGTTTGAGTGTTATGTTGAATGTTGCCCTGAAATTGGTTGAAAACAGAAGAATTTCAGTCTGCCGTGCTTCGCCGGGGCGAAGAAGAATCTTCGCCGCGGCGAAGAGAGGTTGAAGCCACGGGGAAGGCTGGACAGTGTCGCCGCGGCGACAGTTTCTTCGCCGCGGCGACATCCCGAATAAAATTTTGATTGAGTTTTAGATATTTTCTTCCCCAAGGGCTATTTGACCTTTCTACCCCTAATTAGCAGGAAAAGTGGGGAGTTAATTGTAAGGATATTTCATGGAGAATAGGTTGAGTTAGGGGTGAGTTTGTAATGAATCAAAGGATATGGATGGAATTCCCAAAGAAGAATAAGGGCAAAATGGGAATGCTTTGGGATGTATTTCATTAAAAGGAATTAGAATCAAAGAAACCCCTCATTCTCTTCTTCTCAAACGTGACTTCCCATCCTTACTCCTCTCAACTTCTCTTCTCTTTTGATCAAGGTATTCCAAGGGGTTTTGAAGTGATTTGGGGTGGAAAAGTAACCTAAGGCTTCCTAAGGTAAGGATCTCTACTTAAGTTGTGTGATTTGGGAGTTTTAACCCATATTGAAATTTGAGGGTTTTCCTTCTTTTGGTTAAGATTAGAGGAAAAGTCAAGCTAAGCAAGTGAAAGAAAAGATTTGTGAAGTCTCTACATAGCAAGTAAGTAAAACCCAACCCAAGTTGAGATTTATGAATTTTTCTTGATTAGGGTTTTGATAGAAATGATGTATGTATGTGATATGCATGTATTATAGCATGTATGAAGGATTAAATAGAGATTTCTATGCTTTGTGAGTGTTAATACCTTGCAAATTTGAGAAATGGGTTGTTGGTTTGGCAAGGTAGTTGAGATGGAATTTAAGGGGTATTATGGATCCCCTTTTTGGAAGCGTTTTCTATGGCAGGTTTTATGGCTTTGTGAAGGGGTTTTTCCCCATTTTGGATGGTTAAGAAAAGTTTTAGAATCATGGCTATGATAGAGTTTCATAGTGCACATGAGTTGTTTGATGAAATGCCTAATAGAGGTTTGAGTATGAGAAATGAACCTTAATTCTTGCAACATTGCATGTTGGCATTTCATAAGTGCATTAGTAGTGATGAACCATCCATAGGCACTAATTGTGCATTGAAAAGTGACCTAAGAAAGTGTAAGGAAATGGTTTATACAATTACCCTATGAGTAGAGAGCTTAGTGGGTAAAATTACTCTAAGGGTAGAGAGCATTGAAAAAATGCTACAATAGAGTGAATTAGAAGAGTAGTATAGTTGGGATGATGCTTTGTGATCATCACCCGACCGTTATGGGAATCGGATTGATGCTTTGTGATCATCATCCGAATAGCCCTTAGAGAGATGGGTCGACGCTTTGTGATCGTCACCCGATGAGTAGTAGAAATGGGTAGATGCTTTGTGACCACTACCCGATTAATTAAGAGATATGTAGGTTGATGCTTTGTGATCATCATCCAACGGCTAGTAGAAGCGGGTTGATGCTTTGTGACCATCACCCGATAGTGACTAGAGACGGGTAAATGCTTGGTGATCGTTACCCAAATTTCATGAGGAACGGGTAGGTGCTAGGTGATCTCCACCCGATAGTTAGAAAGAACTGAGTTAGTGCTTTGTGATCCTCACTCGGTAGTCACTAAGAACGGGTTGGTGCGTGTGAATTCCACCCAATAGCCATAGAGAGTGAGATGGTGCTGTGTGAACGCCATCCGGCCGTACCTCCGGTAAGATGAGGCCATGATGTTATTAGAAACAGAAACAGAATCAGAAATAGCATAAGGAAAGAATTAAGAGTCACACACGGGGACAGACAGTTAGAGAGTTTTACTTACTGAGCATTATTTGTGCTCACCCCGTTATTTTTCCTTTGTGGATGCGAGTTCTAGGTGATGATGCGGTTGGAGGGCGTCGGCGCGCGAGGAGCAATAGCTACTTGTTCCCCTATTTTGTCTTTTGAAATACACTTTTGTAAACAAGTTAACCTTTGTGTATAAAAGACATGTGAATTGTAATGAAAAGAAACATTGTGGGCCCAATTTTCCATTGTTAATTGCATGCATTGTACTAGTTTTCTGTAGATGTTACATGTTCACATATATTTAAATGAATTATTATTATTATTAAATGTTAATATATGAAATATATATATATATATATATATATATATATATATATATATATATATATATATATATATATATATATATTAATTGAATTTAATTGAAATAACAATAATAATTATTAAAATATCCAAATGGGGCTGTTTGGACATAGGGAGCCGTTTGGGTTGATGCCCAAGCCTATTCCATGAGGGAATAAGGCATTATGTGGACTATATAAGTGCAGATTTTTGTGAAAAAGAGATAACATATTTTTCAATCATTTAGAGAAACATTCCAGGCCCCTTTTTCTCTCCCACGCCAGTTTGCATTTTTGCTTAAAATCAAAGTTTGCTTGATTTCTTCTTGGTTCTTGAAGATTAAAGAGGATCTAGCAAATCCCTCTTTAGTTCCTTTAGGTTATCTTCGTGTGGACTACATTTGTTCGATCCTACTCTTAGGTCGGTAGCGAAATACGTTTAGAGACAAGTTGGAGGAGCCTCCAAACGTGCTTATGATTTCTTAAACTCTAAACTGGAATTCTGCAGATTCTAAAATTATGTATAAACTATAAATTTGTGCCCTGATCTTGGTTCTAAGGAACGATCTATGATGTAAATAAATTTTTTGTTTTCTGCTACCATGTATGATCGTTTCCTAACAGCAAGTAGTAGATGAGTTGCGGTCAAATAGAACGTCAAGCCGCAAATGAGGAAGGCAAAACTGTTAGAATGTATTTTGAGCTTTATTTTGTGACTTATGTCATGCTGATGCATAGTTTTGTATATAAAAAGAAAAAAACAAGAATGGGCCCGCTATTTCATACTTATGTTTTATAAAAGATTAACTGAGTTTGACGTTATATTCTACAAGTATACTAGCTAGAGAAAGAAGTATTACATGCACACAGCCTTTAGTGAGCGGCCTCAGAATCAGAAAGAAGAATTGTACAGTCCGTTAGAAGTGCATGTGGATGAGGACTGTACCCAAAATTAGAGAATACACTCACACAGCCAGGGTTCCAAATCCATGCCTCAACTGAGTCCGATCGGCAAGAAAACAAAGAATAGAAAGAAAGAAAGAAAAGAAAGAATATAAAGAAAGAAAGAAGGGAATATAGAGAAAAGAAACAGAAAACAAAATAAGAAAAATAGAAAAATAGAAAAACAGAAAAGAAAATACACATCCTATGCATTTGTGCATTTGTATCATACCTATGCATGATACCATGCCTACTAGCATGAGTAGTGAGAAATTGAGAAATTGAGAAAAAATAGAGAAAAAATAGATAAAGAACAGAGAAGATTAGAGAAGTGTGATGTAAGGAAAGAAATTCAGAATATAAGCAACGGAGAGAGAAGAGTAGCATAGCGGGTTTACTTACTAAGCAATTAGTGCTCACCCAATTGTTTTCAATGTTTTTGCAGGTATTAGATGAGAATGTGGTCGCTTGGAACATCAAGAAGCGGAAGGGTTTGGCAACACTGTTGAGTTGATGTTTTGTGACTTTATTACATTATGTAAAGCTTTGTATATAAAGAAAAATTAGATATGGGCCCATTAATTTATACTCATCTACATGTATATTTTCTTATATATTTTTAGTGAGTTTTACTGTTATATTATGAGTATACTAGCTAGAGAGAGAAAGGATTACACAGTCAGCGAACCTTAGTATCAGATACTATGGTTACAGTGCAAAAGTCTTCTAGAATATCAAAACCTCCAGAAAGATATGGGTTCCTACATGAGCAGGATTTTAAATCTTACTTAGTGGGAGTAGATGATCATGGTGATGATCCTAGAAGTACGAAGAAACAATACTGGATAGAGATTCAGGAAAATGGCTGGAAGTGATGGATTCTGAGATAGAATCAATGCATGCTAATCAAATATGGTCACTTGTGGATCCACCGGAGGGAATAGTTCCTATAGGTTACAAATGGGTCTACAAGAGAAAAGTTGGCAAGGATGGGGAGGTAGAGACCTTCAAAGCTCAACTGGTGGCGAAAGGTTATACTCAGAAACAAGGATTGGATTATAAGGAAACCTTCTAGCCTGTAGCTATGATTAAATCCATATGTATAATGCTAGCCATCGCAGCATACCATGATTATGAAATTCGGCAGATGGATGTCAAAACAGCTTTCCTTAACGGGTTTATTGAGGAAAACATCTATATGGAAAAACCAATAGGTTTTGTATCCTCTTCTGAAAAACATAAGGTATGCAAATTGCATCGATCCATTTATGGATTGAAGCAAGCTTCAAGAAGTTGGAACATTCCATTTGACGACATAGTCAAATCATTTGGTTTTGTCAAGAATCCGGATGAGCCCTGTGTATACAAATGGGTTAAAGATCATGCCATCACGTTTCTCATATTATATGTAGATGACATACTTTTGATGGGAAATGACATAGGCATGATGACAGAGGTTAAAGTTTAGTTGTCCAAAACCTTCTCGATGAAAGACTTAGGAGAAGCGACCTATGTCCTTGGCATTCGTGTCTATAGAGATAGAACAAAAAGGGTAATTGGATTATCCCAGAAATTGTACATAGAGAAAATGCTGAAAAGATTTAGCATGGAGAACTCTAAGAGAGGTCTCTTGCCCTTCACTTACGGTCTTCATCTTTCCAAGGAGATGGGTCCAAAGACCGATGAAGAACAGCAACGGATGCGTAATGTGCCTTATGCGTCTACTGTAGGTAGCTTAATGTACGTAATGCTATGTACAAGACCTGATATAGCTTATGCTATAAGTGTTACAAGCAGATATCAGTCAAATCCAAGGGAGAAACATTGGTTGGTTGTAAAATCGATCCTTAAGTACTTGAGAAGAACTAATGATCTAGTTCTAAGTTATGGATGTTCAAAGTTAAACATTCAAGGATACTCAGATTTTGATTTCCAATCAGATATTGATGACATAAAGTCTACGTCAGGGTACATTTTTATATGTAATGGAGGTACTGTCAGTTAGAAAAGTTCCAAACAGATAACCACAGCAGACTCCACTATAGAAGCTGAATACATCTGTTTGGATGCGAAAGTTTGTAATTGAACCTGGTGTAGTTCCAAACATGGCTTACCCAATAAGCATGTTCTGTGACGATACTGGAGCTATTGCACAGGCAAAGGAACCAAGGGTACACCAAAAATCCAAACACATTCAGCGCAAGTATCACTTTTTGAGAGAATTCGTTGGAGTTGGAGAGATTATAATTCAGAAGACACCTTCAGTAGAAAATGTAGCTGATCCACTGACTAAGGCGATGACACTAAAGCAATTAGACCATCAACTTGAGAAGATGGTTATGAGATACAACATCGAATAGCTTTAGTGCAAGTGGGAGTTTGTAAGTGCATATTAGTGTATGCCCCAGAAACCATTCGTGTTGTCGGTTTTAGAGCATTTTTTCTTGTATCAGTATATCATAAATAATAGAAGAAAGAGTTCTTCAATTCATATATATAAATTGCTTCCTTTATTCAGTCATGCATTTAAAATAAAGTATGTATATGAATTGTCCAGATGATTCATTTAATCGGCAAATGAATTATCAAAAGGTTTCCTACGAAAGCAATATAATTTGGGCAACTATATTGCATAGTAGGGATAATGGATGCTTCCGAAAGATATCATGAGTTGATATAAGTACGAATGACGATGATAGTCATGTCACTGGGGCATTAGTATGGATTAGCGGTTGGTGAACTATTTTTTCAAACGTAACCGAATAACGACAAATCACTTGGAAAAGCATGTAGTCATTATCGTTTGGTTATATCAATGCATGACATAGTCCTTTGACTTGAGACATTGTGGTCGGATCTGATACAGATGCATATGGTTCATACGGTGTATAAGTACGAGACTAGTCATGTTTCGTATGATAAAGCCTAATTGGTCATGCGTTGTTCATATGCGGAAATGAATGATGGTCAAGAAGGGATCCATTGACTCGAAAATATAGGATCAGGAGTACCGCTGACTCCATTCGGATTCGAGTTCCTGGACGAACATTGATAAATGTTAGAAATCAGAATCTCTGGCCAGAGTATATTATTAGTCATACGAAAACAAGTTCGTGGTGATAAGTTTTGGACATATTGATTGACGATTCGGTAGAAGATCGAGTTTAGGATTTTGACGTTCCATGAATCCGTACTTGATCAGGATATATCAATGGAGGGACTTTACCTGCATGGTACATATGATCTGAAATGGGTTCAATGAAGTATTTCTTCATCGTGGTTTAGGGACTATGGCACATTGCTAGATGTTTACCATAGTCATTGGGCCTCCAGACAAGTTTTCGGATTCATCCATAACTGACTCACAGCTAATCCACGGTGGACCTACATGGTCACACCAATAGCCTTGAGAAGTTAAAGAAGGATAAGAGAGAGAAATGATTATCTGAAGAGGGTTAGCACCTTCCGAGGGTAATGACAGGATTTCTATGGTAATAGTTACATAGAAAATTATTTGTGATAGTTTAAGGGTTAAAATGGTCAAGCAATAATTAATTGTATTTAATTATTATATCTTAAAGCGTTAAGATAAATGAGATGAACTAAAATAACCTTTTAATAGTTAAAGGTTAAAAGGGTAAACTTATGGGTTGTTAAGGTAAACTAATTTAGTTTACATGGGCCCTTGAATAATATTGATTATTCAAAGGGCAAATTAATAAATGCTTGGGCTCCTTTTAGAATAAGATTTTATTAGGGCATGCAAGTGAAAAACAACTAATTACAAAATGGCCCATATATATAAAAATGCAAATGGTTGCATTTTAGGTTAAGGATTCATTTTGTTCACTCAAAAAGAAAAACAATCTCTCTCTCTTAGGTTCAGTCACTCTCTCAAGGTGGTGTTAAAGTGTGGAGGATTCATCCTTTTGAATCTTGGCTTCATCAAACTTAAGCAAAGGAGAAAGTATAATGTTTTCAAGATTTATTTGAAAATTTTTTAATCCTATTAACCCAACTATTTGCATGCTTTCAATCAACATTTTCCATCACCTCTTCATGGTTTTCTTTCAATAACAACTGCTCAACACCAGCAACTTCAACTTCAAAATTTTATAGTGTCAAGTACTAATACAACATAATAGTCACTAAGACTTAACAACAATCATTGAACTATTGTCTCTAGTGTTAGACCTGATATTGATAGAGTCTTCATCTTCAGTAAAAGAAATGTTATCTCCATTAGACAAACTGAAATTTCTCCCCATCTTAGAACTCACATTCAGTTTGTCTTTAAGAAACTAAAACATGTTTCCAAGAAGTGCCTTGGTCAAGATATATGCAATTTGATATTCTATACCAACATACTGGACACATAACTTCTTCTCAACAGCTAACTCTCTCACATAATGCACATATATCTCAATGTGCTTTGTTCTTACATGGAACACAAGAGCTCCAGCACTCATATTGTCACACCATAAAACAAGGGTTTTGTTTATAGTTACACCAAGTTCTTGAAAAAAATGTTGAATCCAAACTAATTTAGTGGCTGCTTGACTAAAGGCTCTGCCTTCAACTTCTATTAAAGACAGAGACACCACCTTTTGCTTTCTAGAACTCCAGTACTGCATCAAGTTTCCTCTAAGAAAAGTACTATATCCACTTGTAGATCATCTATCACTCACAAGTTCCCTTCACGTACTAAAGAACTCTTTTACAAGCAGTCTAGTGTGTAGTGGTGGGAACCTGAAGAAACTGACTCAAACGATTTACAAAGAAGGCCAAATCAGGTCTGGAAATAGTGAGTTACTACAAACCGCCTACAATACTCCTGTAAAAAAAAGGTTCTTCAAAAAATGCACTATCTTCTTTGCCTAATTTCACATTTGTGGCCATTGGTGTATTGCAAGGTTTGCAATCAAACATTCCAGCTCTAATCAACAGATCCTAAGCATACTTAGATTGTGTAAGGAGTAATGCTGAATCACTTCTTTGGACTTCGAAGCCAAGAAAGTATTATAAGGCCCCTAGATGTTTGAGAGTAAATTGCTTGTTTAGATCTTCAACTATCTAAGCTATGAGTGTAGGATCAATGCCTGTGATGAGCATAACATCTACATACACCAATAGGTATATCACTTGAGTTCCCTTTTTGAAGAAGAAGAGACTAGTGTCAGATATTGAATTAATGAATCCCCATGCAACTAGAGTAGTTTTTAGTTTGTCAAACCAAGCTCTAGGAGCTTGTTTCAGCCCATACAAGGCTTTATTAAGCTTACAAACATGTTTAGGACAAGTTGAATCAGCAAAAGCTTTAAACTGCATCATGAAGGCACTTTCTGTTAGATCTGCATTTAGGATAGCATCACTAATGTCAATTTGCTAAATATCCCATTGATGATGAACAACTAAAGGCAACATTATCCTAATTGTGGTAGGTTTAATAACAAGAGAGAATGTATCAAAGTAATCTAAGCCTGGTGTTTCTTGAAAACCATTGGCCACTAGCCTTGCTTTGTACTTCTGTAGGGTACCATCATACTTGAGTTTGGTTTTAAAAACCCACTTGCAGCCTATTACATTCATTCTTGATGAATGAGGAACTAAGTCCCAAGTTTTGTTCCTTAAAAGTGCTTGAAATTCTTCATTCATGGTTGCCCTCCATTTTGGAACTTTCAATGCTTTTGAGGGAGTTTTAGGTGCAGGTAAAATTTGTCGAGTAAATATAAAGGCATGGTCTACAATGTGCTAAGATCGACTTTTAGATCAAGTGACCATGGGATAATAATTACTAGCAGATGATGGAGGTTGAGTGATGGGCATGATGACTTCTAATTGAATACCACCAAAGAAAACATCATCTGAATGAGTTCCTGAAGATTTAATGTCAGTACAATATTAAGGTTTTGAACTAGTAGCTTTTGATGTGAAATTAGTACTCGAAGAACTACCAGAACAGCTTTGTAGATTTGTAGTACTAGATACAATATAAGATCTTGAAATTTGGTGCTAAAATTTTTCAAACTGCAGAGTTGAGTCAACAACTAAATGATCTTGTGACAGTACTGTGGAAGGATTGTGGACAGGAGAAACATTAGAGTCTAAAGAAACACCAGCTAATGAACCAAAATCAAGACTATGAGACAGATTCCAAGTTGAAGAAGTTTCTCCTGTTTTAAGTGCTGAAGACAAACCTGCAAGATCAACATCCTTAAACAAATGATAGTTGAAACCATTTTTAAAAAGAATTCATCCTCATTGAATTTGGCCTATTTGACAGTGTAGAGCTTTCCTAAAGGAGATAAGCACTTGTGTCATTTATGAGATGAGTTATATCCTAGAAAAATACATGTTTCAATGTGATAGGAAAACTTATGTCTTTGATAGGGCCTAATATATGGATAAGAGCAGCATCCAAAAACCTTAATTTCATTGTAATTTGGCTCATGTTTAAATAGTTTTTGGAAAGGAGAAATGTCTTCAATATAATAATATATATTGCTATACAAAAAGCTTGCCACCAAAAACAAAGAGGCATGGCAGCATGAGCTAGAAGAGTTAACCCAAATTCAGTAACCATTCTATGTTTTCTCTTCACCCTTCCATTTTGTTGATGCAAGTAAGGACAAGGATGCCTAAACACAATCCCATGGTCTTGTAGAGAACCAACAAATGATCTAAATTCTCCTACCCAATCAGTTTGTAGACTCTTCAATGTAAAATCAAATTGTCTTTCAACAAGTTTATGAAAATGTGTGAAAACAGTAAAAGCCTCAGATTTCAGCTTTAAAGGATAAATCTACATGTATCTACTAAAATCATCTACAAACAACATGTAATATTTAAAACCTTCTGAGGAACAAATTGGTTTAGGACCCCACAAGTCATAATAGATCAATTCAAGAGGACCTTTAGTATTAGAATGTGACAAAGGAAAAGAAGCTTATTGCATTTTGCCAAATTGGCAGGCTTCACAAAGGGGCAATTTATTTCCAAATAATCCACCTACATGCACTTTGTTCATTACGTGTTTCAAAGTCTTTTCATGTGGATGGCCCAATCTAGCATGCCATAATCTAGTAATCCTAACTTTTACATCAGAATCACTACTAGTCATACATTGAGCTTTACTAACTAATGTTGCAGGACTATCACTACCATTGACAAAACCTTTATTGATACTTGAAGAAACAACAATAGGACAAGTTATCTTATTGGACTCTTGAGTGAATGATGTAGAGGCAAGTGGTGTAGTAGAAAATGCAGAGGCGGCTTGATCAAAGGATGAGATAAAAGTAAAACCAACAGTAGGAAGGGATACTTGCAACTGATACAATCCACCCTTTAGAGAACCTTGGATAACACATTCTTGGTGAACTTCTCCTTTATGAGATAATGATCACAATGAAATTCCACAATTACACCATTATCTCTAGTTATCTAAGAAATACTTAACAATATTTTTACAATATAAGGAACACACAACATTTTCTTAAGATGCAATAACCTAGGAAAAGTAGTAGAAGGCAATAAAGACTCACCTATTTGAGTAACAGGAACATTTTGACCATTCCTAACCTGAACTATAGAGCCTCCTTGATAGTTGTCCTTAAATAATAGATTGGTTGCACCAGCAGTCATATGATTAGTGGCCCTTGAGTCTACATACCATGTCTGATCAGTAAGGATTTGAGGAGTGGCAACAAGTATGCTTTGAGAGGATACTATCGAGGATGAATATCCCCCTCCCTGAATTGAAGTTAAAGTTAGGGCAGAAGCAAAATTAACAAGATCTCCAGAATGATAAGCCATATTTAGTTGAGGCTGATTTGATCTAATATAGCCAAAATAGACTAGATTAAGAGACATAGGAACAAAGCTTTGTATTGATTGACCTATCATGATCTAGTCAGCAAAGCTTGAGCTGCATCATTAGTTTGATTCTAAAAAAGACCTTATGGTGCTATCAAATTAGATGTACCAAAATTGATAAAACCTTGAAAACCATGATCAAATCTATGGTAGCATTGAAGAGCAGAATGCCCTCCTTTGCCACAAACTTGATAGATAAGCCTTAGTCGAAAATAACCTCTTCCTCTACCTTGACCTCTCATCCCTTGAGGATTATACATGAACATAGCAGAGAGAAGAAACTGATTAAGGTTATTAGCATTTGGTGGAAACTAAGACTGATATTGAGGATGAAAATCAGGTCTGAAATTTGCTTGATTCACATTATTTCCAAAGAACCAAGGAATAACAGGAGTTTGTTGAGTATTAAAGGTCTGGTGTTATGGAGCAGAAAAATTTTGATGTTGTGAAGGAAAATTAGCATAGGTTGAGAATTGAAATTCTTAGAAGAATCAGTGGTGAAATTTGTGTCTGGTATAATTAATGGCTTGTTTTGTGGAGTTATAGAGGACTCATTTGAACTTTGTTTAGTAGCTATTAGAGCTAAAGCCAACTGATCATGAAAGTTTACAAAAGAACTATTTTGTCTTTCTAGTCTTATTTCATGCTTGTGGAGCAAAAATTGAGCTTCTTACAGTGTCGTTTGACTACTATTTGAAACAAGATTGGCCATAACTACATCGTATTCAAGCCTTAATCCATCCAATATGTACAGTAAAAGTTCTTCATCCCTTAAATGTACACCACTCAAAATTAACTCATCTCTTAGCTCCTTCGTCCTTAACACATATTCAATTATACTAGACGAACCTTTCTTAGTACTTTGTAACATGTTCCTCAAATGTAAAGTTCTGGCTTTTGACACAAACTAAAAATGTAACTCTAACAGATTCCATATTTCATAAGAAGTACTACACTTAGCTACATGCTGAAACATAGACTCTGAAATAGTGGATAAAAGCCAACTTACCATAAATTGGTTAACCTTTTCCCAAGTGAAGTAGTTAGGTTTCGACTGCTTCATCGATTTATCTGAATCATCTGTTTTTCCAATTAGGAAAATTGAAGGACAACTCTTCTCTCCATTCACCAAGCTGTTAAGTCCATGTGAAGTTAGGACTGGTAAATTTTGAGATTGCCAGAAAGTATAATTCCTCTCCAGCAATTTTACAAAAATTGATGGTAAGGTAGGAGGAATACTTGAATTTGTGAAACCAGTATCCATTTTCATTTTTCTAAAAGCTAAATTAGTAGAATCAAGAGTATAAATTATCGTAGACGTTGGTCTAGGGCTCTAATACCATGAAGTATTTTGAGAACGAAAGAAAAACCAAAGAAATGCTAAAGAAAAGTAGTTAGATTTCTTAACTGAAATAGTACAAAATGAGTGGCTAATTTATATTAAGCCGTTATACCAAAACGCGGAGTTTTGGTGTTCTAGTTTTATACTTTAATAAAGACACCCCATATTCATTTTACAAAACAGATTATATCACTTCTAGTTATTACAAAAACTACCCAATATACTAATAATTGACCTCTTCTTGATGTTCTTCTTCCTTGTTGTTGGTTAATGGTGAAGTTTCATATTTCATTTCAAGCTTTTTCATCAACTCGTCAACTTCTTCTTCATTGGTATTTTCTGTATTATTAGAAGTAGATTCATCAAATAATAAATGTATATATTTTTCAACTAAGAGGATTCTTTTGTTGAAGACTCTATACGCTTTCAAATGAGAAGAATAACCATGGAAAATTGCTTCATCCGATTTGGCATCAAATTTTTCAAGGTTGTCCTTACCATTGCTAAGCACAAAGCATTTGCAACCAAAGGGATGAAAATATGCAATATTTGGCTTTTTCCCTTTGAATAACTCATAGGGAGTTTTCTTGAAGATAGGCCTAATCATAGATCTATTAATGATATAGCATGAAGTATTGACAGCCTTGGCCCAAAAATATCTAGGCGTATTATGCTCACACAACATGGTCCTAGCCATTTCCACTATAAGTCTATTTCTCCTCTCAACAACTCAATTTTGTTGAGGATTCCTAGGTGCAGAAAAATTATGCTTAATGTCATGCTCATTGCAATATGATTCAAATAATGTATTTTCAAATTCTTTTCCATGATCACTTCTAATGCAAGCAATTGCATAACCAACTTGGTTTTGCAATTTCCAAATCAAATGCAAGAGTGATTCAAATGCATCATTTTTATGCACAAGAAATAACGCCCATGTAAAACGTGAATAATCATCCACAATAAAAAAACAATAGTGTTTATCTCCTAGACTAGTTGTCCTTGTGGGACCACACAAATCCACATACAACAATTGTAAAGGTCCAAAGGTTGATACAACATTCTTTGGTTTAAAACAAACACAAGTTTGTTTGCCTTTCGCACATGCAACACAAACATTATCCTTTTTTAAAACAAGCTTAGGCAAAACATGCACTAAATTTATTTTTGAAAGCTTTGTAATAACATCCATGCTTGCATGACCTAATCTTCTATGTCAAAGCCAACTATCTTCATCTTTTGTGGACAAAAGACAAAGATATTTGGATGCAATGTCACACAAATAAATAATATAAACATTTGAATCTCAATGACCTATAAATGTAATTTTACTAGTCCCAGACAATGACTTCACAACACATGGATTGAAAAATAACTTTAAGGTCCTTGTCACTCAATTGACTAATACTTAATAAATTATGCTTCAACCCATAAACAACCAACACATCATTTATAGTTAGAGACTTGTTACCAATAGAGCCAATTCCAATGACTCATCCTTTTAAATTATCACCAAAGTGGACATTTCCTCCATTCTTTGGCTTCAATGAGGTGAACAAGCTCTTGTCTCCTGTCATATGTCTTGAGCATCAACTATCAAGATACCACTTGTTTGTTTCTTGCTTCTTCGCATCAAGACACACATACACAATGAAAACATTCATGTACTTTTTGGTACCCAAATGGTCTTGGGTCCATAAGAGTTGGTTTCAACCAATCCCTTAGGAATCCAAACCTTTTTTACTACAAAGGCTTGCCTTTCCTAATAGGACATTTGTGTGTGCTATGACCAACATACTTGCAAAAATCACATTTCCTAAAAGATGCTTTTGGTTTAATGAATGGTTCATGTGTTTTGTTAAAAGGTTGTTCATTTGAAAACATGTTATAGCCTAAACCTTTTTTGTTAAAAGCACATGTTTGTGAAGCTAGCATTTCATCAAGTCTTTTGCTGCCTAAAGTGAATTTACTCAAAATCTCTTTAGTCTTTTCAAGCTCATTTTTTAAACCAATGCTTTCATTTTGAAAATCTGTACAAGATAATTTCAAAACATCAATTTCTTTAGTCAAAATGATTTTATCACATGCAACACAATCAAAATCATCTTTGAGTTGCTCATGTTCACTTAAAAGCTCTTCATGACCACTCAAAAGTTTTTCATGCTCATTTTTCAAAACACATGCTTATTTCTTTAACATGCGATTTCTTAAAGACACCTTTTCATATTTTTTTCCATTAATGATTCAAATGCACATTGTAATTCATTGAAAGAATAAATGTTGGAATCATTTACCTCAAATTCGGAGTCTCCTTCCGAATTACACTCGTTGGCCATGAAACAAAGATTGGCTTGCTCTTCATTTGACTCATCTTCATTGCTTTAGTCATCACTTCTACTCCAAGTGGTGGCAAGAACATTCTTCTTGCAGAATTTGTCCTTCTTCTTCCATTTGGCTTGAGGACAATCTTGACAAATATGGATGGGCTTCTTACACTCATGGCAAATGATGTCCAATTTTCCCTTTTCATCTTTGTTTCTTGGTTTGAGCCTTTGAAAGTTTCGTCCTTTGAATATTTTGTTCCTTCCAAGAAACGTAGTGAACTTTCTTGCCAAGAAATTGATTTCTTCTTCTTCCATAGAGGAATCACCTTCCTCTTCTTCATTTACCATCTTGAGGGCAATCTCCCTCTTTGGATTGTTTTCTTCTTCTTTTGGATTTCTCTTCATCTCAAAAGTTAATAAGCTACCAATGAGCTCATCTATTTTCATCTTGGTGAGATCTTTGGATTCTTCAATCGTGGTCACTTTTATTGCCCAACTTTCCGGCAATGCACGAAGGATCTTCTTCACAAGCTCAAGAGTTTCAAAACTTTTTCCAAGACCCTTGAGGTCATTTATCAAGTTTGAAAATCTCTTGTACATGTTGGTGATGCTTTCTCCAATTTTCATCTAAAATAGCTCATACTTGCAGAATAGCATCTCGATCTTTGATTCCTTCACTTGGCTTGTTCTTTCATGAGTTGTTTGAAAATTTCCATGTATCTTTCGCCGTTTCACATGCCGAAACTCTTCTGAACTCTATAGAACCAAGAGAGTAAAACAAGATGTTAAGAGCTTTACATTTAAACTCAATTTCTTTTCATCATTGGTTGTATAATGTTCTTCCTCTTTAGGAAGACTCATTGAGGGGTTCATGGGAACAACGTTCCCTTGCTCTACTATTTTCCACAAGTTATAATCTATAGATCTAATCTGGAGTCTCATTCTAATGCTCCATTATGTGTAGTTTACACCACAAAACAATAGGGGTCTTGTAGTATAATGAAATATTTGTGGAAATAAAACTATCACCAACTCAAATAAGTTATGGACACACAACACCAACAAAGATAAGCAATAAATATGAATGATGTTTAAACAATAAGTATGAACAAATGATAAGCAATGAATGAGAGTGATTCAAACAATATGGGTACTCAATAATAAGCAATAAATATATGAGAATTATAATGACGCTTCATGTAAATATGCGATGAGTAAAAAATGAGTTAAGAGAGAAGAAATGCTCAAAGATTTATAGTGGTTCGGAGCTCTATACACAAGCCTCCTACATCCACTTCTTCAAGGCAAACTCCTTGAAATTCCACTAGAATCGGATTTTGCATTTACACTAGTTTTCATAAGATTTTTCCTTTACAATAGTTTGACAAGATTTCGCCCCTAGATTTACAGGATTTCGCCCATAACGTCTTTGATAAAAAGTGTGAGAAAGATTGCCTCTTAGCTTAGGCTTGAACACACAATAAGAACAATACTCTCAAAGGATAACAAGTGAGTGATGCTTTGATTTGGATTATAAGCTCAAGGGATTATCTTAGAATGTTTTCATATGACTTAAATCTTTGATATTCTCTCTTGTTTTCTAAACATTGAAATGATCTATTTAACTTGACTTCTCCCTTGGTTGCAAAGAGTCATTGCTGCATTTAATGCATGTCTGAAAAGCCTGCAAACATAGAGGAATGGTCATTCCATTATCACGAACAATTGTTTCTAACTCCGATGGTCAATTCGTACAGCTTTCGGGTTTTTGGTATGGTCGTTTCACCACGAGGAATGGTCGTACCATCACTACGAATGGTCATTCCACCACAAGGAACAGTCTGACCATTGGCTCCTTCAAATCCATAAAAATTCCAATAGCATGAATGGCTACCTAGAACATTGACGTTCAGCAAAGAACGATCTTTAAGTGTGAATGGTCATTCCACCATGGAAAACGATCGTTCCACTTTTGATACATGAATCTTCAACTTGATCTTCAAGGCTTGTCTTCCAAGATTTGTTAAAGGCGTGAAGGGTTGGAGTTCTAAGAGCTTTAAATTTTGAGTTGGCTAGAACGAGCATTCTGCTTTGGTCATGATAGTGTGAGCGACTTGGCTCCATTTAGACAGAAGCATGCACGACCATGCAAAACATTGTCGTGCTAAGAGGAATGTGCATCTAAGCAACTTTAATACAAAGAAACAGTCGTTCCTTTATTCTGCACGGTCATTCCAAAAGGAAAAACTGCATTTTGTTCTTGGTTATGACTCTTTGTCATACCTAAGCATGTTTGTTAGAAATCAATTAACTCTTTGATTTAGTTTTGGCACATCAAAACACATGAGGGCTCAACAATATCCTCGACAAGACCAGGTTGTGGCTCTCCCCGTTTGATCGCCATCATTTGTGGTCACTTGCTCTTTAAGTTAATTTGGATTGTCTTGTTATAATATTCCTGGGACTCACTATACGATCCTTTTACTATCCCAACTCCATTAGAGGTTGGAAACTTCATCATTTGGTGATAGATAGATGTGACTGCTTTTAGACCTCAAAGGAGAGGCCTCCCAATTACTATGTTGAAGGCAGATGGGCAGTCCATAACCAAGAAATCTACCATCTTTGTCACCTTATTCCTTTTGCCGACTATGACTGGCAAGGTGACATGCCTCGGGAAAGGACGTGATCCCTTGTGAATCCATATTGTTGAGCCCTCATATGTTTTGATAAGCTAAAACTAACCAAAAATTTGATTGGTATTTAACAAACATGCAAAGGTATGACAATATGTCATAACTAAAAACAAAATGTAGTTTTCCAGTTGGTACGACCATGTAGAATGAAGGAACGACTATTCCTAGTTTCATAGAATTATCTAGATGCACGTTCTTCTCAGCACGATAACGTTCCATATGATCGTGCATACTTCTTCCCAAAATGAAGTCAAGTCGCTCGTAATGGCATGAACAAGCAACATGCCCATTCCATCAAGTCAAAAGTCAAAGTACTCAGAATCCAAATGATTTTGCGCCTTTGACAAACTTGCAAGATAAGCCTCAATAATCAAGTTGAAGTTAATGTGTTCCAAGTGGAATGATCATTCCTCATGGTGGAATGACCGATCTTACTCAAAGAACGTTCTTGGCATAACGTCATCATTTTAGGAAGTCTTGCATGCTTCTAGAATTTTTAAGGATTTGTAAAGAGCCAATGGACCAATCATTCCCTGTGGTGGAATGATTGTTAGCAATGGTGGTACGAGCATTCGCGATAGTGGAAGGATCATTCCGGAAACCCTAAAGCTATGCAAAAGCAACCTTTATGAAAGGAACAACCATTCGCAATAGTGGAACACCTATTCCTCTGGGTTTGCAGGCTTTTCAAAGTTGCATTAAATGCAACAACCACTACAACATTATGTATTTCTAGCCATGGCGTTCATTGTAGCTAAAACTATGAATTCGCATAGCTAAATGGTTTAGCTACAAATGCAATGTTTTGTAGCTTATCGTAGCTAGAAGTGGCGCAGCTAAAAGTTAGCCATGTAACTTTTTGCTTACGTAGCTAACAATTTATATTTTTTGCTATGGATGAAATTAATATGTAACTAAAAACTTAAATGTTTTTGCCATAATAATAATAAGGTCGTAGCAGAAGTATTGGCTTTATAGCCATGAGGAATAGTTAGTATAGCTATGTTTGCATTTTAGCTACACAAATATAAATTTATAACTAAAACTTGAAAACTCTTGCTACAAAAATAATATTCATGGCAAATATATTAATATTTTGGCTACGTTACCACTAAATTCGTAACTAAATAAAAAGATCATTTGTCACAAATATAGTGAATTCGTAACTAAATATTAAATTATTTGCTACGGACATAGGAATCATATCTATATATAAAAAGATATTGCTATGGACATAGTGATTTAATAGCTAAATATTGAAATTACTTGTTATGAATACTTTTGATTTGTAGCTAAATATTATAATTATTTGCTATGGAACAAATAATTTATATCAAGAATTTATAATTTATTGCTTTGATTAAAATTAATTGTGACAAATATTGCTATAATTAACAAATTTAATAATCATTAAAAAAATTTATAGCAATTTTTTGTATATTAAATAGATAATATGACATCATAAAAAAATTCTAACATAAAAAATAAAACATTAATAAAGTCATTTTCAACGAAATAATTTTCTATTCATAAAATTCTTCGTCCTAGTAATTTAAAATGTTAACTAATTTTTTTACAAAATATGAATGCTTCAATGTCATTGCTACCAACACCAAAACTTCTCTTATTAACCTCAATGTGGTTCCCAACAACCAAAACGAGACCACCACCCCAACAACCAAAATGAGACCACCACCATTGCTGTTTCATTTGTATGTATAACAACCACATCATCCTCTTGCTTCTTTAAGGAGAGCTCATGCATGTTACTGTAGATTTCCAAACAAAACACAGATATGTTAGTATTATTCAACATCAATTTATTATAAGGAAATTAACAAGCTGCAGGCACTTAGTAACCTTTCCATTTTGGCCATGGCTTCCTTGAGCAGCTTGAACTGCATAGCATAAACAGGATCTTGAGTCACATTATCACCATCTAATTAATTTCACCGTTTCATCATTTCTCAGGAACTGAACTTTCTTCCTCTTACCCCACTCGAGCATCCCTCTACTCTTAAGCTCATTCCAGCACCACCCTTTCTTGGAAGGTTCCAATAAGACAACGTTGATTTTATGAATCTCAATAGGTGAGGATGAGAGTCTACTATAAAGCAGTAGTTCATGACTGACTTCCTCGGGTTCCATGGTGTATTTTTTGTCCAGTAAAGGCATCTTCGCCTTGAGCTCTTCTTCAATCTTGCTATTACTCAAGTGTGTGACTGTGTATGCACTGAGAGAGTAATAAGATAAATGTGCTTGTATCAATACTAAACAAGAATTATTTAAATTAATAATAAAAATGAATATTTAGTTTGACTGTTTGATTGAGTGCAGAGAATAAAAGTGGAATGCAAATTGCATAATAATTATGTTTAATGATACACATCTAAGACTAACAAAAAGTCATACTTCTTGCGAAGCTTCACAGGTTCAACCATTGATGCAAAGTCTCCATCCATACTAAACAAGCTGCAGAAAGAAGAGAATTAAGCATATAATCAGAAAATATGCCAGAAGTTAAAAAATAAGGATTTTCAACATTAAAAACATGAAAAAAATAAACAAATAACACAACATATAAACATAGTAAGACCAGCAATCTGTCAAACATATGGTATATTACCAAAACACCTAGCAAATATTTCCAAAAGACTAACTGTGAACCACAGAGCAGTAAGGTTTCATAGACAAGATGCAAAATATCCAAGGTATAACACATTCCTAAATGGAGTCCTTCAATCCCAAGTTCTCCAAAGAAATGTATCCACTCTCCAGAAGTTAGAGTGGTATTCTCTAAGATAATTGAATTTAGACTATAACACATTTTCCTTTTAGAACCCTAAACAAGTCCCCTGATGTAAATTCTCATTTTGTACATGCCAAAGTTTCCATTTCTTAAGTCACATCTGCATAAATTAATTTTGGTATAGAAGAGTTAGTAGGAGTTAGCAAAATTAATTTTGTTAGAGACATTTGCAAGAGCCTATCTTTTGTGCAAGTTCTAATTGGACTACACTAGCAGATAAAGTTTACTTATTCCATTTATTTGATGTCACTACACTTCTTAAAATTGTGGTAGCTCCATAGTCCATATTCAACATGACAACAGATTCTTCTAAACAAACGAAACTCCCATAAGACAACACAAACTTTAACAGCCTTTTTATCTTTTAGTACAACTCTAAGAACTGAAAACACAGTGTATGATTCCGAGGATTAGAGAGATTGCCGCAACCTCTTGAAAAACGATGGCCACAGGGGAGATAAAATTAGACAGATGAAAAAGACACAATCTGGGCCACCAGCTTCTTCTACAACTGTTGAGATTTTGGCAAATATCATGATAAAACTAACCATTAACAAAAACAGAAAGGGAATCCATAAAAATAAAAAAATAAAATAAAATAAAATTTAACATACCCAGATCATCAAATTATCAAAAACAACCCTAGATCTCATCAAATAAAATCCAACCCATCAAATTAAAACAATTCAAAATCTCAAAATACGACCTTAAACTCACCAAAATGAAATTGATGACCACATTGAAGCTTCGCCCACCACCGATCCCCATTATCGGTGATCAAATCAAGGCAAATCGAGCATGAAAGGGAGCCAAAACCTTTACCACCGCTATTACACTCACCTCCATCGCTGACTGCATCATCAACCACCACATCGTCATTGTCATTAGCCCCTAATCCCGCAATTAACCAAAATCATCAAATTTGAAAACCTAATTCAACGAAATAAAAAATCACCACTACCATGACCCAAGGACAAGAAAAATAAATAAATTAAAGTTGCATTACACAGAACCAGAAGGTAGATTGACAGAGAAATGAAGACAGAAAGATGGTGAAACAAAATGGGTGTGACATGTGTGAGAAAGAAGATAATGAGGAGAAGAGAGGTGGAGAAAAGAATCTTAGGAATTAGGGATTTAGGGTAATTTATTTATTTATTTTTATTTTCACGGGTACCCATGGGATTTATAAAATAATCAAATTGATAGAAGAATTTGAAAAGCAACCTTTTGTAGCTTTTGAAGATAAGATTATTTTTAAAACACATTTTGAAAAATAAGAATGACAAATAAAGTCCTTTGTAAGATATCAAATTATAGAGTAATCTTATTAAAAACCAAATTAAACAAATAAATTAATTTAATCATTTTTTTTTTTTTTTTTTTACATTATAAAAATTGGATTGCACTATAGCAATCACTATCGGAGTCGACGTTTGAGTGCAGGTAGAGGAAATATATTCATTAGCCACTTGCGCTCAAACGCCGCATCAAGTTCTAGCAAAACCATTAGGCTTACATTGATTGGCAGATTCCAATCTTGGCAACACCAACTATGTTGCTGGACGTGCCCTTCAATAGTCGCCGAAAGTTGATTCGGTGTCAATGGAGATTACCATTGTGTAGATCAAATTTTTTAAGTTTTATTTCTATAAATTATTATATAAAAATCTTTATATATAAAATGAATTAAATAATTTTTTTTAAATATTTATCCAAATACTATTTATAGTTATAAATGTGTCTAAGAATGAATATATACTTTTTGGTCATTATACATATGAAAATCTAATTTACTAAACACATATATTGTATATAGCTTTTGAAACTGACGACAATTTCAAAAATTAAATTTACCAAACACATTTCTATTTATTTTTAAAGTTTGGTATAAACTGATTAAACTTATATCTACAATAATCCCAAACTACCCTTAAAATGACATATTTTACTCAATAAAATATATGTATAATCATAAAATATATTTTAGTATATATTTAATAAATATTACAAAATATACTAAAATAATTTATTTGAATTAAAATTTATTTAAAAGAAATCAGAAGACAATAAGGGTGGCCGACAACCAACTGTCAAAATCAAGCAATTGTTGTCAAGACACATCGGCATCACAGCTAGTCCTCTAAGAACTGGCATGAGTTGATCTATCGGAATCTGGTGGTTTCACCGGAATCTGGTGGTTTCACCGGATTCTAACAAGCCATTTGGCCACAAAAGGCGACCGAATGTTTTGTCGCCTTTTATGGCCAAATAGCTTGTTGTAATCTTTTTATAAATCAGATTATTTCATAATCATCATCAAACTTGATCAGGTTTAAAAGCTGATTACCAAATATTTTTATTGTTGTAGCTTAAAACTTAATTGATTATTTTTAAGCTATAGCAATCTCAAACACACTCTTACTTTTTTCAACTTAATTACAATTTTATCATTTTTAAAAATTACTAAATAGGACATAATTTATATATATATATATATATAATTTGTAGCTAAATATTATAATTATTTACAATGAAACAAATAATTTATATTAAGAATTTATAATTTATTGCTTCAATTAAAATTAATTGTAAAAAATATTGCTATAATTAATGAATTTAATAATAATTACAGATTTATAGCAACATTTTTATATTAAATAGATAATATGACGTTATAAGAAAAATTATAATATAAAAAATAAAACATTAATAAAGTCATTATCAACCAAATAATTATCTACTCATAAAATCTGTCATCCTAGTAATTTAAAATGTTATCAACTAATTTTTTCACAAAATATGAATGCTTCAATGTCATTATTATCAGCCTCAATTTAAATAGGTATTAAATAAACGGTCGATGTTCCAATTGTTGCTATTGCCATCTTTGGTCGCTGACATTTGTGACTCCACCATTCTTAATTTCTTCTTCTTACTTTATTCTTTTACAATAGTTTTGTACCATTGTATTAAAAAATTTATCAAAGTATTAAACCAAACACATGAACAATGAAAAAGTTTTTAAGAAGGTAATTTTATAGTATTTTATATGATTTAGTTTATGTCATATCTCCTATAATTTTAACAGTATTTTATATGATTTAATTTGTTTAGGGCTGTGCAAAACCGGGTACCCGCTCCGGTTTGACCAAAAATCGGGTACCCGAATATTCGGGTACCTCTAAAAATGTACCCGCAAACCGAACCGGTTTTAGAATACCCGGTTTTGCGGGTACCGAAAATTCGGGTCACAAACCGGGTATCCGATTTTGTTACCCGAATTTCATTAAGATTAGTAAATTACATAGCAGATTAGCAGAATGTAGAATTATATCGCTTTGAAATTCATGTGTGTCAATGTTAACTATTATTCAACAATGTCCAACACAAATCATTGAACCATACTAATCAAACACATTCCAACAAAAAAGTAATCTCTAAACCATTATCATATATTCCCTAAAGCGACGGCAGTGCAGAAAGGTGATGGAGCTGGAGCAAAGTGAAGCCCAATAATTGCAGATGCAGACTGGAGAATTTGAGAGTGAGAGAGATGAGTGCGGCTGTGAGGTGAGAGAGATGAGTGCGGCTGTTGATTAGAAGAGGGCAACACCAACAATGAAGAGGTTCCTCATTGAGTTCATGTTTGTGAATTGCAAAAATGACAGCCCCACAGATGCTTTAAACAAGAAGAAAGTAACCGTTAGATACAGAAAGAAGAAAAAGACAAGTAAATAGTATAGTGAAAAAGAAACCAAGCAAACCCACCAACAAGACCAAACAAAACACAGTACATAGCAGCAAATATTGGGAAGGGGATTGATGCAAACAAAGCTCCAAATTTCCCTATAGGAAAAAGAATTCAACTTGACTATCAAAAAAAAGAACATCAAAGACTTAGATTCTTAAACAGAATTTGCAATAATCGGTCACAAAGACACAAACCCAATATTGAGAAGAATATCATAAAACCAACTGAGATTTGAATGACCTTGCGGCTTCCAACACGAGTGCTTCCAAGTAGCCCCACATTTTCTCTGTTGTTTTTCTCAAAATTAATCTCATCTGCATTAAAAGCAAAATTTTTGAAGGAAAGGGAGAACACTTACACGGAGACTGAAGAACCGGTCAAAGTTCCAAAGAGACCATCTAGTACTGTTGAGAGTGAGAGAGATGAGTGCGGCTGTGCAGTGAGAGAGATGAGTGGCAGGGCTACTGTTGAGAGTGAGAGAGATGAGTGGCAGTGCGGCTGTGCAGTGTGCGGTGCAGATAATGATACTATAATTTATAGCTAATACACATATTTTATTTGCTACAAATTCAAATAATTTATAGCTAATACACAAATACTATCTATATATTTAAACTAATAGCTGATAATGATACTATAATATTGTTATTATCATGAAAATAAAATTTGTATAGCTAAATACCTTAATTAGCTGTAAATTTCAATATTTTATAGCTAATGCACAAATAATAGCTATATAGTTAAACTTGTAGCTAATAATGATACTATATGCCATGTAAATAAAATCTTTATAGCTAAATACATTAATTAGCTATAATATTTTACCATAGCTAATACATTGTAGCTAAATGACTAGTTATTGCCACAATTTTAATAAATTAAAGCAAGAGATGAATATTAGCCTCGAGGGAGGAAGTCTTATCACTAAAATTATTTCAATTAGCTATAAATACTGACTTTTGTAGCTGTAAATGTGAGGAAACGACCCGGTTGCGCAGCGGAAAACAAAAATTTTACAACCACGGATCATTCCTTAGAACCCAAAATCAAGGCATAGATTTTACAATTTATGCATAATTAGAATCTGCAGAAAAATATAAATCCAAAGGTTTAGATTCATACCCACGTTTGGAGGCTCCACCAATGTTGTCTCTGAATGTGTTTGCTACCGATCCAAGTGTAGGATCGAACCGTAGAGGCCCACATGAAGACAATCAACAAGAACCAAGGAGGGATTTGCTAGATCCTCCTTGGCCTTAAGAAATCAAGAAGAAAAATCAGTATTTGATTTTTCAATCAAAAGATGAAAGTGGCGTGGGAATGAGTGTCAAAGGGGCTGCTGTGTGTGTTTGTTTTAAAGGCAAAAATTAATTTACAAATCACACAAATACTATTCCTTTTATAGGCAAACCAAGTTGCCCTATTCCCACATGGAATGGGCTTGGGCTCCAACCCAAACACCCCATGTTGCCAAACACTCCCAATTTGATATTTTAATTTAATTCATCATTATCTTAATTAAAATCAATTAATATTTAATTAACATTTAATCAATAATGATGATTTAATTAAATATGTGCGAACACACATTTAACCGTAATTTCACTTATTTAATTTCTTTAACAAATTAAATAAAAAAGGCTACGACCTCAACAAATTTAATTGCATTGTGAAATTACCAAAATACCCTTCGCCCAAAAAAGACGAAAAACGCCCTTCTTTCTTCTTGGCTCTTAAATTATCTTCTATGTATGTGACCCATAGGCTCCTCATCATACCGGTAGTGTATAGTATCGGGATTAACACCAATTAATCGTCTCACTAATACATGACCAAGATTGGCCCCTGCGAACATCGTCCACCCGATAGTTCGGATTGAAACAAAGTAGCTACTGTCAAGCGATATGGTTACCGTGCAATACGATCCTTTCATCATTCGTTATCTCGACGAGGACGAAGGCATAGAAATAGTGTCAACCTTCGATTACTCTCGATATTATATATATTCGCTCGGACCAATGACCCGTATTATAACTGGATAGAGCAACAACTCAATCCCACTGTGGCCACAGTTTTAGTGTCATTACCATATACTGAATTGCGCCGTGAGATAACTTCTCCCGCACCCGGGAGTGATGAATCCTTTGTCAATCCACCATAGTCTTGATACACTCCTTGATATAGTCAATCACCACCGCATCGACACTCGAATAGAACTGCGTTAGGCTAGTATCAAAGCGTACCAATCGGTGCACAAGGCACTCCGGTGATCTCAAGTCCAAGGATCACATGCACCACCATTCGTTAGAGGATTTGTTCCATAGACACTGGGGTTACCATCCATATGGAATCCTCTGGTGGAGGGTCGATCCGGTGAACTTGCCGCGGTATATCCGCCTCACAACAAGCACCCATGTGTTGCACCAGGTTGTCACCAAACAACCTTGACAAGTGAGATCGCACCGCCTTTCGGCGATGGTCGTTCAACACTATGATAGCCTTACCGTATTATCGTGCCCTTACTTGAGAATAATATCTACATGACGTTTCTAGAATGGCCACCATATGTGCTCATAGGGTTCTCACTATCAAGATTTGAAACACTTGATACCCTCGTCACGGTTCTACCATTCTAAGGACATATATCAATACATATTGCAATAATAATGATTTACGCGATATAGAATAAAAATGCCTTTTATTATTGATTAATGAACATTATTACAAAGAGTCAATTCCACAATAATTGATTGGCTCTAGAGCATCTACTCTAACAATCTCCCACTTGCACTATAGCCAATCATTCATGTGTTTAATACCAAATGATTTCAAGTGCCTTTCATGCTTCTGCTGCGACAAAGGCTTTGTAAGTGGATCTGCGAGATTGTCGTCAGTATGCACTTTACTAATCTGCACGTCTTTCCTCTCAACTATCTCTCTGATGAGATGGAATCGTCTGAGTATGTGTCTGGACTTCTGATGAGACCGTGGTTCCCTAGCTTGAGCAATTGCTCCATTGTTGTCACAATAGATGTCTATAGGATCAACAATCGTAGGAACCACACCAAGTTCAGTGACGAACTTCTTAATCCATGCCTCCTTGGCCGCATCTGACAATGCAATATACTCAGCCTCCATTGTAGAGTCCGCTACTTGCTTTGCTTGGAGCTCTTCCAGCTCACTGCCCCACCATTGAGACAAAATACAAACCCTGATTGCGATCGATAATCGTCTTTATCCGTTTGGAAACTAGCATCACTGTATCCTCTTACAGTGAGCTCATCTTCCCCTCCATAAACCAAGAACATATCCTTAGTCCTCTTCAAGTACTTAAGAATGTTCTTGACACCATCCAAAGGCGCTCACCGGATCCGATTGATATCGCTACAAGTGCTCAAAGCACATGAGACATCAATCCGAGTACATAGCATGGCATACATGATGGATCCAATTGCTGATGCATATGGGATCCTCTTCATCCTATCTCTCTCATCTTGCGTTTTAGGACACAATTCCTTAGAGAGATAAACACCATGTGACATCGGAAGAAATCCTTTCTTGGATTCTTCCATCTTGAATCGTTTCATACTTTGTCAATATATGCACTCGACTTAGGCCAAGCAACCTCGTGATCTATCACGATAGATCTTTATACCAAGGATGTAGGCGCTTCCCTAAGTCTTTCATGGAGAAGCACTTGGATAACCAAGTCTTTACCGACTGCAAGTTCGGTATATCATTCCCGATCAGAAGTATGTCATCGACATACAACACTAGGAATGCTACTGCGCTCCCACTCACTTTCTTGTAAACACAGGGCTCATCTTCATTTTTGATAAAACCGAATTCTTTTACGGCCTCATCAAAACGAATGTTCCAGCTCCTTGAAGCTTGCTTGAGACCATAAATGGATCTCTGCAACTTGCATACCTTATTAGCTTGACTATCAAGAACGAAACCATCAGGTTGTGTCATATACACATCCTCCTCAAGGTTTCCGTTCAGGAAAGCAGTTTTGACATCCATTTGCCAAATCTCATAGTCATGATATGCAGCAATTACAAGCATAATCCGGATGGATTTAATCATGGCAACCGGCGAAAAGGTTTCTTCATAGTCAATGCCATGAATTTGTTTGAAACCTTTGGCAACCAATGTGCTTTATAGGTATGCACGTTGCCATCCATGTCGATCTTCTTCTTGAAGACCCATTTACACCCTATAGGTTTTACCCCTTCAGGGTGGTTCCACCGAGACCACACTTGGTTCTGGTACATGGAGTCCATCTCGATTTCATGGCTTCAAGCCATTTAATGGAATCTGGATCCGATATAAGCGTCTTCGTAGGTTCTGGGTTCATCGTCTTGATAGACTAGTACGTCACCATGTTGAGTCACGAGATAACCGTATCTCTCGGGCTCATGGCGTACTCTCCCAGATCTACGTAGCTCCTGTGCTACCTGAGGCGGTTCACTTTGATCCACAATTTGTGGAGTAACCTCCTCATGATGCTCAACCACTCCTTGTGGCACATCATCCCGTCCTTTGTCTAGTATATCTTGTGGTTCTAGAACTTCATCGAGTTCAACTTTTCTCCCACTAGTACTTCTTAGAAAATGTTCCTTTTCTAGGAAGACACCAGATCGAGCAACAAAGATTTTGCGCTCTTCTGGGTTGTAGAAATGGTATCCTTTGGTCTCCTTTGGATACCCCACAAATATACATTTACAGGATTTTGGGCCCAGCTTGTTCGAAGTCAATTTCTTAACATAAGCTTCGCAACCCTAAATCCTTAGATAAGACAAGTTGGGCTTTCGCCCAATCCATAGCTCATATGGAGTCTTATCTACGACTTTGACGGCACACGGTTTAAAACGTGAGTCGCAGTCTCTAGGGCATAACCCCGAGCGATGCAGGTAAATCACTAAAACTCATCATGGACCTAACCATGTCAAGTAAGGTCCTATTCCTCCTTTCTAACACTCCATTGTGTTGGGGTGTATAAGGAGGGGTGAGTTGTGATACTATCCCACATTCCTTCAGGTACTCAGAAAACCCCGAGCTTAAGTATTCACCTCCTCGATCCGACCGAAGAGCTTTAATACTTTTGCCCAACATATTCTGTACTTCATTCCTGAATTCCTTGAATTTATCAAAGGCTTGATTTATGTCTCATAAGGTAGACATAACCATATCTACCGAAATCATCGGTAAATGTGATGAAGTATGAATATCCACCTCGGCTTCAATGTTAGTGGACCACATACATCACTATGGATGATGCCTAATAGAAGAGTAGCCCTTTCACCTTTTCCTGTGAAAGGAGACTTGGTCATCTTGCCTAAAAGGCATGACTCGCATACCTCAAATGACTGAAAGTCAAAAGGGGCCAAAACTCCATCCCTTTGAAGTTTTGCAATGCGAGTCTTATTAACATGACACAATCTACAATGCCAGAGATATGTTTGGTTTTGATCGCTATGTTTAGCTTTCTTGGTTTCAATATTGAGAATATCTTTATTGCTTAAATCAAGAACATATAATCCATTATATAACCTTGCAATTCCAAATAGAATACCATTCAAACTAAAGGACAACAATCCATTAGATATCTCAAAATGATACCCCATATTATCCAAAACGAATCTTTGAAATAATATTTCTAGAAATAGAAGGTACGTGATAACAAGTTATGTAGTTCCAACAATAAGCCCGTAGGCAAAGATAAACAATAAGTCCCTACAGCTAATGCAGCCACATGTGCTCCATTTCCAACTCGTAGGTCCACCTCTCCCTTGGCGAGCACTCTACTCTACCTTAGTCCCCTGCACATCAAGACAAATGTGAGTACCACATCCCTGTGTCCATGACCCAAGATGTTGAGGGAGAGAAGTTAATCTCAATCATGAAAGTACCAAGTCGTAGCCTCGACTTCTTCTTACTTGCGAGGAAAGCCTTGCAGTGTTTCCTCCAGTGGCGAGGCTTGCCACAAAAGAAGCAGACTACCTTGCCCTTTCCTATGCCACTCTCAGGCCCAAGAGCAACCTGTCCTTTGGGCTTGGGCTTGGGTTTGGCCTTGGCCTTACCCTTGCCGTTACCCTTTGCTTTACTGGCAGCAACCAGTAAAACAGGCTTGGACTTTTTCAAGTCCTGCTCTGCGATCCTCGGGCATGTTGAAGTTCAGAGGGGTTTTCTCCATCGTGTTCATATTGAAATTCATTATGAACGGAGCATATAGTCGAGCAAGGATTGCGAATTAAATCCATTTGTAATTCGCATCCAAGCCACATCCCAAAGTCTCAAGCCTCTCAATGTGCTCGATCATCTTGAGCACATGAGGACCAACTTGGGCACCCTCAGTCAGACGACTCCCAAACAGTGCTTTCGACACCTTGTACCTCTCATGTCGAGCATTTGTTTCATAAAGCTCCTTGAGGTGTAGAATTATGGAAGAAGCATCCATATTCTCATGCCGCTTTTGCAAAGATTGGTGTCATCGATGCTAACATCAAGCATTGTACGCTATCGGCATCATCAAGGAACTTTTGATAAGTATCCTTAACTTCCCGAGTGGCATCGGGATCGAGGCTCACCATGTATGGCTTTTCAAGGATATACAATTTCTTTTCGACTTAAGTATGATCCGTAGATTACGATACCTCCGAGAAATTGGATCCATCCAACCTGTTTTCTTTTTTCGATTATCGGTCGCAGTTCATAATACTCATTTTCGGTGAATCTACAATTGCAGAAAAGATAAAGTTATTATAAAGTTCATTATTATTTAATATGGTCTTTTATTAAACAATGCTCCCACTATTTTACTCAAGCCAATAGCCCTCACTATTAACTGGGAAAGCCCGTTGGCTTTCCTAGTGGACCGAGATCCTATCCCCTGCCCATTTCAAACCTTCGCTTTGGCGAACAAGCCAAAATGGGTTGATTTGGTAGGCCAACAAACTTAATCCACACCAATTGATAGCTCCCACTATCAACCTCAAATGTGAAAAAAGCCAACAAGCCAATCACACAATTCAATGGCTCCAACCATTGTCCTCAAGTGTGATTCTCGGTATCGAGAAGTGGACACTACATGTCACCACATACACATAATATGTGTACTGCTCTACTATGCCTATGACGCGTTTATCAACCTTCGCTTTGGCGAACAAGCAAAACCGTCATTTTAAGTCGACCCATCACCATTAAGGAAAACTCCAATGAATTTTAACCTCCCACTGGTAGAAGTGTACCCTTCGCTTTGGCGAACAAGGTTTCGACGAGCAGTGGTTTGATTAAAACCATGGTGATGGAAGGCATTCGTGACTTAATATTCTTAGTTGAGGGGTTTGTTATTTAATGTCTCATCAGATTATTATCTTTGTTAGAATGACATTGTTTGGCATGTTATTCAACATTCAACCTTAGCATGCATTCTAAACAAAATATTAAACGTGCCGGTACATGGCCTAACTAAAACCGATCTCCTCGAGCCTAGAGGGATCGGTGGGTCACCTAGGGATCCTGTAACAAATATCTTGAGTCTTCAAGTATGGTTGCCTCGTCCCTTCGCTTTGTCT
This sequence comes from Pistacia integerrima, assembly GCA_026225825.1. Taxonomy (NCBI): domain Eukaryota; kingdom Viridiplantae; phylum Streptophyta; class Magnoliopsida; order Sapindales; family Anacardiaceae; genus Pistacia; species Pistacia integerrima. The sequence goes on along the minus strand of CM047749.1, from coordinate 33,291,699 downwards.
CCAGGTACATTACAAAAACATCATTCTAAATTTACAATAAAATTAATATTAAACTAATTTTACATCAACAAATTTAGAAACCTCGATTTACATTCGAGGGGAATGAGATGAGAAAAGAATGTACATTAAGAAGAAGGGAGAAGGCAGGACACGCAGGCCCTATTTAAAATATTACAGCCATACATACCCAAAATAATTTAAAACATTCACCCTTAGGTCTAAGGCTCATGTACCGCGCACCATGCAATATACAAACAAGTACAAAGCATACATTTCAAAAACAATCAATTTTTGAATTGGGTGGGTTAATTAATTAATTACCCTCTTAAATGTGCAGAATGTACATTGGCTTTATAGGTTATTAAAACTGCAGATTAGTCCCTTTCAGGAAAAATACAAAATGGGAAAACTACATCCTTCGTCGCGGCGAGGATTTACAGTATGCATTTCGCTCTGGCATACTTCGCCGCGGCGAAGGTTTTATCTTCCGCGGCGAGGATTTAAATTAGGTCTAGCCGCCACATATTTCGCCGCGGCGAAGGTTTTATCTTCGCCGTGGCGAAACTGTCCAGAGGCTCCTCGCCGCGGCCAAGCTAAAGCTTTGCCGCGGCGAAACCTAGAAATCCCCAATTCCTACAGTTCGCGTTTTTGCAGTTTTTGTGTATTAACACTAATCCAAATCAAATCAAACGCACATACGTTCAACCAGGATATTAACCAACCAATATAACATTCATCAACACATTATTAAACCGCTTTATCATTTGAATCACTCATTAAATCATGGATTTCTGATTTTACAGATTTTTCAAAAACTGGGTTTTTCATGGCAGATTCATCAAGGCAGCATGTTATCAACAAATACATGTATCAACCATTCAACAATTGTAAATCTAGTACCCTAGGCTCTGATACCACTGTGAGGAAACGATTCTTGCCGCAATGAAAACAAAAAATTTTACAACCACGGATCGTTCCTTAGAACCCAAAATCAAGGCATAGATTTTACAATTTATGCATAATTAGAATCTGAGAAAAATATAAATCCAAAGGTTTAGATTCATACCCACGTTTGGAGGCTCCACCAATGTTGTCTCTGAATGTGTTTGCTACTGATCCAAGTGTAGGATCGAACCGTAGAGGCCCACACGAAGACAATCAACAAGAACCAAGGAGGGATTTGCTAGATCCTCCTTGGCCTTAAGAAATCAAGAAGAAAAATCAGTATTTGATTTTTCAATCAAAAAGATGAAAGTGGCGTGGGAATGAGTGTCAAAGGGGTGCCATGTGTGTTTGTTTTAAAGGCAAAAAATTAATTTACAAATCACACAAATACTATTCCTTTTATAGGCAAACCAAGTTGCCCTATTCCCACATGGAATGGGCTTGGGCTCCAACCCAAACACCCCATGTTGCCAAACACTCCCAATTTGATATTTTAATTTAATTCATCATTATCTTAATTAAAATCAATTAATATTTAATTAACATTTAATCAATAATGATGATTTAATTAAATATGTGCGAACACACATTTAACCGTAATTTCACTTATTTAATTTCTTTAACAAATTAAATAAAAAGGCTACGACCTCAGCAAATTTAATTGCATTGTGAAATTACCAAAATACCCCTTCGCCCAAAAAGACGAAAACGCCCTTCTTTCTTCTTGGCTCTTAAATTATCTTCTATGTATGTGACCCATAGGCTCCTCATCATACCGGTAGTGTATAGTATCGGGATTAACACCAATTAATCGTCTCACTAATACACAGACCAAGATTGGCCCCTAGCAAGGCATCATGGCCACCCGATAGATTCGGATTCAGCAAAGTAGCTACCTGTCAACGATATGGTTACCGTACAATACGATCCTTTCATCATTCGTTATCTCGACGAGACGAAGGCATAGAAATAGTGTCAACCTTCGATTACTCTCGATATTATATATATTCGGCCCTCGGACCAATGACCCGTATTATAACTGGATAGAGCAACAACTCAATCCCACCGTGGCCACGCTTTTAGTGTCATTACCATATACCGAATTGCGCCGTGAGATAACTTCTCCGCACTGGGAGTGATGAATCCTTTGTCAATCCACCATAGTCTTGATACACTCCTTGATATAGCCAATCACCACCGTCTGTGACTCACGAATAGAAGCTGCGTTAGGCTAGTATCAAATCGTACCAATCCGGTGCACAAGGCACTCCGGTGATCTCAAGTCCAAGGATCACATGCACCACCATTCGTTAGAGGATTTGTTCCATAGACACCGGGGTTACCATCCATATGGAATCCTCTCGGTGGGTCATCCTGAACTTGCCGCGTATATCCGCCTACAACAAGCACCCATGTGTTGCACCAGTTGTCACCAAACAACCTTGACAAGTGAGATCGATCCTTGCTTTCGCAGTGGTCGTTCAACACTATGATAGCCTTACCGCATTATCTGTGCCCTTACTTCAGAATAATACTGGGGTTACGGACGTTTCTAGAATGGCCACCATATGTGCTCATAGGGTTCTCACTATCAAGATTTGAAACACTTGATACCCTCGTCACGGTTCTACCATTCTAAGGACATATATCAATACATATTGCAATAATAATGATTTACGCGATATAGAATAAAAATGCCTTTTATTATTGATTAATGAACATTATTACAAAGAGTCAATTCCACAATAATTGATTGGCTCTAGGGCATCTACTCTAACAGTAAATATGTATTTACTACAGTTTTCCTTTTTATAGCTAATTTTCGTAGCTATATGTCTATAATGTTGTAGTGAACGTCTTTTTACTTCAAAGGGAAGAGATGAGAAATAAATAGAGTGTTTTATTGCAAAGAAAGACAGAGAGAGAAAATTAGAGAAACAAATTCTTATCAAAATCATTCTCACATAATCCCTTGAGCTAGAAATCAAAATCAAAACATCACTCTCTAGTCCTCATTCAAAAACCTTTGAGTATTGTTCTTATTGTGTATTTAAGCCTAGTTTAAGAGGCAATCATTCACAAACTTTTATTCAAACATATTGGGTCAAAATCCTATGAATCTAGAAGCGAAATCATATCAAACTATTGTAAGAGGCAAAATGCAAAATCCTATCAAACTACTGTATTTGGCATAATCTTATTCTAATGGAACTTCAAGGAGGTTGCCTTGAAGAAGTTGATGTAAGAGGCTTATGGATATAACTTCGAACCACTATAAATCTCTAAGTGTTTCTTCTCTCTCAACTCATTTATTATTCCTTGCATAATTACTGGAAGCATCATTACCACTTGCACTCATTCATTGGTCAAATTTATAATTCTCTCTCATTTATTACTCAACATTGTTTATCTTTATTCTTCATCATCATTCTCATGTATTGCCTATCATTGTTATTGTTTTAAGTGTATAACTTGCTTGGTTGGTGAAAGTTTTTATTTTGCAATTACTTTTATAGATTCCTATTCACCCCCTCTAGGAATAGTTTGCCACATAAGGTTTTACACATACAAAGGTGCAACAGCTGGTTTCAGATTTGCATTCTCGTACCCCATCTTCTCAAATGCAGACTGGTAAAGGATGTAAACTGCATTACCGTTACCCACCAACATCTTGTGGAACTTATTATTTCCTACCTAGGTAATGATGACAAGTGCATCGTTTTGAGGATGATGCACCCATCTCGTATTTTCCTCTATGAAGTTGATCACCTTAGCTTCTCCTTTTAGACACTTTGTTGATCATAGCTCGAGACTAAGCACACCAACAAACGGACCTCTCTTCTCTTGCATAAAGGTCCTTTGAGCGTCTAGAATTACCTCCAACATGCGATCCCCCAAAAATTGTTTTGATTACATTGAGTTCTCCTTAGGGATCCTGTTGCTAGTCACCATCACCATTTCACCCCCTACAACTTCACTGTCTTCAATTGCATCCTTGAGGATGTAACATTCATCGATGTTATGCCCTATGTCTTGATGGTAGCTATAATATTTCTTAGGGTCATGCTATTATGGTTCCTTCTTAGAGCTGCTGGTTGAAAGCACTCTCACGTCCGTAGAAACTGTGAAGATATGATCTAAAGAAGTGACTAAAAGAGTATACTCATTGTAACGAGAAAATGACGTGAGTGTCTTCCTAGATTCTACTCACTATTTTTTATGCCTTCCTCATGTCCCTGTCATCCCTTATGTTCTGATTATCTCTTCTCTTATCCCTTAGTCTATCCTCAATTCAGACATCAGCATTGGTCGAGGCCCTGGAATCGTTGTGCCTCAAGGTGGCCACGAAATTCTCTATCCATAGATGCTCTTCGACCATCCTATAAAATCAAGGGAGGACACTCTTTCTACATGTCATTTTATGGGCAAACTCCAACAATGATGAGTGTTCAGACTGATTCCTTAAGAGCATTGGCTACCCTATTCATCTCGGAGTTGAATCTTTCTAGGTAAGACTTCAATGTCTCATCCTTTTCTTATCGAATGTTGCTTATGTCAGTTGTTGTATGGGGTTTACGCAATGGAAATTAAAATAATCCCCAACAACAACCATAAGCCCTAGATCCTTATACTCAATTTTTACGTTATTAGCACATAAAAAGATATTAAAAAAAATGTTCCAGGTTTCATACTAGCGTTTGGAGCTCCTTCTTTTGATGCGAATTGCTCCCACTCTAAGACGAGAGTGAACTCTCAGTATCCATATGAAGACTAGACGAAGATCACCTAGCGATTCAAAGTGCTAGCCGAAACTGCAGGGCTCAAGGATAAGTGCTTCTCCTCTACAACAATGGGTGACCACGGCTTGGGAGAGGGAGAGTGGACGGCTAGGGTTTCCTGAATATAAGTCTTATTTGATTTTTTATTTTAGTTGCACTTAAATAGTGCAAATCAAAAACCCTAATCTATTATGGAATTTGAATTAATATATTCCATAATAGATTAATCAATATATTCAATTACCATCACAAGGTAAATACATAATCTCATTAATTTTAATTTCCATATGAAATTAAATATAAGAAACAACCCCAACAAATTTAATTATATTGTGAGATTAACTAAATGCTCTTTCATCTTAAAAGACAAAAATACCCCTCTCACTTGTTTATCCTTAATTTGTCTTCTGTGTGTGTGTGACCCCGAAGGCTTCTCATCATATCGACAGTGAGTAGTATCACGATTGATACCCAATCAATCGTCTCACTAAGCACAAATTAAGATTGACCTCTAGTAAGGCATCATGGCCACCCGATAGATTTAGATTCAACGAAATAGCTTAACTATCAACAATATACTTACTATGCAATCCAATCCTTTCATCATCCATTATCTCATCAAGATTGAGGTATAGAAGTAGAGTCAACCTCGGATATCCTTGATATCTCAGTATTTGGTTATTGGACCAACAACCAGAATTAGACTAGATTGAGCTACAACTCAATCCCACTATGGCCACAGATTTAGTGTCGTTGTTATTTACCAAATTGCTCAGTGAGATAATTTCTCCCGTACCCAAGAGTGATGAATCCTTTGTCATCCACCATAGTCTTGATACACTTCTCGATGTAGCCAATCACTACTATTTTGATAGCTTTGAATAGAACTACATTGGGTTAGTGTCAAACTACACCAATTGGTGCACAAGGCGCTCCAATGATCTCAAGTCTAAGGATCACATGTACCACAATTTGTTAGAGGATTCATTCCACAGACACTAGGGTTACCATCTATGTGGAATCTTCTAGTGGGTTTGTCTAGTGAACTCGCCTATAGCAAGCGCCCATGTGTTACACCAAGTTGTCAACAAACAACCTTGACAAGTGAGATCAATCATTATCTTTTAACAAGGTTGTTCAACACTACGATAGTCTTACCGTATTATCTATGTTCTTATTTACAATATTACTGGGGCACAGATGTTTCTAGAATGGCCACCATATATGATCATAAGATCTTCACTATCAAGATTTGAAACAATCGATACCCTCATCACGGTTTTACCATTCTAAGGACATACATTATAACATAAGTAAATACAAATTACATAATGTAGATAATGCCTTTTATTAATTATTAACATTATTTACAAGAGTCAACATTTACAATATGGATTGGCTCTAAGGCACCTACTCTAACAGCTTAGGTAGCTTAGAGGCATCGAAAACTTCTTGTTTGCTTGAAATTGCTTGAGAAATTGTAAACTTAGCTATTTCCAGTAGGATATGGATCTAGCAGGGAGCAATCTGAACCATCTCTTTTCTCCCGTAGTTAGAGTGACAGCCAAACAACGAAATTTGGTGAGATCTGAGACCTGGTGCAACTCTATCAAGTTGTTGAAGGCATCTAGGTGATCCTGAGGATCATCATTCCCATCAAAAGTCTTCATGTCGAGCATTCTGAACATTGACAAGAAGGGTGTGTGGAGCACTACAATAGAAAATGGAGATTCTCTATGTGCAGATTCCTGCTCGTCCTGATAGGCTCAGAGTTCATCGAAGGCTTTTTGTAATTCATCTAGCTGCAGGCCAGCTGGATGACTACTTTGTATGACCTTAGTATGGACTCTCCGACTATTTTGTGCTGCATTCAAGTGGTCATAGAGATCCTCACATTTGGCAAGTTATCCTGCTCACCCCATTCTCTCAAACACGCTTTGGCGTGGATTGCTGCTCGAGAAGAGCGAGTTGTCTGTGCTAGGTGGGCTATTATCAACACCTCGTTTGTTGGGATTTAATTGAATAAAGTGCGGAATTATAGACAAATTTTTTATTCAAAACCCTAATTCCTTGGATCATGGATTGATGTATCTAATCCATTCAAAACAAATATATACATATAGATTAAATATTAAGAATATTTATACCTTCAATTGGAGGCTTCTTCTCTGGATTTGTAGATTCGCTTTCACTCCAAGCTAGGAATGAACGGTATCCACACAAAGATAAGGTGAATTCTTAATTGATTAATTTGCTAGAATAATCTATTGAGTGTATGAATAAAAAGGTGCAGAATTTTTCAAAAGAGAAAAATTCACTCTCAAAAAGGGGCATACGGTTTAGAGAGAGAGAGAGAGAGAGGGTGACTAGGGTTTTTTTCTTTAGAAAAATATATTGTGTAATTTTCTTATTAGGTTTTAATTTTAAGTTGACTTATATAGTGCAACTAATTAAAACCCTAATCCCAATTAGGAATAGCAATCAACTTATTCCTTCATTAGAATGATATAACCCCACAACCAAACAAGGTTAAATAGATATTTTATTTAATATTATTATTATCCTAAAATTAATATATGTTAAATATATTAATCTTAACCAATAATATCACATTTAACTATGCACATATATTTAAATATGTAATCTCACTAATTTAATTTCCCCATGAAATTAAATATAGGTAACAACAACTGTAAATTTAATTACACTATGAGTGATGTATGGAAAATAGTGTTAAATAAGGGTTTAATTAGAATTTAATTTTGTTTCCCTTCTTCATTTGATTTCCTTATTTATTTAGAGTTTCATAATAGGAATTCAAGTAGTTTTCTTTTTTAATTAGGAGTTTAGTTGATTTAGGAAGTTTTAATTTAGTTAAATTTTACTTTCTTATTTTATAATTAGTTAACAGTTGGATTTCTTGTTTTAATTAGTTTTGGTGTTTAAGTAGGATTTTATTTCCTTGTTTAATTAGAGTCCTGTTAGGGTTGGTTGTAACCACCTTATATAAACATATTATTTGTTTCTTTTGAATATATAGAATATTCAATGAATTATTCCGACTTATTTCAGATTTTAAGATTTAAGTTTCTGTGATTGAAACTTATTATCAGTTCAAAAGGTGTAGTCGAGTGCTAGCCTTGTTTTATCACGATAACTCGTTGCGTCAGTGAGATTACCAAAATACTCTTTCATCTTAAAAGATGAAAATACCCTTCTCACTTATTTATTCTTAATCTGTCTTCTATGTGTGTGACTCATAGGTTTCTCATCATATCAGAAGTGAATAGTATCACAATTAACACTCAATTATTCATCTCACTAAACACAGACCAAGATTGGCCTTTAACAAGGCATCATGGTCACCCGATAGATTCGGATTCAACGATATAGCTTCCTATCAACAGTGTGGTTACCATGCAATCTAATCTTTTCATCAACTATTATTTCATCAAAGTTTGAAATACAGAAATAATGTCAACTTCATATATACTACCTTGATATGTTTGTACTCGGTAATCAAACTAACAACTAAATAAAATTGGACTTGAGCACCAACTCAATTCCACTGTGGCCACGGTTTTGTAATCATTGTCATTTACCGAATTACTTAGCAAGATAAACTCTCTTGTACCCAAGAGTGATGAATCCTATGTTGATCCACCATAGCCATAGTGTACTTCTCAATGTAGCTAATTACTACCGTACTGATAACCCTAAATAGGACTATGTTGGGCTAGTGTCAAACTATATTGATATTTACACACGATGCTCTGGTGATCTCAAGTCTAAAGATCATATGCACCACCATCTGTTAGAGGATATACTCCATAGACATTGGGGTTACCGTCTATATGGAATCCTCTGGTGGGTCTGTTCAGTGAACTTGCCAAATACAAGCACCCATGCATTGCATCAAGTTGTCACCAAACAACTTCAACATGTAACATATGTTACTATCTTTCGATAGGGTCGTTTAACGCTATGATAGTCTTACTGTATTATCTGTGTCCTTACTTTAGGATAATACTAGGCTACGAACAATTCTAAAATGGCCATCTTATGTGATCATAAGTTCCTTATAATCAAGATTTAAAACATTTGATACTCTTATCACGATTCTACCATTTCACCGGCATATATCAATATGTATATAAACATAAACTGAATGATATAGATAAATTGCCTTTTATTAATATAAACATGTTTTTTTACAAAGAGTCAATTATTACAATTTGGATTGGTTCTAGGGCACTTACACTAACAATTGGCACCATGAGCGAGCTCTAGATTACGGGTGTCTTCATGGTGTGAGTTATATTCAGCACGCCGATTATCAACACCATGAGCGGGATCTTGGCGTAAGTTATTATCAACATGCCAAGTAAGGTTTGAAATCTTGTGCCTAGATGCACCCCGATTGTGTCTCTATTGGTAGAGACGTTTGCTCGCTGCACTTGAGTTTTGCGTGGGCATTGCAGTACGCGGCGACCAAGGCGAGCGGGTTACTGGCATCGCCATCTAGATAATACTCTACTGGTATATGGCCATGGTCCTTGGTACCACCACTAGGACAGCGTCCAAATGCTCTACTAGCATTTGGAGTGTGGTGGTAAGGCTCCCAAGGACGTTCATTATTTGCGAATTTGTCTAAGGGGAGGTTGGCCTATTCCCCAATCAAGGTGGGTATGTTCTTCACAGCCTGCCCTCATACAGCTTGTAGAAACCTCCTCAACTTTGCTGGTGGTAGCCTTGTTCTTTGAGTTGGCTCTGGTGGCGCAAGTTATGGTGGATATCACACAAGTTTGGAAAATAGAATAAGATCTACCAAAATATTGGAAGAGTTTTGCAAGGACCCTCCTTCTAGCACCAAAATATTGATGTTGTGATTTGCACCAACCGAAAAGTATGTAAGATCTATGGTGGAATCTACATAGGAGTTTGTATAAAACCCATAATTTCGATACTAGATCGATGGATGAATCAGAAATCAAATAATAGCACAACAGAAAGATATTTAAAATAGTTTGAATGCTAAATGCAAATCCTATGTCCACTGTTCTTGTACTGTCTTTTGTGTTTTTGTTGCGCACAAGTTCGACTTACAAAATATGAATCAAAATATCAACCCTAATTTAAGTAAAAAAATAAGCTTATATACTATTGCGTTATCAAGCTTGTAAATAAAGTTAACCTAAAAAGAATGATATGTGGTGTGAATCCATGCTCCAAGATTTATGGCATAACACCTACAAATCTGAAAAAAGACATCTCTGTAAAAAATTTCATAAAAATAAGAGAGTTCACATCTAATTAGATCAACCTCATGAAAAATAAAAAATATATACCCATTTATATAAATATATATAATGATCACTATTCTAGATAGAATGGGGTCTCAAATTCCTCAAAGTACCTTAAGGAAGAGTTGATAACTATATATGTTTTTATACAAGATTTCGCAGTGCGTTTATAATTAACAAAACCTTGGCAATGTTCAAACTATATCTATTCAAACGCAAAACTTTGAAAATGCTTTATATCAGTGCCACTCTCTCTTAAACCACACGTTCAATGCAGATCCGCTTAACCTGCTTCCTGCATGTAAACCACGCGTTTAAGTAAGGTGAACAAAGAATTCTCTGTTTCCGTTAGTCTGTTACTTGTCACTGAAGACTTGTTCCAAGTCTCATGAACAAAATTAAAACCTCTCTCTCTCTCATTGAGTAGTCTTATTCATTTGAGTTTAAATTTTCTGTGAAAATTAAGCTCCGTTTTAATTAGTTAAGCTTATCATGGATGAAGAGTATGATGTAATAGTGCTTGGGACTGGTCTCAAGGAGTGCATTCTCAGTGGTCTTCTCTCTGTAGATGGACTCAAAGTAATTATTTTTCCTCTTCTTATTATTTTCTATGTAGATTGGATCTGGGAGTTTGATGGTGAACATTTTACAATATTGTTTGACTGTGATATGAAAACGAATTATTTTTCATTAACTTTGATCCCATTCAAATGTAGTCTCACCAAAATTGTTCAAAATGATGTTTATAATTATGTTCTTTTTTAATTTGGAATTTAGATTGAATTTATTGTTTTTAAAAATAATTTTTGAAGATGATCCTAATTTTTATCGTTCAAGAAACTATTGATCATCTTCTGTTTATTTTTCTTGGTCTCTTATGTCTGAAACAGTTGTATATTAAAAAAAAAAAAAAAAAATCAATTTCGATTCAGAATTTGGGATTATATGTAAAAGTGGCTTTCGGAAAGAGTGCAAACAACCACATGTGTTTTTTAGAAAAAAAAAAAAAAAATCATATTTTGATGAATAATGCTTTCTGGTGTAATTTTCTTTGAAGGATTTTATGGATTAATCCTTTTTCTTATTTTTAATTTGATGAGTTAAGGGATTCAATGATATATAAAGTACATAATTAATCAGTGACTTTTCATGTCAAACAGGTTTTGCACATGGACAGAAATGACTACTATGGAGGAGAATCAACTTCTATCAATCTTAAACAGGTCACTCTTCTCATACCTGAATTGTATATATACTTTTTATCTGAAATCTCATCTCTGTAACCTTTATTTTGGTGGCTTATAGCTATGGAAGCGTTTCAAGGGAGACCATCAGCCTCCAGAAAGCCTAGGCTCCAGCAAGGATTATAATGTTGATATGGTACCCAAGGTATGCATTATAAATTCACCATTTAATATTTGGTTAATTTGTTGTGTTACTCATATTGTGTTAAGGTTTTTGAACATCTACATGTGTACTCTTGAAACAAATTTATCTGACACTGAGAACGGCAACATAGTTTGAGTTTTCTAGTCTATGGAGATCAATAATTTTAGTGCACACATATTGAGTTCTAGTTTGTTGGTACAACAGCTTTGTGAAAATTAGAATTAGAATTTCATAAGTAAAATTTACATTCTTGCACATTCATGCATAAAGTGATATTATTGAAACCTGTTATTCTACTGCAAAGCTTACCATAATCCTTTATTTTCTTCATCAAAATCATCTCATTCCCAACTCATGTTACCTTGGTGAGTATTCCCTTGAAAATGATCCCCTGTAGAATTGCAAACGCTAGTAATTATGTAGAGATCACGTTGAACTAAAGACGACATATATCTCTCTGAGAATTGAAAGAACACCTCTTCATCTTACGGATATTAGTACTCCAGCAGATATCAAGATTTGAGCTTTTATGTTGATACTCTTAGGACCTCTGCAGCTGTCAAAAATGAACAAATCACATGAAAGATAAAGAGGTATCATATAATCTGAAATGATAGAACTGTCTTTTTATATGTAGCTCTAGTACTTACCATGAAACAAAAGGTATCCATCCATGTTGAACTGGAAAGATAAGGAAGTTCGCTTGGTGCTGGTACTATGGTGATTGCTTAAAATTGTAGCTTCTTGCTTGTTGCTTCATGCTGATGTATTTGCTTTATTTTGTCTTGTTCTCTTAATATGTTTCTACTTAATTTCTGTGTAAAGTTTCAGAATTAGATATGTTGAACCACGTAGTTACACCATTATATCCCCTAAGTTAAATACATTATGGCATCAAGACTAAATGCTAACTTGTTTTCCTGGGTAAAGGAAGTTCTTATGGTTGCTTGTTTCTATTTCTCAAATAAATAGCAATATTTCCATGGTTTGTATTGCATAATTCAAACTCTCCAATTATGCTTTACCTAGAATAAACTATCGGTATGTTGTATGCATAATAGGATTAATTTGTTTTCGTAGTTTATGATGGCCAACGGCGGTTTGGTCCGTGTTCTCATCCACACAGATGTTACCAAGTATCTTAACTTCAAAGCTGTTGATGGTAGTTTTGTGTACAACAAGGGGAAGGTGTGTCCATTATAGCATATGAATTTTATATACCAGTTAGTCATTCAAAATTATAACTAGTCTCTTATTTCTGCATTCAATCGGCACATGATTATATTGTTTGTTATAACTTACAAGGTTTATCCTTATTTTCAGATCTATAAAGTTCCAGCAACTGATGTTGAAGCGCTGAAATCACCTTTGATGGGACTGTTTGAGAAGCGCTGTGCTCGAAAATTCTTCATTTATGTCCAAGAATATGAAGATGATGATCCAAAATCTCATGAAGGCCTGGACTTGAACAAAGTTACAGCAAGAGAGATTATCTCGTATTAACCTTTCACCATTGCATATCTTGCTATAACACTTGAGAATGTTACTTGAATCCATATACACTAGGATTTACAATGGTTATAAATTCTACGCTTACGTTTTGTAATTTTGAAGTTGCCAACTTTCCTTAAGTATTAACAATGAAACACAAACATAACTGGTATCAGAGTTGGACCCACCATCTGATTGGACCTCATTTGGTGAATCTCACAAAATAAGAAATAAGAACTCATGTAAGGGTGAGATTTATCCATTTCATGTGATTTCTTATACCATTTTGCTACACTCTGTTTTGCTAATAAAGATTTGAAGCATGTTGATTCAAACAATTTAAGTTTTGTTCTAACATTTTTTTTTTTTTTTTTCTGATGAAAGATAAGTATGAGATTAGATCTTAATAATTTTGCTGCATTAATGTTTGCATGAATGAAACATCTGTGGCTATCATTTTATTTTCCCTTCCTCCTCTCAACTTTTTTAATAAAAAATTCTCAGCTTATTGCTTTATTCAATTAGCATTGTTAATTATATATCACATACCTGATGTCTGTTTTTGTAGAAAGTATGGGCTTGAAGATGATACAATTGACTTCATTGGTCATGCCTTGGCACTTCAAATTGATGACAGTTATCTGGATCAACCAGCTATGGATTTTGTGAAGAGAATTAAGGTGAAACTATGTTTCTTTTTCCTGAATTAGTATGTTTGCATTTGCAATGAGTATGCCATTCAAAATATTTCTTGCTGCAAGCTTCTAGAAATTGTATGCCAAGGATTTAATTACTCCACGGATTAGAACAATTTTTTGTTTGACACCGTTCATTATCTGTCAATCTCTAGCTTATGTATGGATGTAGGGTGATTGAAATCTTGCAAGCTTTTCACTCTTATAGTTCTGTTACGTTATATTCAGGTGATTATAAGATCACATGTAATGTATGAAAATTTGTTTCAATGGTTCAGTTTAACATTCAAGAAGAATAAACACATATCAAATTCCTAGAAGTACAATTACTCTGGTTTTTAAGCCATGTGGTTCCCTTATATTTACTGTGTGCCTCTTGCTTCAAATGGCAACATAAAGATAAGATAGATCTTCAGAAATTTAACCTTTAGAGCTAATCAACCAAACTTTTAACCTTTTTTTTTTTTTTTTTTTTCTAAAGCTTTATGCGGAGTCTTTAGCACGTTTCCAAGGAGGTTCTCCTTATATTTACCCTCTATATGGACTGGGGGAGTTGCCACAGGTGATTTTTTTTTAATATTTCATATATGTAGGCAGCAAATGTAGTTTCACTTCAACATTTTATCATTCATTACTGGCAGGCATTTGCACGTTTAAGTGCTGTTTATGGTGGAACTTACATGCTCAACAAGCCAGACTGTAAGGTAACTCTATCAGTATAGTTTCTTATCCAGAAAGTTTTTAACCGTTTTATCGTTAGAGGTGCAAGAATATTATTAGGCTTAAGTTATGGTTCTTCACTAGACATAAATTCGAGAAAAATTGCCTTAAGCCCCACCTTATGAAACCCTCCAAGAGTAGGCACTCACGAAGTACAAAAGAGTATGCTTCCTAGATGTATCCTATGGTTCTCAAGTAAAAACTTTAACCAGCCCCTATCATATTTTTTATCTGCACTGATCTTTTGTTTTACACAAATGTGCTTGGAATTTCTCCATCTTCATGTTCCAATATTGTGGAGTTTATAGATTGTCTATTAAGACTACTCTTTTAAACATCAAACACTATTCCATCCTCTCTTTTAAAGTCACATTTATGGTAGCTGATCTCTGGGACATTCCAATTTCATCCCATCATTACCTGGCAACAATTTATCTGTAAGTGTCACTCCCTAGTTTCTCCAATTTCTGAAGAGTGCAGTTAAACTTATGCAATTCTGTATTTTTTTTATGATAGGTAGAGTTTGATGGTGATGGAAAAGCTATTGGTGTGACATCCGAAGGAGAAACTGCTAAATGTAAAAAGATTGTTTGTGATCCATCATATTTGCCTGATAAGGTAACCTCTAGTAATGTTTTTGACATTAATAAATTACGTTTTTCAGCTCAACTGGCTGATACATTAAAAAGCAGCTGCATGTGTTCAAGATCAAAGCCAACTAGAATACTCGACCTTAATAGAAAATATGCATTATTCAGCCCTACTTATTTGGTCATCCTCTGCCGTTTCTTTCACAACAGGTTAAAAAGGTTGGAAAGGTTGCTCGTGCAATATGTATAATGAACCATCCAATTCCAGACACAAAAGATTCTCATTCATGCCAGGTTATTTTGCCACAGAAGCAACTCGGTCGTAAATCAGACATGTATGTTGGGCTAAATTTCATTTTGCAGTTTTTATTGATCGCTTTTGACATTTTAAAACAATAGAAAAATGACAATGCACATGTAGTACAAATGTTCATATTTTTAATTTAGGCTTCTTATATCCTTCTTAACAATGAGATTGAGTATCCTATTGGATTTAAGGTAATCAATCATAAGCTTCAAGGTAATATTAGTCAAAAGCATGATTTTAATTATAGCTCACATTTCCTCACAGCACCAGTTTTTTTGTAAAAGTGCATAGAGTTGTATGAGTATGTAGAAAAAGAAAACACGCATTTGAATTACGAACTTTTAGCTTCAGCCTTCAGGCATTGTAGCTGGAAGTTTCAACTATTTTAATTGCTGCAGGTACCTTTTCTGTTGTTCATATGCTCACAATGTAGCTTCAAAAGGACTATACATTGCTTTTGTTACAACAGAAGCTGAAACTGAAAATCCTGAAGTTGAGCTGAAGCCTGGCATCAATCTTCTTGGACCTGTAGAGGAGATGTTCTTTGACACTTACGAAAGATTTGTGCCAATAAACAACCATGAAGCTGACAACTGTTTCATATCTACTGTGAGTAGCCATTCATGTTATATTTCATATATACATATGGTATATTCTTAAAGAAAAGCGCAATTGAGCTTCTGCTCATTCACTTATTTTGCCTTCATTTCGACTTTAAGTTTAAACTTCTCGCAGAGTTATGATGCAACAACACACTTCGAGACCACTGTAACGGATGTGCTACAGATGTACAGCAAGATTACTGGAAAGGTGGTATTTAGTGGGATATTCAATCCTGGAGATAGTAACAATTTCGTCTTGTGGTTTGATCTAAGTAACACTTTAGTTTTCTAGAAATTTTTTAGTAAAGATTTGGTACCCGTCCCCGTAGGGATTATTGCCATCTCTAAAAGTCAAAACGTTATTGAAAAAATCTAACAAGACTGAAGGTTACTAGCCAAATCTCAAGGATGAAATTGTTATTTTTCCATCAATATCCTGTTAACATTAAGTAGTTCACTTATCATTTGGCCTTGTTGTTTTTATGGTTCAGGAACTTGATCTGTCTGTGGACCTGAGTGCTGCTAGTGCTACTGCTAATCAATGAAATTAATAAAGCTTCTTCTCATGCCAAAGTATTTGCAAAAGGGAGGATTATTTCTTTAGATTCTTTTTGCAGTTTGTTTAAATTAATATGATAAACAAGCTCATCATTTTTCATAGCATTCTTTCAAACAGATTTGTGATCTTTTAAGATAATGATCGATTTTTTTATGCTAACTTTATGACCCGACTTCTTTGTTGAAATCAGATTTCAATGCTCTAATTCGATTTTAATAAAGATTGGCTCACTATCCAATCTTACAAACTTTTTCTCACAACTTCGACGTGGTAACTCGCAATTGATCAACTTACAATTAAGTAAGC
Source organism: Pistacia integerrima (assembly GCA_026225825.1). Taxonomy (NCBI): domain Eukaryota; kingdom Viridiplantae; phylum Streptophyta; class Magnoliopsida; order Sapindales; family Anacardiaceae; genus Pistacia; species Pistacia integerrima. Next base: position 33,275,013 of record CM047749.1, on the reverse strand, counting down.
GGGACTCATAGCGAGTAGGCGAGATCCATTTATAAGTTAACCAATTGCGAACTATTATATCGAGATTATGAGAAAAAGTTTATGAGATTGGGTTGTAAGTGTAGTATTGTCCGTCCCCTAACAAACTTTATTAGCATAAACTATAAACAAATTCATTAGCACCAATTAATCCCATTATTTCGCATTTAAGTGTTAATATGATTTTAGGAATACGATGGTGGGGTGGGTAATATAGCATGAATGGAGGAAATGAAGTTTTAATTCTTTTAAAATAAGAGAAAATCCACGCTATAGCAGTGGTACCAACTTAGATTGCTGAGTTGATACCACAAGCAAATTATATCTTGACATGTGTAAATTTCATTTAAGTAAATGAAAGACCAAATGAGAAGACAGTTAAAAATGGAGGACCGAACAGATATATGGACTATAATAAAATTAATGCAAGGAACGGCAAAATAACGACGCGCAAATTGAAGTTGTCAAATGACGCTGGGAAAGTATCAAGGAACAAAAATGCTATGTACACTGAAAGTTGATACCGAAAATTTACACTGAAATACGTGGCACCTAACTCAGACATCACCATGTAGGACGATAGAAGACTTCTATAAATGGATGGACGTCCAACATTTTCGAACGGTTGTCCATACTACCTGGACGGCCATTCATTCAGGAATGGACGACGGTCCATAAAAAATATTTAAAAATAATTAAAAAAATCAATGGACTCCCGTCAAATACTAGGGACGGGCTTCCCTTTAATATGGACGACCATCCAAATAAGCACACTAGATGGACGCCTGTCCATCTAATGTGGACGGAAGTCCCTTTGCCGTCCACATTAAATGGACAGGCGTCCCAATTCTTCCACTTCACTTGTTTATTCTTCAACTCCTCCCTCATATAATCCATAACATAAAAAATAGTGTTGCTACTCACATTTCCATAGTCCATTAAAGCCTTCTGCTATACTCCGACTTCTCATTGTTTAATTTCAATTTGTTTTCCAGCGGTTCGTAATTGTTGGTCCACCAGGATGGATTGCCCAAAACAGATCATTGAATTTGGACGGAAGTCTATCCAGGTGGACCAGCAATTCTAAACCGCCTGGAAAACAAATTGAAATTAAACAATGAGAAGCGGAGTATAGCAGAAGGCTTTAATGGACTATGGAAATGTGAGTAGCAGCACTATTTATTATGTTATGGATTATATAAGGGAGGAGTTGAAGAATGAACAAGTGGAACTGGAACTGGAAGAATAGGGACACCTGTCCATCTAATGTGGACAGCAGTCTCTTCCCATTTAAAGGGACTGTCGTCCACATTAGATGGACAAGCGTCCATCTAGTGTGGTTATTTGGACGATCATCCATATAATTTGGACGGCCGTTCATAATAAAGGAATGCCCATCCCTAGTATTTGGACGGTCGTCCATTGATTTTTAGTTTATTTTTATATATATTTTATGGACTGTCATCCATTCCTGAATGAATGGCAGTCCAGGAAGTATGGACGACCATCCATTTACGGAAGTCTTCTATTGTGTCTTACGTAGCGATGTCCGAGTCAGATGCCACGTATTTCGATGCAAATTTCGGTACCAATTTTCTGTGTCTGTAGCATTGCTGATCAGGGAAACCAGATCAAAAAAATAATAATAACTAGAAAGACACATCGGCATACTAGGGGTGAGCGGGTCCAAGTACCCGCCCTAATCTCATGGAACCAGAATCGGAACTGGCCGATTCTTGAGATTTGGAACCAAAATTGGAACAGACCGGTTCCGATTCTTAAATGCCTAGAACCGAAACCTGTGGTTACAGGTTTCAATTCCAAACAGGGTACCCAGTACTATTCAAAAAATAAAAAAAATAATATAAATTTATATTTTTATTAATTTTTCGCTCTCCTCTCTTTTCTCTCTCATTTTTCGTTTTTTTAAAACTTTCTCTCTCTTTTCTTGTGTAAACTCTTCTCATTTCTTCTGTAAATTCTTCTCTTCTTTCTTTTTGTTCCACCACTTCACTTGGCTACCGCAAGGCCCATCAGCTCCCTCCTTTCTTTTCTCTTTCATTTTTCGTTCTTTTCAAAACTTTCTTTCTCTCTTTTCTTTGGTAAATTCTTCTCTTCTTTCTCTTTGTTCAACCACTTCACTTGGCTGTTGCAAAACCCACCAGCTCCCCCTTAACCTCCTCTTCAAACGCCACCCACACCCTCCCGCCACCACCCACCGACCGAATCGATGACCACTGCGAATCCGCGCTCTTCAAGCTATTTTTCCAATTGTTCCCGATGTCAAAAATCCACCCAATCACCACCAAAAGCTTCACCAACATCCCATCTAAAAAACCCCCAACTGTCGTGACCTTAGTTAGCCACCGTTCACCATCCATGAATTCCTTGGGTTTTTTTGTGATTTTGGTGAAATTGGGTTAATTGGAGGTTGATTTTGGGTTTTTTACAAGGAGTTTGTGTCTTGTGGTTGATTAGAGTTTGATTGTGCTTGAATTTGAATAGTTTGTGTTGATTTGGGTTGGATGTTGAAGTTTTGAAGACTTGCTGTTTTTTGGTACACCACCTGTTCAACCAAATTCCCCAGCCAACTCTCTTAAGCCCCCAGAAAGCTAGTGATTATTGATTTGATTTGATTTAAATTATTTTCTATAATTTTTTTGGTTCTTGGTTTTGGTTCCGATTCTTGAAGTGGTGGAACCGAAACCGAATCGCACAGTATCAGTTCCACCAAATTTGGAACCGGTTGCGGACCCTAATAAGCCAATTCTGGTTCCTACTCGGAATCTATGGATGGGTACCCACCAGTTCCAGGTAGAACCGTTACTCGTGCTCACCCCTACGGTACACTACAAATTCAAAGTTAAGGAGGTGTCGTCTCTTCTCTAGATTTTTCAGGAGATGTTGAGTCCCTCGCTAGATTTTGCAATGGTGAACCAGATTGTCTTTGTTAGTGCATGTCCTAGGAACCAATCGTGTTGTCGGTTTAAGGACATTATATCTTGTAAATGTATTATGAATAAAAGAAAGTGTTCTTATTTCACATGTTGATTTACTGCTTCATTTATATTATAATTAATATTGCATGTGAAATGTCCGAATGACACGGATCTTCAGAAGATCAGATCAGATCATCAAAAAATTCCCTACGCAAGTAATGTTACTTGGGCAATAGAATTGCATAGTATGCATGCTGAATGTCTCCATTGAATATCATGTGATGGTATTAGTGTGGGTGATTATAAGAGGTATGTCACTAAGACATTAGCATGGATAAATAGTTAGTGAACTATTTATCGAAAATGACCGATTACGATAAATCACATGGATGTGGTCAATGATGCATCGTAGGATCGTGCTAGTGTACCACTGATCCTTAGACTTGAGACATCACGGTTGAATTCAACATAGGATGCATATGGTTCATATGGTGTATAAGCACGAGACTAGTTATGTCTTGTGTAATAAGCCGGTTTGGTCATATGTTATTCATGTGCGAGGACAAGCGATAGTCAAGATGGGATTCGTTAACTCAAAATAGTCCAATCTCAAGTTCCTAGACGAATGTCAATAAACATTGGAAAAAGGAAATCTCTGGCCAGAGTATAATGAATGTCAGATGAAAAGTAGTTTCGTGTTAACGCGTTCTATTGTATCGATTGACAATTCAATTAAAGATTAAGTTAAGGGTTTTGACATACCAAGAACCATTCTTAATCAGGATTAGATAACGAAGGGATTTTGCTACACGGTACGTACAATCAGAATAGGTTCATTGGAGTTTACACTTTATTGTGGTTTAGGGGTTATAGAACATTGCTAGACGTCTACCATGATCAGCGGGAGTTTCGATTATAAAGAGTTATAATGAAACATATCAGAATCTGATATTGGGCCCACGGCTAGATCACAATGAACCAAAATGGTCACACATAAAACCAAGCTCAAGAAGAGAAAGTAATACATATCATTGATCAGATTAATGATGTTCAGACGTAAACAGTTGCATCCGAAATAATGTATTGGTGAGAAATAATTATCCATGGATAGCTAGCACTAACCAAGGGCAATAAGGATTTATTAAATATTATTATTGAATTGGATTCAATGATGGGGACAAAAGTGCATTGGTTTTATTTTAAAGAGTTAGAATAATTAATAGGATTAAAATTGGGCTAATTGTGAACTAACCATAAAGCCAAGGACTTGACATAAATGCTCTTTCCCAAGATTAATTTTAAATTTTTTGAAGACCTCCCAAGACAATTTAAAATTACACTTTGTGCCCATGGTATATAAACCAAGTGTTATACCATTTTCATTCAATTTTTGCAACAATTGAAAGCAAAAGGCACTCTCTCGGCTCTCTCTCATCTTTGGCTTGGGTGGATTACATTTTGAGTTTCTTCATTCTCTTTTGAAGAATCTAGACTCCAAGTTTCAACATCAAGCATTCAATAGCAAAGGAGTAGGTAATATACTATTCTTTTTCTTTAAAAATTATCATTGATGTTATGTTTGTTTTCTACCTTGCATCCATCATCTTGTTCATCCATTTTACACCATTTCCATGTCCAAAATGCATGAATCCCAACCGTCTTTTATGGTAGTGAAATCTAGTGAGTTTAACTACAAATTTAGCCCTTGTTTGTTACACTATTCTAGATCATTATTCTATTATCCTATTTGGATTAAAAAATATGATATATGATTATTTACTTATTGAGATTATTATTCTAAAAAGTAATCCAAATCAAAAAACATTTTTTTTCTCTAAAAATGAAAAGTGAGGGTGGCTTGTTTTTAGATTATCTAACTTTATTCAACTCAAAACATTTTTCTATCCAACTCTATTCAACTCAAAATATTTTTTTTCTTTCTCTCCTTCCAATATGAAAATTAATCCACCTAAGACCACCACCGCCTACCAACAACCACTGTTGGCCAACGTGGCTAGAATGGTGCACGACCAGCTGAATCTGGCCGGTCTTGCACCGATCTAGTAGGATACAACCAAATCTATCTGGCTATCTGGTCGTTAACGTTGACTAGATCTTAGCCATTAATGATGGTCAGGATCTGGCCAAAAACGGCCATATCAGCGCCTAATCGGCCATATCTAACCAGTCATGCATCATTTCGGTGACTGTTGACTGCCGTCCGACAATGATGGTCAGCGGCCGGTTGTCCTCTTGAGTGGCTAGGGTGCTTTAGTTAATTTTTAAACTTTTATTATAGGGGTGTTCAATTAACAAATGTAAGGGGTTAAAAAAATAATAATAAATATTTTCAGAAAATGTGCCAAACAACTATTCTATCTTTAAAAGCTTTTTCAAAAAATGTACCAAACAAATATTCTAGTATTTTATCCAACCGTGATATAATTTTTAGATATTTTACAAAACATATTTTCAAAATCTGATCCTATTCGATTTAATCCAACTCAACTCATCTTAAAACATTTTTTAAGAATAACATTTTTCAAATAATCTATCAAACAAGCCCTCGGTATTTGATCCACTTGCAAAACTAGCTTTCACGGTGGTAAAACCTAGCGAGTTTAACTAAAATTTTAGGCTGTGTTTGGTAGAGTATTTAGAATAGTACTTTTGAAAAAGTTGCGTTGGATTGCTATTACGAGAATCGGATTTGAATTTGAAAATGTGTTTGGTAAATTTTTGGGAAACATTATCTGAAAATATTTAGATTATTTTTTAACCCCTTACATTTGTTAATTTAGCTGAACACCACCTACAATAAAAGTTTTAAAATTAACAAAAACACCCCGCCCACCCATTAAATGTCGGCAGCTGGCCACCATTGTAGGACGATGGCCGGAAGTCATCGGAATGGCGCACGACTGGCTGGATCTGGCTGATAGTGCACCGATCTGACCTTATCATGGAATATGTGGGTGGGTGGGAGTGTTTTTGTTAATTTATAGAATTTTATTGTTGGGGGTGTTTAGTTACATTAACAAACCTAGGGGGTAAAAAAATCTAAATATTTTGAGTTGAATAGAATAGGATTGGATTGTGAGAATATTGAAACAAATATGTAATTTGATAGGATTGGATAAGATAGTAGGATAGGGTTTGAATAGGGAAACAAACACAGCCGAATGGTTTCTCCCCTAAAGTTATTTTTAATTCTTTATGGGGCCGTTTGGATCAGGGGTAAATAAGATAACGGGTTAATCTTCGTTTATTTTGCAAGATTCCTGTGTTTGGTTTTCAAGTAATAAAATATTACGGTAATCTTTTATTGCAAATAATGTTTACTGTTAGTAATGTGGAGGGTAATCTTATTACCTTGTTAATGACACGAGGAGAAATAAGCTATGAGAGAATTAGCTCTCCCTTCTCTCTAGGATTAGTGAACCTTAACCTTTTTTCATTTCATTTTCACCCTTGCCGCCATCCCTCCACCTCCTTCCACCTCTTTATTCCACCTTCTCCTTATTCCCCTCCTTTCCTCGCCACCACCCTTCAATATTCCCACCTTCCTTTACCACCTTGTTTGTTATTTTTTTTCCTCCACCTTTTTTCTGCCAACCCAACTTGTTCTTTACTGTTCACTTGTCCTCTCCAGGATGTAATTCGGTCTTGGTTATGCTGGTGGCCAGAGCTGGTTTTGGTTGGCCGGAGAAGCTTGCCTCTTTTGGAAGGTTGGTGTCTCTTTGGCAAAATTCAGGTTTCTTCTTTGGGAATGTTGGGGGTCAAACAAGTTTGAGCTTTGTTTGACTTCTTTGTGTTTGATTTTGGATTTTCCTTCCTTCCTATCCATTAAGACTTCCTTGCATTTTTATTAGCTACTTAAATTTTCTTATCCTGGGTGGCTTTGGACTAGTTAATAGCATGTCCCGTTAGTGATTTCCTATTTTTTCTAAATATCCTTATCCTTTTGTTTTTCTTGCACCAGGCCACCTCGCCAAACTACCTCAACTTCTCTATCTCCACCTCATCAAACTATTGCTGACTCATCCTGCCACATCACTCGAGATGCCACCACTTCATGCCATGTCACCTCAGCCACATCAGCACCTCATTTAGCCAAAAAAATTTCTGCTCACCCGACTCTTGCTCCTTGCACCTTGCACCAATGTTTCAAATGAAGCTTTGAAGGGACAAGCTAGTTCTAAAAAGGAGTTTGTCCAAGTGAGGTTGATGAAATTGGGTGATGGGGGAAATTCTGACTTTGAAGAAGGAGAGATTATGTGGGTGGAAAAAGTTGCGGTTTGTATGGATTCCAAAATTGTTGAAGCGAATTTGGGTGATGGTAGTGAAGTAAAAAAACTTCCTTCTTTTAGTATTAATGCTAGTGAAAATGGGATGGAAATGAGCTGCCATGAAGTTATTAATGGCTGTGAGAGTCAAGGAAATGTCAACTCGAAGCTAGGGAATGGTTCTAATGGTAAAGAGAGTTTTATTAAAAATGGGACAGCAAGTGTTAATGAGGTTACCAATGATTCTCCCAACCGCACTCCCCCTCCCTCTCCCAAGTAAGTTGGTGAATGAAGTGAATAGAATTGAAAAGCCAATTGGTAGTGTGGATGAAAAACTGGAGAAAATGGTGGAAAAATGAGCTTGGAAAAATGTTCTAGTGTCTAAGAGATCTAATGTCTCCCTTGAATATGTTAAACCAAATTTGAGCAAGGAGGGTACTAAGATTAGAATTTCAATTCCTAGTAAAGTTATGGCATTAGGTGTTGACAAGTGGAGTAATTGTCTAGTTGGGTTTTTCCTTAAGAAAAAAATTGTCGTTCTTTCAAGTTAAGAGCTATGTTAACAAAAATTGGAGCCGTTTTGGAGCTATAAGGGTCACTTCTTATGTGCATGAAGGCTACTTGCTCAAGTTTCTAGAGGAGGTTACTAAATTGGATGTGTTGGAAGGGGGACCATGGTTCATTGGAGGATAACCTTTCTTTTTGAAATTATGGTCACCTAATTTGATTTCGAGCATATAGGGTGTGACAAGGGTACCCATTTGGGCAAAATTCTATCTTGAGCTATGGACTCCTAAGGGTTTAAGCCACATAACAAGTGTTATAGGCACTCTTTTTTATATGGACAATATAACCAAATCGGGTGAAAGACTTGAATTTGCTGAAGTGTGTCTTGAAATGGATTCTTCTTCGAAGTTTAAAGAGGAACTTGAGTTAGAATTGCTTAATGGTGAGATTGCATTAATTAAGGTGGAGTATGTGTGGAAGCCATTTTTGTGTGCTTGGTGTAAAGCATTAGGGCATGTCCAAAGAAATTGCCAATTGGCTCTTAGGGAAATCGACCCTTTGTTATCCAAAAAGCCAACTATATCTCATGCGCTATAGCGAAGACAAATTTCTAGTAAGAAGAATTATTTGGATGCTACCCGAGAAGTAAGTAAAGAGTGGGTAGAGGAAAAGAAGGAAGGTAGGGATTTGGGTGAGGCCAATTGTCCTAAGAATGGTGAGGTGAGTTCCCCTTTCTTAAACTCTAACCAATTTGGAGTGCTTAGCCAAGAGCTTGATGGTAATGTGAGGGGTGATAATGGTGTGATTATGAACAGTGGGGTAAAAAATGTGAGAGGGGAAGAGGGTAGGTTAAATGAAGATGGGAGTGGCGAAGAGATTGATGTAGGTATATCTATATTTGATGTAGGGGAAATGAGTGGGGTCAAGGAGATTGTTCTTGGGAAGGAAAAGGCTTTGGAGTCTTTGGTGAGAGTGAAGATGGTGGGACTCGTGGCTAGTAGTGTGGAGGATAGTGGCCTTGAATCTCCTTTAGTTAATTCTTTTTGGAAGTTGAGGAGAGTTGATGAGAAAGATGGAATGAATAGGGGATTGGAAAGGCTATCTAGAAGCCAAAGGAAGAAGTTGGATAGGAAGGAAAATTTTGGATCATGATTAAGATAGCCACGTGGAACATTAGAGGTCTTAATTCCCCTACAAAGCAAAATGAGGTTAGTAATTTAATTAGGAGTAACAATATTTGTTTGTGCAATTTTGGAGACTCGGGTTAGGGAGAGTAAGAAGGATAGGGTAAAGAATTTTTTGTTTCAAAAGTAGTTTTTGGTAGAGAATTATGTGAAGTGTGATAGAGGAAGGATTTGGGTGGGATGGGATAATGAGTTTGTGAAGGTTCAAGTTTTGGATTGTACAGTGCAAGCAATTCATTGTAGAGTGGAGGTGTCAAAAGCTAATTGTAATTTTGTTTGCTCCTTTGTTTATGGTCTTAATAGTCCGGGTGAAAAGCGTGATCTATGAAAGGATTTGGAGCATCAAGCTAGTGTTTATGGCCAAGATAGTTGGGTTATAATGGGGGACTTCAACACCACTAGGAATATGGGGGAGAATATGGGGGGTTCCACAAATTGGAAGCCTCATTGTGGTGACTTAGAGGAGTTATGTAAAGGGCCAGAAGTTGATGATATCCATTTTGTTGGGGATTACTTTACTTGGAATAATAGAGGAGATGCAAATAGAAGAATTTGGTGTAAGTTGAATGGGGTCTTGGCCAATGAAAAATGGGGTTTGGGTTTTCCTTCATCGTGTGCCACATTTCCACCCACACACTGAGCCGCAGCCCCCCCTTGAGTGTTTCAAATCGTAGCCCTATGATTCTTGAATGTGGATTATGTAGTACCTTCTTTCTAGCTAGTATACTTGGAAAATATACTATGATAAAAATACATAAGCATAGAAATGAAAAGTAATGGGCCCAAAAATTTCTTTACTTTATATATATAATTCTTTACATAACAAAAGTATCATATACAAAAATTTAAAACAATGGATAGTAGTGTCATTTCTCTCCGCTTTTCGACGTCCATCCGACCGCTTCTCACCTATTTCCTGCAAAAACATTGAGAAACAACGGCGTGGGCACTGGTTGCTCAGTAAGTAAATTCGCTACACTATTCTTCTATCTCCGTTGCTCATTCTCTGAATTCTTTCCTTACTGTACTCTTTTTCTTCTTCTCGGTTCTTTCTTTGTTCTTTCTCTATTCTTTCACTATTTCTAGTTCTCACTGTTCTTTTGTTCTAACTTTCTTTGTTCTTTCTTTCTAGTTCTCTCTATTCTTTCTTTATTCCAATTTCTCACTACCCATGGTAGAAATCATGGTATCATGCATAGGTATGATGCAAATGCACAAATGCATAGAGATGCATTTTCTTTCTTCTTTTTTATGTTTCTTTCTTTCTTTTTCTTTTATTTCTTTATGTTCTATTCTTTCTTTTCTTTCTTCTTCTTTTCTTTTCTTTTCTTTCTTTCTTGGCTTATTCTTTCTTATTCTTTGCCGATCAGACTCGGTTGATGCATGGATTCGGAACCCTGACCATATGAGTGAGTACAGTCCTCATCTACATGCACTCTTATGGACTCTACGAATTCTTTTTCTTCTTAGGCCACTCATTAGAGATGGCGTGCATGTAGGTATATTCTTCTGGGTACAGCCCTCATCCACACGCACTCATACGGGCCGTACAAATTCTTTTTCTTATTCTTAGGCCACTCACTGAAGGCTACGTGCATATGGGAATATTCTTCTTCTTGTCACCCACGGGCTCCCCATCGCAACAACCTTTCTTTTCTCTTCTTTATCACTTTTCTTTCTTTCTTTTTTGTTCTTTAGTGCTTTTCTTGCTTTCTCTTTATTCTTTAAGTTCTTTATTCTTTAAGCTCTCATACATATGCATATGTTTGCATGTGAATGATTCATGCTTATTATCCTTTCTAAACGCAAATATTTAATGCAAGAATGCCATGTAGCATAAAAATAAGTCTTTCTCTATCATCTACAAGCTCATATCAAGATCACAAATAAATACACTCATGCGTACACTTTTCTTGGACATTTCATCAAACATAATGCATGCATACTCAAATTCTAATTTAGATATACTTCTACTTCTTTCTCAGACCACCAATATTTGGAGTAAAACTCCCTTAAAGTAATGTTAAACCTGGCCAGGAAATACACTCCATAAATTCTACTCAAACTCTTTCTAAATTCAACCAAACTTCCATCAATTTCTATCAACACAACCATCCCTTCTCATGGTGAAAATCCAATCATGATTCACCATCAAACTCAACAACAATTCCATCAACAAATCTCAAGCATATAAATTTATATAGGAAAATCTCTACACTTTTATTGCTCAATCAAGGGTTAAGGTTGGATTTACTTACCTTGAACTTGAGTAGTTCCACTATAACCTCTCTCTCTTTGGTAGACTTCCTCTTTCTCTAAAACCCTTGGGATGCTTAGGAGTGAATCTCTACCAAAAATCCAAAACCAAAAGACCTCTAAAATGCCTTGAAAATTGATGAAGGAATTAAGAGAATTTGAGAGTGAAGGTCGTGTGTGAGGGAGTAGAGAATGATAGGGTTTGTATGCTTGAATCCTTAATATCTCATATCAATATGCATACTTTCCCATTTTGCCCCTACAATTTCTTAGAAATTCCATCTTTGCCACTTAGTCATTTACAAGAATGCCCTCACCTTCATTGTATTCTCCATAAAATTTCCTTACTTTTCACTCCCCACATTTACAACCAATTAGGGGTAGAATGGTCACTTTGCCCTTAAGGAAATTTCTCTAGAATTTTCTCAAGAATTCCAGCCAGCTCTTTGCCCCGTCGAAGCTTTTTCTTCACCTCAGCGAAAAATTCCAAAGCATACGTCGCCGCAACGAAGCCTACAATTCCCAAATTCGCCAATCTTCCACCTTAAAACTAGCAAAACTAAGGGCAACCAAGCAACACTAAGAGCATATAAGCTTAACTAAGGGCGAACAAGCAGAAATAAGTTACGTACCTCAATGTGGGCATTACAGATTACCAACTATAGGTAGGAGAATCCCATTTAAATTCTTTAATTGTTGGAAGGAACATGAAGAGTTTCTTCCTTTAGTTGAGAAAATATGGAAGATGGAAGTGCGTGGCAACCTTATGTTTAGGCTTTTTTCCAAACTCAAAGCTTTAAAGTTGGAGCTTATAGGGTTAAATAAAAAAGAATTTTGGAATATATCGAACGGGTTAAGGTGGCTCGGGAAGAGTTGATAGAATGCCAAAAGAATTTGGGAGGGGATCCATTTAATGAGAACATCATCCAAGAGGAAAAGGTCAAGACTACTATGTTGTTTAAGCTTTCCAAGGCCGACGAGTCCTTATGTAATAACTGTTTCCTACTCAATGACTCACAAAATATACATAATGAAAAATACATATAAGATAGTAAAAAGAGTTGGGCCCAAATTTTCTTTTATTAAACATATACATTCTTTTACACAAAATTTGTATCATATACAAAAGTTATCAAAAACATGATGGACAGTGTAACCACTTCCCCTCGCGTGCCGATGTCCATCCGACAGTGTCCTCACCTAGATCTTGCAAAACATAAGGAACAACAGGGTGAGCACTAAAACAATACTCAGTAAGTAAATCCTCTACTCATCTAACCCCGTAACTCTCTCTAATTATCTCCTTACAATGCTCATTTGCTCTTTCTTTTATACTTCTCTCTATTTTCTTTTTCTCATAAATCGTTTCTACTAACTCTCTTTTGTAAGTCACGGCCTCATCTTACCGGAAGCACGGCCGAGACTCGCTCCCGCTCTCCGTGACTTCTACTCATTCTAGCCGATCGGACTCGGTTATGCGTGGATTCGGAACCCTTGGCCATGTGAGTGTATCAACTCTCTCTCGAGTACTCTCGGGTATAGCCCTCATCCGCATGTACTCTCACGCGTTACACCACTTTTCTCTCTCATACTCAAACCGCTCTCTCTCTTTGCGGCATACATACGGGAATACTCTACCCATTACTCACGAGTTCCCCATCGCACAATCTACTCTATTCTCTTTTTCTCTCTTTTCTCTTAATGAAGCTCACACTCAAAGTTATCTACTCTTTCTTAACTCTCTTTCTCTCATGCAATTAATGCATAAGGATGACTCATGCTCATTAATGCACTCATGAAATGTAATTATGCCATATAGCACAAATTAAGGCTTTCTACTCTTACTCATGCTTCTCTTGAGCATTTCATCAAACAACTCATGTGCATACAAAACTCTATTTTAACAATAACTTTTCTCTTCTCTTTAATCATCCAAAATGGGAGAAAACTCCCTCATATACTCTAAACTCCTGTCAAAGAAAAACACTCCTATAGGGTTTGCTCAAAACTTCCTTCAACTTCGATCAAAACTCAACTCAACATCATAAAAATCTCAACACTTCTCATATTCCAACATAGTCAATGCTCATCAATAATTAGAATCTCATCTCATCTCGATAAACATGATACATATACATTCATACATAAATCTCTACTCAAAGGAGTTCTTAAATCTCAACTTGGGTTGGATTTACTTACCTTGTGAATAAGTGGCTTCTCTAACACTTCTCCTTCCCTTTTCTGGCCTAGCTTTTCTCTACAACTTTAAACAACAATAGCAATATAAGACTTCAATAAATCATAAACAAATTCTTATCTAAAGCAAGAATCCTTACCTTAGGATGCTTTAGATGAAATCTCTACTAAAAACTACCCAAAAGCTCCCTAAAACTCCTTAAAAATCTTGGAAAATTGAGTTGAGGATTGAAAGAAAATAGAGAATGAGAATGGCTGTGGAAATGGGTGAAATGAAGGGTTTACTGCACTTAATCCCTTTTTAGCTCATATTATAACCACTCTTTCCCATTTTGCCCTTGCTCTTCCTTGAAAATTCCATCTTTGTCTTTTAATTCTTTGCAAATACACCCTCATCTCCAACACATTCTCTACTAAATTTTCTTACATTTTACTCCCCACTTTTCTTGCTAATTAGGGGTAGCAAGGTCATTTTACCCCTATGGAGAATTCTCTAGAAACCTCAAAAAACTTTTCTGCCGTCTCGTCGCCGCGGCGAAGAAATTTTCGTCGCCTCGGCGAAAACCTACAGAGCCGACACCACAATTACAAAGCCAACGTCGCTGCGGCGAAGACTATTCTTCGCCCTAGCGAAGACTGTAAGTCCAAGTTTCCTCAAGTCTCAACCAATTTCAAGGTAAACACTCAACCAACTCAACATACCATTTCAATTAAAGGCCAACCAACCAACCACGACAACATACAAACTCAATTAAAGCTGAATCAATGAACATCTAAATAATAAAGCAAATCTTAACTACGTACCTCAAGTGGGGTGTTACACCTTAGCCAAGCAAAAGTCAAGAATCAAGTGGCTTAAAGAATGAGATGCTAATACTTCCTATTTATTTAAATGTGTTAATGGATGGAGAAACAAGAATAGAATGTTTCCTTGAAGGTAGGGAATGATAGTTACACCAATGATGCGAGGAGAATTAAGAATGAGTTTGTGGATTTCTATGAAGACTTGTTCAAAGATAAAGAGAATTGCAGAAACTTCCATGGGTTGGAGAGATTAATTGAGCCTATTATTTTGGTGGAGGAAGCTAATGATATGGTGGCCGAGGTCACTAGGGAAAAAATCACCAAGACTATGTTTGTGATGAATAAGGATAAAGCCCCGGGGCCGAATGGCTATGGTGCCCTATTCTTTCAAAAAGCTTGGAATGTGGTGGGTAATGAGGTTATCGAGGCTATTCAACACTTATTTATCTCGGATAAGCTTCTTAAGGAACTTAATTGCACTATCATTGCCTTAGTTCCCAAATGTGAGAATCTATCCTCTTGCCATGAGTTTAGGCCCATTTCTTTCTACAACATCATTTACAAATGCATCTCTAAGATAATGGCAAACAGAATTAAAGGTGTACTGCCCAAGTTTATTATTAAAGCATAAGTGGCCTTTGTTAGAGGAAGGAAAATTGGGGATAATATTCTACTTAGCCAGGAGTTGCTGCATCGTTATGATAGAAATTCAGCTAAGGAGATGAGGTGTGCTATTAAAGTCGATTTAATGAAGGCTTATGATTCGGTGAGATGTGGTTTTGTTTTGGAGGTGCTTAAATTGTTTGGGTTTCCTATACAATACATCAATTGGGTGGAACAATGTATCACAACCCTGAGGTACTCTATAGCAATAAATGGGGAGTTTGCGGGTTTTTTTGGAGGTTCTAGGGGCCTGAGGCAAGGGGACCCTATCCCCCCTTACCTCTTTGTCATAGCCATAGAAATCATTTCTAGATTATTGGAAAAAGTGTCAGCCAACAAGGATTTCAAGTTCCATTAGAGATATAAGGATTTAAATCTAACCCATCTTTGTTTTGCAGATGATTTGATGCTTTTTTGTAATACCAACAAAGAGTCCATGACTCTCTTGAAGAAAGCTTTGTATGAGTTTTCTAAGTGGGCTGGCCTCCAAGCTAACCAATCTAATGGTAACATTTTTTCTCCGGGGTACATGTTGATGAAAGAAGAGATCTCTCATCTGTTTTCGGGTTCGAAGAAGACAAGCTTCCAATGAAGTATCTTGGTGTTCCTCTCATCACTAAGAAGATTAAGTACTCGGATTGTAAGCCTCTATTGGACAGAATCTTGGCAAGAATTAATTCTTGGAAGAGTAAGTTTCTCTCTTATACGGGTAGAGTTATGCTTATTAAATCCATCCTTTGTAGTATCCAAGTGTATTGGTCTATGGTCTTTATGCTCCCCTCCATAGTGAAATTGACTCTGAGTTGAGAGACTTCCTCTAGTCAGGATCAGAGATGAAGAGTACTAAAACCAAGGTGAATTGGGAGGAGGTGTGTGTACCTAAGGAAGAGGGAGGTCTCGACATTTTAAAAAGCAAAGAGTGGAATCGAGTGGCAATGATGAGACATGTGTGGAACCTTGCCCAAGCTAAAGATGATTTGGGGTGGGCTGAGTGGGTTAAAAACTATTTGATTGGTAAAAAAAGCTTTTGGGGTATCTCAATCCCTTGCAATGCTTCATGGGCTTGGAAGAGCATTTTGAAACTTCGAAGTGAAGTTAGGAATAGAATCCACTATATTGTCGGCAATGGGGAAAATATTCACTTGTGGCATGATAATTGGCGTCCAAAAAGGCCTTTAGTGCAAAGGTATGGCTTTAGGATTGTTCATGACTTGGGTCTTTCCTATTATGCCAAGGTTGGTGAGATTTGTGATGAAACTAGATGGAAATGGTCGGTGGCAAGAAGGTCTTTCCTTTTATCCTCGGCTCTTATGGAAATTAAAGATTTGGTGGACTTTGTCCCCTTGGGTAGGGATGATAGAGTTAGATGGGATCCAAACTCTTCGGGTTCTTTTACAATCAAAACAGCTTAGGAAGTTACTAGAACTCATAAGGATCGGGTGGATTGGCATCATCTTGTTTGGTTTCCAAGGGCTATCCCTCGGAACTCTTTCATCTTATGGCTTGCCATTAAAGGTTGAATGCAAATGAGGGACAAACTTGTAAGGTATGGAGTTACTTCAATTGGAACTTGCTATTTTTGTAATTGTAATATGGAATCCTTGGATCATCTCTTAGTCTCTTGCAACTTCACTAGAAACATTTGGAGTCGGGCTCTTGATGTGTGTGACTTAGGGTATGTGGTCCGACCTTGGCAAGATTATATTAGCTATATATCTTGTAGATGGAAACCTAAAAAGCTCAAGTATGTCATTAGTATAGTTTGTCTGGGAGCTACTGTTTAGCATATTTGGCGAGAGAGAAATAATAGACACTTTAAGTGTGATTGCCTTGATGCCATAACATTAGAGAATATGATTAAACAGATTGTGAGTAGGAGAGCGATGGTGTTATCCAAAGTGAAGAAGTCCCCATTTAATGAGAGGCTTGCTCATAATTTGGGATTGCCTAATTCTATATTCTTGGGTTCTAAGGTGTTTGCGTAAAGGTGATGTGGGGTTTGGAGAGGGTTCTCAGTACCTTGCTCTTGAAGAGATTTGGCTTCATTCTTTGGGCCGGGTGGGGGGTGTTGGTGGCGGCTGGGTGGATGCTTTGATCCGAATGTTCTTGTTGGTTTGGCTTTTGGGGGTGGATGGGTTGTATAGCCTCGAAGGTTACCACCCCTTGGTATGCAATGTGTTGTGAAGAATTGGGAGGTTTTTGTTTTTTGGTTACTAATGAACCTATCTCAGGGCATGTCTTGTTAGGTGGGTTTCTTTGTATTCTTTAATCTCCAATTGGTTCCATTCCTTTGACAAGAGAAATGGAAAAAAGAGAAGATTAGGAGTTGTCTTGATAGTGTCATTCTTTTGCTCCTATCCCAAGGCTTGTCTTGAGGTAGGTTGGCCGGTTTTTTCTTGTACGTTCTTTCTCCCTTTCTATGAAAAGTTTAGTTACCGAAAAAAAAAAAAAATTATTACCTTATTAGGAGGCGTTATTAAAACATTACCGGGGTAATATGAATTTTTTACCCATAATTAAAAACTATTTTGGACACAATTGCCCTCAAATATCTACCAAATAACAATTACCCCGCCCCCCACATTTGAGAAATTAGCTAAAACACCACAGCCACAAAAAAGTTTAAAAATTAACAAAATACCCCCATCCACCCAAGATCACTCCCGGCCGTGACTCACCACCGCCGACATCAGTCATCGTAATGGTGCACGATCAATGGGATCTAGCTGGTCGTGCGTCGATAAGGTCTTTTCCAGCCATGGATCACAGATTCGTGGCCAAAAATGGCCAGATCTAGCGTTTCTATGGTTGTAAAAAGGCTAGATCTTTGGCCGTGAAATGGCCATAGATCTGGCTGTTTTTCGACCATGGATTTGTGATCCATGGCCATTTTTTGCTTTGGGCGGTGCACGACAACATCTTTGGCCGTGAAATGGCCATAGATCCGGCTATTTTTCTACCATAGATTTGTGATCCATGGCCATTTCCGGCTTCACCGGTGCACAGCTAGCCATATACGGCCAGTCATGCGTCATTCCATCGACTGTCAGCGGCAGCCAACGGTGGTAGCTAGCTACTGGCAGTGGCTTGAGGTGGGGGTGATTTTGCTATAAATTAAAGTTTTATATGGTTGGGGTGTTTTAGCAAAATTTCAAATGTAGGGGGTTAAAAGAAATGATTCAAAAAATAATAATAAAAAATATTATTATATTAATATTTAAAAAGGAGGGCAATTTAATAATTTATATAACATACCCATTCATTTATCCTCCCAACCAAACATATTATTCACTAATTTATTCGAACCAACCAAACACATTTCTAAACATCCTCAGTAATTTTTAAGGTGATCTTTCTTTTCGTTAATATAATATACGCCTATAATAAAACATTATATGATCCAAATGCCCTTTATAAGTAAGAGAATTGAAAATTTTTCAATAATTTATCAAGTTAGATAGTCACTTAGTCTTGAAAGATATGAAACAAAAATACATCAAGCATTAAACAAAAATATTTAACTAATAAAAGCATTCAAAAAAATAAACTAATAATTTTGTCTCTTTTTTCATCAAATCTCCGAGAGAATCAAATAAAAAATTATGTCAATGAAATAACTTGTTGAGTTAGGACTAGTTTGAGATTCTTATAGCTTTAAGTTTAACCAGCTTTTTCCCAACTTTGAAAATAATCAATTTTGAAAATAAGTTTCAAAATATATGATTGTGTTTTTGATAAATTAGATATTGAAATTGTTGTTACATGTATAATGACTAAAAAATACATAATTAAAAATTGGTATTTTGAAAATTATTTAATAAATATTTTAAATTGTACTAAAAATTTTGCATTAAATAAATTATAAATTAATTAATAATTAAAAACTCAAAATATTGGACTAGCCGACGGCGGTCAACCACCGTTTACCAGTATTTGGGGTCAACGGTGGAATGTTAAGGGCACATCTGATCCTAATGGAACCGACAAGTCTTGATCTATAAGAATCTGGTGATTCCACCAGATTTTGACGCTATTCTTGGCCGCAGAAGGTGGCAACAGGTACGCCTGCCTCATGCGGCCAAACGATACGTCGGAATCTGGTGATTCAACCGAATTTCGATAGATTAGTAGTTTTCGGTATTTTTTATTCGGATGTGGCACTAAGGCACTATCTTTAACTGGTGTTGACTGACTAATGATAGTTAACTGACTATTAACAGTAATTAACTGCCGTTGATCGATTGATCGACCGTTAACATCTTTTGTATTTAAAAAAGAGTGTTGCTATTTATGTTCCATCTAAACTCTATTTGAGTCCCATTATTTGTTTTTTTACCAAAAAGGCGATTCAGTAAAAAACATTTTAACAAGTTTTCCAGTTTTTGAAACTTTTAAATTTCCTCCATTAATTTAATAAGATCCTTTTCCTTTTTCGATTTAGCCACTAAATACACTTTCTATAATATTTAAGAAACTATTCCAAAAAACTATACCTCTGGTTCAAGTTTCAAATTACTTGGTTTTGTTTTACTTTTACGAATTTCACAATTGCTTCTAAACCACCAATTTACTGAGCAAAGATTTAAGTTACTTCTAAAAAATTATTAAATAAATAAAGAAACAAGAGTAAAAAGGGTATTGATGATTTCATTTTTATGAAAATCCCATTATTTCTTTCCTTGCTTCTCACCATGATCATAAAGAGGATAAGTAGGCTTAAAAACATTAGGAAAACAATAACTTCTGAATGCATTAAAATTTATTTATACATATTTTTACCAATCAATTTTTATCTAAATAGATTGAATCATGAGTATCGAATTCAAATTTAAAATGTAGTCATCACTATCCAAATGTATTGGATTAGATTATGGATATCCAATATCCAAACCCAAATATTATATTTTAATAAGTATTTAAAAAATGCATTAAAATTATTTACATTAAATAAAATTTTAATTAATTAATAATTCAGAAAAATTCAAGATATTGGATATAGCTAGCAGTGGTAGGCAACCATCAGTTAACACAAGTCAAACCATCATTGACCGACGATCAAACATTGATCAAGGTAGCACATTATAGACATAGTTGGTCCCATTAGGACTGGCAACTCCCGACCTACAAGAATCTGGTGATCTCAACGGATTCCAATGCTTATTTAAGCCATAGAAGGCGGTCGAATCTTTAGCCACTTCCTGTGGCCAAAATAAGCTTACAAATCCAATGAGATCACTGGATTCTTTGTAGACTGGAAGTTTCAAGTACTGACTATGGCTTCAAATGTATTTCAATATGTTTCTAATTTATAAATAAATTATAAAATTATATATTTAATTTACTAAATGTTTATTTAAGTTATTTTGCAATTTAAGGAATTATTGTATGGGTATATTTATCAATTTACAATGTAAAATCAATTTGAGAAATAATCTGATTTTTAAACTGCATATTAAACTTTAAATTCACTCAAATCCAATCCATTATTGAAATCCAAGAATGGATTGGATATGATAGAAATTCATGTGGATTGGATTGTAAATTTTTGCAATCCCTAGTTTGAATAAAACTAATGTTGATACGAAAAATTGCACCAACTAGAGAGATCTCATTGACCTTGATAAAATCGGAACAAATTGTTGCGTGATTGTAAATAATCAGAAAATAAAATAAATTAAAAGACAAAAAACTCTTTTTTAAAGTGGTTCGGTGAGCTAACTCTCAAGCCTACGTTCATTATTCTTGTATTAAATATGAAAGGTTACAAGAAAATACTTTATTTCTCTCTCTCAATTTGCTAACCCTTTATAATGAATTTTTTAGGGTTATTTATACACAGAAATTGATAATGGTAATAAACATGATTTGAGGGATTGCGGCTTAAACATGAGGAGTTAATCCCACGATTGGCTCAATCGCACGCTAAATCCAGGATTATGTGATCCGATGCCAAAATCCTCTCCTTGATTCTAGGGGGATAAGGCTCATTGTGTTATGTGGGAAAACAGTCAAGTTAGCTTGCTCTTCCGAACAATGCTTGCCCGATCCTAACCACAGCTTGGTTAGCTTGTTCTGCTAAGCATTGCTTTCATCGAGCTACCTCTCGTTCCCAGCTTGCCATAAACTCTTGCACAACAACTAGTATTTAAAAAAGAGTGTTGTTATTTGAGCCCAGTAAATCTCTTTCTAAGCTTTAATTTTAATAAAAATTAATAAAATTCAAATCTTAAATATAAATATTTATTTTATTCCAAAATTATAGGGTGCGTTTGGCTCCCTGTTTTTATCTATATTCTCAATCCTATTCTCCAAATAATGTTTGGCACACTATTCCAGAAATATTACCCTATTTTTTTTAATTACTTTTAGACCCCATAAGGTTATTAATTTCACTAAATGCCCCCTGAAATTTATTTTTTAAAAATTAACAAAAAACCCCCCATCAACCCTCCCAATTTACTGTATTCCGGCAACCACCACGGTGATAGCCGTTTCTAGACAATGCTAAATTAAATTCCACCACCATAAATGGCCGGAATTACACCGATCTCGGCCTTTTCCGACAAGATCCACCACGGATGCCGGCGGAAAAGGCCGATCGCCGGCGACGGCCAAAGAAATGGTCGTTGCTTGTCGCAACGACGCCCAAATCTTGACCGTGCTTGACCGAAACGACGCCACATCTTTGGCCGTCCGATGGCCAAAGATGGCCGTCGTTTGGCCAAACCTTCCGCCGTCGGCGGCCTACGACCGCCAGATACGGCCTTTTCCGGCCGGTCTAAGTAGGTGGAATCTGGCCGAAAAAGGCCATAATGATGCGTTACGGCACGAGATCCGTCGGTGCGTGTGCGTAGCGAAATTCGGCGATTAGCGGTGGCGGCCGGAATCTGACACTGTAGGTGGTGGGGGTGTTTTTGTCATTTTATATAGTAGGGTCTTTAATTAAATTAGTAAACCTATGGGCTTTTTCATAAATTTTTCAAATTTACCTCGTAATACTCCCCTATCCAACAATCCAATATTATCCTCAAAATCCTATCCAAAATACTACACCAAACGCACCCATAGTTGTCATCTCCTTTCTAAACTCTCTACAGATCTTTCAAAAAATTGCTCCGTTTGATATTAGTGAATTATTATAAATAGGATATGATATGATTTAATTTGATATAATTCTGAGAATGTATTTGATACATTTTTTTAAAACATTTAGATTATTTTTTAACCTGATACATTTGTTAATTTAGCTAAACAACCCCCCACAATGAAAATTATAAATTAATAAAAACATCCCCACTCACCCAACTTATTATTGACAATTGGCCACTACCGCTGGACGGTGGCTGAAAGTCGTTGAAATGACGCATGATCTGAATCTGACCGGTCGTGCGTTGATCCAGCCTTTTCTGATTAGATCCACTATGGATTTGGTCAGAAACAGCCAGATCTTGGCCATCGTTGACGGTTGAATGATGGCTAAATCTTTGGTCGTAGATCTAGTTGGAAACAACTAGATAGTGCATGATCAGCCAGATCTGGCCAGTCATGTGCCATTCTAGCGACTTCTGGCCACCGTCTTGCGGTGGTGGCTGGTTGTCGGCAATTAGTTAGGTGGGTGGGTTTTTTTTTTGTTAATTTATAAACTTTTATTGAGAAATGTAATTATTAAATGTTTTGAATTGAATAGAATATGATTGGATGTTAAATTGAATAGCCAATATTAAAACAAACACGTTTTTCACTGGATTGAATAAGATAATATGATATGATAGAGTTTGAAAAGTGTGTACATAACCAACAAACACAAAAATTTTCATTAGTATGTTCTGAATAACAGAAAAAGTTTAAGTAGGTGATTGATAACTTATAAATTATTGTAAACATGTGACTGGGAATGACTGGATAACAAACTTAATTTGGAGAACAACATAGAACCAAAATTAATAATAAAAGAAAAAAGTTAAAAGATTATTTAAGACTGCCGTATTAAATTTGATACTGAAAAGAAAAAAAAAAAGTTTGTACTAGGCAGACTTCAAAGATAGAAAAGCGCCTATTTTTCTAAGTTCTCCACAACCGATGAATTATATTTATTTTTTAATAAGTTTGTAATCAAGAAGATTTTGGTCATTTTAATTTACTATTTAATTTTAATTTTAAAAAAATTGATTAAAAGGACTTCCAAAAAATATATTTAGTATGCGTTTGGTTCAGAGAATGTTGTATTTTTTGGAATATTATATTAATGGAAAAATAGATTACCTTTAAAATTACTATAAAAATTTAGAGAAATATGTTTGATTAAATTGGAATAAATTTGTGAGTATGTTATATAGATATGTTTGGTTGGGAGGGTAAATTGGTGGATATGTTACATAGATTGCTAAATTGTCCTTATTTTTAAGTATTAATATATTATTATTTTTTGAATAATTTCTTTTAACTTTTACATTTGAAATTTTGTTAAAACACTACTGCTATATAAAACTTTAATTTATAACAAGATTACCCACACTTGCCCCAAGCCACTGTCGGTAGCCAGCCACTACCGTTGGTTGCCGCCAGCAGTCAACAGAATGACGCACGACCAGTCGGATATGACCCGTTGTCCGTCGAGAAAGCCGTTTATGACTAGATTTATAGTTGTTTCATAGCTAGATCTGGTCATTTTCAGTCATGGATCTGGCCTTACCGGCGCATGGCTGACTGGTTCTTGTGACTTCTGGCAGTAGCCGAAGGTGGTGGCTAGCCATCGGCAGTAGTCTTGGGTGGATGGGGGTGGTTGTGGTTGTGGTTTTGGGTAATTTGGTTGAAGTACAAGGATAGTTTTGTCTTAAAAACCCCGAATATGAGGTTAAAATTGTCCATCAATTTATTTGTAAATTGTTTAGACAACAAGGGCATTATTGTTCCTAAATTTTTATTAATAAGGGATAAAATTGTAATAAAATTAAGATTACCCAGTAATCATAAAATACCTAAGAAAATGGAGATAATCAGATTATCTCCTATATTACCAACAGTAATTATTATTGGTTTCAAAAGATTATTGAAATCTTATATTATAAAAGATTATCAGAAACTTATATTATTTGATACTCAAATGTAATAATCTAAGTAATAACAAACGACATTACTTCAATAATGGATTAGCTCAACCAAACACGGCCTTCTAGCTTACACAAATACTATTCTTTTAGAAAAGTTCAAATGCCAGCCCGGGTCCAGGTCCGGGCCCAGGGTCAGGCCCACCCCATTATACTGTTGAAACTAATGTGAATTAGGCCAGGGCTATCTCTGTAGAGAAGCAGAAAGAGGAGCGAAGCGTTCTTTGAAAAGCCAAAAAGTGGAGAACTTGTCACGCAAGGTGATGAACGAACCATGAAGAAGAAGAAGTATCAAGTTTTTGATTTCGACGAAGAAGACGAGCGCGTGGAGAAGATCTCTAAGAAGTTACTTGGGAAGTTCTCTCCCAAAAACCGCCACACTTCTCCCGTTAACAAGTACAAGTTTCTTCAATGCTGTCAGTCTCTCTCTCTTGAATTTTTATTTTCTTTTATCTTATTTTATATTAATTTTGTGCTTGTTTGGTTTCTGAGAAAGTGTGAGAAAATCGGTAAGGGGATTGGAATTCGAAATTTGAAAATTGAAATTTAAGGAGTATTATCTTTTAGGATTTTAGGCTGTAAGAATTTTTAATTATTATGATCAGTGGGGATTGTGATAATGATTTTTTTCTGTTTGTTTTGTGAGAAAATTGGGTCGTGGGAGTATAATTTGAAATGTGAGATTTAAGGGGTCTGATTGTTTTGGATTTTCTTTGTTTTCTTTGTTTTTTAGTAAGAAACAAGAAAACTTATCATTAAAAAGGATGAATTTTTTTTCAAAAACCCTCGTATAAACAATAAAAATACTGGAGGATTCCTAGCAAAAACAAGAACCTCCTCACATGTCCTAAAATTATTGTTTGGCAATTGAGACCCCCAAGAAAACAATTTCGAATTTGATTAAGCTTAGTGCTAGAGCTTGGTTACAGTTTTTGCTGTTAATCTTTGTGTTTTGGATTATGAAGTGTAAATAAAATTTGGTTGGTTTAGAACTGGAGGGAGTTTCAATTTAAAAATTATAGGTGTTGGATTGCTGGGGTTATGTTCTGGTTGGATGATGGCAAGATGGATGGAAAATGTGGAAATTAGAAGAGGGCTTTTAGAAAGAATATAAAGATATAGATCATTTCAGTAATTTGAAAATAAAATAAGGGAAAAAAATTTAACGAACTCAACTTAGCCCCACGAAACTTATCTTTGGTTGAATTCACCCATGACGTTGCTCAAGTGTTGTGTTTCAATGTTGATATCTCTTGAATGCTATAACTTACTTGGTTCCTAGCTATTCAGTCTTTTGTTGTTGGTTGAGAAATGTGGGAAAAAAAACTGAAGGAAAGTTTTAATTTGTAGAATTTTGATTTGTTGGGTCCTGAGAATTTTAGAAAAGTAGTTGTTGAACGGAAAAGACTATCGGACCTATGGATGTTAACTGTGAAACAAAGCCAATTCAAGCAGCCAAGTAACTTCAATTGAGAAGTCATAGGTTATGGTTTTGGCAATTTAGGGCCTGGATTATTCCAATATTTTTTAAGAAAATAGAGAGGATAGAAACTCTCTCATGTCCATTTAATTTTCCTGGAATGATGAAAATCTTACAATGTCCGTTCACTTTAGGCAATGCTTCTATGTGTGGTAGCAGTAGTGAGGTGCTTTTGCGGACAACTGACTATGAGGAAATACTTTAATTTTTGCTTCTTTAAACAGTTCGTGTCATCTCGTTAGTTTCACAGGCAAAGAGTTTTATTCTTCCATGATTGTTTTTGTGACATCATTTTCTATTTTTGTGGTTTAGGTACTAGAGAATGTTGTCCTCTGCTTAACATAAAAAATAGAAGTTTTATGTTTTAATATAAAATACAAGGCTTGTCTGTATAACTACAAGACAATAGGGCTGTTCAACTTGAATTTTTGTTATCCCAATTTCCAACAATAGGAATGCTGATATTTTCTTTGTACCTTTTGCATGGGGATGGTTGTGGGCCCCTTTGGTTCACTATTTTTACCCCCATCCTATTCCATTATCCTATCCTAAAAACCCAAAAATGCATTCGTTTCAATATTCTTAAAATCTAATTGTACTTTATTCAACTCAAAACATTAATGGCTCTATTTGGTTCACTATTTTGGGAGTTTATATAATAGTCTTTTGGAAAAAGTTGAGTTGAGTAGTATTCTGAGAAGTTTTTTATACATTTTTTACTAGCATTTTCTGAAAATATTTAGACTATTTTTTACCCCCTAGGTTTGTTAATTTAACTAAACACCAACAATACAAGTTTATAAGTTGACAGAAACAACCCCATCCACCCACATTTGCTGGAATGTAATGGTGTACTACCGGCTGAATATGACCAATAGATCTGGCCTTTTCTGGCCAGATCCACTGTGGATCTGGCTGGAAAAGGTCAAACAACGGCCAAGATATAGCCCTCATCAACAGCTAGATTTGGCAACCGTAGATCTGACCTTTTCCAGCCAGATCCATGGTAGATCTGGCCGGAAAAGGCCATGGCCAGTAGTGTGCCATTACGCCAGATTCCGACCACCTTCCATCGGTGGTGACCGGAATCTGGCAAATGTGGGTGGGTGGGGTGTTTTTGTCAATTTATAAAATTTTATTGTTGGGGGTGTTTAGTTAAATTAATAAACCTAGGGGGTTAAAATTAATCTAAATATTTTGAGTTGACTAGAATAGTATTGTATTTTGAACAGAATTTTAAATATTGAAACAAATATGTATTTGGATAGGATAGGGTAAAAATGTTGTACCAAAGGGGCCCAATAATTACTTTTCTCGTAAAGATAACCCAACTCAACTCAACTTTACTTTTTCCAAAATACTATTCTAAAAAGCATCACAATAGTGAACCAAATGGAGCCTGTATCATCTAATACTGGTTACTTGATTTACTTTTGTCAAAAAAAAAAAAAAAAAAAAAAATTCGTTAGATGCATATTGCTGAATGCCACTTTCTATTATATGCCATTTTAGGTATGGATCATGAAAATTTTGTTGTTAATTACCTTAAAAATGTTTGTCAGTGTATTTTATTATCCAGCCCTGGCCTGATTTGTATAGATTGGCTCAAGCCTGGGCTTGAATCCAGGCTGGGTTAACCTGGCTCTGGAAGTCACCCACTCCCCCAAAAAAAAAAAAAAATTCAATAATAAGATTGGCCTATTGCAGGGCATAAATTAACCAAGCTACATCGTGCAAGCCAATTTGACACCTTGTCTTGTTATTCTTTTTAAATCAATATTTTTAAAAATTTTATGCGTGTATTCCTGTTACCTAGAGGATTCTTTCAGTTAAAATCTGATTTGTCTATTCAGGTTATTCACTGCTCAAGATTTCTCTCACAGATAATGCTCTTACGCTCACTCTTCCTTGTTTCTATTTCTCATTATTGCCTTCTTCCTTGGCTATCATTATGTTATTAAACCTGGTATCATTGCTTCAATCAAGTATCTATGGGCCCCTTTGTTTCACTATTATATGCCTATCATATTTCACTATTCTATCCTAAGAACTAAAAAATGTATTTGTTTCAATATTCTCAAAATCCAATTCCACTTTATTCAACTCTCAAAATATTAATAATTACTTTTCTCGTAAAGATAACCCAACTATACTTTTTTCAAAATACTATTCTAAAAAGCATCAGAATAGTGAACCAAACGGAGTCTATGTTTCATTGAGTATATGCATGGTAATCTTCATCTCTCTGCTTCCTATGTAGTTTCACAAGGTAGCTATAATCAACAAAAGGAAATTAGATGTGAGACAGCTGGCATCAATGCTGGAGGTATGGGAAATTAGTGTACATTTTTTACTTCAAGTCTGAAATATCCAACTTTCTCTACTATACCAACATTGCAGTTTCTCAAAATTTTTATTTTCCAGGGTTTCTTTCCTTAAGAGTTCTTATGTCAGGCCAAGAATCGCTGCTTTACTGTTGTATAATACTTGATTTATAGAATGTTCTTTTTTCATTTTCTTTTCATACAGCTGCACAAAGTGCAAATTCTGAACAGATGGAAATCAGCAATGAACCAAATGTTGTAGATGATGGAGGTACTGAAAACAACTGCTCAGTTTTGCTACAATGCAAAAATTTGTAATTGTCTAAACTATATTTCCTTTTTAGTTGCACAAGAGGAAAAGACTCATCAAAAGGAGATCACTGAGAAGTTGTTGGATGTTGGTGTTAGTAGTATGGATAATCACTGCACATATTCTGTATCTTATGCTAAGGGCAACCCAAGAAAAGGTTGCACTTTAAGAGAGGCTGTCGGGTTGGATACCTCTTTGTTCTCATGTTCTTCAGATTATGAGGTAGTGCTGATGCTTCTCCTAATTATCTTTAGTCTAGAAGTGGTTTCTTTTATTTAATTTTTGCTTTCAAAATGAATTTTAGATCAGTTTAGCTGGAAGCAAAATCTGAAAAGCTTCATCGCTTGGTTTTTTCCTAATGTTTTACATTACTCATTTGGATCATTTTTATGTGAAAGGCCCCATGTAGATGTTGAATGCCCTTAGTACTTATTCAAATAAATTTGTTTCAGAATGAGCAAGTTAGTGTGATTTCTGATGATGATGACTGTATTGAAATGAGTTCATCAATTTCATCATCTCCTCCTTCAGATAATGAAGGTACTTAGCATCCTTTTTCTTTTGCTGAACATTATTCGCTCACTTTTATGACTCTTTTATGATCTTATCATATATGATAACTTCTATTTTGTTTCAATTTTATTAGATGAATGGGTGGCAGAGCAAGGTTTTTGTGGACATGAAACTGTAAGTGTTCAACCATGGTTATATTTTGTAATTTGTGGTCATTAAAGAGTTATTTACTCAAGACTTGAAGTCCCAAATAAGAAATTAACCATCTTCTGGGAAAGTATGTGGAGAAAATAGACATTATGTATTGAAAATCCTGCTTTCAGAAAGTACACTGTTTAATTCTTGAATTAGAAAATGCGCTGCTGTAGTTAGCTTTGTGTAAAAGAGTTTTAAAAAGTAAAGTGGTCGACATTACCATTGTTTGAAACTTATAGTTGATCTGTAAGGCATCGAGTCCTCTTCTTTCTGCGATTTTGAAGATTAATTTTAGAGACATATCTTGATATTATATAGTCATGTAATAGTGTGGGTGCTGAAAATCAACGGAATTACCTATGGTTTTAGAATAAACCATTTGTTATTAAACCTACCTGGTGTATCTGCAGAAAACAAATAGAGAAGGGGCAAAGGCAAACAAGATGGTAAGCAGTTTTAGTGTAGAAATGCATTGTATATGTATTTTCAAGGAACTGTTTCTACAACTGGAAGGCTTCATTCAGTCTTTTTTTCCCTCTCCTTTCCAGTGCACATAAGACACTCAGATGATTACAACTTAGAAATAAATGTAAGACCATTTCACTCTGGCCACAAAATTTTACCGCTTATCCTATGTTCAGTTGGAAGAGCTGGAGAGAGACAGCTTGTAGTTTCCATATTTAATGCTAACTTTGAGTTTATTGTGGAAAGGCTCCTTCTTTTTTGAATGAAGGATGGTCCTTAGGAAGGAAATTCCTATTTTCTGGTGCGAAATGAACTAACTTCAGCATTTTAAGTTGAAAAAACTTGAGCTTCCCTCATTCTTCAACAACTGTTGACTGTATGGCTTTTTCTTGCAAGGACCTTGAAATAATGATGTTGCCTGCTTAGTCCTTAATATTTAGACATTTGACTGATGCATTGACTGGCACCAAGTTAATTCTCTTCTTTACTGGCAGCTCATGGTTTCTTTGTATGCACTTGACTAGGATTTACATCATTTTTAATGTAATTGCATTACTTGACATTTTCTTTCTATGAAATACTTCTCATATGCTCTATTTCTTGTGCTGCTTAATTAAGTGGTTGGTTAGAATTTATGATAAACCTCTGTATTGTTATGATTTGCAGGATCTTGTAAAAAAGAAAGTGATTGTTTTCCCCGATTTCATTCTATATAGAGAGATGTATTGTACGATGTCTCGAATAACATTTTCATGTAGCTCCATTAAAGTTGAAGGTTCAACTGTAAATGGGACCAACGGAACCTTAAGCTTTGAATGTAATGTTGGGGATATCATCAAAATTCAGTCAGCATGGCATGGGAGGGTGAGTAACACCATCCTTCCCTTCAATTATGCTTCATGTAGGTACTATATGTTAGTATAAGGCATTTCTATCTCTGGTTGTAGGTTGAAACGGCTATTATTAATCTTATGCTTAAATCAAATGATTCTATCGGAGCAGAAAAAGCAAATGAAATTTCAGGTTGGCTCATTTCCATTGGAAAGTTGCTTTGAGCTATTTCATATTGGTTTGTAGTAATGGATCAAGATTTGGATTACTAGCAACTTCATTTGCATATTACCCTTAAATTTATGCCAAGTCCCCAATGTTCCCCAACTCTGCTGTATGGTTCATTGTGACCTTGAACATATGATAATTATGCTCCATGCCTAAAAGCATCAGCCTTGCTAGGTTTTCACAACTAATTTTGTAAAATGAAAGAGTCATTAATCCTTTTATCTCGTACTTTGCCATGATAATCTGCCCTTATGGTTGAATGATTGTATTTGATTTAACTATTTTATATAGAATTTGGATGCTTGTATTATTAAGTTATTGTAAGTTCCTATTGCAGTATTTGGAAATAAAATATACGTTCTATGAAGCTATAGATTACTTCACAAGTGTTTTTTTTTTTTTTTTTTTGGTAGATCTCCTGTTTCAGGCCATTTTTGACATTATTTATTAATAGTCGTGGAGCGTGGGGCAGCATCAATAGTAACAATCAGCTTTTAAGAGAATTGGTTAATTATCTTTGTGATGCTTTTAAGGCAACTTAAAAGACAGTAGCACAACGTATAACTTCTTTTTATATTGAGAAGGGGCATCAATGGATCATTTCATCATCTGAATAAAGGAAAGTTACTTTATCATTATCCTTGAAAATAGGTGTGCCAAAACTGATGGCTGTGTCGTCTTCAGGTTAAGTCATCAAAGGGGAATAAATAAGCTTTGTTCAACCGATACCGACCCATTTAATTAATGGTGAGAAGGGTTTAAACAATAATATGACACATTTATTAAATGGTTAGCATAATTTGACCTGTGTAACCAGTTTATTAAACAATACTGTGTCAAATGATGTTCCACTTTTGCCCAATTTGAGAAATCATGTAATAATTATATCACTGCTGTTTGTGATTATTTTCTGTATTTATTATTTTTCTTAGATTAAAAATAACGAAACTGCATGCAGGCATTCAGTTGTTGAAGTTTGCAGTTTATGACCCACATTGGTTCAAACGACAAGAAGCAATCAAGTTATTGGATGTGAGATATGAGGAAGTGTGGGATGTTGCTTTTGAGTAAGTTTTTGATTTGCTTAATTGTCTTATAATTATTTCCTATTTGATAATGTTCCAAGTTTTGGTTGTCTTTTACATGAGAAATGGATCTCGGGTTTATTAGTTGAAAAGAAATTTCAGAACTTTTTTAGATGTTTGGAAGGAAGGTTCTTATATTTTATGAGGAGTACTATCTTGGGTGACCTTGGGCTTTGGTTTTTATTAAGGATATTCAGAGTTCTATAGTCGAGAAAATTGTTAAGTTGTTAGATGAATCCTTTCTTTTTGTTCAGATTTATTCTTGATTTACATGTGTTATATTAGTTGATTGTTGTTCCACCTTTTGCCAACCATCAGCTTATTGATAACTTTTTTTTTTTTTTTTTGGTTGCTTTGGGGTAATTATTTTGTTGATCCAAAGAAAGTATTGTTTGATATGTTTCTTTCTATCTTGGCGCCTCATATGTAAAACAGTTTAGAGACTGCTTATCAACTCTTCATTATTCTCTGGTTTCAAAATTATGGACTACCTTTTCTAAAGAATCTAAGATACAAAAAAATTCACAAATACCTTGACTGACCGAAGCAATTTCGGCTTCTTTGCATAACCTAGGCCACAAATAAATCACTTGATAGTAATGAAAAAGACGGTTTGAAGTTCAATTTTCTTACATGTTACACATCAAGAAGGCCAGAGAATTCGTGGATACTTTGTTTTGATTTTAGGACAAAGTATAGCTTTCCAAATGATATTGAAAGACTTAAAGGCTTCCATTAGGAGTCAAGTATCAACCACTGTAGATACGACTTGCAAGAGTAGTTAGTTCCCTCAGCTCTCTTCTTGCAAACTCTTCTATCACATGCCATGCTGTCTCAATAGAAACACTGTCTTGTCATCCTAAAGATCTTAAAACTATAGTTTTAAGTAAAAAAAGACAATTAGGAAATAAATGATTAAAGCTTTCAAGATCCTTTCTACACAAAATGCAATAATTTAGAAATGGATAAGAGTCAGATCACCATTTCTGAATAACATCAACTGTATTGACCTTTTCCATGAGCCACGTATTTGGATTCTTTTTTCCTTTGCAATTTTTTTTTTTTTTTTTTTTTGGGTTTTTAGTAAGAAACTATAAAAGATGTATTGATCAAAATAGCTAACAAAAGTGAACAAGCAGTCCACTAAAGGACAAGCTTGAGAAAACAGAAAAATGCGTAGTGTATTCCAGACAAACCCCAAGAATGATAATCATCAAAGAATGACTAAAAAACCAGCAAGAAACTCCCAATAATCCAAAACGAACATGTGGCCCAGAACTGCCTCGCATAACATTTATCAATAAAAAGAGCCACCAACTAGGATAGAAAGAAGACTTTGCAAGTGAATTTATCATTTAAGTAGCTTTCAATAAATTTCATCAATAAGCCAATTGAAGCAAGATTTACAGGTAAAATAGCCTGATGGTTCAAGCGTCTAAACTTGATTATCCTCTTTCAAGCAATCTATATTGAACCTTAATGAAATAAAGAAGAAAAGATAACTCATTAAATTCATGATCCTTTGAATTGTTATTAAATCAAAATTACATCCAACAAAATTCTTTACAAGAGACCAACCAATGATCGTTGAAATGTTATGAGTTAGGCATAAAAGATAAATTCTTTTATAATAAGTGAAAACAACATCTTCCTGAATTGGAATTTACTACCATCACGCACCACATTCTCCAAATGATTATAGAAAATTGGAGATATATCCTTCTGAGGACTTCTAGAATAACCCCTAACTGATTTTTTTTTTTTTCAGTTTTATTATTATTATTTTTTTTTATTTTTTGTGTGTGTCAATTGTAGAAAATAAATTATTCGTACTGATATATTTATGTCAATAGATTTTTTTGTTATTTTCTTGCAGTTGTGATAGAGAAAATGAAGTGAATACTTTCTTGGGACAAAAGAACAAGTTGTCAAAGCAATATCTTTTTGAGTAAGTCAATGGAAGTTAGACTGTTTTCTTCTAATATTAAACACCATTAATCTCTGATACAGTTTTTTCTTATTAAAATGCATTTGAATGTACTTATACTTGATTTTGTTAATCATGTACGCTCTTATGTGTTTCCTATTCCTAATTTTCTTTATATTACTTAGATTGTAATACTTTTGGTATTTTTAATTCAGTTTACTTCACTTAGGTTTTCTTTGGATTGTTATTGTTGTGTTCAGTACATCATAGAGACAGGCAAGCATTGTAGAACCATTAGTTGCCTGGTTTAGGAAGGTTTGGGCTAAATTTGTGGTGGGTAAGACAATGAATTAAAAGAAAATAAGTTTTATATCACAAATTATAAAATTATGTCCATATAAACCACATTCATAAATAATAATGAGCCTCTATTGGCGAATCTTTAACCACGCCATGGAGTCTAATCCTTGCACCATGTCTACAACATGAGTACTTTTGTTTGGTGAATCAGCAATAATAGTTTTGAAATTTATGCCGTGCAGGAGGAAATTATTTCTCCTCTATACTTTGTGTTTAATGCTTTTTAGGATATGTGCCATTTCCAAAGTAATTTATAATGCTTGTACAAGTTCTTTCTGTATTCTATGAGACTTGCTGCTTATTTGTGTCTGCTGAAGCTCACTTGCGGTTTTCTCTTTCATGACATCTCTTGATTAAAGTTCATACGTTCCAGGTTTAATGAGCGTTTTGAAGATGTTATATATCCAAAAGGTGATCCTGATGCTGTTGTAATTAGTAGGAGAGATGTGGAGCTTCTACAGCCTGAGACGTTCATCAATGATACCATCATTGACTTTTATATTCAGTGAGTTCAATTTAATATCCTACGGTTTTGTGGATTGATACAGACCTGAAAAAAAGCAGCAATTCCAGCAACACAAATTCAAACAAACCAGCAATCTCAACACACAGAATTAATAAGAAACAATCAATTAAGAATTGTATTGATTTATCGTAATAAAAATGAAGAACAAGTAATCAATTAAGAATTGTATTGATTTATTGTAATAAAAATGAAGAACAAGTAATGAAGAATTGAAGAACAGAATTAAGAAAACAGAGTTGCTAACAATTCAAGGAGCTAGTGACCTCCCACAAGATTCCTTTTCAAAAATACAATCTGCCCTTTCACAAGCGTAACCCCCCTTTTTATATGCACACTTGATTCCCCCAAAATCATCCTATCAAACCAGGACACGTGTACCCTATATCCTAACTAATTCTCATGGCCTTTAGTCACGCCCTTGGACCTTCTCCCTTGCTTGCGATATCTCTTAGTAATGGATGGTCTAACAATACCGCCCCGACGCCCCGCCCCCAAAGTGCCACCTTGTCCTCAAGGTGGAATTGAGGAAATTGGTTGGCAATAACGTCATAAGACTCCTATGTGGCCTCAAAAAGAGGAAGATCCTTCCATTGAATCAGGACCTCTTTGGAACCATTGAGTAAAGTGCGAGAAGAGAGCACCGTTTCTAGCTACACTAAGAGTTCCAAATCCTCGATGAGAAAAGGAGGTAAAGGTTGTGTGGAGACTTCTTTTGAGTTGGGAGACATGGAAAATTGGGTGGATTCGTGCTGTAGTAGGAAGGGCAAATCTGTAGGCCACTGGGCCAACCTTTTCTATCACCTCAAAGGGCTCTAAAGAGGTTCTCATTCAATGGAATGACCTAGCTTCGTTTGAGGCTACTTGGGAGTCTTCTGATGTCATCAATCTTCGATTCCCTCTTTTCCACCTTGAGGACAAGGTGACTCTTCAAGAGAGAGGGGGGAGGGGGGTGGGTGGGGTGGTGTGTTATTGATAGACCTCCCATTAGTAAAGTCTATCAGTAAAAGGCATAAGGGCAATAGGATGCTGGGTGTGTGAGTGTGCAAGTGTGCTAGTGGGAGTTGGTTGGGAAATATTCATGTGTTAGGGAATCAAGTTGTTTAGTGGGGGGAATATTTTAGTTAAGGGATTAGTATATAAAGGGAGGTGAGTTTAGGAAAAGGTAGGCATATTTTTAAAGGGTCATTAAGGGAGGTCCCTAGCTCCTCGAACTACTGGGAATTATCTGTTCTTTTGGCTTGTTGCTGTATCTATTTTGTTCTGTTAAAATCTCATTTCTACTCAATCAATACAATATAGTTTTAATTCCAGAATTGGATTGCCATATATTGCGTTTTTGGATTGTTTTGTTGTTGGATTTGTGTGAAATTGACAGGGTGTTCCATCAAATTTAGTTTCTTACTCCTCCTCTCATCCTTTGAATTTTCTGCTTTCTTGGTTTGATCAACCATGCCGCTGTCGCCGCTATTTGAGTGCTCAGCGTGGGATGTTTTTCCCTTATCGCAACTCATGCTAGCATCCCTTTCCTCCTTCAACCTCATCCATTCTCAAGGAGGTAACCCTTGATGCTTCCTAGTTCTTCTTTCACATTCTCCATTTCCTTCTCCGCTTTCCCCATCCTTTTCTCCAATCCATCGACTCTTTATTCCATTTTTG
This sequence comes from Pistacia integerrima, assembly GCA_026225825.1. Taxonomy (NCBI): domain Eukaryota; kingdom Viridiplantae; phylum Streptophyta; class Magnoliopsida; order Sapindales; family Anacardiaceae; genus Pistacia; species Pistacia integerrima. Next base: position 33,239,153 of record CM047749.1, on the reverse strand, counting down.
ATTTAACCATCACCCAAACGAGGCTTTGATACCAAGTGATAGGAACCCACTCCAATAACTCAACAATTGGGCTAGGCCATGGGTCTTTTATAGGCCTGGGTAGAACTCTTCTTGGAAAATCAGCTTGCCAAGGGAGGGTGCCCAAGCCCCTTATAACCCACATGCCCACCTTTTTCCCTTCCAATGTGAGATCCTAACATTCCTCCATGCTTCCGCAACTGACGTCCATGTTGGCCTCTTTACCCCCATCGGCCTCTTTACCCCTTGGGTGACTACGCGGATCTCCTTTCCCTCGAGCCTCCATGCCCTTTCTCGGGGTAACAGTCCGAGCCCAAGGTCAGCCTGCCACGGGTTAGCTTGCCACGTGTGCATTGCCACGTAGGTGTAGGATCATGCTTTGATACCAATTTGATATAGACCTCAATAAAAGTAGCAATTTTAGCAACACAAATTCAAACAAACCAACAATCTCAACACACAGAATTAATAAGAAACAATCAATTTAAGAATTGTATTGGTTTATTGTAATAAAAATGGAGAAATGAAGAACAAAATTAAGAGAACAGAGTTGCTAACAATTCGAGGAGCTAGCGACCTCCCACAAGATTCCTTTTCAAAAATACAATCTGCCCTTTCATGAGTATAACCCCCCTTTTTATATGCACACTTGATTCCCCCAAAATCATCCTATCAAACCAGGACATGTGTACCCTATATCCTAACTAATTTTTATGGCCTTTAGTCACACCCTTGGACCGTCTCCCTTGCTTGCGATATCTCCTAGTAATGGGTGGTCTATCATGGATCTGTGAATTTTCTTACAAGCTTCAGGTAACATCTTTTTGGGCCTTGATTTTGGAGGTTTCAAAACTTTTCTGTCTTTATTCTACTAAACTTGGGAAGGGTTTTTTGTTTTTGCTTTTTGCTTTTGTGGACACTTGATCCGTTTTAGTATATCTTTCTCTACAATGATACAAACCTTCTGTTTTCTATCAAAAACTTCTCATTTAAACAAGATCATCATTTTCATTTGTTAGTTTGGGCGCTTGGCTTCTTAAATGTGCTAAATTTTTTTGAAATCCTTTGTATCTTTAATCATGTTGTCTTACTGTTGCAGCAAACTTAGTGTAGTTCATGATGATTTTTATAACACATGTTAGGGCAGAAATCTACACTTTTCCATCTAAAATAACTAATGCTTCTTATTTGGTGATTGTGCTCTGGGCTTATACGATTGGTCATGATTTGAAATTTTCTTCTAATAGGACATCAAGCTAGCTCCGAAGTTTTCACATAGGGAAGGGAACATTAGTCGCTATCTTGTATTAATTTGTCTCCCTCATTGGTTTTAGATATTTTGGTGGATCTGTAGTCCACTGATGTACCTAGCTCAATCTCCTTTTTATATATAGTTTTTTATCATTTCCTATCAAAAAGCTAGCTCCTAAATATGACATTGGCATTAGGTAAATGAGTGGGATTGAGAAAATTCAATTCTTAAAAGGTGAAGATATGAGTACTAGCTCTTTGCTGACTGCCTGACTACATGAATACACTAATCACCACAAATTTACTTGTTCCTGAACTAAGTTTGGCTCCTTTGCAATGCCATTGTACTTCTGATAGATTTCCAATATGTGTTCTTTGAGGATTGTTTGTGAGTTTATTTCCTTTTTGCTATAAATCTTGTGCTTTTTTCCGGAGATAAGAAAACTCTCCAAGATGTTGATTTGAAAATCTGATGTTTTTCCAACAACCACTAGTTGAGGAAGGAATGGTTGTCTAATTGACTCTCTTTTTGAAAGCAAGATTAAATTATGTGTTAGTCTGTAGTCAAGTTGTTCTTTTTGGTATAATTTCTGCTCGTCTTTCTCATCAATGTGGCTCTAGCACTTGAATCTCTTGAAGGATTAATTTTTTCAAAACCTGACCTCTTGCTAGATACTTGAAGAAGAAATTACAACCTGAAGAACGGCATCGTTTTCACTTTTTTAATAGTTTTTTCTTTCGGAAGCTTGCTGGTCTAGATAAAGATCCATCTAGTGCTTGTGAAGGCAAGGCAGCATTTCAACGTGTTCGTAAGTGGACAAAAAATGTGAATCTTTATGAGAAAGATTACGTGTTTATTCCTGTTAATTACAGGTAAGAAAATAATTATGTTTTTTCTTTTTCTTACTGGATCGGAGGAGAATAATCTTAAATTGCACTGTGTTTAATATCAATATATATAATTGCATTCTGATGACAGTCTTCATTGGAGTTTGATTGTCATCTGTCATCCTGGTGAAGTGGCTTATTTTAAAGGCAAGATGCTTATTGGTTAATTTTTGTTTATTGTATTTGTTGGATTATACTGACTGTCCAATTTTGGAACCATCTTGTAGATGATGAAATTGAAAAGTCAACTAAGGTACCATGCATCTTGCACATGGATTCTATTAAAGGAAGTCATAGAGGCCTTAAGGATCTTGTTCAGAGGTACCTTTTGTATTTTCCATGTTCATGAATGGTTTGTTTGTTACCAAACCAGAATTGTTCCCTCTGTTTGTTTCACTCTTTCAAATCATTTATCTGTTATCTTATTTAGATTAAAAAACAGAATATGTGTTTGTTTACTTATTGAGATCATTATTTTGAAATCAGTTTAAATCAAATAAAATTTTTTCTATCGAAAATGAAAGTGGGTGGGACTTGTTTTCTATTATCCTATTCTGACATTTTTCCAACCCTATTCAACTAAAAACAATTACATTTCACAATAAAAAGTTTATAAATTAACAAAAACACTTCCACCGACCCAAGTCACTGCTAGCCCCTAGCAACCACAACCGCTGCCACCGCCGGCCGCTAGCGTTGGAACGACGCACGACCGGCTGGTTGTGGGCCGATTTTGCCGTTTCCGGCCAGATCTATCTAGCCGTTGATGATGACTTCATTTTTTGGGGGGTTGTTAATTTTTAAAGTTTTATTATGGGAGGTGTTTACCTAAATTAACAAATGTCGAGGGTTAAAAAAATATTTTTAGAAAATGTTTTCAAAAAATGTACCAAACAATTATTCAACATTTTATTCAACTCTGATATAATTTTCAAATAGTATACCAAACACATTGTTAGAATCCTATCATATTCTACTTAATCATATCTTATCATATTCAGATAGTTTTTCGAAATAACATTTTTTCAAATAACCTGCCAAACAGGCCCGTTATATCTCTTCGGAGTTATGTTGATTTGCGTTTGCCTTTTCTTTTCTTTCTTGTTTCCTTGGGTTGCCATTATTGCTCAAAAATAAAAAATAAAAAGTAAAAAAAAATTAAGAGAGAGAGAGAGAGATTGATCTGTTGGTTGTGGGTTGATGATGTGACTGGTAGGATTGTATGGTGGAAGACACGTTTAGGTGTTTTTATCTGCTGTACCAAAGGAAGGCAATAGAGAGGCAAAGGAGCATAATTTGAAAGGGTGGCAGTTTGGGTTACATAACAATGTATAAGTTAGTCAACATTGGGTTAGGGATAGAGCACAATATTATTGTATTTCTATACATCCTGGCTAAATGAAGCTGCATGGCTCGATTGAAGACGATACTAATAACCTCATGTTAAAGTGAAATTTTTTTCTAAAGGGAATCTCCGGAGTCATTATGCTAGAGGAGATCTTATTTTCTCTTCCATGTTTCCAATAACGAACCCACCTTTATTTTTGGCCTTGAGACTTGTAATGAGATGAGAGCCACTTCTATCCTTATTAGTTCCCCATTAGAAATCCTCATCGTTCTCCCCATTCTTTTAGCAACACCGCCTGGGAGTTTGGATAGTGAAAGGAATTAAATTGGAATGGTGGTCAAGACAGGCTGATTTAAAAGTAGTCTTCTATGTTTTGAAAGATAGCCTTTCTTCCATCCTCCAGTAGCTCAATTTTTTTTTTCCCTTTTAATTTTCTCCTCTGTTGGGTTCCAAAAACTGGGAAGTTTTTGGATTAATTTCCAAAGTGAGAGCAAGATATTTTGGAGGCCAACTCTCCAGACTCATTGAAATAGCCAAAATCTCTTAATAACAAGAACGCCATATTATTTGGGAACACAAACTTCACCTTCTGGGGATCACGATTCTTAAACCAAATAGAGTTTTGAATCCACCCTTAACCAACTTAAGTAAATTTGAGGGCCACAAATAGATCTGAAAACTTTGAACACAGATTCAATTGCAGATTTAAATTGTGTATTGAGTTGTAGTGTTTGTTTAAGTGCTTTACCTATGAGATAGGGAGTGGGGAGAAGTGAAAGATATTGCATGGTGAGAATAACATCATGAAACATTAAAATTTTGCCGGAGTTGTCAGCCAGAAAATACTCTTATAGGTTCTTAAAATGCCAATACATTGCATTGGGAGGAATTTGCTGAAGGTAGTTAACAATGAGAATATGGAACTTTTGGTCTTCCACAGTGTATCTTCTCTCTCTCTCTCTCTCTCTCTCTCTATATATATATATATATATATATATATATTAAGTAAAAGGAAAACATAGTATCTTGTGCTTGTTGCCTTAATATTAATGTTTCCTGTAGCACAATGGCTATCGAAAATATAACTTATGTAAACTTAAAATTTGGAGTTGCTGGGGTGTCAAGACCTTTTGCATTGATTACTTTCATTGTCATACATTTTATATCGTGAAATTTAGATGCTTTTAGTATTGGATTGAAATTAGTATCTCTTGCTTTACTTTATAATGTTGATTATGGTTATATCTCTTGAGATTACAGTTATTTATGTGAAGAGTGGAAAGAGAAACATAACAATACAAGCGATGATGTTCCTTCAAAATTCTTACAATTACGATTTGTTTCTCTTGAGGTACTTGCTCCCTTTTCTATGTTCCCATTCTAGAGAAATGAGTAACCTATATTCTGAATCTTTTTTTCCACATTTATCTTTTCATTTCCAAATCTAAATTGGTACTAGAGCACGATGGGTGACACTTCAACTCTTCATTCTTTTCTCTTTTTTTTTTCTCTGATGCTAGTAATTAGTAAATTAGTGCATATATGTTGGCTGATACGTAAGTCAGGCCCTCTTATTTAAGAGATAAATTACTGTTGTTCTTGTTCTATATTTCTTCCTTCTTTTTCTTTTCTTCTTATTTTCTTTTGCAAATCAAATATGGCATCATAGCTCTTATAGCTTAAATAGCATTGTCGGGCAGTTTAAACAGAAAAGATGGTCCGATGCTTGCCTTATTCCAAAATTGTTAGAGATTTTTCGTTTTGGCTTTGCATGGGTTAATTGGTGTCAATGGAATAAAAGGATATTTGAAGAATAAAAGGAAGAAGATGTGAATTTGCTTTGGGATAGAATTCATGTTCTTGCTTCTTTCTAAGGTTTGAATTACAAAAAAAAATTCATAGGATATTTTTTCCCCTTATTCTCAATGATGGAAAGTTATAATGCTTTTTTTTTGGGTTCACTCTAGCTGTGATGAATTTTCTTTGTTTAATAAATTTTTCCTCCATATATATACATATATATTTGAAAATTCTCAGATGGGGACGTTTTGATTTTTAACTCCAAACATTTATTCTTGATATATATATATATATATATATATATATATATATATATATATATATATTACTTCTTTGATCCAGACTCCCACAACCTAGTTAATGTCTGGACTTAAGATATGAGTCGTTGGATGCATCCAACAGCTGAATCTGTTTTATCTAAAAAGGGCTGAATAGCTTGACGACTGATAGTAACTTCTATGAAAACTGAGAATCAAACAAACACAACACTCCCAAACACACCAACACAACAACTGAAGAAATTATAAGTAATATATCGATCTGAGAAATATGAAGATAGGAACAAAAAGGTTTAAGAACATTCAAGAGAAAAATAAATAAAGCAAGAAAAGATAGAGACTAGCAGTTCGAGGTGCTAATAGCCTCCCACCAATATTCCCAATTAAACAACTTAACCCTTTTCATGGTTTTTGCTCAATTATATACACAATTGGTTCCCACACTAATATTACCTAAATATAAGCCACGTGGATTATTCCTCTAACTAACTCTCACTGCCAATATATCCATTAATGCTCCTTCTCCTCTTCTTCATGTAAATATTGGTAATGGGTGGTCTGTCAACGACTTTATGAAGTGATCAGTAATAATAACAATATTTATAAATTTTACTTTCTTATTTCCTTTTAGCTCTTCCTTTTTAACTTACCATGCCTGTCACATCCTCTTGTTATCTACCATTGCAGCAGTTCTCATCTAGGATGTTTCTTTTGCTTTTCTTTTATCCCCAAATCAAACAAAATTTTGTTCTTTTTATTCACATCTTCTGATAATGACAAATTGAATAAAATTGCTTATGTTTGTTTTTCTCATATCAATTGTGAGATTTGATTTTCTCTTATGAGGTAGTGAAGAGAACCCATTAAGATTATCCCAATTAAATAAAAAACAGGACTGAAAATAAAAAAGGAAGATACAGACGCTTGTATAAATAAGCCTAAGAATTTTCTCTTCCTCTTGTAACTGAATTTTGTCTTGTGTATGAAGCTATTTGGTTATAAGAAAAAGAAAAATTCTAACCTAGGTAGGTTTATACTGTGTTCGAAAAAATTCTCAAGTTTCTTTGGTAGATTTAATTTTCAAGTTTTGTTAGTCGGTTAAAGAGAATTACTGTCATAACTGGTTTCTTTAGTAGGTTTAGTGAAAACCACTGTTTTTAACAGCTATTTCTTTTCATTTTGATTCAGCTGCCGCAGCAAGAAAATTCATTTGACTGTGGCCTCTTTTTGCTCCATTATGCGGAACTTTTTATTGCAGAAGCTCCTTTTAATTTCAATCCTTTTAAGATAACAGGATTTTCCAACTTTGTAAGTGATCCTATCTTCATTACCGAGCTTTCAACTAATAAAATTTTACATTGGTTTGCTTGTAATTTACCAGAGATAGCATGCAAAGTTTTTGATTTAACATGTTAATGATCTTGAAGTTGAGTAAATTTTTGTAAAAGCCTGTCAAATATGTGATTTTATCTTATTATTTGTTGTTAGTTTTGGCAATCAGCCCTTATGGTTTTTCATGAACTCATCCTTGTGCGGTCTAGGCTTTAGGGGAAGCTGATTGCAGTAATCTTTCAGGTCGTTAGTTTTCATACCTGTATGGATTTACATCTGCTGATAACTTGTCAATATACTTTTGTGTCAATATATGGTTGAGTTTCTTTCATGACCTGTTTAAGGGTTATTTATACTGAATATTTCTGACACTGTAACGCTGACATGATTTTGTAATCATTTTATAATGTATACTACTTTTGCATTGCATGGTTAGATTGATTTGTAGGTACCAGAAATTTTCAGAATTTACAGAAGGAGAAAAAGAAGGTTGATGTCCAAATACTGAATGGCAGTTCATTTTACATGATCATGCACATTGTGTAATAAGTATAACAGTGGCATTTCATAAGACAGTAAATTCTATACATTCAGTTCCTGCATTGATGTCTGTTCAGCGCAAATGTCCACCAACATCAATAATGGAAAGAGATATGGCGTTTTTGGCGTTTTGCTACTTATAATTGTAGAATGTATTACCGAGTAGTAATTGATTACAGTTTATAATCGGAAAATAATACTTTATAAGATGTGATCTCCTTTTATATTAGAAATTTTAAAGTCCAAAATATCAAAGCTCACTGTTGGCTATACTAGGTTAATGTGACCAGTCCTTTAACTGGTAATAATAAAGGGTATGGACTGATGATCTGAAGGATAGGACCAAAATGTCGGCTCCTGGATCTTGCTGAGCAAGATCAGGACTATAGTGATGGTCTCATTTTACCCAGAATTTGAACCAAGCCATCTGTGTGGTGGTATCTGGTTTATTTAATTGTCTTCTCCATTGTTTTTCTGTATACCTAATCCGGTAGCTTTGATATTTTGGACTTTAAAATTTCTAATATAAAAAGGAGATCACATCTTATAAAGTATTATTTTCCGATTATAAACTGTTGGCTATACTAGGTTAATGTGACCAGTCCTTTAACTGGTAATAATAAAGGGTATGGACTGATGATCTGAAGGATAGGACCAAAATGTCGGCTCCTGGATCTTGCTGAGTAAGATCAGGACTATAGTGATGGTCTCATTTTACCCAGAATTTGAACCAAGCCATCTGTGTGGTGGTATCTGGTTTATTTAATTGTCTTCTCCATTGTTTTTCTGTATACCTAATCCGGTAGCTTCTCTTGCTTTGAGTAGGGCAGTAAACTTTGAAATAGTTTCTTTAGTGTTATGAAGAATAGATACGGAATCCAAAGCCCTCAAAACTTATTAGATAGTGATTGTTGTATAATAGAAATTATGTGCTATATACCCAATAAATAAAATAACATTCTTGCAGTTGCATAGTTGTTTTTCTTTTTTTTTTTTGTAGAACTGTTTATGCATTCTTGTTTAATGGATAAGGTTGCATTTAATTCTTGTATAGTCTTATTCTGTTAAATTTTATCTGTTTTTGTGAAGTCACGTGGGTTAGCTGTAGTAATTAATTTTGATCTTTTAACAGCTTAATAGAAATTGGTTTTCACCAATGGAGGCTTCTTCGAAACGTGCTCATATTAAGGCATTGATATATGAACTTTGTGAAGATCATTCTAATAAGGATCCTTCCTCCACATTATCACCTGATGAAGATGGGCTGGAAACTGAAGCTGTGGTTATTGGGCAGACATCTACTCCAACTAAAATTTGTCAACAAGGTTATTCTTCAACTTCTAACGTTGGAAAGGGGATTGAAACTCCAATTGTGGGAGCTTTACTCCAGAGAGTTGCAGAAGGCCCCAGTGACTCAGGATTAGTTTCTCGGGAGCATTGTCAGCAAATAACTGCATGTTATCCAAAGAGCATCATGTCGCCAATAGAGGTAATCATCTCTCTCTCTTTGTAGAAACAAGGTAATAAAAATAAGGTGAAATCTATTAAAATTATCAGAAAATCAAGTGCTTGTTTCAGACTCTTGATTAGCTGGACTCATATATCATAAGTTTTTCATGCGTATTATGCCTCAATGAAAACAAAAACTTAATAATAAAAAACGAGTTTTTATGAACTTACTGAAATGAGGATACTAGTAGACCAAAACAAAAGACATCGAGCTAAAAGAGGATGTTGGTAGTTTTGGTTTACATAAATGTAATTTATTCTCTCAAGTCTCTAGCAATTCTGAACTAAAATTTTTATAAAATTTGTATATTTGAATAGCTTAAGATTATTTAAATATTAAATTCTTTTGTATAGAGAATTGTTAGTATTGATTTATATAAATTTAACTATTAAATTCAAATTTTGTTTGGAAAGTTTTTACTAAATATTGAATATGTTTAGGTTATGAGTATTTTTTTTTTTTTTTTTTAATTGAAACAACAGAAAGTTCTATGTATTCCTTGCACCATAAGCAATCTTAACGTCTATTGATTTCTATTTTGTATTACTAAGTTAATGTAATTTCTTCTCAATTGTTTACCCTCAGTTTCTCAGTTGAATATTTTTAGCCATTTTGAAATGAATCTGGGAGTGATTTATGCCAATTCAATACCACTTACAGAAACTGGTTTGCCATCACAAATCCAAGAGCAAAAGGATAAATAATTTAATAAACTGTGCTGTACTAGGATTGAAGAACAGCAATTGAAAAAGTTGCTTAATTGGGTGATTTCCTAGCTTTCTGAATTATTTGACCAAATGAAGAAGTTGCTTTATATTTTGCTCAAAATCAGGAAGTTGAAGAAACCAGTGATGAAAGGGCTAAATCATCATCTGATGTTGAACATTGTCAGAAAGTTACTGGATTGGCGGCAGAATCTTCAACCTCTTACATCTGTAGAGAAAGAGTGTCACAGAAGACATCTTGTGACTGGCAGTTTTTATTGCACTTTGAGGAACAAGATGAGTCTATCAGTGAATACCAGAATATATCAAAGGAAAACATAGATGAAAATCAACTAGTTGAGGAATACAAAGTGCCTAACCACCAAGAGATGACTACTGTTAAACCTGAAGGTTCTCCAACCTGCAGTGGAAAATTTGCTACTTCTATTGTGGAAGATTCTGAAGAAGAAAATAATGGACTTGTCAATCTTGTCATCGAAGATTCTCAGGAGGAACTTCTTGTTGAAGATTCTCAGGAGGAAATTGGACTTGCTGCTCTAGTTGTTGAAGATTATTGGGAGGTAAATTGCTCGCAAAATGCCTGCAAGAACAAAGATACCGGATCCTCCTTCAATGGTGGCATTTGCACTCTCACCTATCAAGAAGCAGACTTGATTGAAATCGTTCACATTAAAGAAGATAAAACGCTGATTAATGATGAAGATCCTGTGTCTGAAAGAGATGAACAGCAAGTTGCAAAGAAGCTGAGGCTCGAGGCTTGTGATGATAGAGAAGAACATATGAAAACGGCCTACCAAAAGCAGTGCTTTCTTGAGGAGGTGGTAAATAGTTTTTAGTTTGGCATTGTACAGGAAATACATTTGTGAATTGTGTTAGACAGATAATAATGCTTTTCCCATCCCAACAAAAAAAGAGAAGAAAAAAATGGGCTCTTTTATTGTGACTTGTTGCATAATACCAAAAGAAATCTCATGACAGATTTTCCTGATTTAGAATTTGTTGATTTTCTAAGTTTAATTAGGAAGTTAGTTATTTTACGAATTTAGTTAAATTAGGAAGATTTGCTTTAGTTAATTTTCCCTTTCTTATTTTAATATTGTTTGTACTGTAGAATTAAGATGTGCTTATATTTTGTTTAATGATTAGTTTAGCACAAACAAAACAAATGGTATATTAATAAAATTCATACGACTCATCTAGTACTTATTTCTATTACGCTGTATCACCTATTTAATATTTTATATAGTGAGATTCAGCGAAAAGAGAAACAGTGTTTCATTTTTGTTTATGTTGTTTTGTAGGAATACGTGGGGTCACATTTTAACCACTCATTTGTCATGCAATTTCTTTCATTTAAATACTAGGATTTGATAACAAAATGGGTCAAATATAAATTATTTATGTGCACAAACTTCATTTTTTTTTTTTTTTCTTCTTTCTATTATGCTAATTAATAGAATAATATTGGAAATATATTTTTCAATGAATTGAAGATGAAACTATGACCTAATCCATTATTGGATGGTCGAGTGGTCAACTAGGACTCTTGGGTATATTATTGAATAAATCTTAAGTTTGATTTACCTTAGCCCCTAATAGAGGTGGTTATTAAAACTCTTACCTAACTGGTAATTTAAAAGTTTTAGAGGATTAATTGAGATACGTGCAAATTGGCATAAACACCTCCGGTCATATAAAAAAAAAAATAAAAATAAAAACTATGACCAAGAACCCATCAGTTTAAAATGGTATTTCTATTTATTTTTATTTTTTTCATTTTTATCCAAATCATGAATTAATGAAATATTTGTCTAGAAAGTTTTACATATTAACTGATGTAAAATGATAATACATCATTTGACATGTAAAACAAGATCAATTGTAGCTAAGGGGAATTTTAAAATGTAGTCCAACGCATGTAAAGAGATTCAAAACTAGTGAAAGGGAAGTGATTTTTAGCGTCCCACTCAATTTTATGAGTATCCTTTACTTTTAAAAATATTTTTTGTTTTGATAAGTTTAAACTTAATTAAAATTACTGGAAATTATATTATAATTTTTAAATACATTCATACTCTATTTTATATTTATAGTTATATTTTTAATCATTAATCTTACATAAACCCTAACCCTAAATTTTCATAATCATTGAAACATTTTATTTTATTTAAAATATTTGTTTGTTTTGATGAAAATATAATACTAAAATTATGAAAAAGTAATCACACAACTAGATGAATCTGAATCTGAAAAAGAAAAAGTAAGTTCCATTTTTTAAAATTAAAAAATTAGGGAAAATGGTGTAAAATAAAAAATCTAATTAAGTTTGAAATAGGGGAAAATAAACCTAATTAAATTTAGAGGGTTATTTTTGGTATTAAATGGGTTTAAACAATTTTTTTCTTTTTAATTATAGAAGAGGTGTATTTAGCAATGAGGGATATTGATAAATTAGATGAGGGTAAAAATCACTTCTTCTAATGATGTTTCAAGGGATTTTAAGGTCTAGGACAAAATTTTTAAAGAGGAATTTTTATATTAAAATATATATATATTTTTTTTTTGTGTTAAAGAACAAATTATTTTTCATCCCTATATTTTCATCTCCCTCAACCAATGACAAATTATTGAAAAGCATTCTTAAGCATAAGGATGTTAACAATTTTGTCCTTGATGTTGACGTAAGTGAGGTTTGGCTTAAGTAATAGGGGAAATGACTTACACCAACCTAATGTTTGACGAAACGACAGATTGGTATCCAAAAGGTTTGAAAATAACAAACAGGTACCTTTCGTCATGTGCTGTTAGTGATTTCTGTTTGCTAATGGTGAAAAGACTAGAATGCCCTTGAAAGTTTGATATTTTAGTTTTTTATAAATTTATAAAAAGCTCCTTAGGTTTGCTAATTTAACTAAACATCCCAATATATAAAAATTTTGTAAAATGACAAAAACACCCCCACCACCCGCAATGCCAGATTCTAGCCACCACCGCTGGAATCGGCGGTATTCGTTATGACACGCACCTCGGCCTGGATCGTGTCGTAACGTGTCGATATGGCCTTTTTCGGCCAAATCCACCACAGATCTTGCCGGAAAAGGCCAGATCAGGCCGTCGACGGCCGCCAAACTCCATCTTTGGCCGTCGTTCTTTGGCCCTCGCTTTCCGGGCAGATCTGGCCTTTTCTGGGCAGATTTGGCCTTTTCCAGCCAAATCCACTGTGGATCTGGCCAGAAAAGGCCATATCAGTGATTTAACGGCCATTTCCGATGGTGGTGTAGATTGTGACAGATTCCGGTTACCACCAGCGGTGGCTACCAGAATCTGACAAGTATAGGTGGGTAGGGGTATTTTTGTTAATTTTTAAACTTTTTTCTAGGGGTATTTGATGAAATTAATAAACTTAAAGGGTCTAAAAGTAATTAAAAAAATCGACTAATATTTCTAAAAGGGCATTCTAGTTTTTTCACCATTAGCAAACGAAAATCACTAACAGCACATGACTGAAGGTACCTGTTTGTCGTTTTCAAACCTTTTGGGTACCAATCATCGTTTCGCCAAACCTTGGGTAGGTGTAAGTCATTCGGCCTAAGTAATACTCTGAACTTGTAGAATTTAGTAGACCTGGTAAAGTAAGACCCGTACCCGTCTGTGGGTACCCGGGTTAAATGGGCGGGCATGGACAATCATAATAATTACCCGCACCAGGTTTACCCATACCCAATCCGGACATAAAAATAACGGATAGGCTGGGTGATACCCACTGGTACTTTAAAAAAAACAACAAAGCCGCAATAGCTTAATTTACAATTTTTTTTTTTTTTTTTTGGCAAAACTCATCCCAATCAAACAAAATCCCAACAACCCATCACAATTTTTTTTTCCCAAAAAAACTCAATCCAATAGAAAATTATCAACATTCAAACTTTAAAAAGTTAATGACCCAAGCTCTTAATTAATCAAATATATTTAATCCAAAAAAAAAAAATGGTGGTTGGTGTTGAATGCTCGCCCAATCTAGAGCAGCGGTGGCCAAATCGTGGCCGCTTGATTTGGGCACTGCTTGGTTGGATTCTAGTGAGTGAATAGGGAGGAGGAAAAAGGAAGAGAAAGAGAAAAAGAAAGAGAAGAGAGAGGAAGGACAAAGAAAATGAGAGAGGAAGGAGAGGAAAAAGAAGAAAGAAGGAGAAGAAAGAGAGGAGAAAGAAGAAGAAGAAAAAGGAAACGGAGAGAGAAAAATGGGAGGAGGAAAAAGAAGAAGAAAAATATTTTTAGGGTTTTGTGAAAAGTGTATTGAGAAGTCAAAAATACCCTTCATAGTTTTATTAAATATCAGAAATACCTTGCGGGTGACCTGAAGGTCGCCTCGTACCCGCCTGTTCACCTGTACTCATTTTACCCGCACTTGTGGCTACCCAACCCTTACTTGCTCGACTCGCCCGTTTACCAGGTCTAGGATTTAGTGATAATTTGATTTTTGTCAGTAACATTTTAGCCTTTAAGGTTGGCCAATTGTAGGGGCTAAAACTTAAAATGTTAGTTATAGGGACCAAAATGTTACTAAAAAAATTTACAAGACTAAAATTTAGTTACACCAAACCTAAATACTTTGAGGGGGTGTTTGGTTCGGGGAATGTTGTATAACTAGAAATTTTATATTAATAGAAAGATAAATTACCTTGAAGATTACTGGGAATTTAGGGAAATATGTTTATTAGGTTGGAATAAATTGGTGGGTATGTATAGATTACTAAATTGTCATTCTCTTTTAATATTAATACAATATTATATTTATTTGAGATTTTGCTAAAACACCCCAGTCACATAATAGTTTAAATTTTAACAAAATCACCCCCAACCACCCAAGTCATTGCCAACCCTCAGCCACCATCGCCGGCCGTGATCGGTAGTGGCCTGATCGACGCACGGTCGGTCAGATCCGATAGATCATGTGCCGCTCTGACCACGTGGATCGGTGGTTGACGGTGGGGCCAACAACCCTCTTGGGTGGCTTGTAAATTGTTATAAAATCAAAGGCATTACTATCCAAAAATTTAATTACTTAGGGGTAAAATTGTAATGGTAAGATTCATGTAAATGAATTTCAAAACAAGAGCATTATTGTCCAAAAATTATAATAGTTAGGGTTAAAATTATAACAAAAATAAGATTACCAAATAATCTCATAAATACCTAAGAAAATTGTGGTATTTAGATTACTACATATATAACTAATAGTAATTATTATTGTTTTTGTAAGATTACTAGAATCTTATATTACTTGACAACCAAACATGGTAATGAAGTAATATAAAATGACATTACCTCAGTAATGGAGGGTAACCTCAAACCAAACATACCTTGAGAGAATATCTTAGACTACTTGTAAGGTATTCAAATTAACATTTGTACGACAAATTTCACAATTTTATCAAATAGATCCTCATAGTTTGAAAACTATGTCAAGAATCCTCCCCTAGCCCTAACTCTATTATGTTGCCATTTGTGTTTGATAGGTAAAACGATAACTTTGGTCTTATAAAACAAGGTTGAGGTAAAATGGTAACTTTAGTCTTATAAGAATATGTTTTACAAACCTAATGACAATACAACAAAGGTAGGCCAAAGTGATATCTATTAGGGGTGTGCAAATCTCGATCGTCCAGTATGCCGATAAGATATCCGATCCGATCCGAGGGGCGGATCGACATACGATCATCCGATCCGTATACTACGTCCAGAATCCGTCCAGAATTATGCGGATATCCGGATTTACGGATATCTGATTATTCGGATCAGATAACCGGATATTCGAATGTGATCCGAATTTAACAATTTTCTTTTTAAAATCAAATAATTCTAGAAATAAAATTGAAATTATAATTACCTTACAATTACATGATAAAAGTATCTAAAAAAATTAACATGAAGCACAAAACTTTTAACTTATGTTGTCCAAACATTTAATTCTTTGAATGTGTTTCATATGAGCTTTATGTACACAACATTTTTGCTTAGTCTGGAACTTGTAGCTGATACAACTCCACATTTTCAATTACTTCCTTCGGAGCACCTCGACCCAGAAACGTGAGAACCTATGGCCACGAACCAAACACCATAGTAAGAACATCGCAAATCATCCTTTAGAAACAAAATATTTGATTTTGTGAGAAAATGAAATAAAAAGCGATCTTGCTAATTTTTTTTCCATATTTAAATCCAAGGCCTCTTATTCCAAGCCCTCAGAAACAATGAGGACATTACAATTCATGGATGAATATATAATATATGAGAGAAAGCAATGTCATTTTTGAACTATCATCAGTTCTATCATAACAGTTGGAGTCTTGGAGAAAGTACAGAACAAAAGCCAGATGATGGCAAAGATGTTGATTAGTAGACATAACCAAATACGGTCAAACTACTTCATTATTGCTTGCTTCGAGAGAAAAAACAGAAATGGGAATGAGGAAACAAGAATCAAACCTCATTTGCCTCCACTCAACTTGTTCCTATCTCACTATCTCAGCAGTCAGCACTTCACCTTTCGGTGAAGCAAGCAAGCAATTCATCTCAAACAAACCAAATTAAAACATTTTCAGTTTCTCATAATATTCCTTTTCCACTTTTCTATCACCAACCATGCTTCCTTCCACAATACACAAAGCCAGGAAAATTCTCCAGTGGATTAGATTTAGGGGTCAAACTACAATACCCATATACTTTTTTCGGTGATAAAGATTAAATTATAAAAACAAAGTTTTATTGTAGTCAAATTTGTAGATTCAATATTTATTGTAGCCTCAGGGATATATGACGTGAACAAAATTCAGCAACTCTAAATTCTAAAGAAATTAACTTACGATCGATTTGGGGCTTCAATCATCGAGGCGAGATACGACGAGTTGAGCGAGACAGCGCATGTCGTGTAGCGAGATCCTGCGTGAGTTGAGCGAGAGACATTCCGTCCATGCGCGTGTTGAGCGAAAGAGACCGAGAGAGTTGAGCGAGAGAGAGTGACTGAGTGATAGACGAGCTGAGATCTCGTCTAAGAGTTTGAGAGACTGTGAGGTCTGTGCGACTGTGCGTGACTGCGTGTTCCAGCGAGGCAGCGGCCAGCGAGAGCCGAGAGAGACTGAGACTCTGAGAGCGAGAGAGACAGAGAGTGTGTGAGGTCTGTGCTGTGCGTGACTGCGTCTGCGTGTTGCCGTGTTCCAACGAGAGAGACTAAGAGTGAGAGACAGTGAGAGACAGGCTTGCGACTTCCGAGTTCCGGCGAGAGCCGAGAGAGACTGAGATGAGTGAGAGAGATAGAGTTGAGTAATTGAATTTGAGTTAATTGTGACATTGTGTTAGACTTAGGGTTATTGACTTATTGTTAGTTGGTACACTCAAAAGTCAAAACGACATAGTTTTGTAGAATCTGGATCGGATTCGGATATCCGAATTTTTAACATTTCCGATCCGGTATCCAATCCGAATATTTAGATTTTTTAAAATAACGATCCGTATCCGATCCGAATTTTCGGATATCCGATTTTTACGGATCGGATCCGGATCGGATACCGGATATCGGATTTTTTTGCACAGCCCTAATATCTATGATAAAGTTTTTGAACTTTCGGGGTCCTTTATTAGGAAAACTGGTATTAATAATTTATTGTTCAAACTTTAAGGGTCCATTTAAGTTTGCAAAAGTTGTCATCCAAGTAATAAACTTGGACATCTTAAGGGTAGTGTATGATATTCTCCTATCATACGTTGGATGGAAACAAACTATTAAAAAGGGTTAAACAATAGATATACCCTTTAATTGTTTGTTCCCACACGGGCCACACACATAGATAGGTTTGAGTAAGGGTGTGCAAAAGAACCGATTAGAACCGAAGCTGGCTTCGGTTCCTTCAATTTTGGGCGGATACCTGGACCTGTCCACCCCTAGGTTTGAGGATGTTTTTGCTGGTGTTTGAAAAAAAAAATGTCCTTGTCTAGAAGTAAATAAAATTTAACCTCTTGACTCAATCTCCACCCTAGATATCACCCAAGCATACACAACATTATACGCCTCACCCACATTCCAGCTTTGCTTCGTTCCAATAAATAGTGAAGAAAGAAACCAAATAATAATATCCTACCCGTTATACTTATCCCTCTAAATTCAAATAAAAACCCCAACCAAACGAAACCCATTTCAAGAAACGCAGACATGGGAGAAGAGAAAGTGAAAGAAGAAGCCTTGCGAATTATTGGGATGTTTCAAGTTCTCCCTCGTTTGGTTGTCTTCGATCTTGATTACACTCTGTGGCCTTTCTACTGGTAATATTTTTTTTTCCTTTATTCATTTCTATCACTCAATTTCAGCTTCTTTTTATTGAGATTGGTTTCAGTTTCCATAGGCCCGTCGTTTTTTTTTTTTTTTTTAAATATTCTTCAGTTCATTTGTAACCCTTTATTTTATTCTTTTTAATTCAGTAGTTGCCCCATTGATATTTGAAAAGGGGTTGTTTAAATTGCTAAATTGTGACTTGTGTTGGCAATGAAACAAAGTTATATAGCATTTGATGGAACCTTCGATTTAGATTCATGTCTAATTTAATTGTAATTGCCCTCAACTATTACTTACTAAATGATAAAAGCATATATTTGTCCATTTTTTTTTCACATAAATTTCTTTTCCTGTAAAAAAAAAAAAAAAAAAATAATAATAATAATAATAAAGGGTAAAGAGGTTACATGGTCATAAATTACTTATGGCAAACCTTGCTGAGGATTGAATGGACTTGATTCTTTATCGTGATGAGTAATAAGGTTGCAATATTTCTTGATTTAGTGAAGCATATGATGTGTTAGGCCTTTATTTTTTTATTTATTTTTGATAAGACTCTCAGTATTTAAAGTGAAGTAGTTACATGTGTAAAGGGGACCAACTATCCTCTAAAAGTACAGAAAAAATAATGAGCAGCAACATCTATACTGCAGCCCTTCATCTAATAATTGATGTTTTTGGCTGTTTACTGTTAAGAACTTTGGTTTCCCCATGGAATCAGGCATCGTTGTGTTAAGCTTTTTGTTGTGTTGATTTTTTGACTACTTAATACTATCTACTGGCTTCCCAGCTTCCAGGCTTTCTAATTCCATATTGTTTATTCCATGCAAATTTCATGGAATTTTGTTTTTGGTAGGTGGGAGATTTCGTTAAGCTGACGAAAATATGTATTATAATCAATAATCAGCATTTTGAGATGTTTGAAAACATTGATTAATGTGCAATCTGATGTTGCTTATCTATTCTAATATGTCATGTCAATTTACTAATGGTTGTATTTCAGTGAATGCCGCTCAAAACGTGAAATGCCATCTTTGTATCCCCATGCTAAAGGCGTCTTATATGCCCTCAAGGACAAGGGGATTGATATAGCTGTTGCTTCTAGATCACCGACTGCTAATATAGCAAACACATTTCTTGACAAATTGAGCATCAAGTCTATTTTTGTAACCAAGGTTAGCCTTTGAGAATCTTTGTCCCTCTATTTTTCTTTCCTTTACTGTTTTCGTGTAAAGGTTATGTTAAGAAATTACCTCATTTATATGTTCCCCTTTCGATGTATTGAGTAACAAGAGTCTGCCTTTATAAATATTACCTTTTTAATAATTACATGCAGAGCATGAGCAGATGCACAAGCCTTTGAATTTATGGCCTAAAGCCTGAAAGAAAATTATAACATTGAGCATTCGACTCAATAATTGTTAATGATACATGCTCAACCATTTCTTCTCTTTCTTCCTTGTCAATTTTCGTAACATGGAAGGTGTACTTTATCCTCTCCAAGAATATTCTTTTCCTCTAGGTGCCTATTCAACATTATATGTATGAGCCTTTAAAGAAGGGTTTGGGTTTTTTTTCACTATCTGTCAATTGAATAGACTCCGTAGCTGTATGTTATTCATTTTGTACTCCATAAAACTCAGTGTGAATGTAAGTTATAGGTTGGTCTCTTCAATTCGGCTAATCATTATTTTGTTTATTCAGGAGATTTTCTCCAGCTGGACACATAAGACAGATCACTTCCAGAGTATTCATACTAGGACTGGAGTGCCCTTTAACTCAATGCTCTTTTTTGATGATGAGGATAGGAACATCCAGGCGGTAAAATGTCTTTCACTTTTTCTGTCTTTTTTCTAAAATATATCTCCTATTATTTTTTGAAGCAGTATTTGAAGCTGAGATGGCTTTAGAGGATTTCTTAAGAATCGTTAACTTGTTTGGTTCGTGATTCAATTTTTTTAT
The DNA here is from genome assembly GCA_026225825.1 of Pistacia integerrima. Taxonomy (NCBI): domain Eukaryota; kingdom Viridiplantae; phylum Streptophyta; class Magnoliopsida; order Sapindales; family Anacardiaceae; genus Pistacia; species Pistacia integerrima. The sequence continues at coordinate 33,219,175 of CM047749.1, read as the reverse complement.
TTTTTTAAAAACACTAAGACAAAGTCAGAGAGTCTAATTTGTTGCTCAGAATCCTTGATATCTTAAAACATTGTTTTATAATATTCAAAAACTATTTTGAGTTAAAACCATAGAATACAGAGGAAACATACTTTTTTCTTCTTCATTTTCTGATTGTTCGCAAGGTTTTATTTTTGTATCCTATTGAAAACATTTCATCTTAATACATTTTCATAAAATTTCCTGTAGAAGGAAAATTTAAATTTAAATTCTGAATTAAACATTCCCTAATATTTCAGTAAATTGAATTACAGGTTTCTCTGATGGGAGTAACAAGCATTTTGGTGAATAATGGGGTTAATCTTGGAGCATTGAGGCAAGGTCTTACAAAGTTTTCTCAAAATTGGAATACATCTGAGAAGAATAAACAGAGATGGCAAACAAAGTTCTCAAAAAAGTCAACTTCCTCTAAGAATGAGCAGGAATGAATGCTTGGTCTATGGTGAATCTTAGACTAAGATTTTAAAGCATTCAAATTTTTTGCAGAGCTATTCTGGATTATTTTCTGCAATTATTCTACTTTACCAATTATGTTGTATCAATTACCAAACAAATGTTTCTTGGAGTGCAAATTTATTGTATAAAGCTACATATAGTGATTTAGGGGAGTTAGGATTGTATAAACAAGTTCAGATTGTTGTTTGGAGAAACACTGACAACTTATACTCAAAATACATGCTTATTTTGACAAATCATTAATCATTATTCAATATTAAGATTTTTTGCAATGGCAAAAAATTGCGCAGCTTTCCTTACACTAATCTATATTCAAATGCAAGATCACATTTTGGCATAGATTTTCTAAAAATATTCAGACCTGAAATCTCTACATATATATTAACTAGGGATAGTAATTGGAACAAGAAAGATATTCTGAAGAGAACAATATTTTTTTTATATGATGTGCATAATTGATATATGGCTGATAGGGATGGATATAATCCCCGCCATGTTGGGGACCCGGCCTGACCCAAATTGTTTGGGGTTCGGGTTGGGCCCAAGTTGAAAATTAGTCTTTGAATTTGGAGATGGGCCGTGTATATATATATATATATATATATATGTATTATGTTTAATATGTACATTATAAATTTAATTTCTTTTTGGATGATATATATTATAATTTAGAGAAAATGATAAGATAGGTTCAAGGATGCAAAACCCCCAAATAGGGATTTCTGAGATTCCCTGAATTCCTCGTTTGGGGATCATGACTAATTCGGCGATTCTTTAAATTCCCCTTTCGAGCTTTGGGCCAGCCCCTATGCCCATCCCTAAAATTGGCTGATGGCTTTGAATGTCTAATATTTACAATAAAATCATTTTAATCTAAGAAGCAAAATTTAACTCAGGATAACACATGGATGGCAGCAAAAGAGAAATCTTTCTTGGATGACTCGACTATAAGTAATAATTTCATTAATAATAAAAGGATGCTTCAGTAACATTTCTGCTAACCACCGCTTCTTAGGATTTGCAGCAAAACATTTCATCAAGAAAACCTTCCCCTTGTCTGACATATTTTCTGGTATAATTGGTGACTTTTTCAATTCAGCCAATTCATACAAGAAAGTCTTCTCATTCGCCCCGAGCATAGCTGGCCTGCCAATAAACATCTCCACTACAATACAACCAAGACACCATATGTCTAATGATGTCTCAATCTTACCAAATGCAACAGATTTTGGCAACATGTATCTAAGTGTACCTCTAAACCTAAACTTATAACAATTTGGATTTAGTGTTTCATTAGACTCTTTTGTTAATCCAAAATCTGCGATTTTAACACTGTTCATCCCATCGTTTCCAGGAAAAATGAGAATATTGGCTGGTTTAAGATCACAATGAAGTTACCGCCACTCCTGTTTATCAAATCTTGCAACGTACCTCCAGCTGCATATTCAAGATGCAGATTGTAAACGAATCCAAGCCCATGCTCAAATTCTATATTCGCTCCTAAACATTGCACAATCTCAGGTAAACGAGAAAGGTTCTCAAGAATTCTCCTTTCTTTTAAGAGTGAAGAAGAATGTTGCAATCTTGCAGATTTGACAGCAAAATAAGGGAGATTATGGATGTTGGGGACTGCAAGATAAAGATTATAGATGTAGGAAGTGCAAGATAGACTACACCATAAGAACCCTTACGAAGAACTCTTACTTTAACCCAGCCCATGGACGGATGATGATGGTAGGGAGATTTGGAATCTAGAGGGAAGATGTGGGTTGGAGGTCGAGAATTAGAGTGTTGCATAATGAAAGATGTTGCTGAATCAAACCTGTATGGTGGTGGATCAGCAAAAACTAAACTACCATTCTCTGACACTGGAGTTTCTTGAGTAAAAAAAGTCTGGTGTTGCATCCCGAATACAAAAGCAGAAGGTGAAAGGGATTTGAGAGGAGTTCTGTATATAATATATAAGTCAAAGTCATTGCTTCCTTTCCTAATTCGGTTTCCTATTGTGCTTTGGTTTCGTTATTTTTTAGACTGAGAATATTTTAGATTATACAATCAGACATGGAGTCGATGTTGTAAAGCCGGTTACCGGTTCCTATTATGGTTTTTTGTGTTTCCTTATTTTCATCTTTTCAATTTTTCATTAATTGAGTAACCAAAGCCGGTTACCGGTTCCTATTATGGTTTTCTGGCAAAGAGTGAAGGGATTTTGAGTTTTTATGGAGAGCATCACTTATCTAATAGAATCCCACTTTAAAATAAGCACCATTATTATAAAATTTTAAATTATTAAGTATACCCCGATTTGGTCCAATAATGCCTTTTTCACTATTCTTTTTAAAATATTTCTGTGATTTCGTCACTTTGTTGCTAAATTTAAAGACTTGTTTATCAACAAAATGGACGACAAATTTTTTCTTAAAGAAAAAAATAAATAAAAGCATTTTTTTTTAAAGAATGACAGTTTGAGTAAATAACTGTTAATATTGAGATTGTTTATTTACTTTGAAAGAACACATGTGACAATGTTTATTGATAATATGCCATTTTGAATATTTGTTGTGGCTCTGAAAGTTTTTTGAATTTTTACAATATTAACTGCCCTCTTAAAACTGGGAAATTAATTAAGAAGTATCTAAAAACTGTTAGTACTACAATTAATATCAAGGAGAAAGATTAAACAATAAACATATTTTACCCTTCTTTTTGACATGGATGTATTAGTAAGGGGCAAAAGATCGAGTAAGGAAAAAGCAAAATAATTTTTTCTAGGATTATTTATTAATAAATCCTGGAGTAATCATGTCCTTGTGCAGACTATGATTCCACAAATAACCTCATCTCAAGAGCAGAAAGTTAGGTATAAAACATTAATATATGTTGTTGTTCACATGTCACAATTAAATTTGTGTCTAATTAATTTTGTGTCCATATAGATGAATTATCTTCATATATATATATATAGGAATAAGCAGTAAAAAAAAACCTTCATTACATTCCACTCACTTGCAACACATTCACAGTAACAAGTTGCAGCCCTTGATTCGAATTGAGGGCGGGTTTTTGAGTTAGCTCACCTCGTGGGATTGCGACTCTTTGTCCCGACCGTTGTAGTACGTATGTTGCCAAGGGCATGATGACTTAGACATTATCCTCACCTTCCTCCGGCTTATCATTAACAATTTGTTAAGAGTTCCACAATTAAGAAGAGCACTTGTTGCGGGACTTAACCCAACACCTTATGACACAAGTTGACAACAAGAAGCATCACTTATATTTGTGTTCCCTAAGGCACCCCTCTCTTTCAAGTGGATTCGCGACATGTTAGCCTTTGGTTATTTATTTATTTTATTTTTTTGGTATCTATAAGGTTTTTTTGTCAATTTATAAAGTTATGTGTGCATATTATTTTATGTTGTTTGCACCATGGTTGTTAGTATCCTATGATACCCGATACGTATCATACGATACGATTCGATACAGGTCACCAACGATACATATCAGAGAGTGTATCCTAAACCATTCGATACGTTGATATGTATCTTACGATATGATACGTATCCTTAAAAATATCGATATAAATCGATACGACTTTATTAATTTGGGTCAAATGTCCAAAAAAAAATTCGGGTCGAAACCGGGTCACCCAACCTGATTTACTAAAATCTGTCCAAATTTACTTATTTTGCATGGAGAAAGTGAAGAGGAATATGTATTGCCCATTTTACATGATAATAATAATATAAGTGGAGATATAGATATTGACATTGATTTTGGAATTTTGTGATTAATTTTGATTATGTAATACTGTAATTTAAAGTCAATAATACCACAAAATTCTTTAATTAATCTTGGGGATTGTATTAATTTTTAGAAAATTTTGATTATTTTATTAATTTTTTTTGAAAAAGACGTATCTTACGATATGATACGATACGCGATACACGATTCAAAAAATTAGGTTTTCGATACACGATACGATACACGATTTGATAACCATGGTTTGCACATTAAGTTATTTAAAGCACAATCATGTATATAGTTTACACATGTAGTAACATATTGTATAAATGTGCGCACATTTCCTTTGTCTGAACATATTGCAAATATGTGTGTACATTTTATTTTCCTAATCAGTTCTCTTAGTATAGGTGTCATGTTTTCATTATTTGTTAGGATATTTTTCATTTCTGAAATCTACGTGAAAGGTCCATTTAAGGTGTCTGATTTTTCAGAAGTGGTCCAAGAAAGTTGTTTATGCTTTTTCAAAGTGGTCCAACAAAGTTGTTGAAATCTTTCCTAAAATAGTCCAACAAGTATCAGTCTTTGTCGACTGAGTGTAATAGGGATTTGTTGAGCAAGGATTATATAATATCTTCTTCTTCCTTGCATTTTCTTTGAACCTGAATATTCCATTAATTGTTCTCTAAAATTTCTTAGAGAGTTTTTTCATTTTCGTAGGTTCCTTTTGTTGTTTGTTCTTTAACATTCTCTTATCTTGTTTGAGTATTTTTGTTGGAACATGGTTTCTTTGTTGAAAGCTTGAAGGTAGTTCAAGCTATGGAGTCGAAAGTAGATTTCGACCATTGAAACTTGAGTGGAGCTCGAGCTATCCAGGTGGTTTCTTAGACTTAAGCAATCTGTAGCAGAACGTTGGAGTAATTATAGGGTGAAGTTAGAGTCTTGTAGAACGTGGAGTTGTTTACAATTCTTGTACTTAATTTCAACTCTGTATTGACTTAGTATGTGCTTGCTATAATGGATTTGCTTCATTTGGACATGGTCCCATGGATGTAGGTTGTTCACCGAACCATGTAAAAGTCCTTGAATGCTTTACTTTATGCTCTTTCTTGATATTGTATTGATGTTGAATGATCATTCCTCCAAGCATTAACAAACACAATCAACCCATTTCGAAAATGTTTAATGCTTGATTATACAAACTTTCAGTATCGAATTAAACCACATGCTTCGTCGCTTGTGAGGCCTGTACATTCCTTTAAGTTTCATTCCTATGAAAGTACTCCCCAAATAGATACTTAACCTGTTAACTTTACAACATTGCAAGTAAATATACACGTATCATCAAAATTTAATTGATTGTCTTCTTCCCATTCTAACCTCACAAGAGAGGGATTTTTCATGAAAACTTTAACTCAGTTGAGGCATTGCATATACACCATGGTAAATAATATTATAAGATAATATTGATATGTTAAATCATATATCATCTTCTTTGAACATCCTCCCTCCCTATATATATATGTGTGTGTGTGTGTGTGTGTGTGTGTGTGTGTGTGCGAATTTATGCACCAGCTAGAGCGTCGGGACAAAGACACACGTCAACCAGAGATAATCGATTGACTCTAAGGAGAATCGAGTAAGAGGGGTATGTGATTCCTAGGAATCTGCATAAGGGACCTATGTCAAATGCGGCGGTGATCAAGGTGGAGATGTGCCTTTTGAGAAATGATGAGACAACTAGACATTTTTAAAGTGGTTTGGCTAAAAAGAGAATAAGGCCTACGTCTATTGATATGTTATTTGATTGTTTGAGTTTTGGGGATACAACAATTTGGGCTTTTCTTGGGATCCTCTTCCCCTTTTTTAGAGATTCTTTTTGGCCTCCTCCCTCCTTTGGTTGCTACCGTTTTTATATGGATAGAGAGCTTCAAATTATCATGACGGTGAGTGCATCAGCCACGTTGTCCGATGTCGCACGACGGTTGGAAGCTCACTTGCCCCTATGTGGGGCTAATGACGAATGTCCCCTCTAACAGTGGATGTCTTTACAAGAATCCTCTTGGCTTGGCTTCATGGAGAGCATGTGGAGTTTGCATGGCCACATACTGCTCGATCGGGGTATACGACCTATACATGGTGAGCTGATATGTCCTAGAGAGTAGATATTTTCCTACAATGGGTCCCTTTTTGATCTCATCACACCTTGCGTCCATGCATGGGAGCCAATTGCTCGTGCCTATTGCCGAGCTCCTCCAGTCTCGAGCTTGATATTCTTCTTAGGATGTGCCTCGGGCTTCTTTTCTTAGGATGTGAACTAGGCTTCACTGCTTAGTCCCGAGTTCCTTAGTCTTGTTTGCTTTTGTACTTGCTTTTGATATGAATAAAATACCATCTTTCTATTTGTTTCTAAGTCGATCTTCCACTTGCTTAATTAGTTTTATGGTGGGCTTATGGCGTGTGTGTTCAAGTTTCATTTTTTCCCAATGTTGGGTTGTGTAGATACTTGTTTATCAAGGTCTTGGGTTTGTCATTTTAGCCTAGTATCATTAGCGGGGTTGGTATGACGACCACTTGTGAGTGGGCCCTTAAGTTGTGATAGTAGACATCTCTTGAAAGGGTTATTATCAAATGGTTTTCGTGGATCCACCTCAAGGCCTTTTAGGTTTGGGCATTCGCCTCGTCTTAGTCTATTTTTGGCCGAGGTATAAAGGGATCCCCCTCAATGTCTCAATGTAGCAACTGCTGTAAACTAGTAAAATGCATGCATAATAATAATAGAAAATGGCCCAAAAAATTTTCTTCTCATTATATGTAATAAGTCTTTTATACTCAAAGAGCATCATTTACAAAATGCCATTCAAAAGACAAAAAACAGGGGAAACAGTGTAGCCATTGCTCCTCGCTTGTTGACGCCCCTCCGACTGCATCATCACCTAGATCCTGCATCCACAAAGGAAAATAACGGGGTGAGCACAAAATAATGCTCGGTAAGTAAATCCTCTACTTGTCTATCCCCGTAACCATTTCTCTTAATTCTTTCCTCACACACTCTATTTCTGTTTCTCTTTCGCAGAGCTCTCTTTCTATTAAAGATCATGGCCTCATCTTACCGGAGGCACGGCCGGATGGAGTTCACACAGCATCATCTCACTCTTCATGACTGTCGGGTGGAGTTCACACAGCACCAACCCATTCTTAGTGACTACCGAGTGGGGATCACAAAACACTTACCCGGTTTTCATAACTATCGGGTGGAGACCACAAAGCACCTACCCGTTTCTCATAACTATCGGGTGACGATCACAAAGCATCAACCAATTTCTAATAACTATCGGGCGGAGACCACAAAGCACCTACCCGTTTCTAATACTCTTCTCATTCACTCTACTCTAGCACTTCTCATTCTCTCTACTCTTAGAGTAGTTTCTTCACAAAGTTCTCTACTCTTTCTTAAATCACTTCTCAATGCACAATTAATGCATATGGATGGTTCATCTCCACTAATGCACTTATGAAATGCCAACATGTAATGTTGCAAGAATTAAGGCTTACTACTCATACTCAAATCTTTCTTAGGTATTTCATCAAACAACTCAAGTGCATAACAAGACTCCACTATGACCATAGCTCTATGTCTTTCTCTAACCATCCAAAATGGGATAAAACTCCCTCACATAGCTTTGATCCCTGTCATAAGATAACACTTCCAAAATATTTACTCAATCTTCTCCAAATTTCATCTCAAACTCATCACGCATTACCACTTTTCATAAAGGAAGCATATCCAACAACATAACATAAATATTCATCTCAATAAGTAAACATATAGCTCTACTCAATCTCTCATCAAGTATCATTTATACATGCATAAAGAAATCTCTACTCAAGGATTTCTTAAACTCAAGTTTGAGTTGGATTTACTTACTTTGTAATGGTTTGAACTCACTAGCACTTCCTTTCCTTTGGATTACTTGACTTTTCCTCTACCGTTTAAACAATAAGACCATGAGACCTCAATATTCAAATATACACAAAATCTCACAAAACTTCACATCCAAAGCAAGAGTCCTTACCTTAGGATGTCTTAGATTGATATTCTACCAAAATCCAACTAAAAACCCTCAAAGTTCCTTGAAAGATGGAAGGAAAAGTTGAGAGAAAAATGGTAAAAGAGTATGGCGGTGGAGAAGAGAAATGAAGGGTTTACATTGACTTAATCCCTTTTAATACAATTCATGCACAAGCATTCCCATTTTGCCCTTACTCTTCTTTGGGAATTCCATCTATATCTTTTGATTCATTACAAACACCCCCCCTTACTAACATATTCTCCAAGAAATTTCCTTACATTTTACTCCCCACTTTTCCTACTAATAAGGGGTAGAATGGTCAAATTGCCCTTAGGGATCTAAAACTTAACAAAAATTTTAGTCGGCCCGTCGCCTCGGCGAAGAAGCTTCTATCGCCGCGGCGAAACTTTCCAGCAGCTCCCCCATGGACTTCAACACCTCTTCGCCGCGGTGAAGCTTCTTCTTAGCCCCGGCGAAGACTGTAACTCAAAAATCCCTCTAATTTCATCCTAATTCAAGGCAAATACTCAACCTACCATTTAACCAAAGGCCAACCAAACAATAATACTAATAAACCGACTCAAATAAGAAACATTAGCTACGTACCTCAAGTAAGGCGTTACACTCGACATTGGGTCGGGGCCAATATATGGTGCTTTTATGAGTCGTTCATAGTCGAGTTGTGGGAGTTGGCCCCTTTATGAGCTTAAGTTTTGGTGATGTTGCTCTTCTAGGAGTCTTAGCTCTTAAATTGCAACCGTATTGCCGTCTTAAAAAAAAGACTTCAAGTTAGGACAAATACTCTTGCTAACTAGTACGTTGTCACTGAGCGGGCTTGTTCTTGTGTTGGGTCGAGCCTACTATTGATATTATTTTCAGAGGTGCTTGGCGTTCTAGGCTCCAAGGATTCTCGAGCCATTGAGCAATTCCAAGTGGAAAGTTCCCAAGGCGATTTTCTCATATATTCGATAGTGACTTTCCCAGTTTGGCCTGAGCACTATGATGTTTGGCTCCTTGGTGTTCGAGAGGACCTTCCGTAGAATAAGGTCAATTACCTTGAAATTTTGGTTCTTGACTTTCGAGTTAAAGTATTTCTTGTCTTGCTGCTAGTATGAAGTAGCACGCAACTAGGCCTTGTTGCTATGTTCTTTGATCAAGTCTAACCTTAGGAGCATGAGCATATCATTTTTTTCTTCACTGACGCTTTGCTTCGGAATGTGTCAATTTCGACTCTACTGAAGCCATGGCTTCACAGTCATATGCGAGGGAAAAAAGGGTTTCTCCTGTGGTGGTTTTCGTGGTTGTTTGGTATGCCCACAATACTTTCGGGAGCTCATCTTCCCAATTTCCTTTGGATTTGCTAAGCTTTGCTTTCAAGGTATGCTTTATGACTTTGTTAACAACCTCTACCTGTTTGTTGGACTGAGGCTGGTAAGCCACCAAAAACTTCTTCTTTATGCCGAGATCATCGTAGAAAGTTTGGAACTCCTCGTTGTCAAACCTTTTCCCATTATCCATAATAATTGTATGTGGTATACCAAAATGACAGATGATATTCTTATGTACAAAGCTCTTTATTTTACTGACGGTAATCGTCGCCAATGGTTAAGCCTCTGCCCATTTGGTGAAGTAGTCGATGACGACCACTACGAATTTGACTTCGCTTTTACCTTGCAGCGCGGTTCCAATCAGGTCAATTCCCCACATGGTGAAAGGCCATGGGCTTGACAGTGTAATGAGCCTTGCGGAGGGGCTCATGGTATGGTAGCAAGCCATTGGCATGTCACCTATGCGCATAAAGCTTGCAACATCTTCATAAATAGTTGGCCAATGATCGTCCGCAAGTGTGATTCCTGTACATGCCCTCGTGGATTTCTCTTAGAATTTAATCTGTCTCATTCCTGTTTACACATCATAGCAAGGGTTGTTGTACCCTTATTTGTATAACTGATCATTGATCAAGCTATAGCGAGCTAATTTGGCACGCAAGTTCCTAGCCCCCGATCTATCTTTGGGTTGTGTCCCATCTTTTAAGTAAGCAATGATGAGAGCCATCCATGAGGCTTCTTGCACGACCATCATCCCTGTCTGATCCGACTGTTGATGCTGAGAGATGCTAAGAATTTAAAGGGGATGGAATCTACTCCGTTGTTTATTGTTGAGGCTAGACGAGCAAGGGCGTCAGCCACAAAGTTTTGTTTTTTGGGATTTGTTGGATTGGGTATCTCTTGAAGGTTTTAAGCTCATCCATAACCTTCTGTAAATAAGGGATCATTCTTTCTCCATTGGCTTGATATTCACCAAGGATGATCTACTGTACCATGAGCTGGGAGTCGTTGAAGATATCAATCCATTCCACTCCCATCTCTTTGGCTAACCATATGCCAACTAGCATAGTTCCATACTCAACTTCATTGTTTGGGGCAATGAACCTGAATCTCACCGTGCTTGGAGACAAGTCCCCATTTGGGTTAACGAGCAACAATCCTACATCTGAGCCTTTTTCTTTGACTAGCCATCGACATGAAGGTACATGTGATGACCCTAATTTCTCCTCGGGTTGGTAGGAGAACTTTGAGATGAAGTCTGCCATGGCTTGACCTTTGATGGTTGTCCATGGAATTTACTTAATGTCGAATTGACTTAACTCCATAGCTCATTGGATTAATCTTCCCGAAGACTTTGGCTTATAGAAGATCTTGCGAAGCAGATAGTTTGTCGGACTAGGTCTATGCCAATAGCATGCAATGAGACAGATAGATATAACAAGAGTGGTTCACTTGGGATCGGTTTAGTTAAGAGAGGAGGCTGCCCGAGGTGGTTCTTTAATTCTTGAAAGACGCGCTCACATTCCTCAATCCACTCGAACTTCTTGTTGCCCTTGAGCATTTCAAAGAAAGGTAGGTACCTATCCATGGCTTGGGAGATGAACCTATTCAATTCATAGGAGAGGAAAGCTATCTTGGGACAAGTTTTGTTCAGATTCGTAAAGTCGATGCATGTTCTCCACTTGCCACTTGACTTCTTGCTGAGAACAAGGTTGGCGAGCCATTCTGGGTATCCAACTTCTCTGATAAATTTGATGTCGAGGAGTCTGTTGACCTCCTTCTTGAGCGCTTAGGATTGTTTTGCATCCATCGCTCGTCTCTTCTGATGAATCTGACAAGATTTGGGGTCAATGTTCAGGCTATGACACATGACCTTGGGATCTATCCCGGCCATGTCAGATTGTTCCTAAGCGAAAACATCTAAGTTTCCCTTCACGGAAGTTATCAAATGATCACGTGCCTTTCCTTCGAGGTTGCCCCCTATTCTGAGGGCGTGTGAGGGGAAGTGTCGATCCTTGTGCATGTGTGGGTCAAGGGTGTCTCCGATTAGATTGGGTTGTTGTGTAGAGTTAGTAGCCATTGCGTTATCAAGGTGATTACTGTCGTTGAACGGACAAAGCGTTGATAGCGGCGGTGATCAACACTGAAACATGTTTATATTAAAACATTCAAGGGCAAAGGCCCCTCCTTCTAGCACTAAGATGTTGGTGTGAATTTCCACAATTGCTAGAGCATCGCGACAAAGACACGTCTCAACCAGAGATACTTGGTTGACTCTAAGCAGAATTGAGTAAGATGGGTGCATGATTCTTGGGAATCAGTATAAGAGACTCGTATCGCATGCAACAACGATCAAGGTGGAAATGTACCTCTCGAGAAATGATGAGAAAATTAGACGCTTTTTAAGTGGTTTAGCCGGAAAGAGAATTAGGCTTACGTCCACTGATATGTTATTTGATTGTATGAGTTTTGGGGATACAACAATTTGGGCTTTTTTCTTGTCAGCTCACATATCTGTAAAAGTAAGAAAGACATAAAAGGCAAGCTTTTGAATACTTACCTTTCTATGCAAAATCTAGTAGAGTCATCGCAAAAGTTGTATGCTTTCAAGTGAGAAAACGTAATAAATTGGGTGACATCACACTCACTAGCGGCTCACTAAAAATTCAGAGTCGCCCTCAATGCTCTACATTGACGAAATTCTAGTCGACGTTCATTGCAAAATGAAGAATATAATGCTGGTTTAGCTCAATTATCCGACTAAAAAATCGTTAGTTTTGTACGATGACCAGAACACTTACTAGCTTCTAAGGTGAAGGTGCCATTCTCCCAGCATGGTAGAAGAAATACTGAGAGTCCCAATTTCCTAACTTTTATAGGGCTCCGATCAGACCATTTAGACACATTTTCCTCGCCTTGGAGAGGTAGTACGTCTGGTCTTGACTTATTTTCAATCTGTAGAAGTGAACAAACTCGTCCACCAATAGTTCGCCTATGTCAGCTATTTGGTAAGCTATATACATTCCTACAATATTTCCCTGTGAGCTAAAAGGGAGCAACGCCGAATCTTCTCAATACATCAGGGATGAAGAAGTGAGGTAGGGTGGACATACAACACCTTAAGAGGATTTCGGAGATCGCCACCCAATTCGTGGGGGGATCTTTTCAAGACAAATCTCCTGAAACCATCAATGGGAGTTGGGTCGCATAAATATCCTTTATGCTACCCATGTCCTCTAAACTAGTTGAGGAACTTGGTTCCTTCCTAAACCTAGGGACTGGCGAGGGCATCTCAATAGAAGTTGCATCTGAAGAGCTGACAACATCACTGTCCGAGCTCCTCACAATGAGCTCCTTGGAAACCTCCTCTAGGATTCTTTCCTTGCAAACAACTGAGGTCACCGGGAACCTACTTCGAAAAGACGCTCAATATGCGATCATTAGATGAAGACATCGTATAAGCTCACCTTTGGATACCTGAAACAGGAGAGACCAAGTGTTAGAGCTTAGACTACAGGCGACCTATCTATACTTGCCATCAGTCCTAGGGATGCAAGCGAGCTATCAAGATTTTGGTAACCACCCATCTAAACACTCCTAAAACCTAAGCTACTAGGCTTACAAAAACCCTAGAGAAGTTAGTGTGGCCACGACAATGGTTGCCCTTAACAGCAAGAAAACTTAAAAGAAAGAATGAAGATGAGAACCCTTATCGGAATATGAGATGTAATGAGAACTTGTCAAAAAATCACCATAAGTCTGAAGATCAAAGACTAAGAAAAGAAAGAAAATGACTCTGGGTGCAGAAGAATTTTTGCAACTGTACAATATTGGCAGAAAAACCCGTTTTTATAGTGATAAGCAGGAGATGAAAAGTCAGGATTCGACCTAAGCCATCAATCTGCGACGAATCTCAGCCCTCAATTTGTTGAGTAATCTCGACCGCTCAATGCATCCACATGTTAGTCATCCACAAAAGGCGATCAATCGTCAAAATACTTCAATCATAATCGTCACCTCACGTCATCTCAACTCTACGTGTGGACAGTTGTAGTCCCCCATGTGCGATGAAAATTAACTACAAAAGCCGGCCACATTTAATGCAACACAACAGCATAGAAATTACCCATATGCCCTTAATTTCAAATTTTGAATTCATCAAGAACACCGTAGTAAAAGCTAAGTCTTGTGCACGTCGATTGAAACTAAGGCTGATTCACGAAGCTTGGCCAAGTTTGCAATCGGCATGCAATTTAAGAATTTCGAGCTTAATGGCAAAGCAGACAATTAGTCTTTGAAGCTCGTAACGAACTCTGAACACTAGGGGGCAGATGTTGTGTGTGATTTTCCCATTAAGCTCGGAGAAGTTAGAAGCCTGCAAGGATATAGTTTGACCTAGAATCAGTTCGACTCAACATTGGTCTGACCCAGTATAAGCTTGTCGAGAGGGATTGCTTGAGCCAACACAAGCCAACACAAGCTAGTCATGACTAGCCCCGGTAATTGTACGACAAACCAAGGATAAGCTCAAATATCGGATATTTTAGAAGGGATAAGATTAACAAAGGTGGCAGCGCGATCTTAGCACCTAAGCACGGAAATATCAGAGTTGCAATTTGAATTTGATTGCAATCCCGATATTCTCTTTCTTTCCTTTATCTCAAACTTGTATAAATACCCCCTCCAATTATGAAAAAGGGGTTAGCAATTTTTTACTTTTCAGTTTATATACATTGTAAGCTCTCACAACAATAAAATAACAGTGCACGTAGGCTCAAGTTTCAATTACCTGAACCACTTCAAAAATCTTTTTGCATTATTATTCATTCAATTGCTGATTTTCATTAAATCACACACACATCGGTTCCGATTCCATCAAGGTCAATCGGATTTCTCTCGTTGGTGCGAATTTTTGCATCAACATATATGATCAACTTAAAATTTGATCAATAGTTTATTACGCACTTTTCTTGTTAAAGCTTAAATTCTATCACTCAATTTCAGTTTTTTTTTTTTTTTTTTTTTTAAATTGAGTTTGGTTTTAGTCTCTACTTCAGAAGTTGCCCCCATTAATATTTGAAACAATAATGTTTTGCTTACAACTGAGTTGTACAATTGAGTCATACAAACAAACAAAAATTGTTGCCCCCATTAATATTTGAAACAATAATGTTTTGCTTACAACTGAGTTGTACAATTGAGTCATACAAACAAACAAAAATTGCCCATTGTTTGTATGACTCAATTGTACAACTCAGTTGTAAGCATAGAATTGCTCTATTTGAAAATGGATCATTTAAATTGCTTAATTGTGATGGGTGCTGGCAATGAAACAAAGTTATGCAGCATTTGATAGAGGTTTTGACTGAGATTCATATCTGATTTAATTGTAATTACTCTCAACTACTACTTTCTATATGACAAAAACATATAGGTTGCCCTTTTTTTCACAATTTTTTGTTTCCTGTCCAAAAAAAAAAAAAAATGTTTAAAGAGGTTATTTGGTGATAGATTTCTTATGGTACAGCTTGCAGAGGATTGAATGAACTTGATTCTTTAGGGTAAAGGGTAATAAAGTTGCAATATTTTGTGAATTAAGTAAATCATTTGATGTGTTAGGCCTTTTTATTTTTATTTATCTTTTTATAAGAAACTTAGCTATTGAAAAATTGAAGTTGTTACTTGTGTAAATGGGATCAATTATTCACAAAGAGTGTAAATGGAACGGCGCAAGACCGGTCGGATCTGGCTGACTGTGCGCCGATCTAGCGACTGCTAGTGGCGGCCAGCTGTCGTTTTGGGTGGCTGGAGTGTTTTTTTGGGTGGTATTCATGTAAATACTTTTTAGAATAAGGGCATTACTATCAAAAAAATTAATTACTTAGGGGTAAAATGGTAACAAAAGTAAGATTAATTTATGTAAAATGAGGGACATTTTTGTCCAAAAAAATTAACTTATGAGATTACATAAGTCATTTTGCACAGTTGGGCTAATTGTTATTTGATAAACATATGAGGGCATTTTTGTCCAAAATGTTCATTAATTAAGGATAAAATGGGAACAAAAATTTGATTACCCATTAATCTTAAAATACCACTATTTCAATCGGTAATCAAATTACCCCCATAATTACCTACAATAATCACTATTGGTATTGAAAGATTACCGGAATCTTTTATTAACAACCAAACAAAGTAATGTCTAGATTAAAAAATAGATTATGGAGTAATCTTTCATTACTGCTAACCAAACGGCCCATTGTGTTTGGTTCGAGGAATTTTTAGTTACTGAAAAAATAGGATTACCATTGAGATAGATTACCTTGAAAATTAATGGAGGAATGTTATATCAATATGTTTGGTTAGATTGGTAAGTATAAATAATTAATATGTTTGATAGGGAGGAATAAAATATTATCAGAGGGGTTTTTACTAAATTGCCCTTCCTTTTTATTATTATTATTATTTAGAGCATTACTATTAACTCCTTACATTTGGGAATTTAGCTAAAACATCCCAACAACAAAAGTTTAAAATTTAACAAAATACACCCAGCCACCTAAGGTGACTACTAGTACATCAACTCGGGAGCGCTGATCATTGAAAATGGCGCACGATAGATCATATTTGGTCAATCGTGCACCGATCTGGCAGTTTCTGGCCAAATCTATTATGGCCATTAACTAGGGATGTTCAAAAAAATGCAAAAACCGAACCGAACTAAATTTTCGATTAACTGAAAAACCGATTCGTTTTCGGTTCAAGGAAATTAAAAAACCGTATATTCGGTTCGATTACTGGAGTGGGAGAAATTGGAAACCGGTTTTGCTAACTGGTTTACTATAAATATATTAAATTAAAATATAAAATAAAATAAAAATCTGGTTTATTATAAAAATATTAAATTAAAAAATATAAAAAATATTAAACATTAAATTAAAACTGGTTCAAAATCGGTTAACTGAAAAATTGATTTTATGCTTAACCGGTTCGGTTCGGTTCAAGAAAATTATGGAACCAAAAAACCGATTCGGTTCGCAAAATTGGTTAATCGGTTCAGTTAACTAGTTTTGAACACCCCTACCGTTAATGGCCATATCTGTGGTTGTTTACAGCCATGGATTTTGCCAGAAGTGGTTAGAATGGATCTGGTCATTTCCGTCCAGATCCATAACCATTTGGCCATTTCCAACCTTTGATTATGGCTGGAAACAACTAGATCGATGCACAGCCAGCCAGATCCAACTGGTTGTGCACCATTCCAATGACTTCTGATGGCGGCCGATGGTAATGGCCAATGGCTGACAATTGTCTTAGGTGGTTGGGGGTATTTCGAGTATTATTCATGTAAATAGTAAGGGTATTTCTATCCAAAAAATTAATATACGAGGTTACAAAAGTCATTTCGCACATTTGGGCTAATTGTTATTTTGTAGACATATGAAAGCATTTGTGTCCAAAATGTTTATTAATTAAGGGTAAAATTGGTATGAACAATGGATCACCTTGATAATAAAAAAATAACACCATTTCAAACAGTAATCGAACTACCCCCTATATTACCTACAGGCTACAGTAACCACTATTGGTAATAGTTGATTACCGGAATCTTTCATTACTTGACAACCAAACGTGGTAATTGTTAGATTAAAAGATAGATTACTGGTGTTACCTTTTATGACCTCGAACCAAATGCTCACCCCCAGTAACCTTCAAAGCAATCTATTTTCCCATTAATGTAACATTACCAGTAATATAACATTCCCTGAACCAAACGCACCCTAACGACCAAAACTTTGGTCGTTATGACTTGGCAGATTTGGCCGCATCGTCAGCTTCCAACCACGCGCGCGCCATTGGTGGTGGCAGGCGACTAGCAGTGGCTTGGGATGGGTGGGGGTGATTTGGTTAGAAATTAAAATTTTATGTGGCTTGGGTGTTTTAGCAATATCTCAAACGTAGGGGGTTAAAAAAATTATTCAAAAAATAATAATAAAAATAATATTATATTTATATAATATATCCACTAATTTATTCCTCCCAACCAAACATATTAGTATAACATACCTACCAATTTATTCCAACCAACCAAACACATGTCCCTAGTATTCATAGTTATCTTCAAGATAATTTATATTTCCATTAATATAACATTTCCAGCATGTAATATTCCTTCTAGCTAGTATGTTCTTTGGAAAAATATAAGTAAAACTCACAACATGTTAAAGAAAATATATATGTATATAAGAACGTAATAGTGGGCCCAAAATAAATTTGACTTTATATACAAATCTCTACATTAAGTAACAAGATAACAAAAATAAGTACAAAGTAATCTTAGACAGTGATGTCATTCTCCTCCGCTACTTGACGTTCCTCCCGACCGCATCTCATCTATTACCTACAAAAACAGTGAAATCAACGGAGTGAGCACTAATTGCTCAATAAGTAAACCCACAATACTTCTATTCTTTCTCTGTTACTCAGATCCTGGATTTTCTTTCCTTACACCAAACTTCTCAATTCTTCTTTGTCTTTTCTAAGATTATAGTTTCTCACTTACCGATATGTAAGCGGTAAGAGGGAAACTAACTCGGGATAGTAGAAATGGCATGATGCATAAACTTTTTCTATGCATTGCGTTTTCTTTTCTGTTTTTCGGTTTTCTTATTCTGTTTTCTTTCTTTTTCTACGTTTCTTTCTTTTTATGTTTCCCTTCTTTCTTTTTCTATTTCTCTTTTTTCTTTTCTGTTTATCTTCTTTCTTTGCCGATCGGACTCGGTTGAGGCATGGATTCAGAACCCTGGCCGTGTGAGTGGGTACAGTCCTCATCTACATGCACTTCTAAAAGACTGTACAAATTCTTCTTTCTTATTCTGAGGCTGCTCACTAAAGGTGGCGTGCATGTACGTATGCTCTGCTGGGTACAGTCCTCATCCACATGCACTTCTAACGGACTGTACAAATTCTTCTTTCTTATTTTGAGGCCGCTCACTAAAGACGGCGTACATGTGGGCTATTCTTCTTCTCGGTCACTCACGGGTTCCCCATTGCAACAACTTTCTCTTCTCTTCTCTTTTTACATTTCTTTAAACAAATTTCAGATTTGAACTTTTTTAATTATATTCTTTAGAGGATGATTCTACAATTTATTTCTTTTATTTCTTTCTCTTTATTCTTTAATGTTCTCATATATGTGTATGTGCATGGAAATATGCTCATTCTTTGCTATTCTTTCTAAATGCAAATGTGAGAATGTGAGAATGCATTATGGCATATAAAGATATCATTAGGGAACTAGTATTCTCTACCAAAAATATTCCCATACTTGAAATGTAATGACTCTTTCTAACTTATACACTTGGGAAATATAGTACATTAAAAAACACATAAACATATAGTAAAAGATAATGGGCCCGAAAATTTCTTTACTTTATATATAAAATTCATACATTAATAAAAATCTCATGTACATAAGCTCAAAAATAGTAGACAGTGGTGCCATTTCCCTCCGCCTCTCGACGTCCATCCGACCGCTTCTCACATATTTCCTGCAAAAACAAAGAAATCAACGGAGTGAGCTCTAATTGCTCAGTATGTAAATCTGATAAACTAGCCTTTTCTCTCCGTTGCTAACATTCTAATTTCTTTCCTTACATTACTCTATTCTTATCTCTATGTTCTTTCTTTCTTTCTAATTTCTCAATATTTCTTCTCTCTTTCTTTCTTTCTAATTTCTCACTACTCATGGTGGTAGGCATAATGCCATGCATAAGTGGGATGCACATGTACAAATGCAAGAAGTGCACATTTTCTTTTCTGTTTTCTATACTTTCTCTTCTTTCTTTTCTTCTCTTATGCTTTCTTATTCTTATTCTTTCTTATTCTTTGCCGATCGGACTCAGTTGAGGCATGGATTCGGAACCCTGGCCGTGTGAGTGTATTCTTCTTTCTTGGGTACAACTCTCATCCACATGCACTCTTACGGGCTATACCAATTCTTCTTCTTATTCTTAGGCCGCTCACTGAAGGCGGCGTGCATGCGGGGAAATTCTTCTTGTCACTCACGGGTTCCCCATCGTAACAACCTGTTCTTTTCTTCTTTTAGAGCATTCTTTAATAACTTTTCTTTCTTTCTCTTTATTCTTTAAGTCCTTGTACATATGTATATGCATGTATGTAGCATAAAAATAAGTTTCTCTCTACCATCTACAAACTCATGTCAATTCATAAATGAATAAAACTCATGCATACACTTCTCTTGGACATTTCATCAAACATATTGCATGCATAATCAAATTCTAATTTGGCTACAATTCTATCTCTTTCTCAAGTCACCAATATTTGGAGTAAAACTCCATTAAACAATTACTAAACCTGTCCAAAACAATACACTCCCAAAAATTCTACTCAACTCTTTCTAATTTCAACCCAACTTCAATGAATCATCAAACAACCAACACCACTTCCCATGGCTAAATTCTACTCATCAATAATCATCAAACTCATCAATAATTCATCAATTTCATCAACAATTCTCAAAATCATAAGCATATACACATATGTAAAATCTCTACACCCTTGATTTCTCAAATCATAACTTGGGTTGGATTTACTTACCTTGTGCTTGAGTAATTCCACTAGAATCTCTCTTTCTTTGGTAGACTTATTCTTTCTCTAAAACCTAAGCATAAACACTATAAGAATTCAACACTTTTAAAAATTAATCTCACATCTATTGCAAGAATTCTTACCTTTGGGTGCTTAGGATCAAATCTCTACCAAAATTCAACCAAAAGCCCTCTAAAATCCCTTGGAAATTTGATGAAGAGATGAGAGAAATTGAGAGTGGAAGTGGTGTGAGAGGAAGTAGAGAATGATAGGGTCTTTGTGCTTGAACCCTTAATATCTCATATTAATAGGCATACTTTCCCATTTTGCCCTTACACTTTATAGAGAATTCCATCTTTGTCCCTTAGTCATTTACACTAATGCCCTTACCTTCATTACATTCTCCATCAAATTTCCTTATTTTTCACTCCCCACATTTCAACTAATTAGGGGTAGAATGGTCACTTTGTTTTTTCTTCACCTTGGCGAAAAACTCCAGAGAGTTCTTTGCCCCGGCCAAGTTTTTTCTTCGCCTCGGCAAAGTCTGAAATTTCTAACACAAATTTGGGCAAAAAGTTCATTACCTCGACGACAAAATTCCTTTGCCGCGGCAAAGTTTGCAAATGTCAATTTTTCAATCTTTCTCCTTGAAATAAGCAAAACTAAGGGCACAAAAGCATAAATAAGTTATGTACCTCAATGTGGGCATTACAATTCAATCATAGATTATTAGACTAAAAATAAACTAATAAATAGGAAGCATTCTTGAGGTAGTCATACTGCACATGTCATATTTAAGAAGGCATATCTCGAGTTACACACATCGGATTGCTATGATCTTAGTCTTATTTTAAACATTAGAGAAAAGACTACAACTTTTATGTTTAGGTCTCAACCCAGTTCGATAGGTAAGATGCCCAAAAATCACTCAGAAGGTCACGGATTTGACAGGGCAACCTTGGTAACATGCCTACTTTAAGGCTTTTCCATACCTATTTACCTCCACTTACTCCCTAACCTTTCCTAACCATTCTCCCCTGTGAAAACATGTTAAACAATCAATAATAGACTATCAAACTTCAATTTTTGCCTTTCTCTAACCCTTTCTTCATTAGGATTTAGCCAACTCATGCATGCAATTTCTCTTTGGATTTTCATCAAACACTTCATATGCACATGCAACTACCATGTTGGCTACACTTCCACAACTCTCTAATTCAACCAAATTGTGAGCCAAAAACTCACTAAATTTAGTATCAAACCTAGCCAAATTTCTTACTTCTCTATACTCCAACAATTTCATCACAAAATCTTCCACAACTTCACCAAATCATCATATAACCATACACTACTTCTCATGGCTAGAATTTATACATCAATAAACATAAAAAAACAACCCATAATTCTCTCATACTATCACATACAAACATGCAAAAATTCATTCAACACAATTCTTGCTCAAATTAAGGTTCAAATTAGGTTTACTTACCTTGAATATGTGAGATCTCTTCCCTTTTGCTCAAAATCTCTTCCTTTTGGACCTAGATAATATAAAAACCATAAAAATTTAAAACTTTAAAGTTTAATCACACTCTTTTTGCTAGAATCTTACCTTAGGATGCTTTAGGATTGAAAATATATGAAAATCCAAGCCAAATCCTATGATTTCCCTTTGAAATTTAGTGAAGAAAATTGAGACAAAATGGGGAGAAGATGGCGTGAACAAGGGCTGCATTTTAGTTAGGGTTCTTCAAATGAAACCTTATATCAATTAATATAAGCATGTATTCCCATTTTGCCCTTGCACTTTCTATGAAATTCCATCTATGTCCTTTAGTCAATTACTAAAATACCCTCATTTTTATTGTCTTCTTCACATTATTTTGTTTCCTTTCACTTCCACTTTTTCATCTAATTAGGAGTGAAAAGACTATTTTACCCCTATTGAACTTTTAAGGAATTTTCTTCACATTTGTCTAAGGTAACTTCAAGGAAATCTAACAAAGGGTATTAGGGCATAAGTAAAATTACGTACCTTGATGTGGGTGTTACACAGCAACATAATTTTCTCTGAACCAAATACATAAGTTCTGTAATTACGCTTGTAATGATATATGGAACATGATTGGAGGTTGCATGAAAACATTTTTATATTAATTTAACTATATTTCAGTTAAATATTTATGAAAGAATTTATTTAAATTTCGTAACTGATTTGAAAACTCAATCGTACCTCTAATTTAAAATTAAATCAATTATTAAAAATAGAGAAAATTTAAATTTAATCAATATTATTTTAATTAAATTTTTTAATGTAATAATTAATTAAATGGAAACAATTATAAATTGTGTCCCTTAAGCCATCCTATTACTTGATACAATTAACTAGTATACAATCAGTATCCACTTGTTTATTGTGTAAGTTTAAACTATGAAAACTTCAAACAAATATTATATAACATTATTTAATATTATAAGGCGTTCTTGTACTATACAATAATTTACAACAAATATCCTATGTCAACACGATGAACAATGTGATAAACAACATACACACAATAAACCCTTTACAGAGGCATTAGCATGAACGTAGAATTCAATTGAACCCACTCAAACTTTGAAAAATAATTAAAAAAAAAAAAAAAAAAGCTTTATATTTTATAGTATTTATAATTTTGACCTCACTTAAATTTATATTGAACCCACTCAAACTTTATAAAAAAAAAAAAAGCTTTATATTTTATAATATTTATAATTTTGACCCCACTTAAATTCATATATATTGATGCAACCAAAATTTATTGTAAATTTATCAATTTAAATGTTTTGAACAAACTCATTAAAAATCTTGACTACGTCCCTGAGCATTAGTCTAATATATAACATAGATTTTTTTTTTTTTTTTTTTTTTTTTGTTTTCACAAGAAAGAACTAAGCTTTGATCAATATACTTCAGTGGTATGAAATAAGAACCTCGAGTAACCGTTACATATACACTATAATATTGTCTTATTTGCAATGTATTATCGGGCTCATGTATTATAGTAATCAATGTTGTCTCAAATTAAATAGAGTAATTTTTGTAATTCTTATAGCAGGAAGGACACTAGTGCAATTAAGAAAACATATTTATTTCATATAAATATGTTATGTTTAGTATATATTGTGTTGGGTGGTAAATTCATGCAAACTGAGTCAACAACACCTGTCCCTAAAGTGCCTTATCAGTAGGACGCATGTCAACTCCCTAGAAAACAACTTCTTCTAGAAGCCACGAGAAACTTCAAAAGGAAGAAAGCCAACCACCTCCCAAGGCCACATGTCAGTCTACATGTGGAGTCCTTAACCTCTAAGTCTGCAAGTTTTCCTTCAGACCACGTGTTAGCTTGCATGTGGACTATTTCACCCATAAACCAACAAATGCGATGCCACATATCGGGTTGTATGTGAATTACTTCATACCTAAGATCACCCTCGAAAAACTATATAAAGGGGACTCTTATCCCAAATCAAGGATCCAAAATTTCATTTTCTCAATAGCTATAGAGCATTTACCTTTGTTTAGAGAAAATATCTATTGTAAACACGTCTATAAGATAACAATGGATGTAAGAATTGCGTCTTGTATCCGAACCATTTTAAAAACTGCTCTTGCCTACTCTTTTATTAACTTTTATGTACTTTATTTACTTTCACGTACTTTACTGTTATCATGGTTACCCACGGGTTCAGCATCATACTTCACAGTCTTTCACAGATCCCTTGTGCAACCTTCTTTGAAGGCTTGCATGCATACCTCTCGTTGGTGTGAAAATCCGCATCAATATAATCCGCATCAACATATTGGATGGAGTTCATGCGGTTTTGAATATCACAAAGTGATAGAAAATAAAAGAATAAATTTTATCTCATAGTTTACTAGGATTTTAATAACCTTAATACTTTGCAATCACTCTTTAATCGAGAGGTTTAGGCAAATTCATGACTGTTCTAATTCTAAAATGATCAAGGATTGATATTTGTAAACGACCTAAAGCAGTTTGAGGGTAAGCTGAGAAGATTGTCCAAAGACTTCAAGGCTTATATTTAAGAATTAATTTGAGTAATTAAACTGGTTCGTTAATCCTATACTTCTAGGGATTGATCACCTCTCATTAATGTAGAAAGGTTTTTATTGAACCACGTCTGGTTATCTTGTCAGTGATTGATTTTAATTTATTTTTCTGCTTAATGTATAGCATCTCACAGACCTTATTCCAAGGTAGTTTTCCCTAACACATACAGGAACAGACAAATCACTCTTTCTTGCATGTAGAGGAAACGCTTATTGAAAGTTAAAATAAGGGTTAATAACAATAATCCTCCTTAGGTATAATTAACAAACAAAAATCCTTATTAGTTAAAGAAATAGCAGAAATCCACGTACTGTTAATTTTTTGGTGTTAAAGTAAACGGAGTAGGGGTATTTAACTAAATATTAATTCACCTATATGTTATAGCCTCTAACGGTATATTAACAGCTAACTAATGACCAAGATTTCTGTTATTTCTGAAATCTCGAAGTTACTTTTATGATTTGAATAAAACTTACGGAAAACCCCTTAAAATTAAATGAACATAACGTATAGCCTCTTGTTAAGTTGAAGACATGAAACGGTGTAGTTTTGGCCATAAGTTGTGCAACATCGTTTTGGGAGATGCTGAAGTGAATCCTGGTCATTGATTAATCTGACTTCAGATCCAATGGCTGAAGATCAACTCTTAGTCAATGGTATATAAAGGAGTAAATATTGGGAAATTGGCAAAGTTGTTCTTCGTGTTTGGTAGAGTGATTTTGTTAGGGTTCAAACATTCAATCTTTGTAATCTTGGGTGAGTGAGTGATTGGTTTTCATTCAGGTGAGAGGGGTTTTGCTCTCAAGTTCTTAGGGAATCTGATAGTGTTCTCTAGATACATTAAGAGTAAGATTGGGTTGTATTTTGAGTGATTGATCTTCGGATCTGTGGTGTAAACTCTTGAATATATTGATTAGTGTAATGGGCTCTTCTGATTCCGGAGCTCAACGTGGACGTAGCCTATCCAATCTTGGATAGGTGAACCACAGTAAATCTGTGTGTATTGCTATGGTTTGTTATTGTGTGATTTTTATCTTGATTGTGTGTTAAAGATTAGGAAGATTTTCATAACAGTGGTATCAGAGCTTTGGAGATAGGATCTTGTTTGATTTCTGAGTGACAAATTTGTTCAATTGAAAGTTTCGAGAAACCTAGGTTTGTGAACAATTTGGGGCTTTTGTGTCTAGGCGTCTCCTTAGCACTCCAGGGTTTCCAAATCATAAAATCAAAGGTGAAATTCATTGATTTGATCCGTTCTTGGAAGTCTAGATTTTCGTTGGGGATATTGAGTTAGAAATCAGAATTGAACCTTTAGGGATCAATTAGAGTGAATCTTGAAGTTTCTTTAATAAACACACAATGTCTACAACTACTAGAATGGAGATTACCCAATACAATGGGAAAATTGACTTCAGTAGTTGGAAGAAAAAGATGAAGGCACTGCTCTCCCACAACAAGGTGGCTCTGGCTCTGGAGAAGAACGCCGAGAAGTGGCCTGAGGATAAGCTGAAGAAAAAGGCAGAAATCGATGAAGAGGTGTACAACCTAATCATCATGAACTTGGCAGACAATGTCTTGCGGAAGGTAGATGGCCTAGAGACTCCTTTGGCCTTATGGGGTAAACTCGAATCACTTTACGCTTTATAATCTGCACCAAATCTTGCATTTTTAAAGGGTGTATTGTTTTCATATAAGATGGATAGTTCTAAGTCTATAGAAAACTGTTGGAGTTAAGTGAACTCTATTGAATGTTAGATAACCATTTTAAAGTACAGCGGAATATTTACCAAGTAGATTAAGACATTTTTAGTTTAACCACATCAAACACAAGTGCAGAAAGTAAAGAACACAGCCATATACTGTTAGGAAACGACCCGGTTGCGCAGCGGAAAACAAAAATTTTACAACCACGGATCGTTCCTTAGAACCCAAAATCAAGGCATAGATTTTACAATTTATGCATAATTAGAATCTGCAGAAAAATATAAATCCAAAGGTTTAGATTCATACCCACGTTTGGAGGCTCCACCAATGTTGTCTCTGAATGTGTTTGCTACCGATCCAAGTGTAGGATCGAACCGTAGAGGTCCACACGAAGACAATCAACAAGAACCAAGGAGGGATTTGCTAGATCCTCCTTGGCCTTAAAAATCAAGAAGAAAAAATCAGTATTTGATTTTTCAATCAAAAGATGAAAGTGGCGTGGGAATGAGTGTCAAAGGGGCTGCTGTGTGTGTTTGTTTTAAAGGCAAAAATTAATTCACAAATCACACAAATACTATTCCTTTTATAGGCAAACCAAGTTGCCCTATTCCCACATGGAATGGGCTTGGGCTCCAACCCAAACACCCCATGTTGCCAAACACTCCCAATTTGATATTTTAATTTAATTCATCATTATCTTAATTAAAATCAATTAATATTTAATTAACATTTAATCAATAATGATGATTTAATTAAATATGTGCGAACACACATTTAACCGTAATTTCACTTATTTAATTTCTTTAACAAATTAAATAAAAAGGCTACGACCTCAGCAAATTTAATTGCATTGTGAAATTACCAAAATACCCCTTCGCCCAAAAAAGACGAAAACGCCCTTCTTTCTTCTTGGCTCTTAAATTATCTTCTATGTGTGTGACCCATAGGCTCCTCATCATACCGGTAGTGTATAGTATCGAGATTAACACCAATTAATCGTCTCACTAATACCACAGACCAAGATTGGCCCCTAGCAAGGCATCATGGCCACCCGATAGATTCGGATTCAGCAAAGTAGCTACCTGTCAACGATATGGTTACCGTACAATACGATCCTTTCATCATTCGTTATCTCGACGAGACGAAGGCATAGAAATAGTGTCAACCTTCGGTTACTCTCGATATTATATATATTCGCTTTACGGACCAATGACCCGTATTATAATTTGGATAGAGCAACAACTCAATCCCACCGTGGCCCATGATTTTAGTGTCATTACCATATACCGAATTGCGCCGTGAGAATAACTTCTCCCGTGCCGGGAGTGATGAATCCTTTGTCAATCCACCATAGTCTTGATACACTCCTTGATATAGCCAATCACCACCGTCTTGTGACTCTGAATAGAAGCTGCGTTAGGCTAGTATCAAAGCGTACCAATCGGTGCACAAGGCACTCCGGTGATCTCAAGTCCAAGGATCACATGCACCACCATTCGTTAGAGGATTTGTTCCATAGACACTGGGGTTACCATCCATATGGAATCCTCTGGTGGGTCAGTCCAGTGAACTTGCTGCGGTATATCCGCCTACAACAAGCACCCATGTGTTGCACCAGGTTGTCACCAAACAACCTTGACAAGTGAGATCGCCATCCGCCTTTCGGACGGAGGTCGTTCAACACTATGATAGCCTTACCGTATTATCGTGCCCTTACTTGAGAATATGGGGCTACACGGACGTTTCTAGAATGGCCACCATATGTGCTCATAGGGTTCTCACTATCAAGATTTGAAACACTTGATACCCTCGTCACGGTTCTACCATTCTAAGGACATATATCAATACATATTGCAATAATAATGATTTACGCGATATAGAATAAAAATGCCTTTTATTATTGATTAATGAACATTATTACAAAGAGTCAATTCCACAATAATTGATTGGCTCTAGGGCATCTACTCTAACAATCTCCCACTTGCACTATAGCCAATCATTCATGTGTTTAATACCAAATGATTTCAAGTGCCTTTCATGCTTCTGCTGCGACAGAGGCTTTGTAAGTGGATCTGCGAGATTTTCGTCAGTATGCACTTTACTAATCTACACGTCTTTCCTCTCAACTATCTCTCTGATGAGATGGAATCGTCTGAGTATGTGTCTGGACTTCTGATGAGACCGTGGTTCCCTAGCTTGAGCAATTGCTCCATTGTTGTCACAATAGATGTCTATAGGATCAACAATCGTAGGAACCACACCAAGTTCAGTGACGAACTTCTTAATCCAGATTGCCTCCTTGGCCGCATCTGACAATGCAATATACTCAGCCTCCATTGTAGAGTCCGCTATAGTGCTTTGCTTGGAGCTCTTCCAGCTCACTGCCCCACCATTGAGACAAAATACAAACCCTGATTGCGATCGATAATCGTCTTTATTCGTTTGGAAACTAGCATCACTGTATCCTCTTACAGTGAGCTCATCTTCCCCTCCATAAACCAAGAACATATCCTTAGTCCTCTTCAAGTACTTAAGAATGTTCTTGACAGCCATCCAGTGACGCTCACCTGGATCCGATTGATATCTGCTACAAGTGCTCAAAGCACATGAGACATCAATCCGAGTACATAGCATGGCATACATGATGGATCCAATTGCTGATGCATATGGGATCCTCTTCATCCTATCTCTCATCTTGCGTTTTAGGACACAATTCCTTAGAGAGATAAACACCATGTGACATCGGAAGAAATCCTTTCTTGGATTCTTCCATACTGAATCGTTTCAGTACTTTGTCAATATATGCACTCTGACTTAGGCCAAGCAACCTACGTGATCTATCACGATAGATCTTTATACCAAGGATGTAGGCTGCTTCCCCTAAGTCTTTCATGGAGAAGCACTTGGATAACCAAGTCTTTACCGACTGCAAGTTCGGTATATCATTCCCGATCAGAAGTATGTCATCGACATACAACACTAGGAATGCTACTGCGCTCCCACTCACTTTCTTGTAAACACAGGGCTCATCTTCATTTTTGATAAAACCGAATTCTTTTACGGCCTCATCAAAACGAATGTTCCAGCTCCTTGAAGCTTGCTTGAGACCATAAATGGATCTCTGCAACTTGCATACCTTATTAGCTTGACTATCAAGAACGAAACCATCAGGTTGTGTCATATACACATCCTCCTCAAGGTTTCCGTTCAGGAAAGCAGTTTTGACATCCATTTGCCAAATCTCATAGTCATGATATGCGCAATTGCAAGCATAATCCGGATGGATTTAATCATGGCAACCGGCGAAAAGGTTTCTTCATAGTCAATGCCATGAATTTGTTTGAAACCTTTGGCAACCAGCCGTGCTTTATAGGTATGCACGTTGCCATCCATGTCAGTCTTCTTCTTGAAGACCCATTTACACCCTATAGGTTTTACCCCTTCAGGTGGTTCCACCAGAGACCACACTTGGTTCTGGTACATGGAGTCCATCTCAGATTTCATGGCTTCAAGCCATTTAATGGAATCTGGATCCGATATAGCGTCTTCGTAGGTTCTGGGTTCATCGTCTTGATAGACTAGTACGTCACCATGTTGAGTCACGAGATAACCGTATCTCTCGGGCTCATGGCGTACTCTCCCAGATCTACGTAGCTCCTGTGCTACCTGAGGCGGTTCACTTTGATCCACAATTTGTGGAGTAACCTCCTCATGATGCTCAACCACTCCTTGTGGCACATCATCCCGTCCTTCGTCTAGTATATCTTGTGGTTCTAGAACTTCATCGAGTTCTACTTTTCTCCCACTAGTACTTCTTAGAAAATGTTCCTTTTCTAGGAAGACACCAGATCGAGCAACAAAGATTTTGCGCTCTTAGGGTTGTAGAAATGGTATCCTTTGGTCTCCTTTGGATACCCCACAAATATACATTTACAGGGATTTTGGGAGGGTTTCCCTTTACTTGTTCAAGTCAATTTCTTAACATAAGCTTCGCAACCCCAAATCCTTAGATAAGACAAGTTGGGCTTTCGCCCAATCCATAGCTCATATGGAGTCTTATCTACAGACTTTGACGGCACACGGTTTAAAACGTGAGTCGCAGCTCTGTAACATAACCCCTCTAACGATGCAGGGTAAATCACTAAAACTCATCATGGACCTAACCATGTCAAGTAAGGTCCTATTCCTCCTTTCGACACTCCATTGTGTTGGGGTGTATAAGGAGGGTGAGTTGTGATACTATCCCACATTCCTTCAGTACTGAAAACCCAAAACCCCGAGCTTAAGTATTCACCTCCTCGATCCGACCGAAGAGCTTTAATACTTTTGCCCAACATATTCGTACTTCATTCCCTGAATTCCTTGAATTTATCAAAGGCTTCAGATTTATGTCTCATAAGGTAGACATAACCATATCTACTGAAATCATCAGTAAATGTGATGAAGTATGAATATCCACCTCTGGCTTCAACTGTTAGTGGACCACATACATCACTATGGATGATGCCTAATAGTTCAAGAGCCCTCTTTCACCTTTTCCCCGTGAAAGGAGACTTGGTCATCTTGCCTAAAAGGCATGACTCGCATACCTCAAATGACTGAAAGTCAAAAGGGGCCAAAACTCCATCCCTTTGAAGTTTTGCAATGCGAGTCTTATTAACATGACACAATCTACAATGCCAGAGATATGTTTGGTTTTGATCGCTATGTTTAGCTTTCTTGGTTTCAATATTGAGAATATCTTTATTGCTTAAATCAAGAACATATAATCCATTATATAACCTTGCAATTCCAAATAGAATACCATTCAAACTAAAGGACAACAATCCATTAGATATCTCAAAATGATACCCCATATTATCCAAAACGGATATGAAATAATATTTCTAGAAATAGAAGGTACGTGATAACTTGCTTATGTAGTTCCAACAATAAGCCCGTAGGCAAAGATAAACAATAAGTCCCTACACTAATGCAGCCACATGTGCTCCATTTCCAACTCGTAGGTCCACCTCTCCCTTGGCGAGCACTCTACTCGCCTTAGTCCCACGTACATCGGTACAAATGTGAGTACCACATCCCGTGTCCATGACCCAAGATGTTGAGGGAGAGAAGTTAATCTCAATCATGAAAGTACCAAGTCGTAGCCTCTGACTTCTTCTTACTTGCGAGGAAAGCCTTGCAGTGTTTCCTCCAGTGGCCAGGCTTGCCACAAAAGAAGCAGACTACCTTGCCCTTTCCTATGCCACTCTCAGGCCCAAGAGCAACCTGTCCTTTGGGCTTGGGCTTGGGTTTGGCCTTGGCCTTACCTACCCTTGCCGTTACCCTTTCCCTTTGCTTTACGGGCAAGAACCAAGAACCAAGAAATGAGGCTTGGACTTTTTCAAGTCCCTGCTCTGATCCTTAGCATGTTCAGAAGTTCTGACAGGGTTTTCTCCATCGTGTTCATATTGAATTCATTATGAACGGAGCATATGAGTCAGGCAAGGATTGCAGAATTAAATCCATTTTTAATTCTGCATCCAAGCCACATCCCAAAGTCTCAAGCCTCTCAATGTGCTCGATCATCTTGAGCACATGAGGACCAACTTGGGCACCCTCGGCGACGACTCCCCAAACAGGTGCTTTCGACACCTTGTACCTCTCATGTCGAGCATTTGTTTCATAAAGCTCCTTGAGGTGTAGAATTATGGAAGAAGCATCCATATTCTCATGCTGCTTTTGCAGCATTGGTGTCATCGATGCTAACATCAAGCATTGTACGCTATCAGCATCATCAAGGAACTTTTGATAAGTATCCTTAACTTCCTGAGTGGCATCAGGGGATCGGGCTCGACCATGTATGGCTTTTCAAGGATATACAATTTCTTTTCGACTTAAGTATGATCCGTAGATTACGATACCGACGAGAAATTGGATCCATCCAACCCTGTTTTCTTTTTCGATTATCGGTCGCAGGTTCATAATACTCATTTTCGGTGAATCTACAATTGCAGAAAAGATAAAGTTATTATAAAGTTCATTATTATTTAATATGGTCTTTTATTAAACAATGCTCCCACTATTTTACTCAAGCCAATAGCCCTCACTATTAACTCGGGAAAGCCCGTTGGCTTTCCTAGTGGACCGAGATCCTATCCTGCCCATTTCAAACCTTCGCTTTGGCGAACAAGCCAAAATGGGTTGATTTGGTAGGCCAACAAACTTAATCCACACCAATTGATAGCTCCCACTATCAACCTCAAATGTGAAAAAGCCAACAAGCCAATCACACAATTCAATGGCTCCAACCATTGTCCTCAAGTGTGATTCTCAGTATCAGTAGAGTGGACACTACATGTCACCACATACACATAATATGTGTACTGCTCTACTATGCCTATGACGCGTTTATCAACCTTCGCTTTGGCGAACAAGCAAAACCGTCATTTTAAGTCCACCCATCACCATTAAGGAAAACTCCAATGAATTTTAACCTCCCACTGGTAGAAGTGTACCCTTCGCTTTGGCGAACAAGGTTTCGGACGACTGGGTTTGATTAAAACCATGGTGATGGAAGGCATTCGTGACTTAATATTCTTAGTTGAGGGGTTTGTTATTTAATGTCTCATCGATTATTATCTTTGTTAGAATGACATTGTTTGGCATGTTATTCAACATTCAACCTTAGCATGCATTCTAAACAAAATATTAAACGTGCCGGTACATGGCCTAACTAAAACCGATCTCCTCGAGCCTAGAGGGATCGGTGGGTCACCTAGGGATCCTGTAACAAATATCTTGAGTCTTCAAGTATGGTTGCCTCGTCCTTCGCTTTGTCTCCAGGTACATTACAAAAACATCATTCTAAATTTACAATAAAATTAATATTAAACTAATTTTACATCAACAAATTTAGAAACCTCGATTTACATTCGAGGGGAATGAGATGAGAAAAGAATGTACATTAAGAAGAAGGGAGAAGGCAGGACACGCAGGCCCTATTTAAAATATTACAGCCATACATACCCAAAATAATTTAAAACATTCACCCTTAGGTCTAAGGCTCATGTACCGCGCACCATGCAATATACAAACAAGTACAAAGCATACATTTCAAAAACAATCAATTTTTGAATTGGGTGGGTTAATTAATTAATTACCCTCTTAAATGTGCAGAATGTACATTGGCTTTATAGGTTATTAAAACTGCAGATTAGTCCCTTTCAGGAAAAATACAAAATGGGAAAACTACATCCTTCGCCGCGACGAAGGTTTTATCTTCGCGAGGATTTACAGTATGCATTTCGCTCTGGCATACTTCGCCGCGGCGAAGGTTTTATCTTCGCCGCGGCGAGGATTTAAATTAGGTCTAGCCGCCACATATTTCGCCGCGGCGAAGGTTTTATCTTCGCCGTGGCGAAACTGTCCAGAGGCTCCTCGCCGCGGCGAAACCTGGAAATCCCCAATTCCTACAGTTCGCGTTTTTGCAGTTTTTTGTGTATAAACACTAATCCAAATCAAATCAAACGCACATACGTTCAACCAGGATATTAACCAACCAATATAACATTCATCAACACATTATTAAACCAGTTTATCATTTGAATCACTCATTAAATCATGGATTTCTGATTTTCTGATTTTTTCAAAAAGCTGGGTTTTTTCATGGCGAGATTCATCAAGGCAGCATGTTATCAACAAATACATGTATCAACCATTCAACAATTGTAAATCTAGTACCCCAGGCTCTGATACCACTATGAGGAAACGACCCGGTTGCGCAGCGGAAAACAAAAATTTTACAACCACGGATCGTTCCTTAGAACCCAAAATCAAGGCATAGATTTTACAATTTATGCATAATTAGAATCTGCAGAAAAATATAAATCCAAAGGTTTAGATTCATACCCACGTTTGGAGGCTCCACCAATGTTGTCTCTGAATGTGTTTGCTACCGATCCAAGTGTAGGATCGAACCGTAGAGGTCCACACGAAGACAATCAACAAGAACCAATGAGGGATTTGCTAGATCCTCCTTGGCCTTAAGAAATCAAGAAGAAAAATCAGTATTTGATTTTTCAATCAAAAGATGAAAGTGGCGTGGGAATGAGTGTCAAAGGGGCTGCTGTGTGTGTTTGTTTTAAAGGCAAAAATTAATTCACAAATCACACAAATACTATTCCTTTTATAGGCAAACCAAGTTGCCCTATTCCCACATGGAATGGGCTTGGGCTCCAACCCAAACACCCCATGTTGCCAAACACTCCCAATTTGATATTTTAATTTAATTCATCATTATCTTAATTAAAATCAATTAATATTTAATTAACATTTAATCAATAATGATGATTTAATTAAATATGTGCGAACACACATTTAACCGTAATTTCACTTATTTAATTTCTTTAACAAATTAAATAAAAAAGGCTACGACCTCAGCAAATTTAATTGCATTGTGAAATTACCAAAATACCCCTTCGCCCAAAAAGACGAAAACGCCCTTCTTTCTTCTTGGCTCTTAAATTATCTTCTATGTGTGTGACCCATAGGCTCCTCATCATACCGGTAGTGTATAGTATCGGGATTAACACCAATTAATCGTCTCATTAATACACAGACCAAGATTGGCCCCTAGCAAGGCATCATGGCCACCCGATAGATTCGGATTCAGCAAAGTAGCTACCTGTCAACGATATGGTTACCGTACAATACGATCCTTTCATCATTCGTTATCTCGACGAGACGAAGGCATAGAAATAGTGTCAACCTTCGGTTACTCTCGATATTATATATATTCGCCCGGACCAATGACCCGTATTATAACTGGATAGAGCAACAACTCAATCCCACCTGTGGGCCACGCTTTTAGTGTCATTACCATATACCGAATTGCGCCGTGAGATAACTTCTCCCGCACTGGGAGTGATGAATCCTTTGTCAATCCACCATAGTCTTGATACACTCCTTGATATAGCCAATCACCACCGTCTGCGACTACGAATAGAAGCTGCGTTAGGCTAGTATCAAAGCTGTCCAATCGGTGCACAAGGCACTCCGGTGATCTCAAGTCCAAGGATCACATGCACCACCATTCGTTAGAGGATTTGTTCCATAGACACCGGGGTTACCATCCATATGGAATCCTCTCGGTGGGTCACCCAGTGAACTTGCCGCGGTATATCCGCCTACAACAAGCACCCATGTGTTGCACCAGTTGTCACCAAACAACCTTGACAAGTGAGATCGCCACCGCCTTTCGACAGGTCGTTCAACACTATGATAGCCTTACCGTATTATCTCGTGCCCTTACTTGAATAATACTGGGGCTCTGGGACGTTCTAGAATGGCCACCATATGTGCTCATAGGGTTCTCACTATCAAGATTTGAAACACTTGATACCCTCGTCACGGTTCTACCATTCTAAGGACATATATCAATACATATTGCAATAATAATGATTTACGCGATATAGAATAAAAATGCCTTTTATTATTGATTAATGAACATTATTACAAAGAGTCAATTCCACAATAATTGATTGGCTCTAGGGCATCTACTCTAACATATACATGGTTCCGCTAAATCCACTTTTAGCCTACATCCATGGGACCTTGTCCAGATCAAAGCAATCCACTAAGTCAAACACACATTACAAGGTAACGTTCAAAGTTGATCTAAGTTACAGTAAAAAGAACTCCCTGTTCAACTTTACAATTAGCACCACACTCTGAATCCTTAACATGTAGCAACTCTTGGATCTTCTTCACATCGGGAACACACCCGAGAATAGCTTGTGAACCACCAAGCTTCAAGTGCTGAAGCAGCGCACCAGCATCAGCAAAGGAACCACGTTCCAACAACCATCAAGTCTATGTTTGATATGGTGAGGATTTGGCACACAATGGAATTGAACCTTGAACCTTAAGAGAAAGAATACTCAAAGAAATTCAGAGCAAAATGAAACAAAATGTCAAAATGTTAGATTCATACACGCAAGAAAGAAGATTATATAATGAAGGGTTTCTTGCTCAACAATATAGTGCCAAGTCAGCCAACAAGGGACTTACCAATGTTTGTCCAAATAAGGAAAATATTCCTTCTTTTGGTTTGGACCACAAAACAAATCGGGAAAGATAACTTTATTCCCTATGACCACTTAAGGATATTATAACATATGTAAAAAGGTCTTAAAAAGCAAGAGATAAAGATAAACAATATCTTTTTCACTTTATCAGACATGTAACTCGTGGTGGGTTACAAATATCTGAAGCGAGAGTGTAAGCACAAACCGTTGTGCACACACACTTGAAACGAAACAAGCCAAAACACAAGTCTAACAATCAACATGCACATAGAACTAATGTGCAAACACACGACAAAGGAAACAAGCCAAATCACAAGATTAGCAACCAGTATGCACACATAATTGTTGTGCACACACAACTCATAAGTTTGACAATATGAATATTCCATTTCTCCCCCTTTGTCAAACTTATGAACAAAGAATATACTAAAAAAGATCAAAAGCAAATCTATTTCAATCAACCAATCAATCTTGCAGATTTGCAAAACAAACATTCAAACAAAAAGAACCAACAACACAAATGCGAACTCAAGATTAGTTAAAAAGTATCAAGATAAACTAACTAACTAAGTTCTGCAGAAACATAACACAAACAATAAAACAAAAATAACAAACGCTCCCATGGAGAGATATAATAGTTCAAAGTTTAGTAGTTTAGCCAAAAAAAAAAAAAAAAAAATTTGATGTCAGTCCCCTATGCTTCTTACTCCCCCTCTTTGTTCATAAGTCTTGAGGATTTTCGAGAGGGTAGAGAAGAGCGACCAGCTTCCCTCTTCGTTTTGTGTTTTGGAGGGGCAGTGATGGTGACATGAGAGTCCTCCACTTGAACTTTTGGAACCGTAGCAGAGGAGGTGTCAGCAGCTTCATCTTGAATTGGAGGGGCATCATTAGTGCGCACATGGGAATCTGTTTGAGCAGCTGCATTTTCAGGAGCTTTTTCTGGTTTATCAACAAGTCCTTGGTCATCCTCATCACCAGATTTTTCTTATTTCCACACGAGCAGTGTCTTCTTCATCTTTATGAGTTGTTTACTCTTCTTCAACTTCACGATCAGCGTATTCTTCATCTTGAATTTTAGCCGTAGCATCTTTAGCAGGCATGGTAGGAGCAGGAGTGATAGTAGGAGCAACTGGAGGAGCAAGAGGTACCACATTCTGATCAGCAGGTTCTATCAGAATAGACTTCTTTTTCTTCTTTTGCTTCTTCTTCAAATCAGCCTCCATTTTGTCCATCCGTGAACAAAGAGAAATGTGAATTTCCTTCACATATTGAAGGATAGAATCCATTGAAATTTCCAGGTCCTGCATGGCAACAAAAAGCTTGGACTGCCAAGTGATAGTCCTAGTTTGATCAATCGATGAAGATGAGGGCAAGTTCCTTGTAGGTTGTCTAAAAGACTTCTTGGTGACAATCTTCAAAACATGTTCCACTTCATAGGATTTAGGCTTGTAAGTGGAAATGATCTTGTAGATTAAAGAAGGAAAACACAAAATCTACAAAGAATGAGTTGATTGCACTGTAATTCAAACAATAGTAAAAATCAACTCAGCCAAATCAATCTTTTTCCTTTGATCAATTCCATAAAGGAGTTGTGCTCGTTCTGGTCTAACAGTTGAATTGTGCATAGAAGGAGATCAATTTGTCAATGAGATTTTAAATAACAGTTTGTAAAACGGTGTGAGCACACCAGGCTGAAGAACACTAGTTCTCAACCAAACAACAATTGAACCACCAGTTATCACTTTGACAATTTTGTCTAAGTCTAAACTCTTCAAATCAAAGTTCTTTTTGCTCTTCTTCAAACCAAGAGCATCCCTAACAAACTCTATCATTGTGCTTATTTGAATTTGGTTCAGCATTGTCTAAGCCAAAATTGGCATAAAACTCTTGAATAAGAGTTTGGACAGGGGCAATCAAACCAATGATAGTTCCAAACCAATTCTTTTCCTTCATCAATGCATGGAATTCATCAAAGTCTTCTAGCCTAACATTTGCTTCTCTCACAATTGTCTTCTTGACAATGTGGCTCCTAAATCTAATCTCAACAGCAAGTAAAACAAAAGGAGAGATTTTATAAGTCAAAGGCTCTTCCATAATAGCTTTTCCTTTCTTTTTCACCAACTCTGCTAGAGTCAGAGGCTTTGAAGGCATGGCTTTTGAAGAACCTTCCTTTTTCAATTTTGGAGTAGCTATCGGAGTGTTGTCTGAGGCGTTGTCGGACGTCGAAGAGGATTTTTTAGGCGACTTCTTAGGTGAGGCAGACATAAACTCCTTCTGTGAGCGCACGGAGTCCTAATTATCATTGGAAACAGGGGAAGAAATAGGTAAGGATGAACAGCTGCTCTCTTCCTCATAGGACTTTTGGAGTCATAGAATCAGACTCCGGTGGCGTTTTCTCCTTCATCGCTTGTTTCTTACTTGATTTCTTCAGGTCTTGAAATCTCTTCTTGAGTGATTCCTCCATGGCCTTTCTTTTCAGGTTCTCAATAGCTTTCTTTCTTGAATCCATGTGAGAAAACAAAGAAAAATCAGTAAAATTTTGAGAGAAAAAATATTGTGAGGAACAGAGAAAACAGTAAGCGCTATTAGGGTTTTAGAAAATGAAGACTAACACAACAAAGATTAGGACAACACATTTATGGCAAGCGGCGATTCTAAGGCGCTAAAAAAAACATTATACCAAAAATAGAACTCTATCCTAAATGAGAGTACATATGCAATCGTGTGAGCACACAACATCCCAAAAGAACATCCTAAATTTTCAAAAGACTAGACTTTATTGGAACAAATTTTTAACAGCATAAAATTAAATTATGAAATACTTCACATAAATTTTTTAGGGTCAAGACAGTCAATCTGTGCAATTCATACTAATAAATCAAAATTTTCAATCTTAAAAAAGCACAAAACTCATACAGAAGTTGTCAACATAATGCAATCAAAACAACACTTCCTCAATCACAAACAAGTAAAATAAATTTCCAAGAGCTTGTCTTAGTGTGTGATAGTGTCCTCAAGGGGGTAAAAGGACACAATGGTCAATTTTAAATTTTTGCAAGAGAAGCTCCCCTTTCCCTCATGCCCAACTATATTTTGCATTTTTCTTTTTCAGCATCGAAAAAAATAAAGATTTTTCTTTTCATTTTGATTAAAGGGCAAGTAACTCTCATAAACATAACCAAAATGTAGCTTTCACACTTGCAAGAAGATAGTCCTTTTAATGGTAGATTTTCCAAAATATAGGGGTCTCTACAAATCATAAAATTACTCAAAACAACTTTCACACTTCATGCAAGGTAGCTCTTTCATGATGGTGACAAGAATGGACAATCAACTCATGATGCAATAAGGTCATGTTAGAGAGCGTCTCAGTGGACACAACATACCCGAGTTAGCACACAGATAAGAGAAAATGAATGACAATTAGAGTGCTAGCACAAATTAAGGAGTCTTGACAAACAAAAATAAAAGTAGCATGTTCATGCTTTATTCATCAATTGAAAGGTAAAAACTATTCAAGTTGAAGTAGTCCAATGGACTTCCTTAAGAAAACAAAAGTATCATAGTCAAGTGCTTTTGTAAATCAATCAACCAATTGGGATTTTGTGTTCACATGAGCAAGTGCAATGATGTTCTCCTCAACTAACTCTCTAATGAAATGATGTCTTATGTCAATGTGCTTAGTCCTAGAATGTTGAACTGGATTTTTAGAGATGTTGATGGCAGATGTTAATGGCACTCGTGTTATCACAAAAAATAGTCACATAATCTTGATCAACACCATAATCATTCAACATTTGCTTTAACCATAAAATTTGAGTGCAACAACTCCTTGCGGCAATGTACTCAGCCTTGGCAATGGATAAGGAGACTGCATTTTGCTTCTTGCTATACCATGTGACAAGGTTGTTTTCAAGATAGAAACATCCACCCGAAGTACTCTTTCTATCATCCAAACTTTTTGGCCAATCCGCATCACTATATCTAACTAAACAATTGTTAGAATCAAATGAGTACCAAAGACCAAAATCACATGTACCTGAAACATATTTCATGATTCTTTTCATTACATTC
Source organism: Pistacia integerrima (assembly GCA_026225825.1). Lineage (NCBI taxonomy): Eukaryota > Viridiplantae > Streptophyta > Magnoliopsida > Sapindales > Anacardiaceae > Pistacia > Pistacia integerrima. The sequence goes on along the minus strand of CM047749.1, from coordinate 33,178,967 downwards.
AGGTGCAACTTAGAAGGGTTAGCTTGAAACCTAGCACAACACCAACACTAAAACAAATATCAGGCCGACTTGTAGTTAAGTAAAGAAGACTTCCTATCATGCTTCGGTACATCTTATCGTCTACCTTTTTACCATGTTCATCTTTGGACAGTTTAAGGGTAGCACTCATAGGGGTTCTAACATGCTTTGCATTCTCTAGACAAAATCTTTTCAACATGTTTCTAGCATACTTTCATTGGGAAACAAACATGCCATCATCCGTTTGTTTAATTTGAAGTCCAAGAAACATATTCAATTCCCCTACCATACTCATCTCAAACTCATCATCAATCTAATGAATTCAAGTGCATGTGAATGAGAAGTAGAACCAAACACAATACCATCAACATAAATATGTGCACACATGATTTCATTGTTAGCATGCTTGATAAAAAGGGTTTTGTCGGCATTACCTTGTTCATAGTTATGCTCAAGAAGGAAAGTTGTCAACCTTTCATACCAGACCCGTGGGGCTTGTTTCAAACCATAAAGAGTTTTCTTCAATCTGAATACATGATCAGGTTTGTGGGAGTCTTGAAAGCCAATCGGTTGTTCAACATATACTTCTTCAGTGAGCATTCTATTCAAGAAGGCGCTTTTGACATCCATTTGGAACAATTTGATCTTGAGGCAGTAGGCAATATAAAGCAGCAACCGGATTGATCCAATCAAGCAACAGGTGCAAAGGTTTCATCAAAGTCGATTCCCTCAACTTGAGTATATCCTTGAGCTACAAGCCTAGCTTTGTTCTTGACAACATTACCAAACTTATCAGATTTATTTTTGAAAAACCATTTGGTACATATTATGTTGATTCCCTCTGGTCTTGGCACAAGTGTGCACACATCATTCCTTTCGAATTGTTCTAGTTCTTCTTGCATGGCCTCAATCTAATTTTCATCTTCCAAAGCTTGTTTGGCATTCTTCGATTCTGCAAGAGACACATAACAAATATGGTTAATTTCATTTTGTCTTCTCCTTCTTGTAACCATTCCCTCATTTGGATCTCTAATCACGGTTGAAGATGGATGAGCTTTTTGAACCCATGTTGGTGGATCTTTTCTTCTTTGGTTTCTCTTTTGAATGCTTTCATCAGAAAGATCAACAACCAGCTCTATCCCTTCATTTTGCAATGATGAATCAGCAGATGATTCATTACATGGAGCCAATCATGTTGCTGTAGCACCGGAAGTAGGTGACAACACATTTGAAGAAGGTTTAGGTTCAAAAGATTCAGTAGTATTCACACCATCTTGTACGGGCACATGAGGAACATATATGTCTTGAATTTCAAATTCTTGAGAATATTCTAAAAAATCTTCTGTATCAATGAACACAACATTAATGGATTCTAAGACTTTTTCAGAATGCATATTATCGATCCTAGATGCATGGCCATTGGAAGAATATCCAATAAAAACTCCTTCATCGCTCCTAGAATCAAACTTACCTAAATTCTCTTTATCATTCAAGATTTAACATTTGCATCCAAAGACATGAAAATTAGAGAGATCAAGTTTCTTACCTTTCCACAACTCAGAGGGAGTTTGAACAGTACATTTTCTAAGGTAAACTCTGTTGGAAATATGACATGCTGTGTTAATGGCTTCTGCCCAAAGTCTTGTAGGAAGCTTTTTGACATTAAGCAACACCCGAGCCATCTCTTGAAGTACTCTGTTTTTTCTTTCCACAACACCATTTTGTTGAGGTGTTTTTGGTGCTGAAAATTCATGGAATATGCCTTGCACATTACAAAAATTTGTGAAATCGGCATTCTCAAATTCCTTTCCATGGTCACTCCTAATTCTCACAATTTTTGTAGCTTTAGAACTTTCTCAACAAGCAACCTTTTCGCCAACTTTTGAAATGCATTGAAAGAATCAGATTCTCACGCAAAAAATCAACCCAAGCTTACCTTGAAAAATCATCAACACAAATAAACACATACGTTTTACCTCCCAAACTCTCAGTTTGCATAGGACCCATTAGATCCATATGGAGCAATTCCAAAACTCATGAGGTATTGAGATTAGACAAAGCTTTATGAGATATCCTGGTTTGCTTACCTTGGTGACATGGACTACACATATTACCTTTTGGAAGTTCAAGTTTTGGTAGTCCTTTAACCATTTCCTTCTTTGAAAGTCTCACCAAGTCCTTGAAGTTCATGTAACCAAGTTTCTCATACCACAAGTTAGTGGAATTTGTTTTTGAACTGAAACATGACACATAGTTAGAAAGTAAGTAACGATTGTCATTTGACCTCTTTCCCTCAAGTAGAGAAACACCTTTACCATTCAAGATTTGACATTTGTCCTTTGAGAAATGAACCATGAAATCTTTATCACAAATTTGGCTAATACTAATCAAATTAGCTTTCAAACTATCAACAAGTAAGACATCTTTCAAAACAAGAAAATCAGGAAGCACAATTGACCCTTTGCCAAGAATTTTACCTTTCTTTCCATCTCCATAAGTGAAATGTCCACTGTCAACCAATTCAAGCTCACTCAAGAGAGATTTATTACCTATCATATGCCTTGAACAACCACTATCTAGATACCAAATATCATTTTGAAATGCAAGCAAAGAAGTATGGGACACAAAACAATTCACACCAGCCTTAGGTTTACAAACTCTTTCGGAAGAAAAGTCATTGTTAACATTATGATTTACATTAGCAACAAAACTATGGTTTTTAAAATTTTTCTTTATATAAGCAATGAACCTGAAGCATTTGGGTCTGATGTGACTTTTCTTGTTACAAAAATAACAAATAGGAATGAATTTTGATACCTTCGTAACTTGTCTCACAGCAGTTCCTTCAGTAGGAGTTCTAGTGGCTTCAGAAAATGGTAGCACTAGCTTTCGATGTGCTAGCACTGGGACTGAATCCCAACCATACCGATCTCCGAAGGATTTTTCTTAACCAAGCACTTCATCAAGCTTAAGAGAACTTGCATTCAACTTATCAATGATGGCCTTAGCCTCAATTAGTTCAGTAGTAAGAACAACAATCTTTTCGGACAAGACTTTCTTTTGTTTCAACAAGGTAGCATTCTCAATACCAAGAGATTGCAACTTTTTCACAGCCTTTAGCCATTGGTCATACATTTTATCATATGCCTCTTGTTGCTCAACATAGATATCAATAGTGTCATCCGAAACTTCACTCTTGTCATCTTCTTGATTCACAGTGAAGGCTAAAACATTCTCATCATCTCCCGAATCATCATCAGCACTCTCATCATGCTCACTCTCACTCAAAGTGGTAGTCATGACTTTACCTTTCTTCTTTTTCAGTGTGATAGCACACTCAGATTGTATGTGCCCGAAACCCTCACATTTAAAACACTTGATACCTTTATTTTATTTTATTTTATTTTTATCTTTTGAGAATTTCTGTGTAAAGGTACCAGGGGTTTGATGGTCATAAGGCTTTGTCACAAAAGGTTTTCGGCCATAACCACTATTATGAGGCTTTTTCATGTTTTTGTTAAAAACTTTGCAAAATTCTTTATAAGTAAAGCACAATTTTCATCATCCAATGAACTTAAATCACAATCATCTAAAGGATCAAAATCAACCTCATGTTTGCGAGCCAAACCTTTGCTCGGTTTCTGTTTTTCCTAGCGTTGCAGATTTAGCTCATAGGTTTGGAGAGAGCCAATGAGTTCATCAATGTCCATAGCATTCACATCTCGACATTCTTCAATGGCGGTGACCTTTGACATAAACCTCTGGGGCAAAGAGCAAAACACTTTCCTAACAAGTTCAACATTAGAATAGGTTCTTCCCAAGGCAAAACATTCATTAGAAATATCACAAACTCTACTATAAAAATCAGTTATAGTCTCATTCTCTTCCATGTTCGGATTTTCAAAATCAGTTACAAGTCTTCTAAGCCTATTTCTTTTAATGGTACTAGTTCCCTCATTCTTGACTTGAAGTCTATCCCAGGCATCTTTAGCAATCTCACAATTAGCTATGACTTTCATTTGGTTCACATTAACAACATTAAAAAGAACATGAAGGGCTTTAGAGTTATAATTTGCTAAAGTTATCTCATCAGCGGTCCAACTAGCAACAGGTTTTGGTTTAGACACTTCATTTTCAACAATAACTAGGACTGTCCAACCATTCACAACCATGGACCAGACTCTTTCATCAATAGACTTAAGAAAAGCACGCATCCTAGGTCTCTATATGTAATAGTTAGGTCCTTCTAACAGAGGTGGTTCATGAGCAGATCCACTTCAATGAAGAAACTCATGACGAAAAACAATCAAACAGATGCTAACACAACAAACAGCAGTACACACAAACAAGCAGCATATCTAAAATAAAAATACAATACATATCAGATTTCGTCCAACAACCAGACCACTCAGATGCAGACAAAAACAAGTAAAATGGGTATGGATCAACTGAAGTAACTTATTAGAATAGGCTCTGATACCACTTGTTGGAGTTAAGTGAACTCTATTCAATGTTAGATACTCATTTTAAAGTGCAACAGCATATTTACCAAGTAGATTAAGACATTTTCAGTTTAACCACATCAAACACAAGTGCCAAAAGTAAATAACACAGCCATATACATGATTAAGCTAAATCCACTTTTAGCCTACATCGATGGGACCTTGTCTAGATCGAAGCAATCCACTAAGTCAAAAACATATTACTAGGTAACGTTCAAAGTTGATCTAAATTACAGTAAAAAGAACTCCCTGTTCAACTTTACAATTAGCACCACACTCTGAATCCTTAATGTGTAGCAACTCCTTGGATCTTCTTCATGCTGGGAACACACTCGAGAACAGCTTGTGAACCACCAAGCTTCAAGTGTTGAAGCAATGCACCAGCATCAGCAAAGGAACCACGTTCCAACAACCATCAAGTCTATGTTTGATATGGTGAGGATTTGGCAAACAATGGAAATGAACCTTGAACCTTAAGAGAAAGAATACTCTAAGAAATTCAGAGTACAATGAAACAAAATGTCAAAAGGTTAGAGTCATACACGCAAGAAAGAAGATTATATAATGAAGGGTTTCTTGCTCAACAATATAGTGTCAAGTCAGCCAACAAGGGGCTGACCAATGTTTGTCTAAATAAGGAAAGTATTCCTTCTTTTTGTTTGGACCACAAAACAAATCAGGAAAGATAACTTTATTCCCTATGACCACTTAAGGATATTATGACATATGTAAAAAGGTCCTAAAAAGCAAGAGACAAAGATAAACAATATCTTTTTCACTTTATCAGACATGCAACTCGTGTTGGGTTGCAAATATCTAAAGCGAGAGTGTAAGCACAAACCGTTGTGCACACACGCTCGAAATGAAATAAGCCAAGACACAAGTTTGACAATCAGTGTGCACGTAGAACTGACGTGTACACACACGACAAAGGAAACAGGCCAAATCATAAGATTGGCAACCAATGTGCACACATAATTGTTGTGCACACACAACTTATAAGTTTGACAAATATGAATATTCCACAAAGACAACCTAGATGAGTTTTTAAAAATGACCTTAATACTTAAGAGGACTGATCAAGAACTAGGAGATACCAGCCTTTCTATGATTTTACTGAATTCTTTAACTGATGATTATTTGGCTATAAAGAATGCATTGCAATACTCAGGGACTACACTGAGTCTAGATTTAAGCTAGGGAACTTGAACTAAAAACCCAAAGAAGGAATGGAAGCAATCTGTTTTTAAAGAGTAAAGATGAAACTAGTCAATCTAGTAAAGGAAACTAGTATGATAATGGTCCTAGGAACAAGAAAAAGGGAAAAGGAAATAATAGTCCTAAAGGAGAAAATAGAATATGCTTTTATTGCAATAAAATGGGTCACCTAAAGAAAAATTGCTTTGAGTGGACTAAAGAGCAGAAACAGGGAAACACTAAGAGTAATTTAGCTTCAACTAAGACCCACATGGAAGAGCCTAAAGTCCTTACAATGTCAAAAACTAACTGTGTGCATGAATGTGTGTTGGACTCTTGTTGTTCCTTTCACATGAGCCCTAATAAAAACTTGTTCCAGGACTTTGAACCATATGAGCATGAAACTATTTTTATGGGTAATAATAATGCATGTGGGGTTAAGGGAATAGAAAGTATCACACTAAGGCTAACTGGTGGGAAATTGGTTAAATTGACTAAAGTCAGATTTATCTATAAACTAAAAGGAAACTTAATATCTTTAGGGACTCTAGATGATTCTAGTTGCAGTTGTAGAGCTGAAAATGGATGTTTGTTTGTGTACAAAAATGAAAACCTAGTCCTTAAAGGAGAAAAGAAAAATGGCTTGTACATTCTCTATGGTGATTATAACTCTGAACTGTATAATTCTGCTCTTGTCTCTACTAATGTTTTTGTAACAGAAAAATGGCACCTAAGATTGGGCCACATGAGCCAAAAAGGAATGAACATCGTCAATAGTCAAGGGATGTTTGGTAAGGACACTATTTCTATTTTAGATATCTGTGAAAATTGTGTGTTGGGAAAATCGCACAAGTTGAGTTTTAAGAAGGGAACTCAGCTTGCTACTAAGTGTTTAGAGTACCTTCATTTAGACTTATGAGGACTTGAAAAAGCTAGGTCCCATGGAGGAAATAGTTATTTCCTCTTGATTATTGATGACTATAGTAGAAAAGTCTAGGTTTTTCTTCTTAAGTCTAATGACCAGACCTTAGGTAAGTTCAAAGAATGGAAACTACTGGTAGAGAATCAGACTAACCATAGGGCTAAAGCTTTAAGGACAGACAATGATTTAGAGTTATGCAATACTGAATTTGATAATTTTTGTAGTGAAAATGGTATTTAAGGCATAGGACAGTTAGGAAAACCCTTTAGCAAAATGGGGTTGCTGAAAGGATGAACATGACTTTATTGGAGAAGGTTAGGTGTCTCGTCTTTACTTCTGGCCTGCCTAATACCTTTTGGGGGGAAGCACTAACCACAGTAGCCTACTTAGTGAATAGGAGCCCTTCCACAGCCATAGATTTGTACTATCTAGAAGAAAAATGGTTGGCTAGGATGCCTAATTTGCGTCATTTGAGGATTTTTAAGTGTGCAGCCTATGCACACGCTGTAAGAGGAAAATTGGAATCTAGATCTACCAAGTATGTCTTCCTAGGGTACCAAGAAGGAACGAAGGGTTTTAGATTGTGGGATGGAGAATCTCTAGGGGTCAAAATCATAGTTAGGAGGGATGTTGTGTTCAATGAAGGTGTATTCCCATGTAAGAGCACCAATCATGGTGGAGCAGCCACAAACACCTCTGATACTCCCACAATCTCTACTGAAATTACCCAAATTGAGGTGGAGCCTATTGTCCAACCACCTAACACACCCCAGCTAGAAACTGAAGCTGCAACCGAGCCTGAAATAAGACCAAATGATCCTGTTCAGGATGAATAAGCTAAACCAAAAGAGACCTCAGAGCCACAACAAGACTTGCAATAGTATCAACTTGCAAGGGATGGAGTCAAGAGAGAGGTAAGACCCCCAACAAGGTATTCATATGCTAATTTAATATACACTGCCTTACTTGCAAGTACTAAAGTGCAAAGGACAAAACCTGAATCCTTTGAAAAAGCTTTAAATTCAAAAGACAAAGGCAAATGGTGGGCAGCAATGAATGAGGAAATGCATTCATTAGAGGTAAATGGGACTTGGTCCCTTGTTCCTAAACCTGAAAATAAAAAGCTAATTCAATGCAAGTGGTTATTCAAGTTAAAGGATGTCATCACTAACAAGGACCCACCTAGGTATAAAGCTAGGTTAGTAGCCAAAGGTTACACCCAAAAAGAAGGGTATAGACTTCAATGAAGTCTTTTCCCCGATAGTACAGTATAAGACCATTAGGATGATGCTCTTTGTAATTGCCCACCACAACTTAGAATTAGAGCAACTAGATGTAACCACAATCTTTTTACATGGCAACCTAGAGGAAGAGAATTCATGAGTCAACCCCCTAGTTTTGTGAATCCTAGAATGCCTAACCATGTATGCCTCTTACACAAGTCCTTGTATGGCCTTAAATAGTCCCCTAGGCAATGGTACAAGAGATTTGACTCATTTGTTGCAAGCATAGGGTTTACTAGAAGCAATTATGATAGATACTTTTATTTCTCTTTGAGTGATAACATGCCCATTTATTTGCTGCTCTATATGGATGATATGCTATTAATAAGTAAGTCTAAAGATAAGATAATTGAACTTAAAGGTAAACTGAGTTCTGAATTCAGTATGAAAGATTTAGGGGCAGTTAAGAAAATTTTGGGTATGGTTATAAATAGGAATACAAGAAACTTTGAATTAGAAATACATCAGCACTCATATTTGCAGAAATTGGTTGATCAATTTGGTATGTCTGGGTCAAAGTTGGTCTCTATGCCTTTAGCCAGCCACTTCATTTTGAGTAAAGCCCAATGTCCAAAAATTGATCCTGAATTGATTAAAATGGAGTATGTACCATATGCTAATGCTGTAGGATCTGTTATGTATGCAATGATTAGTACTATACCTGATTTGTCATTTACCATATTCATTTTAAATAGATTTATGTCCAATCTAGGGGCTGAACATTGGACTGCTTTATAATGGGTGATTAAATACATTAATGGTACACTATGGGTTGGATTAGAATATGGAAAAAGGGGTACTTCACTTAATTTGGTTGGTTTTGTAGATTCGGACTTTGCAAGTGATAAAGACACAAGGAAATCCACCACTCTTTACTACTTTACCCTCGGAGGAAACTGCATAAGCTGGAAATCACAACTGCAACCTATTGTGACTCTTTCATCGCCAGAAGCCAAGTACATTACAGTTGCAGATGTGTTTAAGGAGGCAATTTGGTTAAAGGAAATCCTATCAGAGGCAAATTTGACAGATGGAAAGGTGACAATCTACTTAGACAACTAGAGTGTGATCCACTTGAGCAAAAACCCAGTTTACCACTAAAGAACCAAGCATGTGGATGTACGCTACCAATTTGTGAGGGAATTGGTGGCTTCGGGTGAGATTTATTTGAAGAAGATTGCTACAGAAAACAATCCAACTGATATGGGTACTAAGGTAGTCACAGCAACCAAATTCAAGCACTGCTTGTATTTGTTGTTTATAACCTAGGCTAGAGCATTAAAGCGATGAGGTATTTGGATTTGAGTGAGCTGCTCTGGTTAATGGTTGTTAGGATGACTGTTTCAAGTCTTCAAGGTGGAGATTGTTAAGTTGAAGACATGCAACAGTGCAGTTTTGGCGAAAAGTTGTGCGATGTTGTTTTGGGAGCTACTGAAGTGAATCCAGGTCGTTGATTAACTTTAGATCCAATGGCTGAAAATCAACCCTTGGTCAACGGTATATAAAGGAGCAAATATTGGAAAATTGGCAGAGTTGTTCTTCATGTTTGGTAAAACGATTTTGTTAGGGTTCTTCTCTTTTATATTCAATCTTTGTAATCTTGGGTGAGTGAGTGATTGGTTTTCATTCAGGTGAGAGGGGTTTTGCTCTCAAGTTCTTAGGGAATCTGATAATGTTCTCTAGGTAGGATTACGGGTAAGATTGGGTTGTATTTTGAGTGATTGATCTTCAGATCTATGGTGTAAACTCTTGAATATATTGATTAGTGCAGTGGGCTCTTCCGATTCTGGAGCTCAACATGGATGTAGCCTGTCCAATCTTGGATAGGTGAACCACAGTAAATCTATGTGTATTGTTGTGGTTTGTTATTGTGTGGTTTTTGTCTTCATTGTGCGTTAAAGATTGAGAAGATTTTCATAACACCTCTCTCTAGCTAGCCCTTTTTTATTTTTATTTTCTCTTGTTGGTATATAGAAAAGAACATTAAAATATAATGTAAATATACTTTTATTAAGTAATATCTCATATAGTGTACAAGAAATAATACAATCTGTTGATGCATGATTTTGACACCAACGACCTCGCACGTGCAAAATGCTAAGCAGGTTTCAGAAATTACATGTGTTTAATATGAGATTTAGGTTACGGTCACAGTTGAGTGCAAAGACTGAATAATAAATGAGACAGTGAGAATTTTTATAGTGGTTTGAATGCTTAAAGCGATTCCTACATCCTCTGTTATCTTTTATATATGTGTTCTTGGTTATTAGCCAAGTTACAAAGGGTCGCGAACTGCGGACAGAATTACAAGAGCTTGGTATTCAGAGAGAATATTAAGTCAGTCTCTTTCCCATAGGTTTTCTTTGCTATTTGTTTTTTGAAAGTCAGAGATCTCGATTTTTGTGAGGGGGAGTCCTCTATTTATAGCCACTGAGTTCAAGGTAATGATTACAAGTCTGCAAGTGGGTAGGTGTCATGCAAGTCCTTCCTTGCGTCCTATTGGTTGATAACTTAGGAAATATCCTTAAATTATATGGGGCTTGGACAGGTGTGCATACCACATTCATTCACAAATAAAACTTGAGTCTGCTGAGTTAGTGACAGCCGTATTCTTTTTGTCTTGGGGTGACGTGGTAAATTCTGGGCGACGCAAAACCTTCTTGAACTCTGATTGGTACTCGCTAATATAAGCTTACGTCATCCCTTATTTTTTAGGCATAACACAATCTGAAACTCCCATTCATCTATGGTGGAAGGAATTAATGAACCAACTATGCTGTAAAATTAAACAAATAACTAATAATCAATATGGAGCACTACCTCCTCAATGTACGTAAATTTATCTAAAACCATCTAATTATAGGGCAAGATACGGCGACACATCACGCCAATATATATCGCTAGGGAGCATACAAATTAATTTACTGAGCTGTGGTTAATTTGAAGGAGGTGGCGTGAGGAATGGAATATTAGAAGGAATTGTAGTTACAATTGAAGGCATGCTTGGTAGAAGAGGTAGAGTGAGCTTTGGGAGAGAAGGAAGGGATGGCATAGCAGGAAGTGGTGGCCATGTGGGATTTGGCAAAGATGTGGTTGGCAATTTTCACAATGTGGGCTGTGGCAGTGAAGGAATTGAAGGCAAAGGTGGCAATGTTGATGGTTGTGGCAAAGGTGGCAACGTAGGCAATGGTGGCAATTGAAATAGATGACGAGCTGCGGCTAGCCCAAGATCCATGGATGAAAATATTGTCAAAGCAACAAAAATAGGTAAGATGAAGAAATTCCTGGAGGCCATTCTTAGATGGTTTTAATTGGTATTCAATTAAGAGGAATAAGATCTTAAGATTCGAGTAATGAAAGCAAAGGAATGGTATTGCAATTTATAGTAGAAACCTGTGATGATAGGTGAATGAGATTGGTGATTATAAATATTATGAAAAGGGTTTGATACTATAATTAGTTTACTGTCTCATAAAATTCTACAACACCTGCAGTAGAAAATTAACTAATTTAGTTGTGGTTAGTTTGAATGAGTTTTGATAATCGTAAGTTAAATGGAAGATCAATCAGCTTTTGGCCTCGAGGACGTTTATGCCTAAAACCATTCACCAAATCCTAACTTATGTGTCACCGTCCCATTGGTTGTTAAGAGATCCGGTTTGACTATGTTTTTGTTTTTTTAAATTATGTTGGATGCACATTTGACCTGCACCTTATTTGGTCTGAACTCAATAATGCTAACTGGCTGTCCATGAGATTAGTTTATAGTTTGTAGTATTGGAATCAAATATACAAATACATTAATTATTATTTGTTCCTCAGATTATAATATTTTTATTCAATCTTAAATAATAGGATATTCTATATTGAAGTAAAATATTTTCTGAAACTAAAAGAAACAAGTAAATAATTTTAAAATAGCCGAAATAAAAATAGACAAAATATTATCAATGTGTACTTAAATAATAAGATATTATCAATTGATGTGCAATATATATTTTCTGAAACTGAAAGCAATAAGACAATAATATTAAAACAACCAAAAACAAATAGACAAAATATTATTAAATTACGTTAGGTTTAACATTTTTTTTTTCTCATAAAAAAAAAACTTATTCTGTTTTTGTAAATGTATATATGAATATTAAATATGCCTTGTTCTGTTAAATTTAACAGTAATAAATTTAATTTTGTACTCTTCTTGACTATTTTAACACTTTTATTATTATTATTTTTTGGCAAAATAATTTCCTCTAGTTAGTAATTAATATCCTTTAAACAACAAGTCTTTTTCCTTTTCTTTTTTTCTTTAAAAGTAATTTTTTAATGTGGTCGTTTATGTTACCAGTAATCCTTAATTATTTGTTTATTTGTTTAAGGCAATACATATTGAACAAAACTTTTTGGAAAATTATCAAACAATGCGTGAATACAGGGTTAGTTATCCTACATTGGTTCATTAAATTTTTAGCTTTATAAATTTTTAAAAGTTGTTTCTTTTTTTTTTTTTTTTAAACAATCTACTTTATTATCTCTGAAATAGTACACATATATATTGTTCAATAAGAATGATGATCTCACTAACTTGGTGATGTGAGACACAAAAACAATTAGGAAACCCTAGACTTTACAATGGGCTTAAGCCAAAATATAATAATACAATTAACATGGCTTAAGCCCAAATATAATAATACAATTAACATCCCTTCTCAAACTTAAGGTGGTAGAGTAACTACCAACTTAAGTTTGTTAACAAAATCATGAAATCGCTCTGGAAGATGTATTTTGATGTAGAGATCCACAAGTTAATTGGTAAAAGAGATAGAAAGAAGGTGCAGATTTTTCATTCGAATGTGATCTCGAATGAAATGACAATCATTCTCAATATGTTTAGTATGCTCGTGAAGCACGTCATTATGCGTGATTTGAATGACACTTCGATTGTCACATAGGAGAGTAGTATTCCGGAAAAACACTACACCCATGCTTGTCAGAAGCCATCTTTGCTAGATAAGCTCAATAGCATCAGCCAAGGCTTGATGCTTGGATTCTGTACTCAACCTTGCAATAAGTGGCTCCTTTTTGCTTTGCCAAGAAACTAAGGAATCACTGAGGAGAAAACAATAACTAGTAATAGATCGTCGATCAGTTGAACCACCAGCCCAATCAACATTAGAGTAAGCATGTAAATAAAGAAATAAGGTAGATGGAAAGCGAAGTCCATGAAACAAAGTACCCTTCACATACCTCAAGATCCAAAGAACAATTGCATAATGAGTAGACCGGTGAGCAAACATAAACTTGTAAGTAAATCAAGGGGGTAAACGCAACGGAAAACAAAATTTTTTCCATCGATTACTCTGATGAACCCAAGATCAAGGTCTGATATGTATATATTTTACATGCTTGAATTGAAATAACAAAAATCCAAGCAAGGATCAGATCATACCAACGTTTGGAGGCTCCGTCAGTATCTTTGGACGGGATCTCGCTACCGATCCAAGTATAGGATCGAACTCACGTCGTCCACACAAAGACAGTACAACAAAGACCAGAGATTAGTTTTGCTAGAACAAATCCTTGGCTTTAAGGATTCAAGTTTTGGAAGGATAAAGTAAAGAAGAGAAGAGAAACTGAGAGAAAAAACTCTCTAATTTTTCACTCTCCCACAGCTGTAACAAAATGAATGAATTCACAATGAAACCCTATTTTTCTTTTCTTTATATAGAAAAGCATAATACAATTCCACGCCAAAGTTTAGCAACAACCCAAACTTAGGTGGAATCACACATAGGTCCCTGTTTAATTATTTAGTTAAATATTAATATTAACTTCAATAATTAAACTCGTAATTTTGCTAAATAACTCCAATAATAAAATTGGACATAGGCAACAACCTCAGTAAATTTAATTACACAACAAAATTACCAATATGCCCTTTCGTCTAAAAGACAAAAATACCCTTCCATTGTTAATCATCCTTAAACTGTCTCCTTAGTGTGTGACCTGTATGCTTCTCATCATATCGGCAGTGAGTAGTATTGTAATTGACACCAATCAATCGTCTCACTACACACAGACCAAGATTGGCCCCTAACAAGACATCATGGTCACCCGATAGATTTAGCTTCAGCGAAATAGCTACCTGTCAACGATATGGTTATCGTGTAATCAAATCTTTTCATTATATGTTATCTCATCGAGACTGAGGTATATAAATAGTGTCAACCTCAGTTATCCTCGATATATTTGTATTCAGTTACTAGACCAATGACTGGGATAATAAATTAGATTGAGCAACAACTCAATCCCACTGTGATCACAAATTTACTATCATTGTCATTAACTGAATTGTGCCGTGAGATAACTTCTCCCGTACCCAGGAGTGATGAATCCTCTGTCGATCCACCACAGTCTTGATACACTCCTCGATGCAGCCAATCACTACTGTATTGACAACTTTGAATAGAACTGTGTTGGGCTAGTGTCACACTAAACCAATCGATGCATAAGGCGCTCCAATGATCTCAAGTCTAAGGATCACATGCACCACCATTCATTAGAAGATTTGTTCCATAAACACTAGGGTTACCATCTATATGGAATCCTTTTGTGGGTCAGTCTAGTGAACTTGCCTACAGGAAGCACCCATGCATTGCATCAGGTTGTCAACAAACAACCTTGACAAGTGAGATCAATCATTGCCTTTCGATAGGGTCATTCAACACTATGATAGCCTTACCGTATTATCTGTGTCCTTGGTCAGAATAATACTAGCGCTACGAACATTTTCAGAATGGCCACCATATATGCTCATAGGGTTCTCACTATCAAGATTTGAAACACTTGATACCCTCGTCATGTTCTACCATCCTAAAGACATATATCAATACATACAACTATGATTTACATAATATAGTAGATAATGCATTTTGTTGATTAAAAAACATTATTGCAAAGAATCAACTCCACAATAATTGATTGGCTCTAGGGCACCTACTCCAACAAAATTAACTAACCAAGTGAACTGCATAGGAAATATCTGGTCAAGTAATAGTCAAATATATGAGGCTCCTAACAAGCTAGCAATACCTAATAGCATCCGAAAGAGGCTTGCAATCCGTAGCACGAAGCTTGAGATTGGTCTCTAGAGGAGTTGTTTCAATCTTGCTATTAGAGAGACCAGCTCGAGACAAAAGATCAGTGGCATACTTGGCCTAGGACAAATAGTAACCATCATTCCCATCGAAAACCTCCAAGCCTAAAAAATAACGAAGATTACTCAAATCCTTCATCTCAAAGTGTTGTTGAAGATTACGAATGCCAACAACATCAACACCAGTAATAACCATGTCATTAGCATACAGAAAGAGAAGAATGATACCACTCTCAAACTTCTTAGTGAGCAATGCTGAATCATAAGGATTGGAGAGAAACCCAAATTGCGTGACTGTACTACTAAACTTAGGGAATCAGTCACGAGGGGATTGCTTAAGACAACACAAGGCTCGCCGTAATCGACAAACTTTGTGAAGACGACGATCATACCCTAGAGGAGGTTGTAGATATACTTCACTTTTTAGATCCCTATGCAAAAAGGAATTCTTGACATCCATCTCATAAAGTGGCCAATGTCTAACTAATGCAACAACAATGAGATATCTTATAGAAGGAAGATGGGCAACAGGTGCAAAAGTTTCCTCATAATCAATCCCATACTCCTAAGTAAAACCCTTAGCCACCAAACGAGCTATGTAGCACTCAACTGACCCATCTAAGGTAGTTTTAATTTTATAGACCCATTTACTCCCCACTACAGATTTATCAAGAGGTAAATTAACCAAATCCCAAATATTGGTATTCACCAATGCCTGCAGCTCTTCCACCATTACTTGTTGCCAAAGAGTGTTAGGGTTGGCCTCATAGAATGTGTGAGACTCATAAGGAGAAAAAATAGCAGAATAACAATTAAAATTATGAAGAGGAACAGAAGGTTGAGTTACCTTTATGGAATGATGGATAAGAGGTGGTAAAGAGGAAGACATAGGAAGTGGCATAGTAGTAGGAGAAGGATCAGCCGACAGAAAAGCATTTGTATGAGGCCCTGGCTTAGGAATGGTGGATAGAAGCTCATTGGATGAATCTATAATGTTAAGAAACAACTCAGCAGAAGGATTAGTGAAATGAGGAACAACATGGATCGGAACATGAAATTTGGATATAGAACTAAACTTGGTGTGTTCCAAAAAAACATGTCTTGAGATACGAAGACGTTTGGATAGAGGATCACAACATCTGCAACCCTTATGCTCAATCTCATACCCAAAAAAACAACAAAGACGCGTACATGGCTCTAACTTAGTGCGCTCATGAGGCTGAAGAAGAACAAAACACAAACCCTAAGAGAATTGTAGTCAAGAGAAGTACCATAGAAATGCTCATAGGATGTTTGATTTGCAATCACAAAGGGAAGAACTCGATTAATTGTGTATACAATTGTGAAAGTAGCTTCAACCCAAAACTTTCCTGGATAAGAAGTGGAAATGAGTAAAGCACAAAGAATATACAAATATGTTTATGTTTTCTTTTGACTCTACCATTTTCTTGAGAAGTACTTGGACAAGAATGTTGAAGAATAGTGCCATGTAATTTAAGAAATTGAGATGATATTTTACCCTATATTCTACGACATTATCATTTTGGAAAATTTTCACATTGCAAGAGAATTGAGTTTGAATCATTGTAACAAAATTAGAATAAATCTTAGGCAATTCAGATATTTGTCGTATAAGATATAACCAAGTGAATCAAGAGTAATCATCCACAAATACGACAAAATAAAGAAAACCATCCATAGATTCATTTGGCGCAAGGCCCCAAATATCAAAATGAATCAAATAAAAATGGGCAACGAAAACATAATCACTAAGAGAAAGAGGTAAAGCTGATTGTTTGGCGAGTTGACCAGACACACAATCAACAGATTCATCTTTAACTTACATAAACAACTAGTAGACACCATAGAACAGAGTCTAGAAACTAGAACATGACCAAGACGAGGATGCCAAAGACTCAATGGAGAGGTAGATGATGTGAAAGAAGCCTGAAGCGTAGGAACTTAAAGAGAATTAAGCTCAAAAAATCGACCAACCTTACAGCCTTTCCCAAGGATTTGCCTCATTTGAGAATCCTGCACACAACAACCAGATTGAGAAAAGAGAACATCAAGACCAAGTTTGATTCTAAATCTGTAACAACAACAAAGCGAGAAGCATAATTATAAGACTGATGAGATTTGTGCTGATTTCGTTGCTAATAGTTGTTGCATGGAGATTTTGGTGGCCGAGTAGGACAATCACTAATGAAATGACCGAATTTCTTTTACTAATTACAAGTAAACGCTTTAGGCCAAGTAGAACAATCACAAAGGAAGTGACCAGGTTTCTTACAACAATGTAGGTAAGCTATTTAGGTCTTGAAGTACTAAAATTAATAGCAAGAAATGAGGCAGATAAGATAACCATGACAATATTGATATGAGGTGTCTTTAGCGTGTTGAACCAGGCTTCCTCTGAAATCAGATGAGTAAGAGTTGTATCAAGGGTAGGTGGTAGGGACGAATACAATAAAGAAGCACGAGTATTCTCATAGTCAAAATTGAGACCCATGAGAAACTGATAGAAGTGGGAAAGGCCCAAGCCCAGTTGGTCCTAGGCCTGGGCCCAAATACTTAGGGACCAGTCCTAGGCCCCTAAGATTTCTCAAGGCTCGGACCGGTCCCTAGGACTGGACATGGTGGAAAATTACATTTAGCCCCCTAGTTTTTTATATCTTTAGGGGCTAAATAAAAAATTATGTTGGGGGGTTTATGTTATTTTTTAGGGGATGATTTGTATATTTTTTAATTATTTAGTAAATAAATATAAATGAATGGTTAATTGGTTATAAATTTGAATGGCTTTAATTTAAAGAGATGATTTAATTTTAGCATAAATATAATGTTCACAATGTGCAAATCTAACTTAAACTTAAACAAATAAACAATTAAATAATTTTTTTTTATTAAATTATTAATTTACATCCTCGAAATTTACATCAGTCAATCTGTGTTTTTTACGAGGTCGAGTAGTTCAGGATCATCAGGATGGTACTATAGTCTTCTATCTACATGAGTCCAATCCCGTAAGCATGTAATGACTTCAACCATCTCATTGGTTAAAGAGCATCTCCTATCTTCAATAATCCGGCCACTAATTGAAAATGCTAACTCGGATGCAATCGTGGAAACTGGCACACATAAAATGTCGTGTGCCATTTGGACTATGATAGGGAATCGACTTGCATTTTGGTTCCACCATTGAAGCACATCCATCTTGCATTTCTCCCTCTTGATCAGGTAGGACATGTCTATTTACAGATACCGTTGTAGCTCACTTGGTCCATGTCTGTATGCACTGGAGTTGCTACATCCACCACCACTAGTACTAAGTTCCATATACATCCAGATGCTCGATCCTTGTTGATGGATGTCTTCATCAAGTTCCTGATGCTCGTCTCTGATGGGCGTTCCACTATACCTATTCTGATACAAAGAAAAAAGACTTTCTAATTTTCTGTTAAATTCTATCAAATAAGAATTGTAGTCATAATCTAAATGTTGGCCTATCTCATTAACTATACAAGTAAATACATTTAATCTAAACCTAAGATCTACAATAAGACCTAATCCATATAAGAATGGAATATCTAACCAATATTTTCAGTATTTTGTTTCTATTTGTGAAACAATGTCGCTTAATTCTTCATTGTATTTATGTCTAGCAAAAGTTTTATAAATTTGAAGTAAAATATCTAATGCTAAATTTGTAGTAGAATAATAAATACCACTTAATTTATTAGTGGAATTGTAAAAACTTTAAGAAATGAATGAAAAATACTACAAACCGTCCAATCATCATCATTGACGACTTCTTCCGAATAGTTCTTCTAGTTGACGAAATTTGTAATTTGTCTTGCGGTTTGAATAGCTTTTTGCAACATCAAGTACATTGAGTTGCAACAGATAGGCATGTCGCAACATAGCTTCTTTGGTTGAACCGACGGCTCCTCTTGGCGACAATATTTGACATACTCGGTCCATCTTATGTTGCTATCGGCAATGAATCTGATAGTCATGCACACCTTATTAATCCTCGTATGTATAGCTTCTAAACCTGCTTTAACAATTAAATTGATGATGTGGCAAGCACATCTCTGGTGAAAAAAAATTGCCTTCACCAAGCGGATCCAATTTCTTTTGAAATAAAGAAATTGTCACGGTGTTAGCAATTACGTTATCAAGTGTTAGCGCCACAACTCTCTCAGTTAATAAATAATCTTGCAAAACTTCAATAATTGTAAAATAAATAGTGTTAGCGCTATGTTTAGCATATAATGGTTTAAAACCTATCAATTTTTGTTGTAATCCCAATTATGATCTAGGTAATGTATTGTGACACTAAAAAAAATCTATTTTTGATCTAGCAGCCCATATTCTGAAAATTTTCAAATTCTTTTTTAAGTTTATCACTTATTTTAGTATAAATTTTTTTGATGTCCCTTCTGGTTGTACCTCATTTAACAAACCTATATTGTGGACAAAAAGCATTTTTAATCATATCAACAAAAAATGCATTTTTAGATAAAGAAAGGGGAGAGTCCGTAGCAACTGTGTATTTTGCTACTTCCTCTCATGTAGTTTGTGAATTGAATTGCCATTTTGAGAAAGCTGAGGTTTATGGATTAAAATTAAGTTGAGTTTGTATTTGCTTACCGGTTGAAGTTGAAGTTGAACTTTACTATATTACTTGGGGGTGCTTCTTCTCCAGGTGTCGCCTCATCGTCGAAGTCTCATGGCAAGCACAAAAATTGCATACCCCACCCGTCTCTTCCCCCAACCCATTTGGCTTTGCCCATTTTGATTTTTTGAAATATTGCCATGTAACGCCCACATCAAGGTATGTAGCTTTATTCATGCCCTAATACCCTTAGTTGAATTTTGTTAAAGTTATCTTGGACAAGTATGAAGAAAATTCCTTAAACTTTCATTTGGGGTAGATTGGTCTTTTCACTCATAATTTGTTGAAAAAGTGGGGAGTGAAAAGAAGTAGAATAACATGGAGAAGATAATAAAAAGGAGGGCATTTTTGTAATTGACTAAGGGACATAGATGAAATTTTTAGAAAGTGCAAGGGTAAAATGGGAATATACATATATATATATATATATATATATATATATATAATAAGAGTTCAAGAGGAGAAACTCTAGCCACTCTACCCCTCCATTCATGCCATTTCTCTACCCAAATTCTCTCAAATTTCTTCACTAAATTTCCAAGGAAATTCATAGGATTTTGGCTAGATTTTGATAGACTTTCAATCCTAAGCATCCAAAGGTAAGATTCTTGCACCAAGAAGTGAGATTAAATTTTAAAGTTTTGAATTCTTATGGTTGCATATATTTAGGGTTTAAGAGGAAAGGGAATTCTACCAAAGAGAGATTATAGTGTTGGAGTTGCTTAAATTCAAGGTAAGTAAATCCAACTTTAGCCTTGATTTAATCACAAGTTGTGTAGAGAAATTTATTTTATGTTGTATGTGTGTTTGGATGATGAGAAATTATGGATTGAAAATTGAGGTTGTTTGATATGTGAAATTCATGACCATGAGAAGTAATTTATTAGTATATGATGGGAAGTGAATTAGTAGTATGTGATAAAAATTGATTCATTAGTATGTGTAGAGAATTGATTTATTAGTATGGGATGAGAATTGATTTATTAATATGTGATGAGAATTGATGTATTTGTATGTGTTGAGTTGAGTTGATGGAATTTTGGATGAAAAATGAAAGTATGGATGTGGAAAGGTGGAGGATGAATTTCAGCTAGGTTGATGGTTGGCTTTAGGGAGTTCTTACTCCTATTATTGTGGCTTGAGAAAGATGTGGAAGTGTAGCCAACTTAGTATTTGCATGTGCATATGAATTGTTTGATGAAAATCCTAAGAGAAAACATGTTACCATGGTTGCCTTGTCAAATCCGTGGCCTTCTGAGTGACTTTTGAGTATCTTACATATCGAACTGGGTTGAGACCTAAACATAAAAGTTGTAGCCTTTTCTCTAAGATTTAAAATGAGACCAAGATCATAGCAATCCGATTTGTATAACTCGAGATATGCCTTCTTGAATATGACTTGTGCAATATGACTACCTTAAGAATGCTTCCAATTTATTAGTTTACTTTTAGTCTAATAATCTATGATTGATTTCAAGTATGGGAATATTGTTGGTAGAGAATACTAGTTCCCTAATGATATCTTTATATGCCATAATGCATTCTCACATTTGAGCATTTGCATTTAGAAAGAATAGCAAAGAATGAGCATATTTCCATGCACATACACATGTATGAGAACATTAAAGAATAAAGAGAAATAAATAAAAGAAATAAATTGTAAAATCATCCTCTAAAGAATATAATTAAGGAAGTTCAAATCTGAAATTTTATTTAAAGAAATGTAAAAAGATAAGAGAAGAAAAGGTTGTTGCGATGGGGAACCCGTGAGTGACCGAGAAGAAGAATAGCCCACATGCATGCCACCTTTAGTGAGCGGTCTCAAAATAAAAAAGAAGAATTTGTACAATCCGTTAGAAGTGTATGTAGATGAGGACTGTACCCACTCACACGGAGTAATAGAGAAAATCCAGGATCTGAGTAACATAAAAAGAATAGAAGTATTGTGGGTTTACTTACTGAGCAATTAGTGCTCACCCTGTTGATTTCACTGTTTTTGCAGGTAGTAGATGAGATGAGGTCGAATCGGACGTCAAGTAGCGGAGGAGAAAGGCAACACTGTCTGACTGTATTTTGAGTTTATTTTTGTGACTATGGTACTTGATGTAGAGATTTGTATATAAAAGTAATGCTATTTTTGGGCCCACTATCTTATACTTATGTACATATATGTTTTCTATAACATATTTAGTGATTTCATAATATATTTTCCCAAAGTATACTAGCTAGAGAGAGTTATTACATGCCATACCCCGGACACGGTCCAATCATGGTGTTGCAAGTCGCTTGTGTTTGGCTGGACACGATCCCTGCCATCTTTGGATTTGGAACTATTACTTCTAGAAAGGGTGAAATTGGGTTGAACCCCTCCATTTCTTGGGTGGATGGAGGAACTGGAGCCTAATACTCATTTGGGGATGATGATCCTTCAAATACATAATTTGGGGAATCCATTATGATAAAATAATAAATAAATAAATAAAATGGATGAAATTGAATAAAATGAATAATTGATGAAGTGGAAAAATGAAAGAAATTGAATAATATGAATAATAGATAAATAACTATAAATATAAGTTGAAGAGAGTTTGAGAATTGGAGTAGAGAGAATAAGAGATTAAGAGTTGAGAGTTGTGAGGAAAATGGGTGGAAATAAGGGGTTATTTATAGTTTAGGTTTGGAGGGGAATGTCCCCCCTTTTTTGACCGTTGCTTCAATAGTCAGTTGATCGTTGCTCAATGGTCAGTGAACTGACCGTTAAGGCAACGGTTCAATTTCGTAAAATTTTTTGTAAAATTTTATTTTAACCCTTATATCTATTGTCAATTTCATATAAAATAGGGGGTTGTGGATATTTTTTAGGGGTTTAAAGGTAATTAGGGAGGGGGTTTGGGCCCCGTCCCTCATCCTTGGGCCTTGTCTGATTCTAAGCCCAGGCCTTGTAGGATCAGTCCTTGGGAGAACCAGTCCTATAACCGATTTTGTAGGTCGGTTTTTTGGGCCCGGGCCAAAGTTCCCACCTCTAGAAACTGAATCAGACGTATCTTGTTCCTGTGTGTAAGTATAAGCTGAGCATCATTCTGATTTTGAAGTATAGGTACAGGTAGAGCCAACTAATCCCAATAGCCAGATAATTTTAACATAATAGTCATGAACCGGTTGTCCAGATTCTTGCGTCATATTAACAAGAGCACTCAAAACCTAATACTAGTGAACAAGTCCACTAGTAACTATTGCCTAACACCTCCCAAACATCTTTAGCTAGATCATAGTCACCAAATTCCTAACATAGATTTTGTATAGAGGTATTACAATACCAGTTAATCATATGATGGTTTTTGTTGTCTTAGTCCTCAAGGAGATCTTGGAAAATTTCATTAGTTTCGTGCTCCCTTTGCTCAGGTTCTTTGATATCACCAGTAATATCAAGCCACAATTTGCCATCTTTCAAGAAACTCCTCATGACTTAATGTCATTCGACATAATTGGTTCCATTAAAGACAACATCAATAGGTTTGACAACCTTAAAATGAGGCACATTAGAACTCATATAAACAGGTGAACCAAACCAATGCCACCAACAAATAACACCCAATAACACACATACACCCAAAGTGCAAATAATTGCACCAGCCAAACAGCAATCAAACAGCAGATAATAACACCACCAAGCAACACAAATTTTAAAACAGTCCAGTAAGTCTCTAATCCTACAACCAGACCACAATAAAACCCTGTAGGTTTGAAAACTTACAATAAGACCCTTATGATCTGAATTGATTTAAGAAAATCGACAAGATCGACAACGAAACTGAGGAGATCAGCGGCAAAAGGTGACCAAAACTGGCGATTTGACAGGTCAAGAGAAGACTCTGATACCAAGTTATTTTTTGGTGAAAAGATTCTACTTTATTATCTCCAAAATAGTACACAACTGTTCAATAGAAATGATAATCCAACTAACTGATGTAAGATACAAAAACAACTAGGAAACGCTAGACTATAAAGTGGGCTTAAGCCCAAATATAATAATACAATTAACATTGCTTTAAGCCTAAATATAATAATACAATTAACATTAACTATTCCGGTGTTTGGCAAGGTTTATAGACAAATTGCATTTTATTTCTACACGCACACAGTAATTCCTGAGATGACTATGTAAATCATGGAATGTGTAATATTTCACATGAGGTGTTGAACTACCAAGACACAAGCTTCTCTCTAATTAGCCCAATCTCTAATCTTTTTTTTATTTCTTCTGTTTTGGTCTACCAACCCAACCAAGCTCCCTCCTATTCTCCACTTCCCACAACTATAAAAAGCTAATCAATTCACATGAAAAATCATTCCACAACCACAAACTCATCACTTAAGACCTTTTCAACTCAATCAAGCCTACTACTACTCTCCATAATCAATTTCAACAATGGCCAATCTTCTCATCCCATCATTTATCTTACCGGTTCTGCTAATCATTTTATCTTCATTTAGCTACACTGTTAATTTGGTGGGTGCTCGTCAACTTTTTGAGACACCATTACCAGAGATACCTAAACCTAAATTGCCTGATCACCCACCATTACCTAAGGTTGAATTGCCACCAAAACCTGAGTTGCCTGAACTTCCAAAGCCTGAGTTGCCCAAAATTCCTGAGGTCCCAAAGCCTGAGCTCCCCAAAGTCCCAGAGTTGCCAGCAGTTCCTCATTTGCCTGATCTTCCTAAGCCCACACTGCCCAAGGACTTCCCTGTGATCCCTACCCACTCAACCACTGACCCTTGAATTCCTCTATATAATATATATATTAAACATGTTGCTGATGCTTTATGTACTTTATATATATATTGTTTAAGTGCTCTTGCTTGAGCTTGGTTCTGATTATATTGGGAGTGTTATTCATTGTAGTTTCTCTGATATATAATATACATTTATAATTATATGTGATGTTTATTAATTTGTGATTCTAGATTAAGTTTCTCATGTACTATTTGGCCTTGATTTATGGCTGGGAAAAACATAAATGCAAATCCTTTTAATTAAGTTTGATCTTGTTCGTTCACCATTCTCATTAGTCATTAATACTGATTAGAAAAATGTCAAACGATGTTGTGGTTAATTAACAACTAAAATACAGTTCACACAGACGGAGACGTATAAAACATTTTAATTTTCATTCATGGAGGAAATCAAACTTAATTATGGTGTTGATTCCTTCCTAAGGGTTAATTAATTAAAACAGTAAATGAAATATCTTTGCATGTGGCACTGGCAACATCAACTTTCAAGAATGGGCCTTTTTTATTTTAATTAAGAATGATGGTGTTAGAACTTTAACATTTTATCTAATAAGATTTTATTTTTTTAATAAACCCAATAAAAATATTAACTTAATTTTATCAATGATGATTTGCTTCAATCTAATGGTTGTATACGGACAGTTCAAAGTGGTTATTTTTATATGTCACCTCATCACCTTTTAAACTTTTGGATTATGATTTATCAATAATTATGTATTAATTAGTATTTTAAATTGAGTTAAAAATTAAGTTATTTGTAATCGAACCTCAATAACATTTATATATATTCTACCTCTTGTGAACATTTTACTCTTTTCTTTTAATCTTATTTTTATTCTTTCTACACTGTCATTTTATAATGAATATGTAACATTTTTATTAAAACTAAATAATTTATTAATTAATTATAACCAAAAAATCATTGAAAAACTTCTAAATTAAACCAATTTTACCAAAATTACCTATTTTTGTTTAATATTAATTTCTATCAATAATTTTTGTGTCAACGTAGCCTAACGTCCGACTAGAAGAAATACAGGTGTAGTTAGAAATCAGTTTGCCTTTTTAATGGTTTTATTGAGTGATTAATATTTTGAAGTGTACTTAGCAATATTCGTATATAAAGGATCTGCATTTTCGGCATATACAAAAAGACTAGACATATTTTTCTACAAATACATTTCTTTCTACTTTTGAAATCACTTTCTTGCAAAGCAAAAGCTTATTTAAAAGTTAAAATAAAATGAATAGCCTCTTTCTAGTTCTTTTTTATTTTTATTTTCTTTGTTTCGGTATATAGAAAAGATGATAAAAATGTAATGTAAATTATTATTTTTTTTTTATTTATTTAGTAACAACTCATATAATATACAAGCAACAATACAATCTGAAACTCCCATTCATCTACAAATAAACATAGTAGATGGGAGGTACTAATTATGCTATAAAACTTAAGCAAATAAGAAATAATCAATAAACAGCAGAAGCTCCTCAAATGTAAATTTATCTAAAACAAACCAATATGACAAGATACTAGGACACATCGCACCAATATATATTACCAGGGAGCACTCGGACAAATTCAAGAGTTGTGGTTAATTTGAAGGAGGTGGAGAGAAGAAAGGAATAGAGGGAATTGTCGTTGGGATGGAAGGCATGCTTGGAAGAGGTGGGAGAGTTAGTTTTGGAAGAGAAGGTATGGTAGGCATAGAAGGAAGTGGTGGCAATGTAGGGTTTGGCAAAGATGGTTGTGTGGTTGGGAATGTTGGCAACGTAGGTTGTGGCAGTGTAGGCACTGAAGGCAAAGGTGGCAATGCCGATGGTTTAGGCAAATTTGGCAACGTAGGCAAAGGTGCCAATTGCAATAGATGACGAGCTGCTAGCCCTACATCCATGGAAGAAAATGTTGTCAAAACAACAAAAATAGATAAGATGAAGAAATTCCTGGAGGCCATTCTTAATAAGAAGAATGACATCTTAAGCAATCAAACAAAGAGTTTCTTAAAATTTGAGTAGTGAAAGTTTTTCCCAGAAATCTGTGAGGCTAGGTCAATCAGATTGTTGATATTTAAGGCATAGTGTATGGTGGGAAACACCCTTAATTAGTTTACCGCTCATCCTAAACGAAATAGAAACAAAAAACAGGAACAAAATATAATAGTAAAACAAATCAAACAGTAAATAAAGAAAATAATACGCGCGATTTACCCTGGTTCACCCAATGTGGGCTACGTCCAGCTGAGTCAATATTATTGCAATATGCCTCACCTCTCTCGTTTACAATGAATAAATTGCTCTCACCTCCATAACAAGAGAAAAGTATGATTATGTACTAGGTTTAAGAGACTAAACCTAGTTTTACATGGATTCTTATTCCTAAGCCCAACCCAAAAAGGAATTAGTAACTTAAAAGAAATCTTACAGCGGTTATACATGGAAAAGCCCAAAACCGCCTACGGGCTTGGGGCGCGGCCCCCGCGACCCCCGCCCGCTGACCGGTCAACGGGACCCCCGAGTGCGTCTCTATTACCCATTAATGCTGAAGTAGTCGACAACTCCAACACATCCAACCTACACAAGAAAAAAGTCAAATGTAGTTATGGTTGGTTAGAATGAACTTGTTAATTATAATTTAAATGGAATTATGATATATATGGATAGGAATTTTGCCTTTAATACGTTATACCAGTAACCATTCACCAAATCCCAATTGTAATTTGCTAACTAATACAGCGGTCTGTTTCATTATTAGAAGTTTAACTAGGTTCATTACTACCTATAAATTGATAATCTTTTCTTGATCCAGACAGCTGAAGGAGCACCTAGGCAATTACGTTGGACCTTGAGTTAGAAATATTGCTATATTTGTTCTTTATATCTAATTAAATATTTATATTTTCCATTTTAAATTGAACACGACAATGCTAGTGAATAGTGATGATGATGTAAATCCAGAATTCGTAATATATATAATATATATTAGGTGAGAAGTTGAACTAACTACAAGTTTCTCTCTAATTAATTTCGTTTTTCATTATTCTTCTTTTTGGTCTACCAACCCAAGAGCTCCAAATCCCCTGTTCTCCACCTCCCATAACTATAAAAAGCTAATCACTTCACATGAAAAATCATTCCACAAACTCATCACTTACCATCTTTTCAATTCAATCAAGCCTTCTATACTGTTATACATAATCAGATTCAACGTGTCCCATCATTATCTTACCAATTTTGCTAATGACTTTGTCTTCCTTAAGCTACAATGCTTATATAATGGGTGCTCGTCATCTTTTAGAGACTCCATTGCCGGAGATACCTAAGCCTAAATTGCCTGAGCTCCCGCCATTGCCTAAGGTTGAATTGCCACAAAAACCTGAGTTACCTGAGCTTCCGAACCCTGAGCTCCCTAAAATTCCTGAGCTCCCAAAGCCTGAGCTCCCCAAAATACCTGAGCTTCCCAAAGTGCCAGAGTTGCCAGCAGTTCCTCATTTGCCTGATCCTCCTAAGCCCACATTGCCCAAGGACTTCCCTGTGATTCCTATGCACTCAACCACTGATCCTTGAATTATATATACATATATGTATGTATACTTGTTGCCGATGATTTATGCACTTTATTTTGTATTGTTTGAGTGCTCTTGCTTGAGCTTGGTTCCAATATTGGGAGTGTTATTCATTTGTAGTTTCTCTGATATATATGTGTGTGTGTGTGTGATGTTTATTAATTTATGATCCTTGATTAAGTCTCTCTCATATTAGTTTATGATTAATATAAAGTTCACATGGACGAAGCACGTATGAAACAATTTAATTTCCATTATTCATGGAGGAAATCAAACTTAATTTTGGTGTTAATTCCTAAGGGTTAATTAATTAAAACAATAAATGAAATATCTCGGCATGTGGCATTGGCAACATCAACTTTTAAGAATGGACCTTTTTTATTTTAATTAAGAATGATGCTGTAAATACTTTAAGTTGTATCTAATATAATTTTTTTTTTTTTTTTTTTATAAAACCATTTGACTTTTCAAAAATTTCAAAAAAGTATTAATGTCTTATAGATTTTACAATTTTAATGTCATTTAACTTTTTACTCCTCTTCATTTCCTCTTATATTCTCTCATATTATATTTTTACGGATAATTATTCTATAGCATTTTAAGTTTAACAATGTTACGAAAAACTTATCTACAACATTTTAAAAATGTTATAAATTACAAATCTATAATATTTTAAGAATGTGACAGAAAAATAAGCTATAACAATTTAGGAATATTACAAAAATTAATTATAACATTTACGAAGTGTTAACTAAAATCATCTGTAACTACAAACTAGTGCTATAATATACTCAACAATAAAATTTAAATAATTATTAATAACATAACATGCAAAAAGTATTACCAAAGCCTCAGTTTTTTAGTAACATGGGTTGTAATAGCTTACTCAAAAATGCTACTATTTATCTACAGTAGCCATTTTGGCATGTTACCATAGAACAATTTTGTTGTAGTGGTTAGATACTTATATTTTTTATATGCACTCTAATAATGATTTTTGACATTAAATGGAATCGGTACTCTTGCTGAAAAGTTAGTTCAAACAAAGAAGAATGTTTTATATCACTTCATTTATTTACTTTGTGAAATTAGCACTGATATTACTTGTTGCAACTGCAAGTGTTGAAAGAGCATTTTTCTGCGATGAAGATTGTAAAAAATCAACTACAGAATCGAATAGGAGATCAATTGTTAAATGATTGTCTTATTACATATAGAGAGAGAGAGATATTTGATGGAATTGTTAATGTAACAATTATGCAACGTTTTCAAAATATAAAAAATCGTCGAGGACAATTATAGAATTGATAATTTGATATATATAACTTTTAAAAATACATTTTTATGTTTATTATTTCAGTATATATTTTATTATAAATTTATCAATTTTGATGTTTTGAACCCACTGACTCAGAATCCTGGCTACGTGTGTATATATATAATTTTCAACCAAATAATTTATTTTTGGGATCAAAATGGCAACTTAAGAGGGCTTGAATTGGGTGACAAACTTCTAAATTAAACCAAAATTTTCAAAATTACCTATTTTTGTTTAATATTAGTTTCTTTCAATTTTTCTGTTGTCAGAGCCTAACGTCCAACTGGGAGAATTCTTGGTGTAATTAGATGTAAGTTTGCCTTTTTAATGATTTAATTGGAGTTAATAACTTAATCTCCTGAGGTATGATATAAATAACATAATTTCTCTGAAATTTCGGAAATTACAAAAATCGGCCTCCTATACAATAGGAGGGTAGTTTGATAATCTTTACTTCTTAATGGCTCACTAACAATTTATTAACAGTAAGGGAATTTCTACTATTTCAAAATTTTCGAAGGAATTTTTTTTTTTTTTTTTGGGGGCGGGCCGGGTTATATTATACCTCAGGGGTTCTTTTGTCATTAACTCATTTAATTGAGCAAAGGGAAATATTTTTGTAGTGTACTTAGCAACATTCTTATATTACGGATCTGCAGTTTCGACATATACAAAAAGGCTTGATAAAAGGGCCACTCCTGCGCTTGAAAAATACCAAGTCTGGGTCCTATGATTGGATGCAAGGCATGGCCGTGGATCCAGTTTATTTATTTATATGTATTTTATAATTTTACTTTTTAAGAGTTTTAACATAATATTTATTGTACGTGGACCAAACTCACATTTTTTTGTGCATATATATGATAAGTAATCTTAATACAGTAAAATCTCTCTGTAGTCATAATAGTAGGATCAACTAATTTTATTAATATGAGGAGGTTATAACTGAATAGAGGTGTAGTTACAAAAATTATAATTTTGATTTCTTATTTTTTAATTCATATTTTAGTAGTACTAAGATTTCAATTCATATTTTAGTAGTATTAGGATTTTAATTCAACGCTTCAATTGCCTACTTTTGAAATGGATAGAAGATCGTGCCTTGAAACTAGCAAAGATAAGTGTCATTGATGGAATTATAAATGTGGTTGATGCATGGTCAATTAATGTGAAGCAGCAGACAATTGTCAAGGGTTTTAAACATTGCAAAATTAGGACCCTTGATTTTGATGAATTGCAAGTTACAAATAAAGTGGACGAGGAAAATAAAAGTTATTACAAAATTGAGTGATTAGATTCGATAACTTCACTACACTAATCGAATGGATATTAATGTCTTCCTCGATCATCCAAATGAGCAACAAATCATGTATGTTTTAACCGAAGAAGAAATCATTGCAATAATTAGACAAGAAGATAAAGGAAATAATCATAAAGATGATAATACGGAAATACAAAAAATTTCGTGTCATGTAACTCTAAACATGCTTGGGAAGCTAAAAATATTTTGGCTTTAACAAGAAGGTGTCCATGTTAGCAAGTTATTACATACTAGCAAGGTAAAATATGTGGTAACAACTCTAAAATATAAATCATTGTCTCAAACAATTTTAGATAAATATTTTATTTCATCTTAAACTTTTAATGTAAGATAACATATATTTTTTGGTAGTATACAGATAATTATTACTATATGGAGGTAACTTTCCTTAAGACAGAAATTAGAAAAATTATAACTTATTATAATATGGAATTTATTCTTATTTATAACTATCCCAAATTGAGACTAAATTTTTTTATGACTATATAGAGTTTATTCCTATATAGAGTATCATTAAAGCTAAGGTTTTACTGTTATAACCTTTTAAAAACAATTTTCTAATTTTATTTAAGAGAAACTGAATGTGGATAATTTGGATTTTTGAGTTATCTTGAATATGGATGAGTACGATAGATTTTAAATACGTTATGAAATTTTTAAAATTATTAGAAAAATACATGTGTGTTTTTTTCCGAATAAAGAAGACAAAGATAATAAAACTTTAAAATGGTTAAACAAAATAATGACCATCAAGGTATTGATCAAATAAACTTTTTGCTTAATTCTTTTTATCATAGTAATATTTCCCTTAGTTATTTTCTTAATATTTTTCCTTATAATCACATTTTCTTAAATTATGTCCTTTATTCTTTATACCATAATTATATATTTTTCTTCCATGGTCAAGGAAGAAGCTTTGAAAATTTTAATATTTACTTATTTTTTATATTTGATCTTGGTTAATTTGTTATGCTATAATTCATGTGTTTATATAGTAATGAAAATCCATAATGATATTTCTACTTTTAATTATAAGATTCTTGGTAATTTGCGAACAAGTATATATCAACTGTATAAATTTGTATACAAAATAAATCTTTACATGTAGATTTAGCTTTTGTCTGATTAGATTTCAACATAATTGAATATATGTAACTTCTTGACATTATTAATTATTACTAATGATTTCAGATTAATTATATAGTTTATTAAGTTTAATTTGAAATTGAACGTAGGGTTATAATAAAGAGTAAAAGACATTTACTCACCCAAGGTTTGGCAAATCTACAAGTTCCCACCCGTGGTTTCATAAATTGCAAATTTCAACCCTTAAATTTATAGAATCGTTTCTAGTAATAGTCGAAGGGTAAATTGATCATTGACTCTAATTTGAAATTAAAAGGTCAAATCCTAGGGAAAAGTAGTGAAACATGTACAACGAGGTTACTTTTGACGGCTAGATTAATGAGAATACAACACAACTCTCTTATTCACGTTTCTCTAATCCAACCCAAAATTGTAAACCAGAGAAAACCAAACGACAACCACCAGACCACCATACGCGTTGCCAACATAGAACTCATCAAAAACGCAGTTGAGTTATCATTTTTGTCATTTGCGTTTTGAGAATACCAAATGACAACCCTAAACTGACGAAAACCAAATGACAAACACCTCACTTGTTGCCAACATAGAAACCATCATAAAAAACGCGATTGAGTTATCATCTCTTTCATTCGTGTTTCGCAAATACCAAACAACAACCCTAAACCGACGAAATTGAAACGGCAACCACAACCCTAAACCAACATACCACCTACCAGTTCCCTAGACTGAAACCCTAGACAACGGTTCAACGAGAAGATAAACCTTGGCGGCTAGTGGAAGACAAGGTATCGATGAGAAGAGAACCCTTGATGAGTGGAGGAATACGAGGTTTAACAAGTACCCTCGCCGGCTAGAGGAAGACAAGGGGTCAACGAGAACGATTGGCTGGTGGAGGAAGAAGAGGGGTCAACGAGAAGTAGGCTATGGCGATGAGGTCTACAACTAGGTATATCGCATCACATTTTTTTTTATTTTTCATTTTATTGTATATGGCCTGTCTTTGTGTTGGATCAGTAGGTTAAATAATGAGATAAAATGATTATGGTTAGTGTTAAGGACTTTGTGGTGGTGTTTGGTTGTGGTAGGTGAATTTTTTGGTGGATTAGGGTTATGGTTGGTGGTCTATGTTTGGGGGTGGTGGTGATGATGGTAGCAAGGTGGGGGTATGGTGGTGATGGTGGTTGTCTGGTAGTGTTTGGGTTGTGGCGGTGGTGGTG
Organism: Pistacia integerrima; assembly: GCA_026225825.1. Lineage (NCBI taxonomy): Eukaryota > Viridiplantae > Streptophyta > Magnoliopsida > Sapindales > Anacardiaceae > Pistacia > Pistacia integerrima. Next base: position 33,145,885 of record CM047749.1, on the reverse strand, counting down.
TTAAAGCAGTGGTAAGTTGGTGGTTGGTGTTTTTTTTCGGTGGATTAGGGTTAGAGTGGTGGTCCGCTGGTTGTAGGTGATTATTTGTGTTGCATGGCACTGCTAGTGTTAGTGGTGGTGGTAGGGTGGTGTTGGCTAACAAAATGATTAGGTGATGTTGCTGCTAATGTTTAATATGTTGCCATGTTTGGGTTATGTTTTTGCTGCTGCATGTTTAATTTTTTGGTATGTTTGGGTTATGTTTTTATTGTTGCTACTATTTGGAATTTTTAAGGGTATATTGGCTAGAAACCAGTACCTGTCTTAAAAACTACCTAACAATTCTTGATGACCTCTAGTGTTATAACGCCTCATACCTAGAAAAACTGCCACCTCCTGCCAACATCCCCACAACCATCACCCCCACAATTTTTAAGGGTATATTGGTTGGAAACTCGTGTCTGTCTTAAAAAAATGGTTAGCATTACTTGATGACCTTTAGTGTAACAATGCCCCATACCTAGAAAAACTATCATGACCTTCTTACTGCCGCCACCCACTTGCCAACATCCCCACCACCCACAACCATCACCCCTCATAGTTGTTAAGGGTATATTAGCTGGAAACCAATGCTTGCCTTAAAAACTATCTTATAGTACTAAACGAACTCTAGTATAATAACATCGCGTTCTCATTGCCTAGTATTATTTTGTTCTGAATTGTGTTTATAGAATGTTTCTGTTTGGTTGTGTTTGTTTATGTAGGCTGAAACCAAAATCGTTTAACTTTAAAATTCAAGTGTTTGGTTTTGAATGCGAGATATTGAATGTTGATCCAGATGAGAACAGTTATATATGTTTTATTAAAGAAGCATTGTGTGGCTGGTGAGAATCAGGTTCAATTTTACCCTGATGAGAGGTTCAAGGTAGAGGCTGAGTTACCTTATCAAGGGCTAGATACTTATTGAATGGGGATAATGATACGAACTTCATTTTTCAGGAATATGGGATTAAAGGCATGAGAATAATTAGGATTTGTTTAGAAGCCAAACCATTAGATTTTGTTGAAGCTATAGACTTATTAGAAGTACCTAATCAGTCTAAGAATGATAGTGACTCTGATCTCCTATAAGGCAGGCTAATGATCTAGATGAAGTGGGTATTTTAGATGAGTTCCACTAGAGTGATGTAAGTGATGATGATAGAGATAATGACGTTGGGCAAGGAACTGGTTCTGAGGAAGGGAATGAACATGGTGCCTAGGATGGGCAGGGAAGTGGTGGTGTAGTGAAGAATCAAAGTGGTTAGGTTAAAGGGAATGAAAGTGGGGGGAGAGGGCAAATTGTCTGAACACCAAGAGGATTGTGAGGATGTAGTGAAGTTGGAGTCTAGTGAGGATAATGATGTAGTCTCTAGGTTTAGCAAGAATATGAAGGGTCAAGAGTTTGCATATGGGGTTGATAGGAAATCTACTTCAAAGTTGGTCAAGTGTTGATGTTGTCTGGCCAAGAAGTGAGGAATTTGAAGTAAGAGATAAGAATTTTCTTCCCACTAGACATTACGTCTTAGATATACAATCTCAAACCTATGAGTGTTGAATATGGCATCTCTCTAGAGTCACTTGTGTGCAGTGAGTGAGTTGTTTGCTTTTTAGAAACATCACAAATATGAAAAAGTATATAGACTCTTCATTGACCATCACTTCATACATAAAGACCTATGCCGATCACATTCACCCATACCTAACCCATTTAGTTGGCTTGCGATTGGGAGTCGAAAGTTGTACCCCCTATCAAACATAGCAAGGTTGGAAAACCTAAAAGGCTAGAAAAAAATGATGTTGATGAAGAACCAAGGGTGACCAGAGCTACAACACTAAGGTGTGGGTTTTGTAAAACTCTGGGACATAACAGAAGGAGTTGCCAACAAAATCCTCTCACAGCAAGAGGCAAAAGGTAATTTAAAGCTTTTATTGAAGTTGATTTTCATTATGTATGTAAGAGAACTAATTGTAAGCTTACTAAATTGAGAAAGTCAATTTTAGGGATTTGAAAGACCAAATGAACTTCACTTATTTGATTAAGTGAATAAACGGTAAGATTACAAGGATTGCTTACTTTATATATGTTTAGTAAAGCAAAATAGTAGCAAGTAAGACTGTGTAAAATAACAACTAATTTGTACAAATTAAGCAGCTTCAAAACGACATCATTTTGGTCAAATAGTAAGCAGACCACCATATTCTGATTTCTGACTCTTTGGTCCACATGCCCACTCAAACTGAACCTTCCAGGGTTCACATGCCCACTCAAGCTGAACTTCCCATTTTGAACTTCTAAACTTCAGAATCTGAATTCTTGAACTGCAGTAATTTTGAACTTCTGAACTATAGTCATTCTGACTTCAGCAAGAATTTACCAATAAAGCATCAACGTGTAGCACCAAAGATGAGCTATATGCTAACCAATTCAGCTGCCATGTAACTCAACCACCACAGATGATAATATCATAAGTAAACCAATTCAGCTTCACACAACTCAATCATCACAGATGCTTTAGAAACCAAAATCTGGGAAAATAAAGGAACCATAGCAAGAAGGAATCAGGTAGAACAAGTGACATGAATAACATTAAGTTTCTCCTTTAATTCCTGAATTTGAGCAGTTGAAAGTGCTTTGGTTAAAATAACTGCAATCTGCAACTTTATAGGTACATATTGAACCAAAAACTACTTAGCCAAGACTTGATCTCTTATATAATGAGCATCAATCTCGATATGCTTGGTCCTAGCATAGAACACAAGATTAGTAGCCAAAGCTCCTGCACTAAGGTTGTCACACCAGATGATTGTTAGAGTAGGTGCCCTAAAGCCAATCAATTATTGTAGAATTGACTCTTTGTAATAATGTTCATTGATCAATAAAGGGCATTTTGTTCTATATCGCGTAAATCAAAATTGTATGTATTGATATATGTCCTTAGAATGGTAAAACCGTGATGAGGGTATCAAGTGTTTCAAATCTTGATAGTGAGAACCCTATGAGCACATATGGTGGCCATTCTAGAAAAGTCTGTTGCCCTAGTATTATTCTAAAGTAAGGGCACAGATAATACGGTAAGGTTATCATAGTGTTAAACGACCCTGTTGAAAGATAGTGACTGATCTCACTTGTCAAGATTGTTTGGTGACAACCTGGTGCAACGCATGGGTGCTTGTTGTAGGCAAGTTCACTAGACTGGCCCATCAGAGGATTCCATATGGATGGTAACCCCAATGTCTATGGAAAAAATCCTCTAACGAATGGTGGTGCATGTGATCCTTAGACTTGAGATCACATCGATTGGTGTAGTTTGACACTAGCCCAACACAGTTCTATTCAGAGCAGTCAATACGGTGGTGATTGGCTACATCAAGGAGTGTATCAAGACTATGGTGGATAGACAGAGGATTCACTACTCCCGGGTACAGGGGGAGTTATCTCACGGCGCAATTCAGTAAATGGCAATGACACTAAAATTGTGGCCATAATGGAATTGAGTTGTTCCTCTATCCAGTTTATAATTTAGGTCATTGGTCTAGTAACTGAATACATAATATCGAGAGTAACCGAGGTTGACACTATTTTTATGCCTCGGTCTCGTTAAGATAACGAATGATGAAAGGATTAGATTGTACAGTAATCATATCATTAATAGGTAGCTGCTTCGCTGAATCCGAATCTATCGGGTTTATCGGGTGGACATGATGTCTTGCTAGGGGCCAATTTTGGTCTATGTGTAGTAAGACAATTAATTAGTGTTAATCGCGATACTACATACGACCGGTATGATGAGGAGCCTACGGGTCACACACATAGAAGACAATTTAAGAACCCTTTTATAAGAAGGGCATTTTCGTCTTTTTAGGCGAAAAGGTATTTTGGTAATTTCACAGTGCAATTAAATTTGTTAAGGTCGTAGAGTTAATTATGTGTTTGCATATATTTAAATGAATTATTGTTATTGTTAAATATTAATATATGAAATATATATATATATATATATATATATATATATATATATATATATATATATACATATATTAGGGCATAATGTGCACTATATAAGTGCAACACTTTGTGAAATTATTATTTTTAATTCAATTCATTCATAAAGCAAAACTCCAGCTCCCTTTTTCTCTCCCACGCCAGATTTCTTTTGCTTGAATCAAAGTTTCATTTTGATTTTGTTCTTGGTTCTTAAGGCTAAAGAGGATCTAGCAACTCCCTCTTTAGTTCCTTGAGGTTATCTTCGTGTGGACTAACGGTGGTTCGATCCTACCCTTGGATCGGTAGCGAAACCCATGCGGTGATAAAGTTGGAGGAGCCTCCAAACATGGGTATGGTTTCTTAACTCTAACCTATTTTTCTGTAGATTTGATTTTAATGCATAGATTGTTAAATTTGTACCCTGATCTTGGTTCTAAGGAACGATCCATGATCTTTATGATTTTTTGTTTCCGCTGCCATAACTTGATCGTTTCCTTACAATGATAGGTGCTTAAGTGAAGTTTAATCCTAATTCATAGAAAATACTTTTCAACCAAGCTACATCAGTTGTTGTATGAGCTAGTGCTCTATACTCGAACTCTGTAGAAGACAAAGCAACAACTTTTCACTTCCTAGAACTCCACTGAATCAAATTGGGACCCAGGAATACACAATAGCCAGTAGTGGATCTTTTATCATCAAATTGTTGCCCCAATCTACATCAGCATAGCATTCAACACACATTGATGATTTTGATTTAAACTAAAGACCATGATCTTGGGTGCTTTTGAGATATCGAAGCACCCTCTTGCAAGCTTGCCATTGGATCTCTGTGGGAGCTTGCAAGTATTGACTTAGCTTATTAACAATAAAACTGATGTCAGGTCTTGTAAGTGTGAGATACTACAAAGCCCCCCTTGTGCTCCTATACAGGGTTGGATCTTTAAAGGATTCATTATCTCCAGAGAACAGTTTAGTGCCCACGGCTAGAGGAGTTGGACAAGGACGTGCATCTCGCCATTTTCATTTTAGCTCTATACAGGGGTTGGATCTTTAAAGGATTCATTATCTCCAGAGAACAGTTTAGTGCCCACGGCTAGAGGAGTTGGACAAGGATGTGCATCTGCCATTTTCATTTTGACCAGCAAATCAGGGATATACTTGGTTTGTTTGAGATGAATGCCTTGATTAGTTCTGGTAGCCTCTATGCCAAGAAAATAGTTAACTGATCCAAAAATTTTGAGAGAGCACTGGTCATTAAGATCCTGGACTAGATTGTGAATAAAACCTTGTTCCCACTAGTGATCAAAATATCATCTACATAGATGAGAATGAAAGTCATGTGATCACCCTCTTTAAAGATGAATAAACTGGAATCTGACACTGAATTACTAAACCCTTTGTCAATTAAGGCTTGCTTCAACTTGTCAAACCAGGCCCTAGGTGCTTATTTGAGCCCATACTATAATATACTGTCTAGCTAGTAATTCTTTAAGAAATACATGACAAAATCCACTAAATAACTTTTATAAACATATATACGTAGGGGTATATAATGTAAAATCCAAAAATTCTAATTTTAATTCATATAAATATATACACAAAATAACCGATATACTTGAATAAGTACAAGGTAGTCTTGGACAATGCCGCCAAACTCCTCCACTTCTTGACGTCCCACGCAATCGTAAATCACCTAGTACCTGCAAAATAGTGAATAACGGAATAGCACTAATTGCTCAGTAAGTAAACCAAACTGCACTACTGTTTTTTCCTCCATTACTCATGTTCTGATTTTCCTTTTCTCACTTGAATCTTTGCTAATATTCTTCATTCTTTTCTAATATTCTGCATTCTTTTCTGATATTCTGTTTTGCTACTTATCAACATGCAAAGACAATGAATAAAACTGTACATCGTCGAGCACATAAGAAATGCTAAATCATGCAAGTAGCATAACACATATGCAGAATAATAAACTTTCCTAAGAAAAGAACTTTCTTTTCTTTTCTGTTTTTTGTCTCTTATGTTGTATCTCTTTCTTTTCTTTTCTATTCTGGTTTTCCAATCGGACTAGGTTGAGGCCTAGATTTGGAACCCTGGCCATGTGAGTGTATACTGGGTACAGTCCTCATCTACATGCACTGCTAATAGACTGTACTAATGTTGTTTCTCTCTGTTGAGGCCGCTCACTGATGGCAATGTGCATGTAGGTATTCTCTGTTTGGTATAGTCCTCATCCACATACACTGCTGACGGACTATACAAATACTATATCTCTCTACTGAGGACGCTCACTGATGGCGGCATGCATGTGGGCATCTCTGTCACTCACGGGTTCCCCATCGCAACAACCTTATAACATAACATGTTGTAGAAAGAGAATAGAACGAGATACTATACACATTTTAACATGAATTTCCAAGTTATGGAAATTCTACACTTGCATTCTTCAGTAAATGAGAAAAATACATATTTGCATGTTAGCTTAAAAGAAAACTACAAACCATTTTCTTTTCTTTCTTTTTCTCATTATTTGCTAACATATTCTTTAATATTCTCATTTACCAAATCAAGGCTAATACATAGATCATATGCACAATATATGTATGATCAAGCCCATTCTTTGACGTTCTTTCCAAGTTCAAATACACAAACTTGAAAATTCATTATGGCATAATGGTATGTTATAACATATTCTACCATTTTCATCAACAATGCCATATCAAAGGAACACTTTAACATACAATTCTTTTCTAACACTTTCATGTGCTATTCAAGAAGTAGTAAAGGTTCAAGTAACTAGAACCAAACACTAAGAGCCATTTCTTTCATGGAACTAACATGACCAAGTGATATTCTAAACTTTGGCATAACAATATGGACTCTTGAATACTAACATTTATACTTTGTTAAGCCTAACATAATCTTTCTACTTCAATTATTGTCTTTCTCTAACCCTTTCTTCAATAGGGTTTAGCCAACTCATGCATGCATTTTCTCTTTGGATTTTCATCAAACACTTCATATGCATATGCAACTACCATGTTGGCTACATTTCGACATCTCTCTAAATCCACCAAAATTTGAGCAAAAACTCACTAATTATAGCCATAAACCTGGCCGATTCCAACAAATCTCAACACTTCAAAATTTCAACACTAATTCTTCCATAACTTCACCAAATCACCACATACTCATACACTACTTCTCATGGTTGGAAATTACACATCATTCAACATCAAAAACAGCCAACAACTCTCACATACAACACTTAAAAACATGCAAGAATCATTCTACACAAGTCTTGCTCAAATCAAGGCTAAAATTAGGTTTACTTACCTTGAATGTGTGATATCACCTCTTTTTTGCTAAAAGCCTCTTCCTCTTGGATCTAGATCATATAAAAACCATAAGAATTTAAAACTTTAAAGGTTAATCACATACCTTGTGCTAGAATCTTACCTTTGGATGCTTTAGGATTGAAAATCTATACAGATCCAAGCCAAATCCTATGATTTCCCTTTGAAATTTAGTGAAGAAAATTGAGAGAAAAAGAGGTAAAGGGTGGCATGAACAAGGGTTAGAATGGTTTGGGTTTAGGTTATTGCAACCTTATAACTAAATAAATATTTATATTCTCATTTTGCCCTTGCACTTTCTATGAAATCTCATCTATATCCTTTAGTCAATTACCAAAATACCCTCATTTTTTATTATCTTCTTCACATTGTTTTGCTTCCTTTCACTCCCCACTTTTTCATCTAATTAGGAGTGAAAAGACCATTTTACCCTTAATGAAGTTTTAAGGAATTTCCTTCACATTTGTCTAAGGTAACTTCAAAGAAATCCAACCAAGGGTATTAAGGCATAAATAAAATTACGTACCTTGTTGTGGGTGTTACACATACAAAGCCTTTTGTAGTTTGCACACAAAACCAGGGAACTGAGGGTACTCAAAACCTTTAGGTTGTTTCATTAACACAGTCTCATTTAGAGTACCATTCAAAAAAACATTATTAATGTCTATTTGTTGAACGTCCCAGCCATTGGTTATAGCTAAAGTAAGGACTATTCTAATACTGGAAAGTTTTATCACTAGGCTGAAGGTCTCAAAGTAGTCAAGACCTGGAGTTCACTGAAACCCCTTTGCAACCAACCTTGCTTTGTATTTTTGAAATGAACCATCTAAGTTAAACTTGATTCTAAAGACCCATTTATTCCTTACTACATTCATATCACCAGTAGGAGGAACTAAAGACCAGGTGTTGTTCTTAAGTAAAACATTAAATTCATCGCTACAAGAATTTAGACTTCTTGCAACAAAATAATTTGTCACTATAAATATCAAAATTGTGACCATTTCACTAATGTGAGGAATTATATTAGTCACCAGCTTGTTCACATTAAACTCATACTCTTAAGTATATGGTGACAAAAGAGTATTTGGTCACCATAGCCTAATTATTTATTGCGACAATAATAATTTGTTATTGTAAACTAGTTTATTGTGATAAATTATTTTTAAAAATAGAAGACAATTTTTATCACTATAAGTAATATTTTGTCACAATTGATTTATATTTAAAGACCAAATAATAAGCTTTATGGTGAGAAAATAATATATGATGACAAAATTGATTTTGTCAAAATTGTGAATAATTACGAAATTATTTTCTCATAATTTTAATAGTGACTGAAATATATTTGTCATTGACTTTATTGTGACAACATTTATATTGTCATATGTTTGTTTATATGATAATATTATTTGTCAAAAATTGTATAGGGATAGAAATAATTTTATAAAAAATTTAATAACATGACAAATAATTTTTAATACAGATATTTTTACATGACAAATTTTTAGTTGTCAAAAATCAAAATGATATAGGCTAGTTTTAGTGTATATTAGTGTATGCCCTAGAAACCATTCGTGTTGTCGGTTTCAGAGCATTTTGTCTTGTATCTATATATATTATGAATAATAGAAGAAAGAGTTCTTCAATTCATATATGTAAATTGCTTCCTTTATTCAGTCATGCATTTAAAATAAAGTATGTATATGAATTGCCCAGATGATTCATTTAATAGATAAATGAATTATCGAAAAGGGTTCCTTACGGAAGCAATATAAATTTGGGCAACCATATTGTACAGTAGGCATACCGGATGCTTCCGAAAGATATCATGAGTTGATAAAAGTACGGATGACGATGATAGTCATGTCACTGGGGCATTGGTATGGATTAACGATTGGTGAACTATTTTTCGAACGTGACCGAATAACGACGAATCACTTGGAAAAGCATGTAGTCAATGATTTATCGTTTAGTTATATCAGTGCACGATGTAGTCCTTTGACCTGAGACATTGTAGTCGAATCCGATATGGATGCATATGGTTCATACGGTGTATAAGTACGAGACTAATCATGTTTCGTACAATAAAGCCTATTTGGTCATGCGTTGTCCATATGCGGAAACGAACAATAGTCAATAGGGGATCCATTGACTCGGAAATATAGGATCGAGAGTACCGCTGACTCCATCCGGATTCGAGTTCCTAGACGAACATCGATAAATGTCGGAAAACTGAATCTCTGGCCAGAGTCTATTATTAGTCATACAAAAGTAAGTTTGTGATGACAAGTTCCGGACATATTGATCGACAATTCGGTAGAAGATCGAGTTTAGGATTTTGACGTTCCATGAATCCATACTCGATTAGGATATCTCAATGGAGGGACTTTACCTGCATGGTACGTATGATCTGAAATGGGTTCGATGGAGTATTTCTTCATCGTGGTTTAGGGACTATGACACATTGCTAGATGTTTACCATAGTCGTTGGGCCTCCGGACGGGTTTTCGGATTCATCGAGCAGGCTCACGGCTAATCCACGGTGGACCTACATGGTCACACCAATAGCCTTGAGAAGTTAGAGAATGATGAGAGAGAGAAATGATTATCCGAAGAGGGCTAGCACCTTCCGAGGGTAATAACGGGATTTCTATAGTAATAGTTACATAGAAAACAATTTGTGACATTTTAAGGGTTAAAATGGTCAAGCAATAATTAATTATATTTAATTATTATATCTTAAAGTGTTAAGATTAATGAGATGAACAAAAAATAACCTTTTAATAGTTAAAGGGTAAAAAGGGTAAATTTATAGGTTGTTAATGTAAACTAGTTTAGTTTACATGGGCCCTTGAATAATATTGATTATTCAAAGGGTAGCATATTAAATTCGTGGGGTCCCTTTATAAAATAAGATTTTATTGGGCTTGGAAGTGAAAAATAAATAATTGCAAAATAACCCAAGTATATATAAGTGCAAAAGGTTGCATTTTTGTTTATTATTCACTTGTTCACTCAAACACAAACTAAAAGCTCTCTCTCCCTAGCCACGGCCACTCTCTAATCCTCTCAAGGTGGTGTTAAAATGTGGAGGTTTCATCCTTTTGAAGCTAATCTTCATCAATCCAAAGCAAAGGAGTAGGTATAATCTCATATCCAAGCTTTGCATGTAAACCGTTTTTATTAATCCATGCTTTCATGCTTTCATTCTCCATCTCCACCACTCTTCATGCATGCTGAATCTTTCAGCTAGACAAATAATTTTTGTCATCTCAATATACTTTGTTTCTCTATCTTTGCATAACCCTTATTGTATATTTTTTGGGTAAAAGGTAATTATATAAAAAATAAAAGAATGAGTCCCAAAAAGAGGATCCCTACAAAGTCAAGTTCCTTGGACAAGCCCAAGCAACCAAGCCAAAGAAAACAAAAAAGGTGGCATGGATTTACATTCCAAAAAAACCACCAAGCAAGCCTCAAAGAGGACTACAAAATGACCAGCAACACAAAAACAATGCCGGACTTTGGTGTACAAAAGCCAACTGCACATGTTATACACAAAAGAACCATCCACCCAAAGAACCCAACAATTCTGCACAACAATTACTAAAATCTTACTTATATGCGCAACCAAAACAGAAGAAAAGGAGGGAGCAGTAGCCTACAATCTATAAATAATTCCCCAACGAAAACAGCTCTAGAAAAGGTTCTGGTCAGTGGCGAGAAAAGTCTTCTTCCAAGCCTCCAAGGTTTCAACATGGAAATATCTACAAACCAAACAGTAATACTCGCCCAGCACACACGAATAAGTAAGCAAGAATATAGCAACTCCCTTGGAGGAAGAGACTTGGCGGCATCCAAACCCTGAAGAGTTAAAAAAACAAAAACAAAAAAAGGGATAAATATTGTCAATACAATATGAAAAATGTTTATAGCATTAAAAAAATTTGGAAAAGTATAAAGTGGTTGACATTCTTAAGAGGGAATGGAAATGTAAGGTAATACAAAATAGCTACTATTGGGTGTTAAAGGTGAGCCCATGGAGGTTGCAACTAGTCAATTATGAGTAAAATACCCAAGAAAAACCAACATTATAACTATCTCCATTGACTTAAAGCTAGGAGTATTTGGCACATAAGGGTTAATCATTACTCCACACCAGGGCAACATCTTACAAATTATTTGCATTGGAAAACTAAAGATAATAAACTAACAGAATGATTTCTTGAATAAGCAGTTTGGTTGAAGGAATAAAAGCTACTAATTCATCAACACCAGCAATACTTCCACATCAAAAACATAAACCAGATGCTCAAGAATTAATTATACCCGTAGAACTTGATCATAGTTGTATCCTTCAACAGAACACACTTATCTTCTTATTACTTAATAAAGGGATAATAGAATATATGAAGTGATAAAATGATGCATCCTCAGAGAAGTTACAATTCTAGATTATTCTAGATTTCAGCACTCATCGTCCAGCCAAGTGCATATCATACAAAAGTCATGCCGCTTCATGAGATGCACCAAATGCTTGTAGTTTGATCCTCACGCTAAACATCCAATAGATCATATCACAAAATGATGGAAAGTAATGTTTGTCTCTTACCCATAAGTGACACATGGCTCCACCTTTTGCAACTGTTCTAATATGCCTTCACTATCCATGGCAAAGACACTGCTAAAGATTTTTGTCAATCTTAGTTTGTACAGGATCTACCTAGTTTTTGGGTGCATGTCATTTTGCCTGAATAAAATGATAGTGAGATATTAGAACCCAAAACAATACAAGGCAAAAAACTTTAGGCAAATCACCAAAGAATGCAACCTACCCTTGTATGCGTATGATATAAAGCAGCTTAGATTTTGGCTTCACCAGAGCTGATTTCGCCCATTTCCCTCTATGTTTCATTCGGATAACGTCCAATTCCTTTGTAGAGACACAGGTTAGTAATTGCTAATATCATACCATGTTTACACTAAACCGTAAACATTAAGGATAATGGGCAAACACAAAAAATTAATGTGTATCACAAACAAATTATCATCAAATTAATGATATTGAATCAAAGCTGAATCCAAGAACAATGGATTTAACAAGTAATATGATTTTGATTACAGTAAATCACAATAAAAACACCAACAAACATGCTAAAATTTTGTCGCTATATTTCTACAATTATATATTACTAGTCAATAAATTCCATTTTCCATTAATTTCTCCCACACAACCAACGCAATGCACCATATAATCAATTTAAACGCAATATGCCAACTCAAATGAAAAAAATTTAAGCTGAAAACGCTACAGATTCACTATATAAGCCTTAAAAATCAAACCTTCAAACGAAATTCACCACCGCCGCCTCCCTGATGACAATCCCTAGCCAGGTGACTATCCTGTTCTCAGTTGTAACAAGCCCCTCCGCCGCTGCCCCTTGCTCTTTTGCCTCCCTACCCACCCCCGCCGTCGCCATAGCCTCCACTACCGTCTAGTTCACACCAGGCCTAGGGTAGCACGGTGCGATTCCAGCAACCAATGCACCCTTAAACCATAACCGCAACAAACAAAAACCTCCAAACTACACATTATATTAACCCAACACAAGCAACCAGCATGCCCCAAACAACCATCAAATTCACCTTGAAAATGAACAAATCCATGAAAACATTAAACAAATAGCAAGAGAGGGAAAACAAGAATGAAGAGAAAGAAGAAATAAATAAGAGAAGGTGGCCACCTGCTAGAGTTTGTAGTGATTTCGATTGGAGGTTGTTAGATTTTGGGGCTATTGGAGGGAAGTCGGTAGGGATGAGGGAAGGTGAGCATCAGGCATGAAAGAAAATTGGGGGAGGAGTTTTTGGGGCGGCTCGGGAATGACACATTAAATTAAATAGAGTATCAACTAAACCACATATCAAACACCCACCTCAAGAGTAGCTTGAATTGCATAATTTACCTCAATCTTCTAATTTCATATGATCATATAGTTTATCTACTTTAGTAGGTGATAACCCAAAAGAATGAAAGTGTTTTAAAGAGGATGAGACAACCGCCTGTATGGTCGAAAGATTATATTATTCATTAATCAAATACTAGTTGTAGGGTTTTTTCTGATATTAATTAATTTAGTCAAGTTTTATTAGTCTAGAGTTATTATTAAAAGTTGGAGTAGTATTAGGATTAAGTATTGCCAGGTATGATTAGGAATATTACTATTACAAAATTAGGATATTATATCATTAGAATCCTTTTAGGATTATGAATTAAGATAACTTGTAAGTCTATATAAGAAGCCTAAACATGGATTATCATTGTTTTTTATTGGATCGAGATATATTCTAATATGCCAAAATAGGTTCTTTTTTACTTTTCTTTTTCCAAATTAAGAGTAAATTGTGTGCAAAGATCATTGGTAGAGCTGCTAAACATTAATGAAATAAATTAGAAAAAAAAAAAGACCAAAGAAAAAACATTTTTCTTTTTTTAAAATGAGTACTATGGGATTTGAATCTATGCACTCGTCTCTCAACTCTTCCTTTAACCACTCAAGCAAACCTACTCATTTTTTTTTTTTTTTTTTTTTGCTTACTAATTACATATATTTATTTTGTTTGATATATCTATCTAAAAATACAAACTCAGCTAAAGTGTGAGGGAAACAATTGCTTTTTAGAGTGTGTTTGTCCCCTCTCCTTGCTTCTTCTCCTTCTTGCGTTTTATTTTTCTTCTTTCAAGATTTGGTTTTCCCAATTCAATTTTTCTCAATTCAATTTTACAAAGAAAAGAATAGACCAAAGGCGGCTCACTTCACCCAATTCAAATTTTTCCTTTTTCGTTGTAACACCGAAGAAAATTAGGAGAATCAAAGGAGATTTCATAAGGACATTCCCTTTTTGCCCAATTCAATTTTTCCCTTTTTCCCTTTTTGTAAACATGGCTAAATCGATTTATTTTTGTAATTTCATCTTTGATGTGAACTTGTAATACAGAAATTAATATTTAACATGTGATCCAAATATTAAGTCTATAACATTAAAAGTGAAAATGTAAATATTTGTATTCAGATTGAATTTGATTTGTCTTATTTTATATTAAAGCCATAAATGGTACATAATATTTACATTTATAAAATTATTAATGATTTTGTATTTTTTACAATTTTTTGGTCTTTTCGAGTTTTTAAAAATAAAAATTAAAGGAGACCATATTATATGTTTTTTTAGCAAAATTTTGTCACAAAATATCACATTTAATTTGACTCAAATATTTTGTCACTAATACCTCCATTATAACATTTATAAATGATAACTTTTTTTTTTTTTTTTTTGTAATGATAAATTATTCTTTTGTGACAAATTAGTTTGTAATTATAGAATGTACTATTAAATATAGTGACTAAAGTTTTTGATGAAAAATATGTTTATCACGATAAACTATTTATCTCGACGCTTAAATTTTGACTCAAACATTTTGTCATTAATACCTCTATTTTAGCATATATTATGACAATTTTTTTTTTTAATAATAAATAAATTCTTTTGTGACAAAATAATTTGTAGTTATAGCATGTATAACTAAATGTAGTGACTAATATGTTTTATGACAAAATATGTTTGTCACAATAAACAATTTACCTAGGTGCCAAAATTTTGAGCCAAAAATTTGTGACAAAATATTATGATAAAAATGTTTTTCTTCACTACATTTATTATGAGTCTCTTTATTGCGATAAAATAGTATGACAATATTTTTTTTAGTCATTGTATATTTTCTTTATCATACTTAATGTGATGTTTCTTTATTTTGTCATAATAATTGTATTACTCGTGACAAAATGACATTTGATAAAATTAATTTTGTCACAATATAATATATTTCTTGTAATGCATTCTACATTGCTTCTTGCCATTCAGTAGAACTCAAGGCTTCTTTGACAAAGCATGGCTCAGGTACAATAGGTGAAGTGAATGGTAAGCTAAAGGATGAGCTAGAGGTAAGTAGAACAGCTTTAGAATGAGTAGTATTTTTGGATTTGGCTCTAGTCACATAGGATGAATATTCTTACTGACTTGTGGAACATTGAGTGAAGCAGAGGACTGTAATGAACCTGTATCAAATTCAAGGTTATAGGATGAGGCAGGTTGAGTTAAAATGGAAGTACAGGGAATGAAGTGTGTTTGAGTAGTGAGATCAACTAGCAGAAGACAAGTGGGAGGAGAACTAGGTGAGGTATTTAATAAAGAAGATGAAGAAGGACAGAGGGAACCTGAATTGTTTAAAGAATGTCAAGAAAGGGAAGAATCTGATTGTTGAGAGGAGGATTGAGCCAAATTTGGAGAAGAGGATTCAAAAGTTGAAATTAAATCATTCTCACCAATTGCTGAGCAGGGACTAGTATGAGCACAAGGTACTGCAACAGGGAAAGATCCACCAGTAGGAGTTGTATCAGAAGAAGTTGAGGTTTTGATAGACACAAAGGGAAAACTAATGATAGGGTTATTAGACTGAGGTTCAATTAAAGTTGTGGAAGCAGGAATTGATGAACTAAACTGAGTAGCAGAAAGAAACTCTAACTCATTAAATTTGACATTTAGAGTGATATAAACTCTCCCAGTTGGACTCAAGCATTTAAACCCTTTATGAATTAAACTATACCCCAGAAAAACACATTTTTCAAAATGAAAATTGAATTCATGCTGATGATAGTCTCTTAAGTAAGGATAACAAGTGCAACCAAACACTTTCAAAGTAGAATAAAGAGGAGAATTGTGGAACAGAACTTGATTAGGTGAAACAAAATTTAAAACAGAAGAAGCCATCCTGTTAATCAGGTATACTACTGTATCAAATGCATTCTACCAAAATTGTAAAGACATAAAAGCATGTGCTAGCAAAGTTAAACCAGTTTTAACTACATGTCTATGCTTTCTTTCACTCCTACCATTTTGCTAATGCACATATGCACAATAGTGTCTAAACTAAATTCCAAAACTAATAAGATAAGAAATAAGTCCTTTGTATTCACCTCCTTGATCAGATTGTAAACACTTGAGTTTTGTACTAAACAGTCTTTCAACTAAATGGTGAAATTTAATGAAAACATACCTAACTTTACTCTTAGTTCTCAAAGGAAAAATCCAAGTAAATCTACTAAAATCATCTATAAACTAAACATAATATCTAAATCCTTCAAAAGACACAATGGGGGCAGGTTCCCAAACATCACTATGAACAAGTTCTAAAGGTGAGGTAGCTATAGACTGAGAAATAGGAAAGTTATTCCTATGCATTTTACCTAAATGACAAGCATCACATAAAGGTAGTGAGGAGGGAACAGGTTTGGTTGATGATGAAGACATCTTAGGTATATGAGCCATAATTTTGTTAAACACCTCACTGTGAGGATGTCCTAACTTTTGTGCCAAACTAGAGCAATGTTGTCGCTGGTTTCACTAGTTTAGGACAAGAGAACTGTAGGTTGTGATATATGATTAGAATGATTTTTAGAAACAAAGCAATTAGAAACATCATGCAAAGTAGCAGGAAAATTAACAAAATAGAATTAGAATGCATTTGAGTAGAATGTAATGCAGCAAAATTAGGAAAATCTTCAACTTTATTAATTGAGAAAGAATTACAATTATTGGTGATAGACTCAACAACTCTGGACTCATCAACATTCTCAATACATGGCATAGTAATGGGCTGAACAAGATTGGTTTTGGCCACAATACAATCTGAAATCACAATGCTATCCTTATTCTCATTAACTTTGCTAAAATGATCTAAACTATCTACTTGACAACTTGACTTAATGGAATTATCAGAGGGAAACTGAGCAGAAGACTTAGAACAAGCTAATGAAGTACTGACTGAAGGAAACTATGAAGGTAAAGCAAAAGCAGAAGACAAGTTCAATTGATACAATCCAGCTTTAAGATCTCCCTACAGTAGCACTTGTTTGGTAACCTTATTATTAACCACACAGTAATCAGTAGAAAATTCAACAACAATGTTATTATCCTTAGTAAACTTAGAGACACTAAGCAGATTTTTTTATATGAGGAACACATAAGACATTTTTCAAATTTAAAGACTTAGATGACAATGTACTAGGCAAAAGAGAAAAACCAACATGAGAGATATTAGGAACTCACCACTGTCGACCTAAAGTTGTTCAGTTCCATCATAGTTTCTGCTTGCACTTAATTAGTTTAAGTTAGAGGTGAGATGGTATGTTGCTCCAGAATCCATATACCAGGCTAGATATTGAATTGGAGTTGATGAAATATGAGCAAAGATGCCAAGAGGAATACGACTTGTTAAAGGATGAGGAGCAACAGAGTAAGCTTGACTACGAACTAAGGCAGGTGTTTGTTGGATAGGGATATTGTATGCTGAGGGTGCATTTGCTACTGAGTGTGCATGAGCAAAATTTGGTACTAACTACTATTGTTGTTGATAACCACCACTAGCTTCATACTTCTGATTTGCACCATATGAAGAGTTAGATGGATAGACAGATGTATTGACTTGCTGATTGGTTGATGGAGCACCATTATCAGCTTGATTACTTCCATGGATTTGACCTCCAAAAGGTGGAGGTGTGCCATTATAGGTGGAATTGTATTTGTGGTAACATTGCACTGCATTATGACCAATCTTGTTGTAGACTTTACAGATAGGTTTCCCTTTAGGATTTCCTCTGCCACTACCTCTACCAAAAGGAGGAAAACAAGATGGTCTATAATTTTGGAAAGGGACTCCATATTGTCCAATATTGGTTGAGGCATGAAACTGATCACTTAAAACAGATGTATTGGGAGAAGGAGATCCAATGTAAGAAGGATATTGGTGGTGCATCAGAGGACTTGGAGTATTTTTGGACAGGTGGATTTGAGGTAAAGTTGTTTGACAAATTAAATGCTCTAGAAGGTGGCGTAGGAATGGATGGTGATGATACTGATGTAGGTAAAGGATTAACATGAAGAGAGTGAGATCCTAGGATGCTAATTGACAAAGCTATTAATAGAACTATTTAAGAAATTGGCTGAATTGAACTTTTCAATCCTCATTTCATACTTCTGTAGTAAGTATTATGCTTTTTGTATGGTAACTAAGTCAAATTTAGACTCAATTCGTTATGTAAGATTGACTATTATAGCATAAAACTCAGGACCAAGGCCATCCAAAATAAATTGCAATAAATCTTCATCAGAGATTACTTGGCCACTAGCTGACAAACTCTCAGCTATTCCTTTCATCCTTTTAACATAGTCACTAATACTCAGGTTTCCATTATGAGTAGTTTAAAGCAAAGTTTTTTAAGTGAAGAGCTCTGGATTTAGAGTCATTTAGGAATTCACTTTCAAGAGTTAACCAAATTGCTATAGAGGATTGACATTTTGAAACATATCCAAACATGCACTCAAAAATTGACACTAACATCTAGGTTACTAAAAATTTATCAGTCATTTTCCAGGAAACATAAGTAGGATTGACTTTCTCTTTTGACCTAACTTCACCTAATTCACTTAACACTTCATGATCTGAGGAAATTAAAGGTGCAGGACAAGGAACCAGACCTGTCAGATGATCTTCAAGTTCATGAGCTCCCACGGTTGAAAGAATTTGTGATTTCCAGAAGAGATAATTGTCTCTATAGTTGTCTCTGGTCAATTTTGGTGTAACACCTTGAAAACTTGATGGAAAAACTAAGCTAAAGGAGCTGGAGGAGTTGTGAGTCGTCTTTTCAAGCTAGTTCCAGACTAATTAGCATCTAAGATCTTTGCCATTGACGTTAGTCGTTGGCTCTGATACCATGAGATTTGAAAGACGAAATGAACTTCACTTCTTTCATTAAGTGAATAAATAGTAAGATTACAAGGATTTCTTACTTTATATTTGTTTAGTAAAGCAAAATAGTAGCAAGTAAGACTGTGTAAAATAGAAACTAATCCTATACAATTAAGCAGCTTCAAAACAACATCATTTTGGTCAATTACAAGCAGACCACCATATTCTGATTTCTGACTCTTTGGTCCACACTAATCTTAAGCTTTTTTTTTTTTTTTTTTTGGTGAATTTGGTGTAGCGGTTTATGGTGAATGTGGTGCAGTAGCATATAGAAATGTGCATCAGTAGATAGAAATGTGCAATTTTATTTTTTTTTAATGTGCAAATCTGTTACAATTCAACTGTGCAGATAGATAGAAATGTTTTAGGTTGTTTTTTGTAACTGTTGTCACTGTTGCAGAGGGTTTTTTAATGTAATATGCATAAATACTAGCTTGTTTATGGCTTAAAATATTTTTATGGAGTACTTAATTATGGAGTATTACTTTTTAATGTGATGTTATTATTGATTACACTAGATGAGTTCCTAGGTGCCACAATTTTTTATGATGATGATTTTTGGCAAATTTAGACAAGATGTGTTTGGGTGTGTCCAAGATGTGTTTGTGGGGGTTGTACATGATATGTCCAAGATGTGTTTATGGAGAGTTAGGCTCACAAGATGTGTCCAGGCATAGAGAACAAGAAGTCCAAGCATGACAATATATAATGTTGAATTTTTTGAAAAATTACCGTTATACTGTACCCCTCCAACATTAAAAAAAAAAAAAAAAAAAAAAAAAAAAAAAAAAGGTTCAAATTATAAAACCAGACTTTCAAAAAAATAGGGGCATTATGGTAATTTAACTAAATTTAGTTATTCTTCACTACAAGGTTATTATGGGTCTATTTAATAAATATGGGGCATTCTTGGTTTTTTATATGGTCATTCAATATTTTATTATCAAATAATGAAAAGTCAGAGGTTCAAGAGCAATTTGGTAATGACACCTTCTATTAGGGGTGAGCGGTTCCGGATACCCTGCACTTTCTGGGGGAACCTGAACCGGAACCTCACAGTGCAAGTTCCCAAAAAAAGGAATCGGAATCGGAACCTCCGCACAAAGGCAGTTCTTCAATTCAAGGAACCGGAACCTAAAATGCAGTTCCGGTTCCTTTCCCAGGTACCCTAAAAAAAATCAATTACCCCCCTATTAGTTTAAAAAATGACAAAAATACTTTTAAAGTTTACAAATACACCCCTAACAAATTTTGATTATTCATTCATTTGTGTCCAATGTAATATAGTAATATGGTAATTAATTAAGTAATTATTAAATTATAATGTAATGTTATAATTAATTAAGTGATCATACTATAATGTAATGTTATAAATACTTATAATTATTTAAGTAGTTATTTAACAATAATGTAATGTTATAATCAATTAAATTTCTAATAATTTAATTAATTACATGTTTAATGTTTATAATATAATGTCATAATTAATTAAGTAATCATTTAATTGTGTAATGTTATAATTAATTAAGTGATCATACTACAATGTAAATTGTAATGTTATAATTAATTAAGTAATATACTATTTAATTATAATGTAATATTATAATTAATTAAATTGTTAATCATTTAATTAAGTATTGTAATATTGTTTATAATAGAATGTTATAATTAATTAAGTAATTACACTATAAATTTATAATGTAATATTATAATTAATAAAATTCTAATCATTTAATTAAGTGTTGTGTAAATTAGTAAATTACTAATGTTTATAATATAATATCATAATCAATTAAGTAATCATTTAATATTTTAATTATGTAATGTTATATTAATTATATAATCATACTATAATAGTATAATGTAATGTTAATATGTTATAATGAATTAAGTAATCATACTATAAATCTATAATTTAATATTATAATTAATTAAATTTCTAATCATTTAATTAATATACTAATGTTTGTAATGGAATGTTATAATTGATTAAGTAATCATATTATAAATATATAAGGTAATATTATAATTAATTAAATTTTTAATCGTTTAATTAAGTAATGTAATAATATAGTAAATTACTAATGTTTACAATGTAATGTTATAAATTCATAACTAATTATGTAATCATTTAACTATGTAATACTATAGTAAAGTAAGTGATCATAATCTAATGTAATATAATAATGTTATAATTTAATTGAGTAATTATTTAACTATAATGTAATGCTTAATTAATGTTTATAATATAATATTTATAAGGTAATGTTATAATTAATTAAATTTTTAATCATTTAATTAAATATTGTGCTAATGTTTATGTAGTAAATTAGTAATTACTAATGTTTATAATATAATATCATAACTCATAATCAATTAAGTAATTATTTAATTATGTAATGTTATAATTAATTATGTGATCATACTATAATGTAATGTTATAGTAAATAATGTAATCAGATTATAGATCTTTAATGTAATATTATAATTAATTAAATTTTTAATCATTTAATTAAGTAATATAATAAATAATAATGTAGTAAATTACTAATGTTTATAATGTAATGTTATAAATTTATAACTAATTAAGTAATCATTTAACTATGTAATACTATAATTAATTAAGTGATCATAATATAACGTAATGTAATAATGTTATAATTTAATTAAGTAATTATTTAACTATAATGTAATATTTAATTAATTAAATTTCTAATCATTTAATTAAGTAATCATTTATTTATAATGTAATGTTATAATTAATGTTTATAATATAATATCATAATCAATTAAATAATCATCTAATTATGTAATGTTATAATTAATTATGTAATCAACTAATCATACTATAATAAAATATTGAAATATTACAATGAATTAAGTAATCATACTATAAATCTTTAATATAATATTATAATTAATTTTTTTATAATATAATATTATAATTAATTAAGTAATCATTTAATTATAATGTAATGTTACAATTAATTACGTAATCGTACTATAAATTTATAATGT
This sequence comes from Pistacia integerrima, assembly GCA_026225825.1. Lineage (NCBI taxonomy): Eukaryota > Viridiplantae > Streptophyta > Magnoliopsida > Sapindales > Anacardiaceae > Pistacia > Pistacia integerrima. The sequence goes on along the minus strand of CM047749.1, from coordinate 33,123,636 downwards.
AATGTTGTAATTAATTAAATTTTTAATCATTTAATTAAGTATTATGCTAAATTGCTAATGTTTATATAGTAAATTAGTAATTACTCATATTTATAATATAATGTCATAATCAATTAAGTAACCATTTAATTATGTAATGCACTAATACAGTAATGTTATAATTAATTATGTAATCATACTATAATGTAATGTTATAGTGAATTAAGTAATCATACTATAAATCTTTAATGTAATATTATAATTAATTAAATTTTTAATCATTTAATTAAATTTGTACTAATGTTTATAATGAAATGTTATAATTGATTAAGTAATTATACTATAAATCTATAATATAATGCTATAATTAATTAAATTTCTAATTATTTAATTAAGTAATATACTAAATGTTATAACTTATAAGTCAATTAATTAAGTAGTAATCAATTAATGTAATACTATAATTAATTATATCATTTAACTATAATGTAATGTTATAAACTTATAATTGATTAAGTATGATATTTAACTAATAATTAAATTCATTAATGTTTATCAATTTATCATATATAATTAATTAATTGCTACTTTTCTATAGATATACTTAGAACTTGATAATTAAAGTAAATAACTAAATATATTATTATTCAATCAAATATATTATTTTATTCAAAAATAGTTCTTTTAATAATATTAAAAATTTAAAACACTTTTAATTGGATCATAATTTCAATTATTCACTTAATTAATGAAAACTTTAATATTAATATATTATAATATATTAAAGTTTTTAATATGGTGTAATTTATATGTAATAAGTATAATTGTATTAGTATATTTATTTAATTAGGTTATTCTAAAAATTTAACTTTTTCTATTTTAAATTTTTTTATATGTAAAATAATAGAAACCCCCATTATTCACATTTCACAAATACTTTATTGCAGTCCAGGTTTCAAAACAGGTTCCAAGCAGGTTTCAAAACAGATTCTAAAACAGATTCCAAACAGGTTCCAAAAATCGGTTCCAAACTGGGTACCCTCTACAGGTTCCAAACAGGGTACCCTTTGTAGGTTCTTTTTCCAGGTTCCGATTCTAATTCTTGTTACGGTTCCTCCACACAAAAACCGGAACCGGAACTGAACCGCATAATGTCGGTTCCAATAAATTTTTCCTGTTTCGGTACTGTATGGGTAGGTTCTGGTTCTGGTTCCTGTTCTACCCTCAGGTTCTGGTTCTACCCGCTACCCGTGCTCACCCCTACCTTCTATACCTGTGTCAGAGGGCAAAAGTGACTAACATTGTTAATTTAAGGGTTGAAACTTGCAATTCATAAAACCACACGTGGAAACTTGCAAATTCGTCAAACCTTGGGTGGATAAATGTCTTTTACTCTTATAATAAATAGTAGAAGCGCAATTTTCTAATATTTAAGAACTCTCAATAGTATAAATTTTAACGATTCACTAACAGTTCATTAATGACAAAAAATTTTGTTATCTTAGAAATCTCAATAGAACTTTTGTTATTTTATTATACTTCAAGGGGTCCATCTCTTTAACCCTTAAAAATAAACATAAATTAATTGTATGATTCCAAGTATGTTTTGCCTACTATCCGAGCCACCTCTGGTTTAAGAAAGAGAGTATACATAAATTAACCATACATGAAAGGGGATGAACAAAATTCACCACATCTCCCTCAATTATATATATTAACTAATAATTATCAATATTCTAAAATTAGCCTCGTATGGAAGCCAACCTTTCTCTCTCTCTCTCTCTCTCTCTCTCTCTCTTTTCTAACTTTCTTTTTCTTTTGGTTTGAAATTTGATTTAAGTTTGGATTTTGAAAGGTACTGTTACTTTAGAGAGTTTTTTTAATAAAATATATATAATGACAAACATTGAGAGTTGTGCATTTCATCGAAGACGAAGAACTAGGGATTCACTTAACTCGCATACTTGAACTATGGGTTAACGTATAAGAACTTGGGTTAGCACCATACAAAGTGCTACAAAATTCAAAACAGGGGTTATTATAAGCCAGATGACACTTTTATCACTTACAATTATATAACACTTATATTAGGAAAAACAATTAAATAATACTATACGGTTTAAAACAATATTAACTTTAACTTTATTAAGGATATTAAAATAATATTATGTGCAATATAATATGTAAAATAATTTGAAAAATATGACACATGTCAATAATTTGAAAAAAAAATATATATCAATAAAAAATGGCACATGTAAAATAAAAATAAATGAGGACATACTAGTACAAAAAGGTCAAAAAATAAAAATAACTGAGGACACATCAGTACAAAAAATTTGAAAAAATGGAAAACTAAGGAATTTTTTTTTCTGAAACTATAGTTTATATTTTAGTTTTAATATTTTTAATATATATTGCTTTATTTTTTATTTTGTATAATTATATATATTTTTATTTTTAAAAATTTCAAAGATGTATATATTGTTTTATTTCTATTTTTAATTTTTTAAAACAATAAAATCACTTACATATGAATATTTTAATCATTTAAAAAAAATTGTTAAAGCTAACAGTTTTATACCGTTAAATGTCGTATTATTGTCTTTTCTACTATTTGCATCATATAATTGTAAGTTTTTTTTTTATAAAAGTGTCATTTGATTGATAATAACCAAAAAGACAAATATAATAGGGGTATTTATGCACCAAAGATGCATATGTTGGTAATATAATTTCGGGTTTGGAGGGGAGATTATTTTTGTTTAAGCCCTCTAAAATTTGATTAATTTAAAAATACCACTTTAAATAATAAGATCCTTAACCCCTTTTTGTTAAAATCCATCAGTAAAAATCTATTAAATTGGAAAAGGGTTATTTTACCTTCAACTTAAATTTCACAATTTATATGTAAAAAAACTTTAGAACTTTAAGGTGTGTTCTTTTATGAATTTTGTGTATCTATTTTTTTTTTTTTTAAATATTGAAAATAATTGGAAAAGACAAAAAAATGAAAACGTGTTTGACATGTTTGTCTGAAACATATTTAAAAACGGAAAAAAATAAAAACATGTTTGACATGTTTGTCTCAAAACACAAAGAAAATAATGAAAAATATAAAATTAATCACCACCACAACCGTTAAAACCCTTAAAATTATCACTTATTTTGTTTATCTCGAAGAGCTCGTCTCAAATATGTCAACGGTCGATTTCAGTTTGCAATTTTGTATTACAAAATCTTAATTTAAACTGAGAACTGTTATTTTTAAAAAGAAAATAATAAAATATATAGAAAAATGAATATTATTTTAATTTTTAAATATTTGTATAAAAAGGTGGAACCTATCATCTTTTAGTCTCTTCTGTTTTTTAGCTTAAATTTAAACAAAATAATAAATGATCGCAAATTACCCCTTTCCCAATGCAAAAAGAATAAAATGAAAACTCAAAATTTATAAACGAACGGGCCTTATAATTATTATATAAGTACGTATTCAAGGTTTAAACAAACACAGAGTGCAACTTAGGGATAGTTTAGCATAGTTTCAAGTTTAATTAAGAGTAAACAACATTTTCCCACCCAAGGTTTGGCGAATCTACGTGCCCACCCCTAGTTTCATAAATTGCAGATTCCCACCCTTAAATTAACAGAAAACTATTTTAATGTAACAGTTAAAAGGGTAAAATAGTCATTTCAAAGATGAAAATTTTAAAATAACCCTTGACTTCTCAAATTCACCCCACCAGCGATTTTAGGCCATTCCGGCCAGTTCCCGGCACAGTCGGCCTCTCCTAACACCACCATTACAATTCCCTCAACCCCCACATCAAAACCCCTAACCTCCCCGCCTAATTGAACCCCCCAATCGCCGATCACCGCTCTTAGTTTTAGTCGGCATTTCATCCAAATTCTAGCAGGTCCCGACACTGGAAACCACCTCCAACACCACCAATAGCATCACCAGCTTCCCCCTAACATTGCCAACCGCAATTGCGCGCCGATCTCCTCTGCCTCTCCCTTAGGTTTTCCCGTTTTGTCGCACATTTCCAGCCAAATTTTGACACCTTGCCGAGGTGCAATCAGATGGAAAAGTTAGGGGTTTTGGTGAGGAGAATAAGAGGATGTTGATGGTGGTGTCAAAGAGGTCCAATGGTGTTGGAATCAGGCCGGATTTTTTGCTTGGCTGGGATCCTCTAGGGGTTATTTGAGAGAAATTTGAGATGTAGGAGTTATTTTGAGAGAAAGTAACGGTGTTAATTTAAAGGTGGGAATTGCAATTTATGAAACCAGGGGTGGGAACTTGCAGATTCGCCAAACCTTGGGTGGGAAAATGTTGTTTACTCTTTAATTAATTAGCTTTTCCCCAAGTTTAGAAATAATCAGCTTTGAAAATAATTTGTAATGTGTTTGGTATAGACCTGGGCAAGGATCGGTCCAACTGCGTCTGAGTCTGGGTCTGGGTCTGGGTCTAGGCCCGATTGGGACTGGTCCCATTTGGGACTAGTCACTCATGGGCCTGGGACTGGTCCCAGGCCCATGAAAAACCCGCGGGGCAGTGGTCCAGATGGACCTGAAAATTTTGGTTCCACCCCCAACTTTTTTTATATTTAAGGGATTAAATAAAATTATGTAAGGGGGTTTATGTAATTTTTAGGGGTCTGGGAAATTTTTTGTACCCCTGGAGATTAGTAAATTTTGTAAAATATCAATTTAACCTTCAATATTTTTGGCAATTTCAAAATTATAGGGGGGTTTTGGATATTTTTCAGATGACTTTTTTGAAAAAATGCAAAGGGGTTTGGGCCCAAGCTTGGGATTGGTCCCGGGCCCGAGCCTTGGAGGACGGCCTGATCTAGGGACCGTCCAATCCCTCCTCCATGGGCTTGGTCTAGGTTTGGGACCAGCATCGTAGGACCGATCCTTGTGAGGACTGATCGTAGGACCGATTTTTTGGGACCGGTCCCAAATGCCCAAGTCTAGTTTGGTAAATGTTATTTTTATAATTGATGTGGTTTCAAAATCTATAATTATGTGTTTGGTAAATTAAAATTTGAAATGGTTGTTGTATGTATAATGACCAAAAAAACCTTTTTATTTCTTAACATATTTTTCTAATTCAAAATTTATATTTTGATAATTATTTAAAAATGTGTTAAAATTATTTGTATTAAATAAATTATTAATAATTCAAAAAATATTGGATTTGCTCGGCACTAGTCAACCACTAGTCAACGTCAACAGTGGCACGTTTTAGTCACAACTAGTTCCATTAGGACTGGATACTCTCGATCTAAGGAATTTGATGATTCACTAGATTCCAACTTTTATTTAGGCCACAGAAGGCAGATGAATATTTCGTCACCTCTTGAGGGAAAATAAGGGTCGAAATCAAGTGGAATACCAGATTCTTGTAGATTGAAAGTTTTCGATCCTGATGGGACCGGTTTTAGCTTCAAATTGCCACTGTTGACGAACATTAACCATCGGTCAATGGTGGTTGACCAACAATAACGCCAATAGCGACAATTGTTCAACACTAATAGTGCCATTTCTATTATTTTTAATTTTAAATAAATTATAAAATTATTTATTTAATAATATCAATTTAAGTTTATTTTGTAATTTGAAAAATTAGGTATAACTATATTTGTCAGTTTACAACGGGGAATCAACTTTAGAAATAATCTAATTTTTTAAACCTATCAATCCTCGCTTTTAGAATCCATTTATAAAATTGATTTTTTTTATAATCAGCTTCAAACTTAATATATTTTAAAAGTTATTTACCAAACACCTTTTTTTGTTATAGCTTAGGAAATAATTGATTATTTCTTAAACTACAACAATCTCAAACACACTCTTAGCCCTTGCATCCACATGAATTATTCTAAGTTATGGATTTCATAAAATATAAATTCCAGAGTTTTTGTGCATATATGAATGTTTAATTATGTTAGAATATGTTTACTGGTAATTGAAGGATAAATCTGTAATTTCAGTTAGACAAATGGCAAATCTGTAATTCTAGTTTGACTAACCTTGATTGACTTCTTGTAGGGTCGCTTTGCTTTTTAACACACTTTTGTAACTGTATTCGTTAATCAGTTTTATACCTAGAAATATTCAGACTTTTTCTCTCGTTTTCTCGCGTTTTCTCACACTTTCTCAGCACCTTTCTTAGCTGCCTTTCTTTCTATTTCAAGCTCTTATTTGGTATCAGAGCCATTAACAAACGTCAATAATGGCCGATCAAACTTCTTTTGCTTCTTCTTTTGACAGATCTGAAACTAACCCAAACCCAAAACCTTCCACTTGCTCAACAAATCCCAAAGAATTCCTCCTTTTTCGTTTTTCATCAACACTTCCAATTATCTCACCCAAGCTGACGAGAGATAATCACAGGTTTTGGAAGTCTCAAATAATCTTCGCTGTTGGCTCGCACGATCTTGAGGAACATCTCTCTGGTTTGGTTTCTTGCCCAACTCCTTTCGTTAGAGTTCAATCAGAAACTGAGGTAATCAAGAAACCTAATCATGAGTATGCTTTGTGGAAGAAAACTGATAAACTTCTAGTTAGTTGGTTGCTGTCTTCGATTTCAGAATCAATGTTTACTGTAATTGCTAAATGTCAACATGCTACTGAAATCTGGATAACACTAGAAAAGGAATTCCTTACTGAATCTAGAGCCAAAACATTACATGTTAAAAGCTTGTTACAAAATACTAAGAAGGATAGTCTTAGCATGCATGCCTATTTTCTTAAGGTGAAAGGATTTGCTGAGAATCTGACTGCTAATGGGGTTAGTGTTACGAATGAGGAACTAATGAATTATATATTAGATGGTCTTGACTCAGATTATGATGCTGTTGTAGTCAATATAACCTCTAGGTTAGAGTCTAGACTAGAACCAATCTCTATTCAAAAAGCTCAAATTATCCTGCAAAAATTTGAGCTAAGATTGGAAAAGGCAAATTCTACCCTGAATTCAGTTATCCATAATGAGTTCCATGGAGTCTCAGCTAATATTGTCAATCTTGCTATAGACACCAGTAATAAGAAATCTCAATTACCTCAGGATACTCAAAACCTTGTTGGAAAACTTCAGTATAATACTCTACCTCAAAGTGATCAGCTTCACAGTTTGCCCCACCTACTCAAAATCAAACCATGCCTACACCCGGATATGCTCAGAACTCATATTATAGTCAACAGTTTCATTATGGTTATTCTGGTGGTAGAGGTAGAGGTAGGACTGGAGGAAGAAATAAATTTGTTTGCCAAGTTTGTGGAAAAACTAGGCATCTTGCTCTAAACTGTTACCATAGGTTTGATGTTCACTTTACAGGACAACATTCTCCCTCTCCTGGTTTTACAAACAGTTCACCTAACTTCATACATAACACTAGTCCTGCTAATACTGTTGGATTTTCTAGATCGCATGAGTTTAGCCAAAACAACTACTCACCCGCAGCTCATCATACTTACTCACAGAATGCTAATCTTGGACCTTCAGTACAATCCTCCAGAAATCCATTTCCTCAACACACCATAGTGTCACATACACCCACTCCTAATATTGGTTCTCCATCTAGTACAGTCCTACAGGAGGGCAGAACCAGGCCTTTATAACACAATCACAGCCCTATTTACCTACCCCCGCAGCAATCAACTATATAGCTACACCCTCTACTATTCAAGATGTTGCGTGGTACATGGATTCTGGAGCTACAGACCATGTGACCTCTGACTTTGCACAGTTGACAGCAAGCTCTAGCTACACTGGTGGTGAGCAGCTCCAAGTGGGTAATTGTGAGTTATTATCTATTTCTCATATTGGCTCAACTGTTTTACCTACTGCTTTCCAGCCTTTATATCTTAGGAATGTGTTATGTGTACCTACTATTACCAAAAACTTGCTTAGTGTGTCTAAGTTGACTAGGGATAATCCTGTGTTTATTGAGTTTTATACTAACTGTTGTGTGGTTAAGGACATAACCTCCAGAACAATCCTGCTTCAAGGGGTACTTAAGGCTAGTCTGTATCAACTTCAGGTTCCAGTTCAGTCATCTTTTCACTCCTCTCCAAGCTTGGCTGCCTCTTTTAATTCCGAGCTTGCTAATAAGCCTGATGTTTTTTTGTCTACTCAGCTTACTAAGTCTAATAGTGTTACTTCAAATAATAAGTCTGTTTTAGATCCTATTTCGAATATGTTTAGTTCAGATTGTAATACTTAGTTTACTCATTTGAATAATGCATGCACTGAAACAATAATGACTAGCAATGTATCCAATTCTGATGTTGTAACTGTACTCAATAAAGTTCATACTTTTGAATCATTTCCTGTTCAAAAAACTGATATTATGTTGTGGCATAATAGATTAGGACATCCTAACATTTCAGTTCTCACTAAAATCCTTAAAGACTTGAATCTACCATATTCAGTCACAAATTTTGTTTCCTTCTGTCTAGCCTTGCCAATATGGTAAATTACACCAGACTGTGTATCATAGGTCTACCTTTCAAGCTCTTAAGCCACTTGATATAGTGTACTTTGACCTTTGGGGACCTTCTCCAGTACCTACACCTGAAGGTTTCAAATACTACATACAATTTTTAGATGACCACAGTAGGTTTACATGGATTTTTCCATTAAAAGCTAAGTTTGAAACCTATACAGTGTTTACACAGTTTCATAAGTTAGTTGAACGACAATTTGACACTACTCTCAAATGTGTTCAAACTAATTGGGGTGAGGAATATCGAAGTCTAGTACCTTACTTTAAAACTCATGGAATCCACTTTAGGCACCCTTGCCCTCACACTCATCAACAAAATAGAAGGGTTGAGAGGAAACATAGACAAATTGTAGAACAAGGCTTGACTCTACTTGCCCAAGCTAGTATGCTTCTCAAATTTTGGTGGCATGTTTTCCAAACTGCCACATATCTCACAAATAGGCTGCCTTTACCAGTGTTGTCTAATCAGTCACCTTTTCAAATATTGTTTCATAAGAATCCCAATTATTCAGATATTAAAGTGTTTGGTTGTGTTGTATATCCCTTTCTTAGACCATATAGCTCACACAAATTCAATTTCCATACTTCCAAATGCACTTTCATTGACTATAGTTTGCATCATAAAGGTTACAAATGCTTAGATGTTTCTAGCAGGATCTACATTTGCAAAAGTGCTAAATTTGATGAACTTGATTTTCCTTTTAAACATTCCAGCCCTGTTATTGTTCCTACTTCTTCTAGTAACTCATCAAATTCTCCTATTTTAAATGCTTAGCGTGTACCTCTTCCACCCTTAAACTCGTCTAACAAACAGCCCATTAACTCTATGTCCTCTGGTTGTCCTGCCACACAATGTCAGTCTAATTCTCAGTCAACATCCTCACCTAAATCCATATCTCAGATTTTATCTTCCCCTGCATCCAAAACATAACATCAAACACAGCCCCAAACAGAGCACCAAACACAGCCCCAAACACAGCAGATCTTACCTTCCCCTGCATCCAAAACAGAACACCAAACACAAATTTCAAACACAAGCTGTGTGAGATCTTACCTTCCCTTCTCCACAGATCATACATCAAACACATCAAACAGTACCAAACACATTTCCCAAACACAGCAGATCTTACCTTCCCCGCATCCAAAACACACAAACAAACACAAACAAACAGCTAGGGTTTTACCTTTCCCTGCATCCAAAACAGAGCACCAAACACAGCCCCAAACATGGCCCATACCTTCAGTGTTTTCTCCCATCTCTTCACCAATATCTCTCCCATCAAATACTTCATTTGATACTATTCCACTGGTAGTTGAGTTATCTTATCCACAGCAGTTGTCCTCAGCAGAAAACATTCATCCCATGATCACTAGGTCCAAAGCTAGGGTAAACAACACAGCTTTAGTAACCTCCTCCTATTTGGATTCTAAGGAACCAACTACAGTTATAGAGGCTTTTTCTCATCCATCTTGGAAAGCTGCAATGGAAGCTAAATTTGATGCCCTTATGACTAACCATACATGGGAATTAATTCCAGTCACTTCAGATATACATACTGTAGGTTGTAAGTGGGTGTTTAAGGTTAAACATAATCCTGATGGCACTATTCAGAGGTTTAAAGCAAGGTTGGTAGCTAAAGGGTTTCAACAAACACCCAGGATTGATTACCTAGAAACATTTAGTCCTGTTGTAAAATCTCCTACCATTAGAGTAATCATGAGTTTGGCTGTGAGTTATGGTTGGGATATTCAGCAAGTGGATGTTAATAATGCATTCCTAAATGTTGATCTTACGGAGCAAGTGTATATGGTTCAGCCTGAAGGGTTTGCTAGCTCAAAGTTTCCACATCATGTATGTCGTTTAACCAAGGCTTTATATGGTCTTAAACAGGCCCCTAGGGCCTGGTTTGATAAATTGAAAAAGGCATTTCTTGAATGGGGTTTTGTTCATTCAATTGCTGATCCTAGCCTGTTTATTTACCAAAATAAGAACACCATTATGTACGTGTTAATCTATGTAGATGACATTCTACTTACTGATAATGATCCTCAATTGGTTCAAGAAACTGTTCAACACCTGAATACTCAGTTTGCCTTGAAAAACATTAGGGTCTTTAAAATATTTTCTTGGTTTTGAAGTTTCCCGAGATGAATTTGGTCTCCATATGAGTTAAGAAAAGTATGCTAAGGATCTCTTGGTTAAGACCAATATGATTGACTGCAATCCATGTTCTACACTTATGTCAGTTGGTGCTAAACTCTCTTTGGATGATAGTGAATCCTATAAAAATCCAGCCCTATACAGGAGCACTATTGGTGCTCTCCAGTATCTGACTTTGTCCACACCAGATATATCTTATGCAGTGAACAAATTGAGCCAATTTTTGAAGGCTCCTACCCAAATGCATTGGCAAGCCTGCAAGAGACTGCTCCGATACATTAAAGGCACCTTAAGTTTTGGTCTCTTTTTCAGCAAAACACAGAGATTTAATTTAGAATGTTTTACGGATGCTGATTGGGCCAACAGTCTACATGACAGGAGATCGACCAGTGGGTGTTATGTTTTCCTGGGTAATAATCTACTGCAATGGACTTCTCGAAAACAGAAAGTGATCTCTTTATCCTCCACTTGGCCGAGTATAGAGCATTGGCTCAAGGAGCTACCGAAATAACTTGGTTCCGTAGTCTATTTACTGAAATTGGTCTCCCAATTAGTGAAGTTCCTGTTATATGGTGTGACAACCAAAGTGCAGGATCATTAGCTTCAAATCCTGTTTTTCATGGAAGAACTAAACACATTGAATTGGATGCTCACTATGTGCAGGAACAAGTTACAACCAATAAACTTAAAGTTCGGTATGTGTCTACCGAATATCGGAAGGTGATATATTTACTAAAGCTCTTCCCATGTCCAGTTTGAAAATTTGAAAATTTATCTCCCGCTCTTCCCATGTCCGAGGTTTGAAAATTTGAGGGATAATCTCGCCATTGAAGTACTCTGTCACTGCGACTCGAGTTGATATCTCATCGCTCGTCTCTGTTTCAAAATCACCTGCTGACTCTTCCCATGTCCAGGTTTGAAAATTTGAAGGATAATCTCCCCATTCGAGCCTGCTCTCTCTGTTTCAAAATCACTCTCCGATGTTTCAAAGTCACCCACCGATATACCCGCTAAATGACTTGAATAATTTTCTTGATTTCGTTGAGCGAGTTTTTTTAAGAAGAAGTGCTCCTTGTTACAGCTTCTTGAAGGTATTGGAGGTGATATTATTACTTTATTATACTAAAAAATGTATCTTGGTGTTGGTTGTGTTTTGACCGGAGGAGAGTAGTTGATATGTTTCGGTTTGATTGGAGGAAAATAATTGATATGTTTCTCGGTTGAGCAAAATTTTTTTCTTGTGTCGAACTTGAAATTTTTTTATGCTTTGTTGATTGTTTTCGGTGTTTTGACCGGAGGTGAGTGGTCGTTATGTTTCGGTTGAGCGAACTTTTTTTTCTTTTATGATAAATAAATGTGTTGGGGTTCTTGGTGTAGTGCGATTTTTATATCTTTGTTGATTGTTGGTGTTCGTGGAGGTGAGTGATTTGGTGTTTTGACTGAAGGTGAGTGATTTGTTATGTTTCTGGTTGAAGTTTTATATACTGTTGATTGTTGGTGTTTTGACTGGAGGTGAGTCATTTGTTATGTTTACGGTTGAAGTTTTATATCTTGTTGATTGTTGGTGTTTTGTGGAGGTGAGTGATTTGTTATGTTTACGGTTGAAGTTTTTTTTAGATTAAGCGGTGGTGATGTAGTCATAATGGTGGATGAATGTTCTGGTTTGGATGAATATGTTTGTTCTTTGTTACGAGTTTGAGAGCTTATGTCTTTATTACGCTAGAGCATGAGTTGAATTTTTTTTTTTTTTTTTTTTTTTATGAACCGTTGAATGCATGTTATTGGTCTTGAGAATGAATGTGGCGAGTGTTACGGATTGGTGAATAAGTAAAATAGAACGAAGTGCTCATTGTCTTTGGCTTGCTAGACAAAATCAAATTGGGTGATGATTATTGCGGTGGAGAGTTCAAGGTATTATCTTTGCCAAGATGAGTGTTTAGTTGCTGCTCGGTTTCTTTGAATGAATAAATTGAGTTGTTGATCATTGTGGTGGAAAGTTTCCAGTGGAGGTCCCTGTTTACAAGGGGATGTTAGAATATGTTTCTTGGTAATTGAAGGATAAATCGTAATTTCGCTTAAACAAATAGCAAATATGTAATTCTAGTCTGACTAACCAGTTGACTTGTTGACTGGGGTCAGTTTGCTTTTTAACACACTTTTGTAACAGTATTCGTTAATCAATTTTATACATAGAAATATTCAGACTTTTTCTCTTGTTTTCTCACTTTCTCAACACCTTTCTTAGCTGCCTTTCTTTCTATTTCAAGCTCTCATTAATTACAATCATAATTAATAAAAGGTGTTCATCTTTGTCAAGAGTACCTGGCTATCAAGGAAAATGCATCCACAATTATAGGGTTCATTTTGAACAAACTTCTTATAACACCACAAAAATTCAACAATTTCAGTACTCTGCAACCCTAACTCTATCATATTTCTTTTGATATTTACGCGTACAGTTTTTTCCTTCTCGGATATAAATAAGCTTCCTGACTCAAGACTGTTCTACCCATCATGTGCTATTCTTATTCCTATTATCACACAAACTATAACCATCAACCACTAACCACCAAGTTTATTATTTATACAGAGCCTGAATCCTCAAGCTTTGCTCAAGTTGCCCAGATTAATTATAAATACCAACCCAACTCCCACAATTATTAATGGACACCAATGTTTTAATAACCAATCAGAGTGAAACCTAAGTTGCCGATCAAACTGGGTGTTCAAAAGTTTAAAATTCACTATACACCCCCTCAATCTCCTGTTAAGTCCCTATAGATTTAAAATTTAATAAACACACCCCAAATACAAATTGGCAATCAACTGGTTGATAATGACAACACACAAATGCAATCTCAATCATCCCCTAAGCCATTCCCCAGAAAATCTATCCAAGATTTAGCCAAAATCAAACTCTCACCACCGCTAGTGTAAACAACCTTCCCCATCACCACGAAAATACTTCTCTTAACCTCCTGACCAAAACCCATCTCACCCCACCCCTGTTCACCTCGCAAATCACCAGCAAAAGCCAACTATTCCCACCACAGGTTTTTTTCGATTTTCGATTGATTCACTCACCGAAAATCACCTCAGTCACTGCCATTGCACTCAACGGCCCTTCCTCTTCAAAAACCCCAGCATCCCAACCTTCAATTGTTCACCGATCATCATCCCAATTTTTAAAGTTTTCGATGAATAAGAAAATTGATAACCCGACCTGGTGAAGGCCCCAGGTCCGAGTTCAACCAACCAAGTCGGACCAGGTTTTAAAACATTGCTGCACACACCACACGAGTCATTTATTTATAGGCTTTTGGACATGAAGTTCAGAAAATTATATAATGCTTAACCCGAAAGCTTAAGCTATTAGGTGAATTTCCAAACATTAATATTTAAATCTAGTAATACTGAAGTTGATTACCTAGCGAATGTCAGTTTAGATACTAATAATAACAAAACCAGCAGAAATTAACCGAGTTTAGTTCATAAATTCAAAAACAAAGGCAAACTTGTTTTCGGCTACAGATACCAAGGCATCGGCAGATCCTCCGTTTAGAGTAAATGACCATTTATTCTCAGTATTCTTCATTTGCTTCCACATCTAGTGAGGAAAGGGTAACCTGCAAGACAATCGAACAAAAAGATGAAATTAAATGAATATATTTGCCTTATATCAAGCAGGAAGCTAAGCGAAAACAGAAGCACTTTTCTTACGATGCTGTTTGCATCGTTTTTGGGTTGAAAGTGTACAAAGACTGACTATGCATGTCAGTGTAGGATGGTTATGACAGGCGTAACGTGAAAAGTAATAAGAGGTATGTGCTGCATCTTTGGGCTAGGATGGCAACGTGGGTTCATAAAATTTCGGCGCATTTGTTGCGTGGGAATGAAGCAATTTGTCTTGTGGTGTGATCATTAATTTCAGCAGTATGCATGGAAATGAAATTTAACAAACTAACCCCAACTTTAAGGAAGTATCAGAACTCTCATTGCAGGTATTGCCTCGTAAATGATTATTCTCTGTCTGCATGTCAAAAAACAATTAAAATAATAACAGTTCAATATGTATCTTAAAGACAGAAGAAACAGTCACTGTGAACTAATTAGAAAATAGGAAGCAAAAAGTACAAGGAATTTAGAATCTCTCACTCGCTTTTTCAAGTTCAAGTTCTCCTGCATCAGTTCAGCTCCCTGCATATATTTATTCAATAACATTAATTAAACATATATATGATATAAAATTTGGGATTGTGCCGAGTATTTGGCCTAAGAATTTATGCTAGCTTGCTGTTTATCTCTTGCTAGGCTGATAAAACAATGATCAAAACTCTTAAGGGCTTTACCTCTATCAATGTGAGTCTGCGGATATAATCTATGAAATACGGGTGCATGTTTCCTTAAATTTTCTCAGATTAAAGTGTCACTAATTCTGTCTTCATCTGTTTCCTGTTTCCAAAATTATAAACCCTAAATTCTAAAACATAAACCTAACAAACAAAAGCATGGGTGTGGGGAACAATCAAAACAAAAGAAAATCTATTTGTACTAAATAAAAGAAATCCAATCCCAGACGTCTCTCTTTTAGTACTCATTCTAATGAAACAAACAAACAAATTAAGGCCTGTGTATATATGAAACTAATTACATGAACCCTAGAACAACTAAGAGTTACATCTTACCTTTCTCCTGAGAGCTTCAATTTCTTTAACAATCCTGTCACCCTGAAATTAACACAATATATATGTGCCATATGTCAATAAAACATGAAAATTACAAAATAAGCCTCAGAAGTTAAGCAAAATCAAGTAGAAGAAGAAAAAGAAGATCAGACTTTTATTTCTAGAACGCGGCTTAAGCCTCCTTGAAGCGAGTTCTCCAGCTGCTTTAGCTGTTCAATATCTAATCCTTGAAGATCTTCTCCTTTCATCTGCCTGTTATGGTAGGATCATGTCTTAGTATTACGGCTAATATATAAAAATAGTCATTCTCTAATTCGGACATTCTGAATTTTTTTCGTGCGGATTAAAGGCGAGCATTGAATCATTCACTTCAAACCCCATAATCAAAACCAGCAACTAGACGTTTAGCTTTAATCCGCAAGTAAAAAAATCAATATATATATATATATATATATATATTGCATTTAGGCAACAAACCAATATCTAGCTGTGCATTTTTAATTACCTCAGTTCATGAGTCTTCTCTGCTATTTCCATACTCAACATGGCGTAGGTGCTGCTTTCAAGCTATGCAAACAGTGAAGGTTTAATATCAAGTTATTCACCTTTCTAGCAACTTTTCTTCTTTCATTTTTTGTGTAAAGAAAATAAGTTTATCTAAAAGCTTAAATTATATATTATCTAAAAACTTAACATTCATATTTAAGTCGTTCAAGTAAGTTCAATAGAGATAACATATGACGGATAAACCATAACAATTAACAAATGATTCATACTAACTCCATATACCATATACATGCTCACGAATATCAAGTCTTCTAATAAGAACCTACACCAACCCCGTATACCATATGCAAATTCACTGGTATTAAACCTTCTAATAAGAATCTGCACAAATCCTATTTACCATATACAAACTCAATAGTATTAAGTCTTCTAATCCAAATCTGCATCAACCCCATGCCATATACAAACTCACTTATGTTAAGCCTTTTAATAAGATTTCACACTAAACAGAACAGATGACACCTAACATAATTGAAAGCTGAAGGTATATAAGACTCAGAATACTTTGGTTCTAATACAGTGTTAAGAAACCACCTCATTCATTATAAAAGATAGTTTGTGTGCTCCATGGTGTATGAGTTGCATACTTTCGCAGAACAGAAGAGTTAATTCTTTGGGGTGGAAGACTTTGTCAATGCCCGTGGGTTGTACTAGGTAACTTTAATGCAATTAACAAGCCTAGTGAAAAGAGTGGTGGAGCTAACAAATGGAAGTCGGAGTGCTTAGATATGAATAAGATGAGCTTGGATGCTAATCTTGATGACTTGAGGAATATGAGGTGTTTCTTTACTTGGAGTAGTCAGAGTAACGAAAGTATAACAATGGTGTGCAAGCTTGATAGAGTTCTTGTCAATGATCAATGGGCCTCTTCTTGTCAATGAACAATTGTGTTTCCGACCATAGTCCAGCCATGGTTGATTGTGGAGAGAGGTTAGGAAATCCCCTTTTAAGTTCTTCAACTTTTGGGCCCATGACACTAGGTTCTTGAAAATTGTAGAGTCGGTTTAAAGAGAAAATGTGGATGGTAGCCACATGTACCGGCTAATGACTAAACTCAAGAAGCTTAAAGGAGAACTTAGATTACTTAATCATAAAGAATATTGGTGTATCTCGGATAGAGTTAAAGAGGCTAAGGAATTGCTCTTGGAAGTTCAAAACAAATTGGTTGTCGATCCTTTCAATAGAAACCTTATTAAGGAAGAGAATGGTAAAACACTTAAATTCAAAAGATTGAGTTTGGCGGAAGACTCTTACTACACAAAAGGCGAGGGTTAATTGGCTCAGGGAAGGAGACCAAAACACGGCTTTCTTTTTCAAAACCATCAATGGGAAAAGAAATAGGAATAAGATTTCCTCTTTTGTTCTTGAGAATGGTGAGGTGACTCGAGACAATGCTAGAATCAAGGAGGAGTTTGTGACGTTCTACCAAAATCTTTTTTTGGAGGAGCCTAAAAGAAATTTTGAAGGCCTTGAGTAGCTTATAACTCCCTGCATAAGAGGGATGAAGAGAAGATGTTCACGGAGGCCAAGGTGACCAGGGAAGAGATTAAAAGAACTTTTTTTGAGCTTGGTAATGATAAAGCGGTCGACCCTGATGGATATGGTGCCTATTTTTTTAAACGAGCTTGGAGCATAGTGGGAGCAGATGTTATGGAGGCTATCCAAAAAAATTTTAGATCCAGGAAAATCCTAAAGGAAATTAATTGTACAATTATAGCCCTCGCGCCGAAATGTAAGAAACCATCCACTTGTCATGACTTTAGACCAATTTCTTATTGCAACACAATTTATAAATGTATCTTGAAGATTATTGCACATAGAATCAATAATGCCCTCCCAGGCTTTATTGATCGAGCCCAAGCCACTTTTGTTAAAGGTAAGAAGATTAGGGATAACATTCTTCTTTAACAAGAGTTTGTGCACCACTATGGGAGGAAATCGGCCAAGAGTAAGAAATGTGCATTGAAAGTTGATTTGATGAAAGCTTACGACTCGGTGAATTGGGACTTCATCATCGAAATCCTTAAGAGGTATAGTTTCCCTCCTAAAGTTGTCCATTAGATTGAGGTTTGCATTAAAACATCTATGTTTTCTATTGCCATTAATGTGGAGTTGGGAGGTTTTCTTGGTAGCTCTAGAGGGTTGAGGCAAAGGGACTCAATCTCTCCATATCTTTTTGTGATGGTTATGGATGTTTTCTCTCAGATCCTTGGGAAACTGGCTACGGACCCCAGGTTCGAATTCCAACCAAGGTGTAGTGCCAAAAACATTACACATCTTTGCTTTGCGGATGATCTCATGATTTTTTGTAATGGGGACATATTATCTATTAGGTTAATTAAGCAAGCTTTGGGAACTTTCCAGGTATGGTTGGGGTTGGAGGCTAACACTAATAAGAGCAACTTGTTTTGTTCCAGTGTCTCAAAGGAGGAAAAATATAATATTTTGCAAGTTATCAACTTTAGAGAAGGAAATCTCCCAATCCGATATTTGGGCATCCCTCTTATTACAAGTAAATATGTTAATTGCAAAGTTCTTATTGACAAAATTCTTGCAAGTATTAATTCTTGGAGAAGGAAGTTTTTGTCTTATGCGGGACGAGTCATTCTCATCAAAGCTATTTTGTGGAGCATCCAAGTTTTTTGGTCCTAAATTTTCATCCTTCCCTTGAGAGTGCATAAGGAAATTGAGGCCTCCCTTAGGGCTTTCTTATGGTCCGAGTCGGATTTGAAGAAAACTAAAGCAAAGATTGCTTGGAAAGATGTATGTGTTCCTAAGGAAAAAGCAGGTCTAGGCATTATGAGAAATAAGGAATGGAACAAGACGGCGATGATGAGACACATTGGGAACATTGCCCAAATTAATCCCTCATCGGGTTGAGTCTCTTGGATCAAAACTTATCTTTTTAAGAACAAAAGTATTTGGGAAATTCTCATTCTCATGATTGCTCTTTGACTTAGAAGAACGTTCTTAAGCTTAGAGGTGAGGCTAGGTTGAGAATCAAGTGAGGTTGGTGATGTGAGAGATATTCGGCTTTGGCATGATACACAATCTTGACCCGCTTGCCCTCAAATATCATCCTCAAATTATTTACGAATCTGGTTTATCTAATGATGCTCGAGTTAATGAGATTTGCAATCAAGGTGAGTGAAAATGGACAATAGCAAACTCTTGTGCGTTTTCGGAAATGAAAAGGTTGGTTAATTTCAATCCCACCACTAGGGAGGATAGAATTGTTTGGATCCCGTCTATCACTAAGGGTTTCTCTATTAGTTTGGCATGAACCGAAATAAGGATGAGGAAATCTAAGGTTGATTGGTCTCCTCTTGTGTGGTTCCCGAAATCCATTCCAAGACATGCTATGATTCTTTGGATGGTGAGAGATATGGCATTTCGCAAACTCTTGTTTTTGTAATTCGGTCCAAGAAACCTTGGATCATCTCTTTTTCTCTTGCCCTTTCTCTAAGACTATTTAGAGCCGGATCCTTGCCATTAGCTCTATGGACTACAAGGCAATGTCATGGAATGCTTATATTCATGGCTTATCCTTAAATTAGAAGAGAAATAAGCTCAAGTATTTTTTGGTGAAGTTGTGTTTTAATGTCACTATCTATTAGATTTGGAGGGAGAGAAACAATAGGGTATTTGGAGGTGAGTGTAAAGATGTGCTAACCATCCACAATATCATTAGGTTAGTGGCAAGGGATAGACCATGGCGCCAAGGAAGATAAAGAGGACCATAGGAAATAGAAGCCTTGCACAAATTTGGGGGTTACCGATGTCTTTTTTTATGGCTGATCACTTTGGGTTTTGTGGTATTGGTGGTGGTGGGGTTCTAGGACAATGTTGTTATTGAGGCTTTTTGTCGAGCACAGGGTGGCAATGAGAGTAGGGGTGTTTTTTTTTTTTTTTTTTTAATCTAAAGAGTTGGGTTGGTCAAGGCAAGCCCTGGGGGAGGTTTTCATCCTGTGGGGAATAGTGGAAGTTAGTGGAAGGCCGGCCTTGAGGCAACTATCTTTTATATGGTGCAAGCACGAGCACGCACACGTAGTGCTAGACGTGCCAGTTTGTGCGCGTCTACAACAGTGGCGTATCAGGTGGTTTTTTTCGGGTTCTTTGCCCACTTTTTCAGTCATTTATGATTTTTTGAATGTTCCTCCAACCCAAGGTATACAAAATATATATATATATATATATATATATATAATTAAAAATTATTTTACTCAGTGCCTTGGGCTATTGTCACTACATATGGAGTCTTTGCCATTTTCGATTAGAGGAGAGCTGGTTTTTTGGTTTTTTTGGCCTTTTTGGGCATTGTCTTCTGGCTTTCTTGATTTTTTTCCTAACCCGAGGCATGTCTCGAGGTAGGAAATGATTTTTGTGTTAATACCTAGTCTTGTATAGGCCATTTTTTTAGGTCCTAACCCAAGGATTTGTCTTGAGGTAAGCTGGCCACTTTTTATAGGCCTTCTATACATTCTTTTTCTCTTTTCTAATGAAAGCTTACTTACCCAAAAAAAAAAAAATATGCTACAATTTAAGACTTCAACATTAATATTTAAATATAACAA
This sequence comes from Pistacia integerrima, assembly GCA_026225825.1. Taxonomy (NCBI): domain Eukaryota; kingdom Viridiplantae; phylum Streptophyta; class Magnoliopsida; order Sapindales; family Anacardiaceae; genus Pistacia; species Pistacia integerrima. Next base: position 33,103,151 of record CM047749.1, on the reverse strand, counting down.
TAAATAACTTTTAAACAATATATAAAAGATAAATCAATGAGCTAGATACTCATAAAGTGGGTGAAAAAAGAGATTCAAAGATCGATGGGCAATAAATCTTTATAATACAGTAAGAAATACCGTGTGAAAACAATCTTTCATTCCCCCAAATCAAAAGAAAGTGAAATATGAAAAAACAAAAAAAAAAAAAAGTCCTCCTGTCTTAGAAAAAAAAAATAGATAATCTGTTTCTAGGTATATAATCTAAAGAGAGCTAAAAGGACATCTCCCAACAGTTCCAAGTTCCAACCTTCTCTTATGAAAAGCAAAACATCCTAAAAACCTGAAATGAATTATGCTTTCAATTAAGCAAACTAAAGGTAAATGAAGTTTGAATTAATATCAACTTATCTTACTTCCACGATTTCTACTATTAGTTTTCTACAAAAAGAAACAGCCTTGAATCTAAGTTTTCGTAACTATCTTATATGCTCAACTTTTCATACTTAGTACTTTTAGATATAGTAAGAAAAACAGTAAACTAGATATAGTTATTTTCAAAAATATAATTTTCCTTTATATTACATTCCAGGTTTACACTTCTTATTTATAACATAAACGAAAAGAAAAAGAATCTTTAAAACTAAAGATTTCTGTAATACACAGTTCCTTTGGGGACTTTTAAACCTTTTTAACTTTTCTTTCTGCTTGTAGAAACCATTTTCCATGCTTTTCAATGATCAGTCTATTTCAAGTTTTTCTAAAGTACACTTCCTAAGTTTTGATGAGGTTTAAAATTTATGGTCTAGGATTAACGATATATGAGAACATTCTCCTTCACACGTTGATAACCAACCCAACCAATATACTGTGGATATATATCTTTTTTTCCTTTTTACCATGTGATAACTCTCACCTACTTGAACTTTATCTTTTCATAAACTAATATAAGTAACAGTTGTCATAACCAAGTTGACAGAAATTGATTGAATGCAACGTTAGTTCTTTTCAGAAACAAGTCATCAATCATTCTTGTTTGATAATGATAACATGCTACTCAAAGTCATTACATAATATATAGAATAAATCTATGAATATTGCATTGTACCTGCAATTCGAGAGATGGATGACCTATTTTGTAGAGGCGCTGAGATTGTACATTGTTATACCTTTCTATAATCTGCTTCATACTTCATCTCAAAAGAAACAGATAGCATTGTCACTTGTTGAACTACATAATCTTTAAAGATAACATTTGTATAACAGGTCTTTGGAAAGCAATATCAAAGAATAACAGTAGTTTTAAATTTCACTGTGACAGATTTAGGTTTAAATATTTCTATGATTTCCCATTGGTATAATTATAATTGATAGGATTTTAGTTGATATTTGGATATCATGGTGCCACTACGGTGGAATTTCATTGCTACAAATCAATGGAGTAACATCAAATGAGAATTCTTACTTGTTCTCTAATCTCTCCCTTACTCAACAAAGATGTAACAACCCAATTGAATCCCATACAGTTAAGCTAAGGCTTGATAATTAGGATTATAAGCACTTGGGATTATTAGTTTATTGAGATACTTTTATTTACGTATTTTGTAAATTGATATGATGTAATTAGACCAAAAAATATATATATATTGATATCCTATCAAGAAATAGTAAAAAGTCATGCATGCCATAATATTATTTTTATATGATAAGAAGTGATAGATGCATTCAAATAATTGATAACACTAATCATGATGTTAAGTATTGGCTTTCATGAACCCCAATTGGTTATAAAGTTTGGTTAACACTCGCAAATCAATCAATTGGGTTTTGTGCTATAAAGGTAATGATTAATGAGATCTCCCATACGAATATTAGAAGTCATTGACGTATCTTACTCCTAATATTTTATTATTATAATATATTTATATTATTTAGTATCTTATTATTTAATTTTGATCTTAATATCTTATTTATCACATAAAATACTAGTTATGAAGGCTATGTTGAGTTTGATGTGTCAAATTGAGTCTATTGAGCTTGTTTTTCTTTCTTCATAGCTACTAGAGTCAAGTGGATCCACGATTATTAGAATGTATTAAACATACCCTATCAAGTACGATTTCAGTACTAGAGGGTAGACAATACTAGAGTGTATGTAATACTTTTCAATAGCAATGGTAGGTGTGAAAGTTAGCTCAACATAAGGGTTGTTAAGTGACAAAATTCTATTATGGAGTTCAGTTTGCATGTTGGGCGGTAAAGCTGAGCGAAAAGACGAAACCTGAATCTGCCAAACTTAAAATTTTTTTCAAGTCAGTGAACTTTCGGTTGGAATAGGCAACAACTTGTTTGTGTAAGAGGACATAATTCAAGAAGGATTAGGCCGGTTAGAGTTTCCTTGTAGGAATAGAATGAGCAAACATTGCATCCGAATTGGAAAAGGTTAGGTTCTTTATGCCCTACTAGAACTTTGAAAAGTCTTTGTAAACCATAGCTAAAAGACTTCACAAACACTTACACGGTTTGAAGCAAGCTCCCGACTTGATAAACTAAAGTATATTTTGTTGTAGTGAGGAATTCAGAATTTCATATATGATAACAAACTCTTAATATCCGATGCAAAAGTAGTACATGTATACTTAGTAGTCTATACTGATGACATGTTTTACATCTTTTTTTAAATTTTAACACAAAATTCTCTCAAAGTATTGGGGTCATTAATTTACATGGTTTTGAAACTCAAAGGCTATCTGTTACCTAACTTTATCCTAACATAAGTACATTACTGACTTGCTGCACAAAACTAACATGGCAAATACTAAAATGTCAAACTCTCAATGCATAATGAAACATTTTTTTATTAGTCCTCTGTTTATAAAAGCTCCACAGGAGCTTTGCGATACTTAGCTATAAAAAGACCTAACATTTCATTTTTTGTGAATAATTAAGAATTTGTAAGGCCCTATAGCAGTTTGTTGACAAGCTTTTAAAAGGGCATTAAGATATTTGAAGGCTAATATAAACATGGCTTAATTTTTAAATTTGCAACTAATTTGGTGTTGGAACTTGAAAGGTAATAGCATGCTAATTGAGCCCACAATGTTTTTGATAAAAGATTAGCATCATGTTATTGCATATACCTCAGTGATAATTTGATAAAGTGGAGCTCAACGAAACTAAAAGTGATTGCCAAGTCATCAGCGAAATCATAATAGAGTTCTTTATTTTAGGTTACTAAAAAAATATAGCCATAAAGCTTGTTTGGATAGAACATTGAAGCTAGTTCTCCTGTTGGAAATATAATGTTTTATTTTAATATTAAACATGTTGAGATTTTGAACTGGGGTATTAGGCTACGGAGAATCAAGTGGCTAATTTGTTAATGAAACCTCTCTTAGCATTTCTTTCATGCCTTTAAGAGACGAACTCATTCCTCTTTGCATATCAATATCACTCTAGGTTTAATCTTGGTAAGAGAGACTATTATTGTGGTCAGTACAACTTAGTACTTAGTAGTCTATATACTACACCTCTGTACTTTTTATAATCTAAACTAGTTAACATAAGCTCACATGAGTTGCATGAATATATGAATTGGCTTGACAGGTCGGTTTCAATTGAAAGTAAATTTGACATGTCAGTTTAACTTTGTTAAAGTGTTCTTTAGAGCGTAAAAATTTAGTTTTAGCCCTTGCACTACTGATATAATACAATCTTGTATATTAAATCATTAAGAATTACTAGATTTCTTGTTCCAACTATTTCAAAATAGATTTTCATTCATTATATTAAGGTACTCATTGTAATGTTTGGTGGCTCATTATAGTGTTTCTAGGATGATAAGTTCATATGGGAATTGTGGCTAACGACTTGGTGTACGGGAAAAACAAGAATTTGGTACAGTAGTAGATTTGCTATAACGAATCCTATTTTTCTGTAGTGAATCCAATTTTCTACAAGTTCGTTGTAGCAAGTTTTTCACTGTCAACTTCGTTCACTGTAACGAAAGCCAAGTAAGTCGTAGTGAGCCATAATTCGCTGTAGCTAACGAGGATTTGGCAATTGTGAAATTTGCCTACTTTGGCGGAATTACTTCCTAGTTTTGGAGAATGATTGCTTAGGAAGAATCCTCATGGGTTTGTATCTCCTAAAGGAAAGTTCCTAATTAGTTTGAATCATTTTGGAAAGTCCTTGTAAAGGAAGGATACAATTAATACAAGTAATACTACTTCTCCAAGTAATCTTAAACTATAAAAAGAGTCTAAATCCTAGAATAAGCATATTAGAGCATTAAACACCAAAGAGAGAGTCTTTGAGAGAGTTAGTATTCCTCTAGTGAGTGAGTGGTTACAATCTCCATAGAGATTAAGGATTGTCACTACGGTTGTGTGGAAGGTTTTCTACATAAGGGTTTGTGATTGTAAATCTCTATAGGGTTGAGTGTGTGAGCGAAGGGGGGATCTGTGTTGAGTGAGAGGGAGATTAGAGAATAACTTGTATTCTCATCTTATTGTACTCCATTGATATATAGTGAAGAAACTCTATTGTAGTAGGACCATGGATGTAGCTAGATTTGGGGTGGACCACATATATCTTGACTCTTCTTTATTTTATGTTAATTTCTTATTACTTCTGTGTGTTGTTTTGTCAAGTCACAAAGGGCTTGATCTTTTGGCTTGTTTTTCCACCGTGTAATTTGACAACAAATCAGTATCTTAGGGTATCAATTTTACAACACTCATATCGTATCATTAACTATGAATTGTATTCATAACTAAAATTACTTGTGTAATTATAGTCATAAGCTATTTTCACACTTGATTATATTATTATAGTGTTTGGCTAAAATCCAAAATTATGTATATTACGTTTGAACAAAAAAGATGAAGATCATTAGACGATGAATAAAATTATGTCTTTTTTTTTTAATATAAAATATGATTAGAACTAATTTTGTTTAAAATCTTAACACATCTAAATGACTAACTTTTAATGATATGTTTGTTTTTAAATTTTTTATGGTCAAATTTTAAGTAATAAGTTGTTTGTTTTTGGGAAGAAAACAGATCTTACAATTAACATTTAAATATATACATACTCATTTGATGTTTAATGTAGCCTTTTCTAAACAATGTTTTTAGTACTTAAAAATATATGAGCCAGTATATAAGTTAACAAAACAATACACAAAATTATACAAAATCAACATTTTTAAATCTTTTGAATTAATATTTTTAACCAAAAATAAAATAAAAATGATTAAATGTGTCAAATAGCTAATTTGCAATTGATGGTAATTCAATGTGATAAAGAACGAGTAATATTTAAATCTTAAACAATGTTAGTGTCGTTGCACAGATAAAAGCGTTTCTTTTAATGGGAATGGATTTAATTATGTTAGTTTCAGACAGTTTTATGAAAACAGATAAAGACTTTTTTTCACTAAATGAGAAGTAAAAAAATTTTAGTTTTTCAATCCATTAATTTATCTAAAAGTTTGCTATCAAGTCAAAAACAAACACCTTCAATCATTTGAATGACTTAAATCATATTCAGACTTCGATTAAAAAATAAAAAAGTCTGGAGAGAGTCAAGAGTGTATTTTAGTGAAAGAAATATTTTCAATTGTTTGAAGGTCACACATTTTAGTGAAGGACTACTAATATTAAATGTTTTTATTTGTATAGTTCCTAAATTTGTTTGAGTTGTCAAATATCACAAGTTCAAATCTGCACATCTCAATTGGATAAACAAAAAATAAATAATCCAAATTTCATGTAAGGAAACTTCTTCGTCTAAATATAATGTTGAACTCCTACATATTAGCTTAAGCTTTTATGTACAGTAGTAACTTGAGATTTTTTTTTTTTTTTTTGTCAGATTGCTTACTATCACAACCTTTTTTTCTCTTATTACAATTTTTTTTATTTTGGCAAAAAAAAAAAAACACACACACACACACATATAATTATATATAGTGCTCAATGTCAAAGAAATATTGTTTTGGATTTATCAATTAGACTGGTCATTAAAGCAACCTTAAACTTCTTCAATGGCCTATGTACTTCTACAAAAAATGCATATTAAAGAAAAATGATAGTAGATCATAAATCCACTGCTACAAAAATAACCCATCTAAAAAGGGGGTATCTCATAATTAAAGCAATAGATGTAAAACATAATTATTTGAAGCCAATTTGTTTCACACATATTGCATATAATATATGATAGATTATGATTAAGTTAATATTCATAGTTGAGCGTAAGACTAAGTTATATATTATGTGATGTATACGTATGGAAAATGTCTTGTACATGGAAGATATAAATCATGGGATCCTTAAACTTATCAAAGTTTATTTACAATTAGTACTTCATTAAGATTGTAAGACACTAATTTGTATGTCATATGGGATAACTTCTCTTAGTAATCAAAATGGAAATTTTGAATTAGTGTATCGTGCATTTGGGATGTATGGAACAAGACCTAGTGAGATATTTATCCTATCAAAAGTTTATCATCTTGATAAATGTTCTCCAAGCTAGTTAGTTTCAAATTCCCTTAATCGTGAAAGGTAATATATTCGAGTCTAAATATTGGTCGCTTTTAAGTTAAAGCGAGTGAGATCACAAAAAGATCAACACCTTCATATCAAATAATGTTTTGAGAATTGAGAACATATATCTTCATATGGAATCCATAAGGTCTTTACCAAGATTATTAATATCTTGTTTGGCTAACTTATGAAGCTATGGTCAAGAAATCTATGCATAATTATCCTAATAAAAAATTTGATTAGACTATAATTAATTACAAATTCTTTAAGAAATGATTTAATTTTATTCAATTAATCCAGAAGAGGTCAAGGTCAAATTCAGATTGTTGTATTTTCATGAACATATGTATAGATGTATCATGATGATCACATTGTAACTTAGTGACTCAAGGAAATGAAAATAAAATATAATCTAAATAGGTTAAGAGTGCTTAAAATCAAATAACAAACTCTTAGATTATGTACATTCAGTCACAAAGTCGAGGGCATAAGTTAATGTAAATAAAGTATGACTGCTTCAATATCATTTAAGTAGGGGTCTAAAGTGAAATTATATTTTAATAGTGCTATTAAATTAATTAATAGATGAACAATGTGTTAGAAGTTGAACTTGATCCGCATCGCCCAGTTAGTAAATTATTATGGTCTATATATGTGATTAGGCTACCTCATTCCTTAAGTTAGTTTTTAGAAGTGGGTTCTACCCAAACTTATTTATCATGATATCAGAGATATTTGTTTGAAGGAGATGAGTTAGTGGATTGTTATAGTGTATATATGTACGTTTGTTTGAAAGCGTGGTATTAGAGCCACATTTGTTTGAAGGCGATGAGTTAATGGATTATTATGGTGTATATAAGTACGTTTGTTTGAAAGCAATGAGTTAGTGGGTTGTTATGGTGTATATATGTACGTTTGTGTGAAAGCCTCTTTTGAAGGTGATGAATTAGTGAGTTGTTATGATGTATATATGTATGTTTGTTTGTTTGAAGGCGATGAGTTGGTGGGTTATTGTGGTTGGGCGCCCTCCTCCCTTAAGCTGGCTTTTGCGAGTGATATAATTAAGACTTTGGTTTTCTATTGGAGCTGGTATTAGTCATAAGGTCTTTATAAAACCTCCTTAAGGCTAAAGATAGATGAGTTTAAAGTGAATTTCTTCATGCATTCCAAAAAAATGGATAGCCAAGTTCAGAAATAGCATTTTTGCCATCTAAGATCAATCTCTCATGGTTTCTCCAAGGCTTTTGGAGAGTAAGCGGCCAACACACCTGGTGACTCAAACTATAAAAGATAAGGTGGAAGACTTTAGGTTTTTGAAGAATGATTTTTTAAACCAATCTTGACAAAACTATCTTATGACTTAAGAGTCATACATTCAGCTAGATTGAGTGGGATTTTGGATTCAACTATATATTATAGACAAAATTATGCGCCTTTGTCTTAGCTTTTCTATGCCTCAAAAATCACATAATTTCGATAATCACATAGAAAGTTGAACTAAAATATCATGTCAATGTCAAACAAAGATCTAATTCGGGATCGCAAAGAAAATCAAGGAAAATTAGTCTTTTAAATGACCTTTTTTGGTAGGTTTTAGAACTTATAGTGTTTTTGTGTTAGTTTCTAAAAAAATGGTCTCTAGGTAAGCATACTTACAGCAAAAGAAGGAATTAAACATTTCCTAGTCAATTTTTTAACTTCCAGAAAAGTTCTTATCTAAGTCAGCATACCAAACTACCTTCTGGCGGACTTGAATATATTTTAAGGGGGCATATGCTCCCCTGAAATTTGGAAATTCATTAATAACCCTAAATATTCATTCCTAATCGCAAATCTGCCCCTTTTTCAACATTAAGACAATTAGATACTTTTTCTTTTAATTTCAGCTTTTTACATATTATTTATCAACTTTTTATGATCAATTTGAACATTTCAATTCCGGTTTATCTTCTCTTAAATTTTAATATTTTTGTTTGATATAAAATTTAGTTAACATACAACTCGTCCATAATCATTTCAATTTTCACTTTCTTTACTTGATTATTCTTCATGACTCAGTCTACTTGAAACTGTTCTCTTTGAGTAAACCAAGGATTTGAAAAAGGAAGCCAGCTAGCTCAAATTAATTATACCACATGTACTGGCTTAGAAGTTCTCATTTCTAACAATTGACAAACGATTTTCTTTATTGTTCATCCTTCTTTTTATCGTTTTTTTCTATTTTCTTTCTATATCAATTATTAATATTGTCACATGAAAAACAATTACTATAAAAAAAACGATAGAAAAATAAACAATTAACTAACCCTGAGAACGCTATATAATATGTACGTTTTCACATCTTGCATGCAAAGCATGTGCCTTAGAGAGGTTTTGGTTGAGAGTTATTTGGAGACCTATTTTGATAGACTCTTTGCAGTAATTTGTGATTTGAGTAATTGATAAAGGTGAGATATTGAGGTATAATTTTAGAATCATGTTATAATTTTGAGAGTTTATTTGTGTTGATTACGATTCTTTAATAAACACCACAAATCATTTGTGGGTATTTATTACGAACCCTAAGTGTCAAATGAGCATTTACTATGAACCCTAAGTGTCAACTACAATCACTGAAAACAATATTAAAATAAATTTAATGAGAAGGTTTTCTTGAAAAACTAATGAAACTTTAGAAAAACAAGAAGAGATCATAAAATTCAAGATTTTATTTGATAATTATATATCTCCATGTTGGTTGCATCAAATTTCTAGAATTAAAACCTCCAGGGTATTATCTTCATCAAATTTGTAGAAAATTTCAAAAACTAAAGTAAATGTTATCTTCGTCTTCCTTCCATATAAATCTTTCACCCGCATACTATTGACTTGTAAACAATATACATAATTTGATTGATTTAATGTTTGATATGATAAATATTCATATTTAAATGTTATAAATTGCAATATAAATAAAATCCTGTATAAGACTACTAAAATGATTGCAAAATGTTAAAGAGAGAATGTGTTTCATAATGTTTTTCTTTTCTTTTCTTTTCTTTTTTCCTTTTTTTTTTTTTTTTGGTAAGAATTCATTTGAGATATATGCATAATTTATTTATTTTTGCTGAGTCTTACAGCCACTTCTTGCTTTCTGATTATATCCATGCCTAAAGGAAGGCAACAAAGAAGATCAGCATAAGCTTGTTAAATTTATTTTAGACATATGCATAATTTTTTTTTTTTTTTTTTTTTATTTTGTTTAAACATATTTTTCATTATTTTTTTTAATAGGATATTATTTTCATTAGTTACACTCCATAGTTCATCAGTTCACTGATCCTTGTGAAGAAGGTTGAGATTATGGCCTCCTATAAACTTTTGTAATCCCAAGCACCATACTCTGTGAGACAGACATTCTCTTTTAGTTCTTAGCTAATTATGAATATCATTAATTAGAGTGACCGAATCCCAATCGTTTTTTTCTTAATCTTGTGGATTCTAGTGAATTGTGGCAATCTAAAGTGCAAGAAGTCTCACTCAAGGTTTCAAAGATGAGATATTATCTCCATCAAGCGGCCATAGCACTCTTTGGTGGCCTGAACGTGAAGATTACGGACAAGGAGCTTTTTGTTGGTTGCCAAAAGAATTTCGTGAAAGTCCAACTATTTAAGATGGAGTGAGGTGCAGTTTCTAAATTTATGAAGATTTGGATATTTAAATCCTATAAGGCAAAATAAGATTTAACTTGCCAACTTTAGTTGTAAGAGTACTTGAAGATCCTCATCCACCAATCAAATTAGTTACATACACTAATTTACCCAAACCTATTTATAGTGAATCTATAAGCAGCTGGTTTCTTCCCAGATTTGATTCTCCCTACTTTCATTCTTTCAATCTTAGGAATCAATGTGATTTCTAGAGCTATTACTTGAGTTCAATTATGGCAAGGGAACTTCTAATATGATAATGACTTACAAAAAGAAAAACAAAGAATAAATGCAAAATTTAGGGTTTCTATGCATGTATATTCTATAATATTAGCTTTGATGTTAAATACATCAAAATGTAACGCAATATCCAAAATATTATTATAATATTAAACAACAAATCAACATGAGTCCATCAAGAAAATCTTTTTTCCTTAGAGATTGACTTTTTTCCCCTAAGACGTATCATCCTGCATGCCCATGTGATTAATTACATAATCGTAGAACCTCTACATATATTTGTTTTGAATCAAAATTGATAGTCATTTTCATGAACTTTAGTTAATTAGTTTTTTGATAATGTTTTCTTATATCTTAATCAATATGAACTAACAATCTTATATTATACTAGGGCAAATTAACTCTTTCTTTATCTTGTAAGAAATTCAAGCTTCTAATTTCTAAATTAAACTTGATAAATTGCAGAAATTTACTACTCTTGCAATGCTCCAACAGATTTCACAGTTTCCTATCCTAAAATACACAAATACATCCTTACTGTATCATGTTTTCTCTCAAGAGTCATTTGTATATATTAGCTTAATTACTTTCTAACCAAAAGTTTTCATTAATATTTAAGCGAATTACCACCCTCATTTCAAATTTTCATATATTATTTTATGAAGAAATTGTCAGAAACATGTAATTCTTGGTTGCTAGGTTGTTTTCCAAGCATGGGATTTCATTTAGACGAACAAAATACACAAAAACCTTTTCGTGAAATGATAATCAGACAATATATATATACACACAACCGTAACATTTACATGTATATTGCAACTTGAAAACTTGTAGAATATATAAAAATAAAAAACATGAGGGCGATAAATAAACAGCCTAAAGAAAACCTTTAAAGAACTCCCAAATTCAACTATCTAAATAGCAGTAACATATATTATGCTTTAAAATTAAGTAGCAATAAGCACATTTAAAACTCTATGGAATTCTATATAGGCCATAAAATAATGACTCACTCTGCACTTTGCTAGTTACTAGAGTAAGTGAAAATACCATCAATAAATCTTTTTAATTTCGATATTATGTGTATGTGTGGATGGGTGAGAAACATGATCCAATTGGGGAAATAAAGGTATAAAATCATGTGATTAATTATCTTGTTTACTTGATTTGGATGGACAATCAAAATAAAAATGTAAAAAATACAAGCATAACAATGGATTAATGAATCCTTGCCATAATTACCCAAAAAAAAAAAAAAAAACCCTTGACGTACGGAATACTAAAGTAATAAGATGAGAGAGGAACCTGGAGCTTGAGTATTCAAAGAGCTTTCCTGTTGTAGAAAAGACCATGACTGCTATTTCAGCATCACAAAGAGTCGAGAGTTCCTGTGCCTTTTTGAAAAGCCCCCTTCGCCTCTTAGAGAAAGTGACCTGCCTTGCCGATGGATTGGCGATCTTCTTGATCTCAATTTTCTGCCGCGTCATTTTCCCAACAAAATCAACCGCCCCTTCAAACAATATCAACCAAAAGTATAAGCCAAAGATTTTGTGCATGGAAATTTAGAGAAAGAAGATCCTAAATTTGCAGAGAGAAATTAAAGATTTTGTGTTTGCAAACATATACATCGAAAAGCAAAGAGATGAGCAAGCTATCTAGAGAATTTGACACATTAAACAGAAAAATTTAGAACAATTAATCCTTAAAAAGATTTAAATCCGAGAGGGTATAGCTGTAAGAGAAGCCAAAAAAAAAGAAGAAGAAGAAGAAGAAAGATAGGTTTTTTTCTTTCCTTATTTATATAAAGAAATCAAAGAATACATAACCCATTTAAAGGAAAAAAGGAAATCCTAACTATTCATTACTCGAATCAATCGAGGAATGGCATAAACGAGAGTAAAGTAAAGCAGTTTAAGAATATTTCTATACAAAGAAAATGTAGAGAAATCTGTCATGCAAAACGAACAAAGAGCAAAATAAGAAATGGGTTTCTGAAAAAGAGCATAAAAAATATTGCAGAAAGGAGGAGAGCATATTTGCAGAAAGAATCTGAAACAAACCCTAAGATAGTAAAGAGAAGGAAGAAGAATAAGATGAAAAGAAAACATCAAGATCTTAAATTAGAAAAGGATTGGGTCAGGCAGAGTGAGAGATATTTGATTTGATTTTCAGTTCTCATATATTATAAAAATCTTACCTTTGTTTAATGTTGTTGGGTGTTGGATTTGTTTACAGGTGACACAAAACCAGAGATAAAGCTACCAATGGATATGAGAGAGAGAGAGAGAAGAGATGTATTGGAGAATGAAAGAGATGAAGTTATTTAAGGAAAAAAGAAAGGATTCCATTTATGGCCGGAAAAGACTACAGTAAACGGTGGGCTCTCTCTCGCCTTCTTTGCAGAGCTTTTACTGCATTTTGTATTTTCAAAATTTTCCAAAATTAATTTTTTTCCCACATTTAAACATATGTTTAATAATAAAAAAGAATTATTATCTAAAATATTACAAACTTTATTCTATAAAAATATCTAATTTGTAAATGTTACAAAGTTTGCGTTATACATAAAAAAAACAAAAAAAAAGAGTTTTATATCAATGATATAATTATAGTGACATAGATAAAGGCAATTTAGAAAAGCTAAAATACTGATTAAAGGCAGGTCAAATCACAAAATATCTGTGAAGTATAAAAATATTTAAAGTTCAATAAATAAATAAACATCATTTTCCATGAAGAATATATGACTAGAAAAAATATTGATAATTTTATATGAGACCAAACAATTGTTATTTAGTAACTAAAATTATGAAACTTTTTAAGTTAATTTTTGTCTATTCTGGTTTTTTTTTTTTTTTTTTAAAAAGTAAGGAGGGGATTTAAAGTTTTGTCGTTGTCAGTATGGAAATGGAATTTTCACTTTTTGAAAATATAAAAAAGTTTCTATATTTATATGGTTAGATTTGCTTTCCGTACAAAGGGCCATGCTCCACAAGTGATCAGAAATTATGACACCTTTGTACCCTCGTACCAATCTTGTCCCCACATCACACACCCTTCAACTTCAACTTCAATATCTCGTGATATGAAAAACTTGATGCTGCACAATTAAAAAATTTCACTTTTCCCGAGAACACCTTTTAGTCCCTACAGTTTCAGCAAGTTAAGGACACTCATTTGAAAACTAGTAATTTGGTCCCTTGATTCAACATTTTATTACTTGACCGTCAGTTGGTAATTAATAGGATGCAGTTTATTAAAACAACCTCTCAAGTTTGAATTTAATTAAAAAGCTATCTAAGTTTTAAAGTTTTAATTAAATAGTCTTATTATTGATTAAGTATAATTAAATTTGATTAGTGCTTAATTATGATTAAAGAAGTATTATATAATTTTTTCAAAATTATACTATATTCCCACAAACTCGAAATTATTACAAACAAACCCAAACACCTTCTTCTTCCTCCCGCCATTAACGCATCTCTACCTCTGCATCTTCTTCTCTTCAATGCTTATACACATGCTACTTATCTTCTTCATTCCTTCTGCTGCATCTTCTTCTTCCTTCCTTCCTGTACATCTTCTTCTTCTTATTCCTCGTTCCTCACTATCAATTCTTGTTCCTCCATCCATTCCAACTCTTTCTTGTTCCTCCACCGGATTAACTGCTTTCTTCTTCCTCCACCATTATCTTCGTTAAAGAATAAACACCCCCTCCCCCTCCACCTCCACCTCCCCAGACATTTCGTGTAAATACGTGTATCTCCTTTTTACATTTTATATTTAGATTTACAAAGATTTAATAATGGATGAGGTTTGGGTTATGATTTTGATTTAGTTGTTTAGGTTGTTAGGTTGTGTTCTGGGTATGATGGATCGATTATAGGTGGAGATGACTGGGGTGTGTTCGGTATTGGATCGCTTAAGCGATGTATCGCTTGCGACTGGTAGGTCCGTAATGACAGAGCAGATCGCTTGCGATCGTATGTGGCATATGATCGCTTAAGCGATCTGGTTAAAGTCTGTTGTATGGGAGCAGATCGCTTAAGCGATCAGTAAATGGCATAAGATCGTTTAAGCGATCAAGTATAAATAACCATGATCGCTTAAGCGATACATCAGACCAAATATGCGAATGTGCAGATTCTTTTTAAAATATTTGAACCCTTAGTACAGCATTTAAGAATATTGTTTTTCTTGCATTACAGGTAGTTGACTATTATTATACATGGGACAAGTTGTTTTGGGTGTTGAATATTTTGGTGAGTGGGTGGAGGAAGAAAGTAGGTGGAAGTGGATTGGGAAGAGCAAAGAAGTTATACCAATTGCTGTGAGCACGGAGGTTAGTTTTGATGAGTTGATTGATGAAATAATTAGAAGCGGTAATTTGAGTTGCTCGCGTAGTGATATAGTTGTGAAGTATATTTTAAGCAGAGCTCCTGAAAATTATAAGGTACCTCATGCTATATTAAAGTCGGATGAAAGTGTGAAGTTATATATGATTGATATGGCCGATAGTGGTTCGAGGCCGATTTTAAGAGTTTCTTATGTAGAAAAACCGTTGGAAGTTGGTTCTAAGGAAGGGGATAACGAGGATGTAGGCGGAGATTTGTCTGGTTTTAATTTGAACTACGAGGCTATTGATTTGTTAGCTGAAAAATCAAGAGTAGACGGTGAATTGGGTGGTGAGGAGGACACTATAGAAGAGGTTGGTGATGGGGGCCAGAATCAAAATGTTGAGGAGGAGGACCCCGTAGATGTTCCCACAAGATGTAGAGATTCCTTTAAATACAGATTATGCGAAGGCGTACATTGTGAGGAAGAGAACACTATGGTCGTTTATGTAGGTTCAGAGGGGGCAATT
Organism: Pistacia integerrima; assembly: GCA_026225825.1. NCBI lineage: Eukaryota > Viridiplantae > Streptophyta > Magnoliopsida > Sapindales > Anacardiaceae > Pistacia > Pistacia integerrima. The sequence continues at coordinate 33,087,822 of CM047749.1, read as the reverse complement.
GGAGCTAGTAGTGAATCAGCTCATGTCTTTACGGATGGATCGGAGTTGCACATAGGGTATTTATTTGACAACAAAGAGGAAGTGGTGAGGAAGCTAAAACTTGTTGCTGTGAAAGGTAATTTTGAGTTCATCACCAAAAAGTCAAATTCATTGGCTGTGACGGTTGCATGTCGTGACCGAAAGTGCAAGTGGTGGGTTTATTGTAGAAGGTTGGCGGAGTCGGAAAAGTTTATTCTTAGCACATATACCCGTGAGCACACATGTGGTTTGGGACATATTTCAGGTGAGCATCGACAAGCGTCCGCGATGTTATTGGACAATTTGTCAAAAGTCGCCCTTGTCGAAGGGAGAGGTCCATCTCCTAAAGACATTCAGAGACTTGTGCGCACAGAGTTGAGATGTGATGTTAGTTACTGGAAATGTTGGAAAGGGAGACAACATGCATAAGATTTTGTGAGGGGCACGCCGGAGCACGGGTATGCAGTATTAGAAGCGTACCGTTATATGCTTGAGTTGACAAACCAAAGTAGCAAGACGGCTTTGAAGTAGGACATGAATATGATGTTTAAATATTTTTTTTGTTGCTTATGGTTCTGCTATAAGGGGTTTTGTAAACATGAGAAAGGTGTTGGCTGTTGATGGTTGCTTTCTGCCGGGAAAGTATGGAGGTACATTATTGGTGGCCACTGCACAGACGGGTGAGAATCACACATATCCCTGTTGCATGGTGTGTGGTTGACTCTGAGAATGACGAGTCGTGGACTTGGTTTTTTCAGCAGTTACGTACGATAGTGCCTGACAGTGACGAGTTGTGCATAATATCCGATAGACACAACTCTATAAAGAAGGGGATTACCACTATTTACCGTCAAGCACATCACGGATTCTATATGAGGCACCTTGGTGAGAACATAAAACAAAAGTTTAAGTGTGCTGGCCTCCTTGGACATACTACATGGCAAGAAAAGCTTATCGGGTTGATGAGTTCGAGGAACACTTCCAGCAAATCCGAATCAAGGATGTTAGAGTTGCTAAGTATCTTGAGCATGATGTGTTAGAGTAGATGCCCTAGAGCCAATCAATTATTGTAGAATTGACTCTTTGTAATAATGTTCATTAATCAATAAAAGGCATTTTATTCTATATCGCGTAAATCATTATTATTGCAATATGTATTGATATATGTCCTTAGAATGGTAGAGCGTGACGAGGGTATCAAGTGTTTCAAATCTTGATAGTGAGAACCCTATGAGCACATATGGTGGCCATTCTAGAAACGTCCAGTAGCCCCAAGATTATTCTGAACTAAGGGCACGAGATAATACGGTAAGGCTATCATAGTGTTGAACGACCTGTCGAAAGACAAGGATCGATCTCACTTGTCAAGGTTGTTTGGTGACAACTGGTGCAACACATGGGTGTTTGTTGTGGCGATTACACCACAGCAAGTTCACTGGACTGACCCACCTGAGGATTCCATATGGATGGTAACCCCAGTGTCTATGGAACAGATCCTCTAACGAATGGTGGTGCATGTGATCCTTAGACTTGAGATCACCGGAGCGCCTTGTGCACCGATTGGTATAGTTTGACACTAGCCTAACGCAGTTCTTTTCAGAGCTGTCAATACAATGGTGATTATCTACATCAAGGAGTGTATCAAGACTATGATGGATTGACAGAGGATTCATCACTCCCGGGTATGGGAGAAAGTTATCTCACGGCGCAATTCAGTATATGGTAATGACACTAAAACTGTAGCCACAGTGGAATTGAGTTGTTGCTCTATCCAGTTTATAATACGGGTCATTGGTCTAGAAACTGAATAAATAATATCGAGAGTAACTAAAGGTTGACACTATTTCTATGCCTTCGTCTCGTCGAGATAACAAATGATGAAAGGATCGAATTGCACGGTAACCATATCGTTGATAGGTAGCTACTTTGCTGAATCCGAATCTATCGGGTGGCCATGATGCCTTGCTAGGGGCCAATCTTGGTCTGTGTATTAGTGAGACTATTAATTGGTGTTAATCGCGATACTATACACTATCGATATGATGAGGAGCCTATGGGTCACACACATAGAAGATAATTTAAGATCCAAGAAGAAAGAAGGGCGTTTTCGTCTTTTAAGGCGAAAGGGTATTTTGGTAATTTCACAGTGCAATTAAATTTGTTGAGGTCGCAGCCTTTTTTTAATTTGTTAGAAAAATTAAATAAGTGAAATTACGTTTAAATGTGTGTTCGCACATATTTAAATATATTATCATTATATATATATATATATATATATATATATATATATATATATATATATATATATATATATATATATATATATATATATATATATATATATATTAATTGCGATAATGATGGAAAATAAAATAAATCAAATTGGGAGTGTTTGGCAACATGGGGCGTTTGGGTTGGAACCCAAGCCTATTCCGTATGGGATTAGGGCAAATTGTTTTTTTAAATATAAAAGGAAAAATGTGTGATTTTTAATTAAGGTTTTTTTCTTTGAAAACAAAACACACAGCCCATTTTGGAAAAGCACTCCCACGGCAGTAACACTTTTGAGCCTGAAATCAATTCAATTGATTTGGTTTTTCTTCTTAATCTTGAAGCCAAAGAGGATCTAGCAAATCCCTCTTTGGTTCTTTTGAGATTGTCTTCGTGTGGACTACACAGGTTCGATCCTACACTTGGATTGGTAGCAAAACATTCATCGACAAATTTGGAGGAGCCTCCAACGTGCGTTTGTTTCTGTCGGCGGTAGCCAGAATCGGGGAAGTTGGGTGGGTGCGGGTGTTTTTGTTAATTTTTAAACTTTTTGGTATTAATAAAATTAATTCACTTAATGGGTCCAAAATTAATTAAAAATATACTAATATTTCGTAAATAATTAAGCAAACAAATATAAAAATATACTGAACGAATCGTAAACCCCATATGTTTAGTATAGCCGTAAACAGGTGCTCTGAACGAATCTTAAACCCTATAGGTTTCATACTGACGTGTAAAAGAACTATATGTTTAATATAAATGTAATAACGGAACAGGTGCTCTGAACGAATCGTAAACCCTATAGGCTTCATGCCGCGTGTAAAAGAACTGTATGTTTAATATAAATGTAATAACGGAACAGGTGCTCTGAACGAATCGTAAACCCTATAGGCTTCATACTGACGTGTAAAAGAACTGTATGTTTAATATAAATGTAATAACGGAACAGGTGCTCTGAACGAATCGTAAACCCTATAGGCTTCATACTGACATGTAAAAGAACTGTATGTTTAATATAGTTCTTTTACACGTCAGTATGAATTGTATCGCTTAAGCGATTCTTCCTAAAAGACACATAGTCGCTTAAGCGATCATAGATCGCTTAAGCGATTCTTCCTAAAAGACACATGGTCGCTTAAGCGATCATAAATCGCTTGAGCGATTCTTCCAAAAAGACACATGGTCGCTTAAGCGACCCACTTATATCTCTTAAGCGATTCCTCCTAAAAGACACATGGTCGCTTGCGATTTATGATCGCAAGCGATCTTTTCCAGCGGAATGACATCGCCGAATATGATCGCTTAAGCGACCCACTTGTATCGCTTAAGCGATTCTTCCTAAAAAACACATGGTCGCTTAAGCGATTTATGATCGCTTAAGCAATCTTTTCCGAGCCAGAATGACATCTGCCCAGAATATGATCGCTTAAGCGACCCACTTGTATCGCTTAAGCGATTCTTCCTAAAAGACACATGGTCGCTTAAGCGATCATAGATCGCAAGCGATCTTTTCCGAGCGAATGACATCCGCCGGACTATGATCGCTTAAGCGACCCATTTATATCGCTTAAGCGATTCTTCCTAAAATGACATCTGCCCACACCTTGGTCGCTTAAGCGATTTAAGATCGCTTAAGCGATCGTTTCTGGAAAAGTCTTGGTCGTTTAAGAGATATGTGGACAAACAAAAATATCTTATATGGACACACCATACATAGTAAATTGAAACTGCTGATGAATTATCTTATATGGACAAACAAAAATATATCCCAAATATCAGATCCAATTCTTTACAATGATCACACCATACATAGTAAATTATTTACAATTTCGTACACTGCCTTTAATTTAGTTTTTTATGCCAAAGAGTTTAGAGTCCACAGTGAATGGTATCAGGGCAGTCCATGCTTGAAAAGATGCCCACGACATCATTCTTCCCGATGCTTTCTGGCTCTGCACTAGCATCCAACAAATTCAAGATGATATCTACAAGGGCGGCTAATATGGTGCCTCGGTTGACTTTCTGTGGAGATTGACCATTCCATCTTTCATAAACTACAAGTCAAAAAAACTTAGTGTCAGCAACTGAAGTTATATGGTTTAGAATAAATACAATCAACTCAAAAAACCCAAGTATGAACATCAACATCACATAAACTACAAAATTCAGCATCCAACATTCATACCCTTTGATTGGGTTCTAGTCACTCAAAACGGATCCATCTGCTCATGGAAGCAGTCGACAGCCCAGCGCTCCCGATAGTCTCTCATTATTTCGTCATTCAAGCTATCCATCGGGCTGTTGGTCATGTCGAACTGAATAAATTTCAAGGCATATGCCCCACATTCAGCGCTACAATAGGAAGAAGACATTAGCATTATAATAAACTTATAGAACAATTGTATTATGTAAGTTAGTTTTAAACAAAATTTACCTTGACTCATTTATTGGGCAGATAGAGCGCTGAATTGGCCACTTTCCGGTTAGTACCTGATCACCGAAGTACCCAAACATCCCACTGTCACGCAACAGTCACGGGAACAACCTGGACAGTGGGTCCAACTCGACCTCCAACTGCTTGTCTCGACAAATGGTTGAGTTGCAGTCAAGGATCTTCAGAAACCCCTCCTCTAGATGCTGCTGCTATCCAGTACATCTGTTTGACGAGGATGATGCAGTACACTCTTTTAACAAAGGCCCAACCGTGGCCATATTTGGGTCGATCCCCCCTTACGTACTGCATAATCCTGTCATCAAACCGGAAATCATTAGGGATGCAATCCGACTGTTGTGCGCCAATCGTTTTCGCTTCGATCCTTTTACTACACCACTAGCAACGACATTTTTAATTAAAGTGCGATATGCCGAAACAAGCGTTTGCCCAAATGCCACATCGGTGATAGCACAGTCGGGATACAACAGATCACCATCACTAGTCTGTCGTAGCCTCATCAGTGCCAATATCTCATCGATGTGCTGCATCAAATAAAAACAACAAGATAAGTATGGAAAACACAGGCAAAAATAAGGAAAATTAAGTGAAAATAACTCACAGAGTCCTCAAGCCACGTCCCCATCGTCAACAACTTCTGAAACCTTTCCAGGGGATAATCCCCTGTCTTACACTTTATATGGCCATCACTTCCTGATCCATTGTAATAGGCATAAAAGAGTTTTTTCTTTTCCTCTATTGGCCTATACAAATCGACATTTGAGTCCAATTTCCCTTCCCCATTTCCTCCCCTTTCCTCCATTTTTACATCCCCACTTCCTTCGCCTCCCACCTTCCCCTCCTCCATTATCACCGCCCTACTTCCACCACCAACCTCCTCAACCTCCTCCATTTCTGGTTGTTCCTCCATTTGTTTCTTCATTTTCTTCTTCTTTACCTATGTCACTACCATGTAAGGCGATTTCACAAACTTGCTCTTTCGGCTCTCTCTTTTCAAGCCAGTTTGCACTTCAACCGCCTTTAATTCTCCACCAAGTTCCTCCTCCATTGTACCAACTTCGCCCTCCATTGTACCTACTTTCTCTCCCAGCTTATCCACTTTCTCCTCCACCCTTTTCATTGTTTCTTCCATCTTGTCAAACCTTGCATAAACGGCAGTTGTAAAACTCTCAAACAGGCCGTTTATGAGGTCAACAACCTCATTCTCCCTACGCCGATGTCTCGACAAAGCGGTACTTGTTGTACCGGTTTGCTGAGGCATACGAACCTCTTCCTCCCTCTTCTCCTCCTCATCCTCGGCCCCCCGAGCTTCATTATCCTCAGCATCAACGACATTGTCAAGCAATGGCCCTGCAACTGCCATCACATGCGTGACCCCTTTTAGGTCCCGCATTAGGCGGTCTATCTGTTCATCCCTTTCATCCTCCATTACTTTGAAAGATGTGACATAGTCCTCTTCTGCTTCATCCCTAATAGCGGTCAGAAAGGGACGGACGACTCCCTGCAATAAGAAATAAAAATCAATCAGATTGAAGCAAAATAAAAAAGCAACTGCATATTCAAAAGCTTAATCCTTCAATCTTACCCCAGCTGCTTGAATCTCAATCTCTAATTGGCCATAATCCCAATGGTTACAACTGTCGACATGCCACCGCAACATCTTAGGAAATTGCTGTTGTACATTCAAATTGTTGCTCCTCCCCCCCACCTTAGCGAAGACAGGGATGACCTCGTACATCCAAGCCTACATTGTAAAAAAACAGTCAATGTCATTATTCAAACACACATATTATAAAAAATATAACAGAGAGCTATTAATATTTACCTGCATTGCCCATAGGAAGCCAAACAAATTATACGTGCTTGGTTTAGCCTTCCTGCCCCATTCGGCATGCTTTAACGCCATGTCTGGTTTTTTCAGGCTTTTGATAGTTCGCTCAAATGATATCCGTCCCCACGGATAAGAATTAAAGAACTCCAGGTCGCTTACAAACAACAACCAATCTTTCTCAACAGCTTTTATTGAGTTACCAGTCAATAAGATAGAATGTAAAAACAATATCAAGCACACTTTTATCTTCTCTGCATCACTAAACCGAACTGTATATAGCCTCTTCTCTAAAACTTTTCCTATAATAGACTTTGCCCCTTTCAAAACATTTTTACAAAAGTTTATGGCTCCCGCACTCGTCCTTATTGCGTCTGCCTTCGCCTTAGTTAGCACTATCCCGCATTCTAAGCCCTTCACCAACGCATACTCCATCATACCAAACCGTAGTGGCTTTCCCTCCACCACGAACCACATTTCATTTTTTTTTCTTGCATTTTACTGAGTGCATCAACATGTAATGCACTCCCTACCCCCAAAATGACTTTTTCCACTTTGTTCCGATTCTTAAAAACTGACCGAAACAAGTGTCACCAAAATCTCTTTCACCATGCCTAATTCTAGCTAAAATGGCCCTTATTCTGTCAAAAACCTCCCAGCTCGACCTCACTGTCACCCTTGCAGAGAAATAGGGTACCTTCTCACTTATAGGCTCCAACTCGTACTCTCTATAGTTTACGGTCCGCACAATCTGCACAATCGATATAAATAAAATGTCAGCAACAAAAATAAACCAAAACCACTATAGTCGCTTAAGTGATCTCGAATCGCTTAAGAGATCTTTACTCTGCCTCATGCAAGATCGCTTAAGCGATTTTAAATCGCTTAAGCGACCAAGAGTTAACTGAGAATCTCTTAAGCGATACAACATATCGCTTATTATATCTGTGATTCTGCGAGACCTAAGATCGCTTAAGCAACTAAGAGTAAACACTCATGATTGCTTAAGCGATCTTTTTTATCGCTTAAGCGATCATGACTGCGATCACGAGTAAAACAGAATAATCGCTTAAGCAATACAAATGATCGCTTAAGCGAAAGTACAAGCAATATTCCCAAACTATGTACACTATCTTCGCCGGCCTCTTCCTCGTTGCCTGGATCCTCCGACGACTCCTCCTGGCCTGAATTCTCGTCAGAATCCTCCTCCTGGCCTGAATTCTCGCCTGACTCCTCGTCTTCAGACCCGTTTGCTGGTTCTTCCCTTTGTTCTTGTGTCGCCAGCGTCTCCTCTGCGTGTGGACCACCTTCTCTGGTTAGATGATCCACCGGAGCAGCCATTGAACTGCTTGCGCCACCAGAATCTAGGATTCGAAGTGGCGTTGGGCTTCCCTCCTCATTGTCAGTGTCACTCATGGTTTTGGATTGAATTTCTTTGTCAAAGTTTGCAGTTTCGATCGGAAATGTGGACTGTATCGCCAAAAATGGCACAGATTTCGTTTACGGTTAAGGAAATCGATTTTAGGGTTCAACAAATTGATCAAAAATCGTGACTATATCACCGAAAATCACGCTTGTATTCAGTTTAGGGTTCAAGAAATTGATTTAGGGTGCAAATTTGTAGGTGTTCGATCGGAAAAAATCGCGTCTCCCTTTCGTTTAAGAAATCGCTTTTTGAACAGATGAATTTCGATTAAGCGAGGTGAATAGTTAGTGGGGCTTGTTTTGCGAAATTTCAAATTTTAAAAACTTTCATTATTTCTGATTCGGCCCACATATGTTTTAATCTTTTCATTTTAACCCATTTTACGTGTTTAATTAATCCTAACTATGCCACGTCATCTTCTCTAAATTAAAAAAAAATGATGAACAGTTTCAAGGCTATTTTCTTAAATCCAAACTTGGGATGACCGGGCAGCTAAATTTTCTCATTAATAGGAGAGAGCGGGTTCGGGTACCCAACCCAAATCCTAGGAACCATAAAGAGAACCAGTCGGCTCCAGTTTCTAAGTGCCTGAAGTTGGAACCTGAATTGTACGCTCCGGTTTTGGATATCCGATATTGTTTACATAAAATTACAATACACCTGTATTATTTACAAAAATCACAAATATACTTTGTGAAAATTAATACACTCCCAATAGTTTATAAAAAGTATAAATACATCCCTAATACCTGTCGGTTCCACCCTGAGTACTCGGATCTCAGTTCCCATCCGGTTTTGGGTAGGAATCGTAACTAGGACTATCAAACAAGTCAAGCAGCTCGCGAGCCGGCTCAGCTGAACTCGTTTGGAGCTCGACTCGGCTCAAACTCGGTTTATTAACCGAGTCAAGTTCAAACATGGGGAGCTCGGCTCGTGGGCTCACGAGCCTAGGCTGGTTCGTGTATCTTGAATCAACCTCTCTGCTTGAACAACGATCTTCTCCACATTATTCTGCCACTTCCTCACATTTTCTTCAATCTCTTCCACATTTCTTTCAGCAGCATCAACCTTACGCTCCACTCTATCTTTCGTATCCTTCAGCCTATTAACTTCTTCTCGGAGATTGTCAAAATTGGTATTGTAGTTGTACAAGTACATAAATCGACGCCCAATCGGAGCAACCAACCACTTGCCAACTTGGAGAACAACACCCAAGACACTTGAAATATTCTCGACAGGTTCACCATTTTCAACCCTTTTTCAAGTTTGAAAAACAGAAGACAACGAAAGAAAATGAAAATAAAACATAAATAATAACAAGACAACTAGGGTGCAAACTCAAGTAACAGAACAAGAATATAGAAAAATGTTGAAAGATATACATATATATATATATAATTTTTTGTAAATAAGGAAGAAAAGATTTTTATTTTTTTCTTTAAAAAAGAAAAAAAGGAGCTCGCGAGCCGACGGGAATTGCGACTCGAACTTGATCGAGTTCGAGTCGCAATTCCCAAGCTCGTCAAGCTCGAACCCAACCCTGTAGTAAACGAGCCGAGCTCGACAAATCGCTCGACTGATCTACTTGCGTCCCTAAGCGTTATCGACACCCTGGGTACCCGTCGGTTCGATTCTATCCTAAAAATTTGCTCACCCCTAATTATTAATGGGAAGTCATATTAACTTGGGAACTCAATTGAAAAATAGAATGTTTCTCAAAGTATCTCAGGGAATAGATTTATTCCAAAATGTAAGCACCTGTCGCACCAAAAACCCTTTTCTTAACTTAAAAATTCAATAACCAACTAATAGGGATTTATTAATCAATCAATCAATAGAAATCGATAGCATTTTTATCAAATAGAGTTTATTTTGTTTATAGACTCTTTGATAGAAACTGATGTGAATCCACCTTCAAAACAACCTATTAACCTCCATATGGGCCAAGCAAAGTTCATGAGAGGAGCTATTCATGGTCCTATAAGCATTTCGACCCAAGTTGTAAAAATAAAACAAGGCAAGTGCAAAGGCTTGACCCAAGGAAAAAAGGCTATGCTAGTTGAGCTCATCTGGTCCAAAACAAGTCTAATACATCCCTGTGGCCCAATCCCATCATTTCGTTGCAACTTAATCTTGTCGGAGCCTAGTATCCAAATTGGGAGGGAAAGTTCAATTGGTATTCAAAATGTTAGCACATGGGAGAGCAAGAAGTTCAAGGAGACAAACCATGACAAGGGTGGCTCAAGGCTTTCCATATTCGGCAAGGACAAACCATGACATTCTTGGGTGTTCCCTCCCTCTTTGGGAAAGTCAAAGAATTTTGTTGTTTTCAACTTGTTTAGCTTAGGGACACTTAGAGTAGCCTTTTCAATTTTTCATTATGTCCCATGTTGTTGTATTTTGTAATTTTGAATTGATATCTCTTTGTTTGACTCCACATGTAAGGCCATACATAAGGCTGAATTTTCCTTGTATTGGAGCAGACATGGTGAATGAAATTTGAAATCTCTTGAGAGAGAGTTTACCCTTATTCATTTATCCAAGTTCTTGTCAAGTTTGGTGATGGATTTCAAAACCGGTGGTCTTGTCTTTACATTTTGGAGACGCTTTGCCGGTGGCTTTGCCTTTACGTCTTGGGAGGGCTTTATCTTTATTTTCGTTTGTAAGTGTTGTTGTTGTGTTATTTGTATTGTTAGTGTCATTTCCAGTGTTATTTGGCATTGTCGAATTTGCCTTATTTTGTTGTTTGAGATGGTTTTGGTGTAGTTGGTTCGAGTTGGAGTATTTGTGTTGTGTTTGTTCTGTTGTAAACATTTGGAGAGTGCTTGTAGGTTATTTTAATACGTTTGTGGGCTGTTTTGTTTTGTTGAGGTGTGTTGTTGGAGGTTTGAAGTAGTATGTAACAAATTGTGTAGTTTGTGTTGTTTTGGACTAAATTAACTTTGAAAACTCTTCCAAAACTAATAAAAGTCATTGATTGAAACCAGTATAGATTGAATCCTAAATCAAAATAAACAGTATCTGATCTATTAGGTGGTATTTAGTTGAAAAATAGTAATTTGGTCTAATCGGCGTGTAAAATTTTTAATTAAGACTATTTTTTGAGCGATTTTTACTTTTGAGCTAGTCTCAACTCACACCTAAAAAATATTTATTTAATATACTTTCTATTATTAGTTTACTTAGAAATTATCCTGAAATAAAAAAACTACCCTTCTAAAATAATGAAAAATGCATTACACAAACTATGTAATATGTTTATTAATTAAATTGAAAGGAAATGGTTTGAATTTACATTAGTATTATTTGTACAATGCATTTTTATTATTTTTTATAGGGGCAATTTCCTTATATTAGTGTAATTTTATTCAACTAACAATTCATTAAGTTAAAGGAACAAAATTCAAGTATTTGAAATGGGTATCCTTAACGTTATTGACCTAATTATTTTCTCTTTCACACGTAAGCTGCAAACATCATTGCTTATGTAATACATTATTAATATCAACTTCTTTGGTAAGTTGAGTTGATTTATTTGTTTCTAGTCAATTATCACAATATTAGAAATATAAAATTAAGATAAAATGTAAAATAAAAGGATTGTTACTTATATATATATATATGTTAGATGGGCAAATTAATAGCGTTTTAGACACCTTTCGTGCTACTATTAAAATTATGTTGAATAATGAAAAAAATAATATAAATAACGTGTGAGTTTGGGTTGTTGTAGCTTTTACCTTCATCATATATTTCACAAATTATAATCTAAAAAGTGTTTGATAAACTAATTTGAAAAGTAATATATTTTGTAAATTGATTTAAAAAATAGGTTTGAGTGACTTTTTAAAATCAAAAGCTACATATAAAATATTAATTACACAAATAGCTATAAGCATTAATTTTAGATTAATTATTTAAGAAATTACTATATAAAAAAATTGGAAACTAGTAGCTCACCATCTTCAGCGGAGCATTTGACCACATCACCGTCTCTGTTGGGTAGATCTCCAAGCAATCTACCTAATATAAATGTCATAGTGTCACCCTATCTCTATTAGGTTGATCGGTTGAATATCTACCCAATGGAGTCGACAGTGTCGTCAAACATGTCACTAGTGATGGTGGTTGGCTACCACATGTGACCTTGTTGGTTAGTTTCCAAATATTTTTTTAATTTATGACATTTATTTTTAACATATTTTAATAACAAAAAACATATTTTGATCATTTTCATATATCACATATCCTCTTCTTCTAAAAGTAAAAGTAATTTAAAAAATATATATAAAAAAAAAAAAAAAAACACGATATGAATTGTATCTAAAAGTAATTATACGTAAAGTAAATAAGGAAAAAGTATAACAATCCCACATGTATGTAAATACTTTTCAATTTAGTTATTTGATAAAATTTTTTGACATTTTATTAATTGACCGTCAGTTGGTTATTAATTGACTTAAAGTGCTCGATTATTTTCACCACTTATAACTTCTGTCTAATTAAATTAAGCTTTTTTCTTATTTGTTTTCAATTTTTATTATTTAATTTCAGATATATACATTGAATAGAAATAGTGAAAAGTTTTCACTTCTATTTAAACCAAAAAGTAATTACAAATATCTAAATTACAATTACCAACTTACCCTGTATGTTAACCTACCCTTTATGTTAAAATTAAATCTAAAAATATATTTTAGTATTTAATTGTCAATTAAATCAATATAAAGATATTTAATTAATTAAATTTAAAAACAATTACAAATTTTGGTAATATTGTCCACAGTCTTCAACCATATGTGGCTAACTGGTTGTCACTAGAGAGATTTCAATGACATTACTAGTATCAAAACTTTGCTCTTGGAATGATGTATTGTAACACCCACATCAAGGTACGTAATTTTATTTATGTCCTAATACCTTTAGTTGGATTTCTTTGAAGTTACCTTAGACAAATGTGAAGAAAATTCCTTAAAACTTCATTAAGGGTAAAATGATATTTTCACTCATAGATGAAAAAATGGGAAGTGAAAAGAAGCAAAATAATGTGAAGAAGATAATAAAAATGAGGGTATTTTGGTAATTGACTAAATGATATAGATGGAATTTCATAGAAAGGGCAAGGGCAAAATGGGAATATACTTATTTATTTATTTAGTTATAAGGTTGCAATAACCTAAACCCTAGCCATTCTAACCCTTATTCACACCACCCTTCACCCCATTTTCTCTCAATTTTCTTCACTAAATTTCAAAGGGAAATCATAGAATTTGGCTTTGATTTTTATAGATTTTCAATCCTAAAGCATCCAAAGGTAAGATTCTACCACAAGGAGTGTGCTTAAACTTTAAAATTTTAAATTCTTATGGTTTATATGATCTAGGTCCAAGAGGAAGAGACTTTTAGTAAAAAGAGGTTATATCACACATTCAAGGTAAGTAAACCTAATTTTAGCCTTGATTTGAGCAAGACTTGTGTTGAATGAATTTTTGCATGTTTGTATATGATGGTATGAGAGAATAATTGGCTGTTTTTTATGTTTAATGATGCATAATTTCCAGCCATGGGAAGTAGTGTATGAGTATGTTTGAAAATGGCCAGGTTGATGCTATAATTAGTGAGTTTTCGCTCAAATTTTGGTGGATTTAGAGAGATGTGGCAGTGTAGCCAACATGGTAGATGCAAGTGCTTGTGAAGTGTTTGATGAATCCAAAGAGAAAATGCATGCATGAATTGGCTAAACCCTGATGAGGAAAGGGTTAGAGAAAGACAAGAATTGAAGTAGGAAGATTATGTTTGGGCTTCACCAAGTGTAAATGTTAGTATTCAAAAGTGCATATTGTTATGCCAAAATTTAGAATATCACTTGGTCATGTTAGTTCCATGAGAGAAATGACCCTTAGTGTTTGGTTCTAGTTACTTGAACCTTTATTACTTTTTGAATAGCATATGAAAGTATTAGAAAGGAATTGCAAGTTAAAGTGTTGCTTTGATATGACAATTGTGATAGTAGAAAATGGTAGAATATGTCATAACATACCATTATGCCATAATGAATTTTCAAGTTTGTATACGTGAACTTGGAAAGCATATTAAAGAATGGGCTTGATCATGCAAGTATGTGTATTTTCTCATTTACTAAAGAATGCAAGTGTAGAATTTCCATAGCTTGGAAATTCATGTTGAAATGTGTATAGCATCTCTTTCTATTCTCTTTCTATAACATGTTATGTTATAAGGTTGTTGCGATGAGAAACCCATGAGTGACAGAGATGCCTGCATGCATGCCGCTATCAGTGAGCGGCATCAGTAGAGAGATACAATATTTGTACAGTCTGTCAGTAGTGTATGTGGATGAGGACTGTACCCAGCAGAGCATACCTACATGCATGCCGCCATCAGTGAGTGGCCACAGTAGAAAGATACAACATTTATACAGTCCGTCAGCATTGTATGTAGATGAGGATTGTACCCACTCACATGACCAGGGTTCCAAATCCATGCATCAACCTAGTCCGATCGGCAAACCAGAATAGAAGAAAGAAAAGAAAGAGAAACAGAGAAGAAAAGAAAGAGATACAACATAAGATACAGATAATAGAAAAGAAAAGAAAGATATTTTCTCAGTACAGTTTATTATTCTGCATATGTATTATGCTACTTACATGATTCAGTATTTCTTATGTGCTCGACGATATACAATTTTATTCATTGTCTTTGCACGTTGATAAGTAGCAAATCAGATATTAGAAAAGAATGCAGAATATCAGAAAATAATGAAGAATATTATCAAAGATTAAAGTTAGAAAAGGAAAATCAGAACTTGAGTAATGGAGGAAAAACAGTAGTGCAATTTGGTTTACTTACTAAGCAATTAGTGCTCACTCTGTTATTCTACTGTTTTGCAAGTACTTGATGATTTACGATCGGGTGGGATGTCAAGAAGCGGAGGAGTTTGGCGGCACTGTCCAAGAATACCTTGTACTTATTAAAGTATATAAGATATTTTGTGTATATATTTATATGAAGTAAAATTAGAATTTTCGGATTTTACATTATATACCTCTATGTATATATGTTTGCAAAAGTTATTTAGTGGATTTTATCATATATTTCTTAAAGAATTACTAGCTAGACAGTATATTACATTTTTGATATCAGAGCGTCGATTTTGGGAAATTGACAGTGTGCCTCTCTTGCTGCATTGACGTACTGTAGTCAATCATTGTAAGTTATTTCTTTTTCTCACTTGTATTAGCTGACTAATGGTATTGGTGCTATGCGTTTTAGATGAGATGGATGACTCGATTCGGTAATAAGAACGCATCGAGTACGGGTGAGCCATCCAACTCGTCTGGATCTACTCCTCCTGTCCTCGATGAAGCGAGGATTTGTAACATCGTTTAGCAGGTATTGGCAGAAAGTCAGGGGAGACCTATATGGGAGAGAGTTAAGACACCAGTTTTAGTATCGACCATTGGAGATGAGAGAGAAAGGCTGGTATCTCCGATAGTACAGAGTCGTCTTGAGCCTATTTATGGGTTATCTAGTCAGCATCAACCGTCAGAATTTAGAGGTACAACTGACCATCAGTGGCAGAAGAATGGATTAGATCAGTGGAACATACGACATCACTTTTTACCATGATAATTGGGAGAAGATCCGGTATCCGAGTTTCTTGTTTAAGATTGATGCCCGGATATGGTGAGAGTTAATGGAGAAGACTCATGATATAGCCACTATAACCTGGGGAGATTTCAGACGACTTTTTGAGGCAGAATACAGGACAGCTGATAGAATGCATAAAAAGATACAGGAATTTATTAGCCTACGATAGGGAATCAGTTTAGTGAAAGAATACTCCATTAGATTTAATTCTTTGGTGAGGTGTGCACTAGGTATAGTGAGCACACCATAATTGAGGATGAACAAGTTCGTGCATGCGCTGAATCCAGAAATAGCTCGAGATGTGATGGCAGGTGCCCAACCCCCTTAGACTTATAGTAAGGCTTTGGAGTGAGCTTTACGAGCTGAAGTATTTGTGAATAAGTTGACTCCATCAGCAGCAATGCCCGGTATTCCACCTCCCGCTCCACAGAGAGACAGATTTGATACCTCCAGCAATAGAGAAGGGAAGAATAAGAAAAGATTTAAGAGAGATACAACATTTGTACAGTTCGTCAACAGTGCATGTAGATAAGGACTGTACCCACTTACATGGCCAGGGTTCCAAATGCATGCATCAACCTAGTCCGGTCGGCAAACCAAAATAGAAGAAAGAAAAGAAAGAGAAACAGAGAAGAAAAGAAAGAGATACAACATAAGATACAGATAATAGAAAAGAAAAGAAAGTTATTTTCTCAGTACAGTTTATTATTCTACATATGTATTATGCTACTTACATGATTCAATATTTCTTATGTGCTCGACGGTGTACAGTTTTATTCATTGTCTTTGCACGTTGATAAGTAGCAAATCAGAGTATCAGAAAAGAATGCAGAATATCAAAAAAGAATGAAGAATATTACCAAAGATTAAAGTGAGAAAAGGAAAATCAGAACCTGAGTAATGGAGGAAAAACAGTAGTGTAGTTTGGTTTACTTACTGAGCAATTAGTGCTCACTCTGTTATTCTACTGTGTTGCAGGTACTTGATGATTTACGATCGGGTGGGACGTTAAGAAGCAGAGGAGTTTGGCGGCACTGTCCAAGACTACCTTGTACTTATTAAAGTATATCAGATATTTTGTGTATATATTTATATGAAGTAAAATTAGAATTTTCGGATTTTACACCTCTATGTATATATGTCTGCAAAAGTTATTTAATGGATTTTATCATATATTTCTTAAAGAATTACTAGCTAGACAATATATTACATGTATATATCTATATAACTTTCACCGGAAAAAAAAATTAGTATTTAGCCAGAAGAGGACAGATAAATAGTGATAATTACTTTCTTCTCCGATGGCGAAACAATATTCCCCTGTTTGTTTAACTTTTCAAACTTTATTCTATTATATTATCTTATCTTAAACAGTGAAAAACGTGTTTGTTTTAATATTAGCTATTCTATTTAAAATTCAATCATATTCTATTAAACTCAAAATATTTAACAATTATCTTTCACAATAAAAATTTATAAATTAATAAAAACAATCTGACCCACCCAACCCACAATTGCCCGCTAGAAATCACTGTTGGCCGCCAATTGCCGCCACTGCCATCGCCAATCGTCGGCGTCAGAACGACGAACACTCGGTGGGATCTAGTCGATCATGTGCCGATATGGCTGTTTTTGGCTAGATCCAAGATCTACAACCAAATCTAACTAGCTGTTGACAACGGTCATATCTTGGTTGTCAACGACGGCTAGATTTTGGCCATTTTCGGCTAGATATATGGTGAATCTAGCCTAAAAATGTCAGACCGGAGCACGATTGGCCAGTTGTGTGCCATTCCGGATCTAGGCCATTGTCCGACGATGGTGGTTGGCTGTCGGCAGTCAGTTGGGTGGGTGAGGTGTATTTATTAATTTATAAACTTTTATTGTAAAAGGGGGTAGAGTTTAGCTAAATTAAAAAATGTTGAGGGTGATAAATATTTTTAGATAATGTTTTAAAAAATATACCAAAGACATTATCAGATTTCTATCATATTTGACTTAATCCAATCATATCTTATTCAGAATAAAATACTATTTCAAATAATGTACCAAACATGTCTTTTATCTTTCAATAAAACTTGCGCAAATTGATAAATCATTATTAGAGCCCCATTTTGATATGGGTTGTGTTGCTAGACGTGCTTTAGTGACACCGCCAATTTCCAGCAAAGGGCGCTAATACTTTTAAAACCTTTTTTACATAATTATAAAGTCATTTAATTATATTTATATTATCTATTAAATACAAATAATTTTATAATTATTAATCTAATATTAACTTTTAATTACGGATGAATTGATATACTTTTAAAATAAAGCAATTTAATACTAATCTATGATTTTGATTATGATCAATAAATATAATGATTTATAAAACAAAAATTATAGAATGACATATATATGGTAACTCATGATTACATTCATAAATATGAGCACAAATTTGTAAAACATTTATATGAAATTTTTATCTAGACATGACCAAATTCAAAAACAAACAAAACTCGGATATAATTCTTTTTTGGTCTGTAGTTTCAGTTCTTTCCCTTTTTTTTTTTTTTTTAAATTAATTTTGGTTCTAGTCCAATTGTTTTATCTAGTCCAATTGTTTCAAATATTAATGTTGGTTCTTCTTGTTTAAAATTACTACTGTTTTAGTCATTTGACTTAGTAAAATGTTATTGACTGTTAAATTTGTATTGAAATGACAAAAATATCCGTTTTAGAAAAAAATAAAATTTTACTTAAACAACACTAAATTAGAAAAAAGACATTAAAAGACAGGTATTTTTTGTCATTTCAGTATAAATTTAACAATCAACTAATATTTTATTAAGTCAAAGGACTACCCAATAATAATTTGAACCAAGAAGGACCAAAAAATAGGAGTTAGTATTAAAAACCCCCGTGGTTTGGCCAAATCCTTTAAACCCCCTGTGGTACTGGTAATTACTCTAAACCCTCTACCGCCAGCCCCTTAAAGTTTCTTCAGCTAGTTTTAACTGAATCAAGGGTAAAAGAGTAAAATGCACCCAAGTTTTTTAAATTACTAAGGGTTAATACATGTACACCCTGTAAAACTTGTAAAGAATTTATGTCCCAAAAACTCTCTAAACTACCACATAAACCCCAACAAATATGAGAGTTGACCGAACTTCACCAAACAGAATCATGAACTACCCCAATTGTATTTTGAACTTGACTAATATACCCTAAAATTTATTAACAACTCATTTTTAAATAAAGAAGATCAAATAACTAGTAAGAAATAAAAAAATTAAATAATACAAATCCTTCAACTAAAATCTCAAATACAAAATAAAAAAAGGATTAAAAAATTGTTAAAGATTTTGAAAAATTAAGAATACTTAAAAAAAGAAAAAAGAAAAAAAAAGAAACACTACTAAAACTGAATAAAAAGAAGCTAAAATCTAAAACATATTTATCAAGTTCATTTTTTTTTTCAGATTTGTATGAATTTTTAACTTTTTAGAAAGTAAGTTTTCTAATTTATTGTTTATCTTTTTCGTATATTACTTATTCTTTTCACTTTTCCAAATTCTTTTTCCATTTTCGGACATTTTTTAGATTTTT
Organism: Pistacia integerrima; assembly: GCA_026225825.1. Taxonomy (NCBI): domain Eukaryota; kingdom Viridiplantae; phylum Streptophyta; class Magnoliopsida; order Sapindales; family Anacardiaceae; genus Pistacia; species Pistacia integerrima. The sequence continues at coordinate 33,068,565 of CM047749.1, read as the reverse complement.
TATTTTCTTATTAAAATTTGTGATATTTTATATAATTTAATAATTTTAAGCCAAACATGGGTATTGTAGGCTACTGGAGATGAAGTGAAAGTAAAAGGGGTCGGTTGTGATTGATGGGCATATCAAGTGAGGGCATTGAGGTCATTTAACCTTTTATGATTAAAAGTAGAGTGACGCTATTGGCCCTCCATAATTTATCTTAATAAGCCCTCTACAATTTATCTTAATAAACCCCATCTCTAAATTTACCCCATTAAAATTTTTAAGCATATATACAATGTCTAAATAAGAACCATCCATTTACAAAATAACCCTTACGTTGCATTTGGTTAGGGGTCTAGGAAGATTACTCCTGTAATTTTTCTTTAATTTTCAAGATTCTCTTTTGTCAAGTAATAAAATATTCCGACAATTTTTTAATACGAATAATGTTTACTATTAAAAAAATATGAGGTAATTAGATTACCATATCAAGGGGTATTATTAAAAGATTACCGGGATAATCTGAATTTCATACATATTTTACCCTTAAATTTCTACCAAATAACAATTAGCCTAATTGTGCGAAATGACTTTTATGACCTTATAAATATATTTTTTTTTGGATAGAAATGCCCTTCATTTTACATAAAAATAATCTTAATTTCGTTATAATTTTACCTTTAAGGGTGCACTTGGATGGGGTGATATTAGATAACGGAGGTAATATTTTTTAAATTGAGCAGATGATGATGTTTGGTTAATTTATAAAAAAGGATTATGAGAAACAAATTTTCAAACAGTGCTTTTTGGGGGATAAATTGGCCAAAATAAGAATACCTAGGGGGAGGCTGCTATTAAAACTTTCCCCACAATCCAAATTTGTTTCCAATTATGCCCCAAAACAATAGACCATTTGGAAGAAAATATCTTTTGCTTTATTAATAATTACAAAACACCCAAATTAGTCAAGCAAACAGTTTTGTACTCACTTTTTTAATTTCCGTACAACATTGACCTCGTTACTGTTATTATTTACAGTAATGCCATCAAATGTTGGTGTACCCATATTATCCTCAACATTTTTTATTTTGTGACTTATATGCCCTTGGTTTTCAATTAATCTACAATACATAAACATATTTTTTTTGCAATTCTAAATCATGAAATCGCAATTCGCAATTCCTTCTGCCATTATACTCCATCTCTGCTGTTGAACCAAACTTTTCTTCTCGATTTGGTTCATCCCGATAGCACTCTGATCTTGCTTTTCCAGTAAGTTCGTCCCCACCGTTTTTGTGTTATATTCGTGTGTTGGTTTTTTTGCAACCATAACACTAACCAAGGAAACTTCGTCAGTTGTTTTCCTCCATCTCTGTCGTTGGAAGGTCTCTTCTTCGTGTTGATCTCCTTCGTCTCGACAACACTTCGATCTCACTTTTCCGGTAAGTCTCTACCCGTCGTTTTTCTATTATATTCGTTTACTTGGTTTTTTACAACCGTAAGACTAACCATGGGTGGTTCCGTCTAGCCTTTTCCTCCATCTCCACCGCCAGAAAATCTCTTCTTCGTGTCGATCTCGTTAGTCCCGACAGCACTCCGATCTCGATTTTCCGGTAAGTCTCTACCATTCGTTTTTTCTGTTAGATTCGTTTCTCTGTTTGTGTGTTGTTATCATGCTATCATATGGTGTCACATTTGAGGTGAATCACAAGTCATGAATAAATAAAAGTGTTATGCCTGAAAACGTAGGCTGACGTGGAGTCTTGTCAGCGTGGGGTGGTCAGAACTTGAGAAGGTTCTACGACCGTTCATACGCGGCCGCGTCGCATAATAACGCATGTGGCATGCCACTGTCAGTGCAGTGGGTGAGTGCCAGGTTAGAAATCGTCCACGTGTCTAATCCTTACAAAAGTCGAGGAAATTATTCGGGCAAGTGAGAAATGGGACATAGAGAAAGATTTGCATGGTAGCTATCCACTTGCACATTTAGTAATCATTACCTTAGTTTATCCCACTATAAATAGAGGTCTTCCCTCTTATTTGCGGGATTAGCTAATTTCACTTTGGAATAGCTTACTCTCTCTCTCTCTTTCTCTTGTATTCCCTAAGCTGTAACTCAACTCACTGAATGCGACCTGACCTTACTCTCATTAATACAATATCAGTGGACGTAAGATTCGCTTTTGAGTATCTGAACCACTTTAAACATTGCCTTTCACTCTTTATTTAATTAAATATTCTCATATCACGTGTGACTTCTAAGTCTGCTTAGCATTTCTCACGTGCGAATAATTGGTCTCAAAATCAAGCATCAATAAAAAGTGAGTTTTATTTTGAAAAAAATTAACAGTCGTTGAAGCCCTTGTATGTAGGTATTATGTGTGCGTTAATGAACCTCCTGTAATGTAGAATTTGTTTATGCAGGTTATTGTTGCTTATAGTAAGTGTGTTGTGGCTCGTCTTCGTTATCATTCTACTTGCATTTGGATCCATGCATAATAGCATAATCTCATCTTTGGAAGTTATTGTCATAAGCCAAGTTTAATACTTCTATAGATATTATTTTTCTAATATTTGACAATTTTCTTATAAAACTTGTGACGCTTAAGTCAAAATTAGGTTTGGAAAAATTCTGTGGATGGCTCACATGATGATGTTATATGCAGTGACATTAAACAACAAAAACTCATGGAGAAGTCAAATCTAAGGATGTTTGTCAGTAAAGTGAGGAAGTAGGTGATACATGACTTACTTCATCTCACTCTCTACATGTATGGCTTTTTAAAATATGAAATATGAATTTTGACAAGTTGTTATTTGATGGCAATCCAAAAAAATGGATTACGCCTTTGCCATAAGGTATACTGTAGGTTGATTTTAGTACAGTTAAGGAAGATGAAGATCAGGAGAAGGTTAATCACATTTAGTAGTTGGTTACGGCACACAAAAAAAATTGTTTCGGTCTGGTTTTATGGCTAAAAGTTGACTTAATGAAGGCAATGATAGAGGTTGAGTGTTTAAGGATTGGGTAGAGATAACTACAGTGTCAGTTGGAGAGGTTGAAGTGTTGGTCATGATACCAAAAAGAGAATTTAGAGATTTAGTTTCTAATGTAACAGAAAAAACGACGGGTTGAAGAGTTGGTCAAGAACTCATGATACTTAGGAGTGTTGGTCAAACCTAACACTTCTAAGTATTTAATTCAAAATTCTAACTAAATTATACACTAATAATATTTTATATAACTTATTATACAAGCATAAAAAAATAAAATAAAATAAATATATCGTTTACACATATAACTTAATTTCGCTAGATTAGTGAACTAATGATGAATTCAATTGGAGAGGAAAATCTTTTTATCATATTTAGTGAGTGACGGCAAAATTGAATTTTATAAAAAACAAAAATTAACTTGTAAGTTAACAGAATTGGATGGTGTTACGGTTCAGGGTAGTTTTTGACTATTTCCCACTAAAATGTCATAAGTTTGATTATTAGCAAAAAGTGAAGGGTAGTTTCTTAGATTCTCCTGAAAAGAAACCAATAAGGAAATGGGAAGGTTAGGCAGGAGACAAGAAATAAAGTAAAAGTAAAAGTTCATTGTTTTGTTTTCTTACTTTGGGTCCCCTCCTTATCCAAAGCCTTCTAAGTTTTGAGAGTTGTGAATTGTTGTATTTTAGTATGTTTATTGGTTCACGTGTGATAAGATGGGACTACTTGATTATGATATTAACAATCTAATTATAATATTGAATATTAGGAAAAATCTTTGTTACAGGGGCATTTAGATCAGGGGTATATAAGGTAACAGAGGTAATCTTCATTTATTTTGTAAGATTTTGGTGTTTGGCTTGCAGGTAATAAAATATTACGATAATTTTTTATTGTAAATATTTTTGTTGTTAGTAATTGGGGGGTAATCTTATTACTTTGTTAAAGGGTGTTATTAAAACATTACCAGGGTAATATGATTTTTCTACCCATTTTGCCCTTAATTAAAAACCATTTCGGACACAATTACCTTCAAATGTCTACCAAATAGCAATTACCCAGCCCCACTACATTTGAGAAATTAGCTAAAAGACCTCAGCCCCAAAAAAGTTTAAAAGTTAACAAAATACCCCCAGTTATCCAAGGCCACCGTCGGCCGCCACCGTCATTTGCCATAATGGTGCACGACTGGCGGGATCTGGCCGATCGTGCACCGAAAACGGCCAAATCTGGCATTTCTATGAACGGCCAAAGATGTGGCCGTGAATTGGCACATTTAAAGATCTAGAATTTTCGCAGCCAAATCTGTGGTCGTTTCACGACCACATCTTTGGATGTGAAATGGCCATAGATCTAGCCATTCCATGGCCATTTTCGGCTTTGTCGGCGCATGGCCGACCATATATGGCCAGTCGTGCACCATTCTGTCGACTGTCGATGATGGCTGATGGTGGTGGCTAGCTTCTGGCAGTGGCTTGGGGTGGGTTGGGGGTGATTTTGCTATAAATTAAAGTTTTATATGGCTATGGTGTTTTAGCAAAACTTCAAATGTGGGGGGTTAAAAGAAATGATTCAAAAAATAATAATAAAAAATACTATTATATTAATATTTAAAAAGGAGGGCAATTTAGTAATCCATATAACATACCCACTCATTTATCTTCCTAAACAAACATATTATTCACCAATTTATTTGAATTAACCAAACACATTTGCTAAACATTCCTTGTAATCTTTAAGGTGATCTTTCTTTCCGTTAATATAATATACCCCTATAATAAAACATATGATCCAAACGCCCTCTAAACATTATTTTATTGGGGGTGAAGAAATTTGATAACCACGAATAGAAGATACTAGTATGAACTTCCGTTTATAATATTACATAATTTGTGTTGTATGAGAATTTTTTTCTTTACCATCCAATTTTATAATTCATATGATTGGTGATTAAACTGAATATCTATGTAGTATGTATACATGTTTCCAGTCCGAGGTTGATTCCTTGAAGGGGAGTTCCCCCCTTTATGGAAAATGATTAATGTGGTTAATGTTTACTCAATTTGGAAATCAGTGAATGAAACTATAATATTCATGTGATGGTTGTTTATTTTGTTTTCATTACAATTCTGTTTGATTCCTTTTATATCAAATTGCTTATTATGGAATATTCATATTTGTAAAACTTATGAGTTGTGTATGCACAACAGTTATGTGTGCACACTGGTTGCCAATCTTATGATTTGGCTTGTTTCTTATGAGTTGTGTGTGCACAATAGTTTTGTGTGCACACTGGTTGCTAATTTTATGATTTGGCTTGTTTCTTTTGAGTTATGTGTACAGTTATGTGTGCACACTGGTTGCCAGAACTTATGTCTTAGCTTATTTCGTTTCGAGTGTGTGTGCACAACAATTTGTGCTTACACTCTCATTTAAGATATTTGCAACCCAACACGAGTTGCATGTTTGATAAAGTGAAAAAAATATTGTTTATCTTTGTCTCTAACTTTTTATGACCTTTTACATGTGTCATATTATCCTTAAGTGGTCCTAGGGAATATTCTTTTCCCAATTTGTTTTGTGGTTCAAACCAAAAGAAGGAATATTTTCCTTATTTGCGCAAACATGGGTCAACCTCTTGTTGGCTAACTTGACACTAATGTGTTGAGCAAGAAACCCTACACTATATATCATCTCATCTTGCGTCTTTGAATCTAACCTTTTGATCTTTTATTCTATTATACTCTGAAATTTCTTAGAGTATTCTTTCTCTTAAGGTTCATAGGTTCATTTCCATTTTATGCCAAAACCTCACCATATCATTCATTGACTTGATGGCTCTTAGAATGTGGTTCCTTTGCTGATGCTGGTGCGTGGCGTCAGTGCCTAAAGCTTGGTGGTTCATAAGCTATTCTCGAGTGTGTTCCTGGTGTGGATAAGGCCAAGGAGTTGCTACACATTAAGGATTCAGGTGTGGTTCTAAGTGTAAAGTTGAACAGGGAGTTTTTTTTACTGTATCTTATATCAACTTTGAACTATATCTTGTAATGTGTTTTTAACTTAGTGGATTGCTTTGATCTGGACATGGTCCCATGGATGTAGGCTAAAAGTGGATTTTAGCCGAACCATGTATATGGCTGTGTTCTTTACTTTCCGCACTTATGTTTGATGTGGTTTAATTGGAAATCTCTTAATCAGGGCTGTTAACGAGCCGAGCCGAGCCGAGCTTTCGGATTAACCAGCTCGGCTCGTAAAAAATAAAAAGAGTTCGAGCCGAGTCTTTAATTTTCTAACTCGGCTCGACTCGTAAAGAAAGGAAAAAATTTCGAGCCGGCTCGCAAGCCAGCCTAACGAGCCGAGTTAGAGCTGGCTCGCGAGCCAGTAAAAAGCAAATAATTTTTTTTTAAAAATTCAGTATAATTTTCTCTCTCTCTCTCTCTCATTTATTACTCTTCCTCTTTCACATTGATTGCTTTCTTCTTTTCACTCTCTCCAGACTCCAATGCTCACGAATCACGATTCTCTCTTCTTCTTTTTTCTGTTCTCTTTTCTTTCCTTCTTTTTGCTCACGATTCTTTTTTTTTTTCCCTTTCTTTCTTTCTTTCTGCTCACGACTCTCTCTTCTTCTTTTTTCCCTTTCTTTGTTTCTTTGTTTCTCCCTGTTTCCCTTGCGAACCAGCAAAAAGCATACAAATTTTCTCTTTCTTTCCTTCTTTCTCCTTTTTTTCCTATTTTCTTTTTCTTTCTTTCATTCTTTATCCTTGTTTCCCCTACACTCTCCACCAACTCTGATTTCTTTCCTTCTTTCTCCTTGTTTCCCTACACTCTCCACGATTTGGTCTGGTTTGGTTTTAGGGGAAAGGATTTTAGTCGCATTTTTGGAGATTTTAACATTGGGGTGTTCTTTGTCATTTTTGCAAACTTTTTGTTTTTAAAATTTTGGTTTAATCCCCTATACTTAATAAAACTCCTAAAACACCCCTAATAATTCGAGCCTGGCTCGGCTCGTGAGCCTAACGAGCCGAGTCGAGGCAGGCTCGAACTCGGCTCGTACTCTCTCACGAATTGAGCCGAGCCGGCTCAATTCCAGACGAGGTGAGCCGTACTCGAGCCGAGCTGAGTCGGCTCGCGAGCGGCTCACCTCTTTGAATGGCCCTACTCTTAATCAACCTGGTAATATTTCCTTTGCATTTAAAATGGGTAACCAGACACTAAAATGAGTTAACCAACAACTAACTCCCAACAAGTAGTATTAGAGCAAGTGCTGATAAGTTGCTTCAGTTGATCCTTACCCATTTTGGTTGTTTTTGTGTGCATTTGAGTGGTCTTGTATTTGGACGAAATCAGTTCCGTGTTGCTTTTTTAATTTAGATCTATTGCGTGTCTGTGTGTGCACTACCGCTTACTGTGGTAGCATCTGCCTGATTGTTTTTCATCATGAGTTTCTTTACTGAAGGAGGGTCTGCTCATATACCACCTCTATTTGAAGAACTTAATTATTATACATGGAGACCTAGGATGAGTGCTTTCCTTAAGTCTATAGACGAAATAGTCTGGTCCACGGTTGTGAATGGTTGGACAACCCCGATTGTTGTTGAAAATAAGTGTCTAGACCCAAACCGGTTGCTGCCCGGACAGCTGATGAGCTAACTCTTGCAAATTATAACTCTAAAGCCATTCATGCTCTTTCCAATGCTGTTAATGTGAACCAAATGAAAGTCATAGCTAATTGTAAGCTTGCCAAGGATGCTTGGGATAGGCTTCAAGTTAAGAATGAAGGAAGTAGTGCCGTTAAAAGAAATGGGCTTAGAAGGCTTGTTACTAATTTTGAAAATCTAAACATGGACGATGATGAGACTATAACTGATTTTTAAGGTAGAGTTTGTGATATTTCTAATGAATGTTTTGCTTTGGGAAGGACATATACTAATGTTGAACTTGTCAGGAAAGTGCTTTGCTCTTTACCCCGAAGGTTTATGTCAAAAGTCATCACCATTGGAGAATGCCAAGATGTGGATGCCATGGACATTGATGAACTCATTGGCTCTCTCTAAACCTATGAATTGAATTTGAAAGGTTGGGATAAACAGAAACCAAGCAAAGGTTTGGCTCTTAAACATGAGGTTGATTTTGATCATTTTGATGATTGTGATTTTAGTTCATTGGATGATGAAAATTGTGCTTTACTTACCAAGAACTTTGCTACGTTTTTTAAGAAAAACGTAAAAAACCTCATGATAGTGGTTATGGCCGAAAACCTTTAGTGAAAAAGTCTTATGACCATCAAGCTCCTTGTACCTTTACAAAGAGATTTTCAAAAGATAAAAAAAATAAAAATAAAGGTATCAAGTGTTTTGAATATAAGGGCTTTGGGCATATACAATCTAAGTGTGCTAACACACTGAAAAAGAAGAAAGGTAAGGCCCTGGCTGCCACTTCAAGTGAAAGTGAGCATAATGAGAGTGATGATGATGATTCGGGTGATGATAAAAATGTTCTGTGTTAGAGTAGGTGCCCTAGAGCTAATCAATTATTGTAGAATTGACTCTTTGTATTAATGTTCATTAATCAATAAAAAACATTTTATTCTATATTTTGTAAATCATTATTATTGCAATATGTATTGATATATGTCCTTAGAATGGTAGAACCGTGACGAGGGTATCAAGTGTTTCAAATCTTGATAGTGAGAACCCTATGAGCACATATGGTGGTCATTCTAGAAACATCTATAGCCCCAGTATTATTATGAAGTAAGGGCACAAATAATACGGTAAGGCTATCATAGTGTTGAACGACTTTGTCGAAAGGCAGTGATTGATCTCACTTATCAAGGTTGTTTGGTGACAACCTGGTGCAACACATGGGTGCTTGCTGTAGGCGAATACACCGCAGCAATTTCACTGGACATACCCACCAAAGGATTCCATATGGATGGTAACCCTAGTGTCTATGGAACAAATCCTCTAACGAATGGTGGTGCATGTGATCCTTAGACTTGAGATCACCGGAGCGCCTTATGCACCGATTAGTGCAGTTTGACACTAGTCTAACGCAGTTCTATTCAGAGTTGTCAATACGGTGGTGATTGGCTGTATCAAGGAATGTATCAAGACTATGGTGGATAGACAAAGGATTCATCACTCCCGGGTACGGGAGAAGTTATCTCACGGCGCAATTCAATATATGGCAATGACACTAAAACTGTGGCCACAGTGGGATTGAGTTGTTGCTCTATCCAGTTTATAATACAGGTTATTGGTCCAGAAACTGAATACATAATATCGAGAGTAACCGAAGGTTGACACTATTTCTATGCCCTTATCTCGTCGAGATAACGTATGATGAAAGGATAGAATTGTACGGTAACCATATCGTTGACAGGTAGCTACTTTGCTGAATCCGAATCTATCGGGTGGCCATGATGCCTTGCTAGGGGCCAATCTTGGTCTGTGTATAGTGAGACGATTAATTGGTGTTAATCGTGATACTATACACTGCCGGTATGATGAGGAGCCTATGGGTCACACAGATAGAAGATAATTTAAGAGCCAAGAAGAAAGAAGAGCGTTTTTGTCTTTTTAGGCAAAATGGTATTTTGGTAATTTCATAGTGCAATTAAATGCTGAGGTCGTAGCCTTTATTTAATTTATTAGAAAAATTAAATAAGTGAAATTACGTTTAAATATGTATTCGCATATATTTAATTAAATCATCATTATTGTTAAATGTTAATATATAGATTAAATATATATTAATTGATTTTTAATTGAGATAATGATGAAATAAAATAAATATCTAATTGGGAGTGTTTGGTAACATGGGGTGTTTGAGTTGGAGCCCAAGCCTATTCCATATGGGAATAGGGCAACTAAGTTTTCAATATAAAAGAAAAAAGGTTATTTGTAAAATGTGGGAATTAATTCACTGTTCATTTTCTCTTTGAAAAGGAAAAACAGTAGCCCCATATTTCCTCTCCCACGGCAGAATTCATTTTGGTCTAAAATCAATCTATTTGATTTTTCTTCTTTGATCTTAAAGCTAAAGAGGATCTGGCAAATCCCTTTTTAGTTCTTTGTGATTGTCTTCGTGTGGACTATGTCGGTTCGATCTTACACTTGGGTCGGTAGCAAAAAACGTTCAAACACAAATTTGGAGGAGCCTCCAAACATGTGTATGTTTTCTAAACTCTTGATTAATTTTTCTGCAGATTTCTACTTTAATATAAACTGTAAAATTATACCTTTGATCTTGGCTCTTTGGAACGATCCTTGTATTATGATTTTTGTTTTCCGCTACATATATGGATCGTTTCCTAACATTCTAGCCTTCACCGTGAACCAAGAAGATGGTAAGAGTGAGGTTTCGGATGACTCTGTTGATATTTATGCTGAGCAACAAGAGGCATATGATAAAATGTATGACTAATGGCTAAAAGTTGTGAAAAGTTGCACTCACTTGGCATTGAGAATGCTACTCTGTTGAAGCAAAAGAAAGCCTTATCTGAAAAGATTGTTATTCTTACTGTTGAACTAACTGAGGCTAAAGTCATCATTGATAAGTTGAATGCAAGATCACTCAAGCTTGATGAAGTCCTTTGTCAAGGAAAATCCTTTGGAGATCGGTATGGTTTGGGCTTCAGTCTTGGTGCTAGCATGTCGAAAGCTGGTGCAAACACGTTTGTGAAGGCCACTGAAACTCTTGCTAAAGAACTGTTGTGAGATAGGCTATGAAGGTATCAAAATTCATTCTTATTTGCCATTTTTGTAACAAGAAAGGTCACATCAGACCCAAATGCATTAGATTTATTTTTTATTTGAAGAAAGTTCTTAAAAACCATAGTTTTCTTGCTAATGTAAATCATAATGTTAACAATTGTTTTTCTTCCAAAAGAATTTGGAAACCTAAGGCTAATGTGAATTGTTTAGTGTCTCATACCTCTTTTCTTGCATTTCAAAATGATCTTTGTTATCTAGGCAATGGTTGTTCAAGGCATATGACAGATAATACATCTCTCTTAACTAAACTTGAATCGGTTGATAGTAGGCATGTCACTTATCGAGATGGAAAGAAAGGCAAAATACTTGGTAAAGGGACAATTGTGCTTTCTGATTTTCCTATTTTAAAAGATGTCTTACTTGTTGATGGTTTGAAAGCTAATTTGATTGGCATTAGTCAAATTTGTGACAAAAATTTTGTGGTTCAATTCTCAAAGGACAAGTGTCAAATTTTGAATGGTAAAGGTGTTTCTTTACTTGAGGGAAAAAGGTCAATTGATAATTGTTGCTTTTTAACCGTGTGTCATGTTTCAGTTCAAAAACAAATTTCACAAACTTGTGGCATGAGAAACTTGGTCACATGAACTTCAAAGACTTGGTAAGACTTTCAAAAAAGGATGTGGTTAAAGGACTACCAAATCTTGAATCCCCAAAAGGTAATGTGTGTGGTTCATGTCAACAAGGTATGCAAACTAGAATATCTTATAAAGCTTTATCTAATCTCAATATCTCAAGTGTTTTGGAATTGCTTCATATGGATCTAATGGGTCCTATGCAAACCGAGAGTTTGGGAGGTAAGAGATATGTGTTTATTTGTGTTGATGATTTTTCAAGGCATGCTTAGGTTGATTTCATGCGTGAAAAATCTGATTCTTTCGATGCATTTCAAAAATTAGCTAAAAGGTTGCTTGTTGAGAAAGTTCAAAATCTACAAAGATTGTGAGAATTAGGAGTGATCATGGTTAGGAATTTGAGAATGTTGATTTTGCTAATATTTGTGATTTGTAAGGCATATTCCATGAATTCTCAGCACCAAAAACACCTAAAAAAAATGGTATTGTGGAAAGGAAAAATAGAGTGCTTCAAGAGATGGCTAGGGTGATGCTTAATGACAAAGAGCTTCCTACAAGACTTTGGGCCGAAGCTATCAACACAACTTGTCACATTTCCAATAGAGTTTTCTTAGAAAAGGTACCCTTCAAACTCCTTATGAACTATGGAAAGATAATAAACTTGATCTCTCTTACTTTCATGTGTTTGGATGCAAATGCTACATCTTGAATGATGGAAAGAATTTAGGTAAGTTTGATTCTAGGAGTGATGAAGGAGTTTTTATTGGATATTCTTCCAACAGCCATGCTTTCAGGATCTATAACATACGTTATGAAAAAGTTTTAGAATCCATTAATGTCGTGTTTAATGATGCACAAGATTTTTCAGAATATTCACAAGAATGTGAAATTCAAGACATGTCTGTTCCTCGTGTGCCCACACAAGATGGTGTGAACACTACTGAATCACCTAAACCTAAGCCTTCATCAAATGTGTTGTCACCCACTTCCAATGCTACAGCAACTGGATCTGCTCTATGGAAAAATTCATCCTCTGATTCATCTTTGCAAAATGAAGAGATTGAGTTGGTTGTTGATTTCTCTAATGAAAGTATTCAAAGAAGAAACCAAAGAAAAAAATATCCACCAACATGGGTTCAAAAAGCTCATCCACATTTAACCATGATTGGAGATCCAAATGAGGTAATGGTTACAAGAAGAAGAAGACAAAATAAAATTAACCATCTTTGTTATGTGTCTCTTGCAGAACCGAAGAATGCCAAGCAAGCATTGGAAGATGAAAATTGGATTGAGGCCATACATGAAGAATTAAAACAATTTGAAAGGAATGATGTATGGACGCTTGTGCCGAGACCTGAGGGAATCAATATAATAGGTACCAAATGGATTTTTAAAAATAAAACTGATGAATTTAGTAATGTTGTTAGGAACAAAGCAAGGCTTGTTGCACAAAGGTATACTTAAGTGGAGGGAATCAATTTTGATGAAACCTTTGCCCCTATTGCCCGACTTGAGTCAATCTACTTTCTGCTTACTGCTGCCTATGTCTCAAGATAAAATTGTTCCAAATGGATGTCAAAAGTGCCTTCTTGAATGGGATACTCTTCGAAGAAGTGTATGTTGAACAACCGATTGGCTTTTAAGACCCCCGCAAGCCCAATCATGTGTTTAGATTGAAGAAAGATCTTTATAGGTTGAAACAAGCCCCACGGCCTGGTATGAAAGGTTGACAACTTTCCTTCTTGAGCATAGCTATGAATGAGGTAATGCCAACAAAACCCTCTTTATCAAGTGTGTTAACAATGAAATCTTGTGCCCTCAGATTTATGTTGATGATATTGTGTTTGGTTCTACATCTCATTCACATGCACTTGAATTCATTAGTTTGATGAAAAATGAGTTTGAGATGAGTATGGTTGGGGAGTTAAATATGTTTCTTGGTTTTCAAATTAAACAAATGGAAAATGGCATGTTTGTTTCCCAATCAAAATATATTGGAAACATGTTGAAAAGATTTTGTCTAGATAATGCAAAGCATGCTAGAACCCCTATGAGTGCTACCCTAAAACTGTCCAATGATGAACATGGTAACAAGGTTGACAATAAGATGTACCGAAGCATGATAGGAAACCTTCTTTACTTAACTGCAAGCCGACCTGATATTTGTTTTAGTGTTGGTGTTTGTGCTAGGTTTCAAGCTAACCCTTTTGAGTTGCACCTGAATGCAGTGAAAACATTCATGAAATATGTTTCAGGGACGTGTGACTTTGGTCTTTGGTACTCATTTGATTCTAATAATTGTTTGGTTGGATATAGTGATGCAAATTGGGCAGGAAGTTTGGATGATCGAAAGAGCACTTCGGGTGGATGTTTCTACCTTGGAAACAATCTTGTCACCTGGTATAGCAAGAAGCAAAATGCAATCTCCCTCTCCACTGTCGAGGCTAAGTATATTGCCGCAGGGAGTTGTTGCACTCAAATTTTATGGTTAAAGTAAATGTTGTATGATTATGGTGTTGATCAAGATTGTGTGACAATATTTTGTGATAACACAAGTGCCATTAACATCTTTAAGAATCTAATCCAACATTCTAGGACTAAGCACATTGACATAAGACATCACCTCATTGGAGAGTTAGTTGAGGAGAACATCATCGCATTTGCTCATATGAACACAAAATCCCAATTGGCTGATTTATTTATAAAAGCATTTGACTATGACATTTTTGTTTCCTTGAGGAAGTCCATTGAACTACTTTAACTTCAATAGTTTTTTATTTCTATTGATGAATAAAGCATGAACATGCTACTTTTATTTTTTGTTTGTCAAGTTCTTTGATCTGTGCTAGCACTCTAATTGTCATTCGTTTTCTCTTATCTATGTGCTAACTCTAGTTTGTTGTGTCCACTGAGACTCTCTCTATAGCATGACCTTATCTCATCGTGAGTTGTTTGTCCATTCTTGTCACAATTATGAAAGAGCTACCTTGCCTGAAGAGTGAAAGTTATTTTGAGTAATTTTCCCCTTATATTTTGGAAAATCTACCATTAAGAGGACTACCTTCTTGCAATTGTGAAAGCTACATTTTGGTTATACTTTTGAGAGTTATTTGCCCTTTGTTCAAAATGAAAAGAAAAATCAATAATTTATTATCTTCTGAAAAAGAAAAATGAAAAATATTGTAGGGCATGAGGGAAGGGGGAATTTCTCTTGCAAAAAATTAATTGTCCAATGTGTCATTTAATCTCCCCTGAGGACACTATCACACACTTAGACAAGCTTGTGTGACTTTATTTCTCTTGTGTGTGATTGAGGAAGTGTTGTTTTGATTGCATTTTGTTGACAACTTCCTTATAAGAAATTGTGCCTTTTAAGATTGAAAATTTGATCTATTAGGATGTTTTGCACAGATTGACTGTCTTGACCTTCAAAAATTCATGTGAAGCATTTCATTATTTTAATTTTTTTTTTATGCTTTTAAAATTGTTCAATAAAGTCTAGTCTTTTGAAAATTTCAAATATTCTTTTGGGATGTTGAGTGCTCACATGATTGCCTATGTACACTCACTTAAGATAAAGTTCTATTTTTGGTACAACTCTCTTTAGGGCTTTAGAATCACCGCCTGCCATAAATGCTTGCCCTAATCTCTTTTGCGTCAGTCTTCATTTTCTAAAACCCTATTGCGTTGCCTTTTGTTCTTCATCTCTCACAATTTTTTTTCTCTCAAATCTTCACTAATTTTTTTTTAATTGTCTCTCATAGATTCAAGGAAGAAAGCAACTGAAAACCCGAAGAGAAAGACCATGGAGGAATCACTCAAAAAGGGTTTCCAAGCCTTGAAAGAATTTAACCGGCACAAGAAAAAGCCAACGAAAGAGCAAACCCCATCGGAGTCTGATTCTGCCACTCCAAAGGAATCTTACGAGGAAGAAACTAGCTGCTCATCCTCAGTTGTCTCTTCCCCTGTTTCCAGTGATCATCAGGACTCTGTGCGCTCACAAGATGAATATGCCCCTGCCTCAATTGAAAAGTCACAAGAAAAATCCTTTTCGGCGTCCAACTGTGCCTCAGACAACACTCCCATTGCCACTCTTAAATCTTGCAAGGCTGCTCTTGTAAAAGCTGGTCTATCAAAGCCCCTAACTCCAGCAGAGATAGCGAAGAAGAAAAGGAAGGCAATCATGGAAGAGACTCAACCCAGTCAAATTTCTCCTTTTGTTTTGCTTGCCGCCAAAGTTAGATTTAAAAGCCACATTGTCAAAAAGACAATTGTGAGTGAGGAAAATGTTAGGTTAGATGATTTTGATGAGTTTCATGCCATGATGAAGAAACGAAAATGGATAAACATTGTCTCGGGTCTGACTGCACCCATTCAAACTCTTGTTCAAGAGTTTTACGCCAATTTTGGTCTTGATGATGTTGAACCGAACTCTGATGTGCACAATGATAGAGTTTATGTTAGAGGTCATTGGGTTCTTTTCAATGAAGAGGTAGTTAGGGATGCGTTAGGTCTCAAAAAGGTTAAGAAAAATTTTGATTTGACTAGTTTGAAGTTAGACCAAATTGTTAAGGTTATAATTGGTGGTTCAATAGCTATATGGCCAAAAAGTGGAGTTCTTCAACCTAGTGCACTCACACCCTTTTACCGCCTATTGTTTAAAATTTCTCTTACAAATTGGTCTCCCTCAATGGACAATTCCACTGTTAGACCAGAAAGAGCACAACTACTTTATGGGATTGCACAAGGGAAGAAGATAAACTTAGCCATACTAATTTTCACAAGTGTTAAGGTGGATGCACAATCCACATATGCTCTCTAGATTTTGCCCTTTCATTCCTTCATTTATGAAATCATCTCCACTTGCAAACCCAAATTCTATGAAGTGGAGCCTGTGTTGAAGATAAAGATTGTCACCAAGAAGTCTTTTCGACAACCATTAGGGAACATTTCTTCCACTTCCTCGGGTGAACACATTAGGACTAACGCTTGGCAGTCCAAGCTTTTTGTTGCTATGCAAGACCAAGAGAATGTTCTCCAACATGTGAAGGAGATTCATCTTTCCTTTAGTGCTTGGATGGACAAAATAAAGCCTAAAATGAAGAAGACGCTTGATTCCCCTGTTCAGAATGAACCTGCTACTGATCAAAATGAGGTTCATCTATTTCCCCTGCTGTCCCTTCTATTCTTTAGTTTCTACTGAAGATCCTGCGGCTGTCATTCAAGAAGAAGAAGCTGCTCATGAAGATGAAGATCAACTTGAAGATGCAGTTGATCAAGAAAAGGTATAGCATTCTGAAGAAGAGGATGCTTCTCATGTACATACTAAAGATGTCCCTCTTCCTCCTGTCAAAGAGAAAACCCCTCTAGTCCAAGATGAATCCTCTCATGAAACTGCTGACACTTCTTCAGCCGCTGTTCCAAATGTTCAAGTGGAGGACTCTCATTTCACCATCACTACTCCTTCCAAGAAAAGAGTCAAGAGGAAAGCTAATCGCACATTGATACCCTCTCAAAAGTCTTCAAGACTTATGAACAAAAAAGGGGAGTAAGCATTATAGGGGAGTGAAATTAAATTTTTTTTTTCTGTTTTGTTTATTGCTAAACTGTGAACTGTTTTGCTGTTATCTCCCTATGGGGGAGTTTGTTTTTTATTTTTATGCTGCTATTTTGTTATGTTTCTGCATAACTTTTTAGTTATTTTGATCTGTTGGTTTATTTGCTAACCTTGTATTCAATTTTGTGTTACTTTTGTTTATGTTTCTTTGTATGTTTGTTTCTTGCAAATCTGCAGGTTTGATTGGTTGATTGAAACAGGTTTGTTCTTGATCATTTTTTGTTTATGTTCTTTTTTCATAAGTTTGACAAAGGGGGAGAATGTGAAATATTTATATTTGTCAAACTTGTGAGTTGTGTGTGCACAACAGTTCTCTGTGCACACTAGTTGCCAATCTTATGATTTGGCTTGTTTCTTATGAGTTGTGTGTGCACACTAGTTGCCAATCTTATGATTTGGCTTGTTTCTTATGAGTTGTGTGTGCACAACAATTCTGTGTGCACACTAGTTGCCATTCTTAAGATTTAGCTTGTTTCTTTTGAGTTGTGTGTGCACACTAGTTGCCAAACTTGTGTCTTGGCTTGTTTCGTTTCGAGTGTGCATGCACAACAGTTTGTACTTACACTCTCGCTTCAATTACTTGCAACCCAACACGAGTTGCATGTTTGATAAAATGAAAAAGATATTGTTTATCTTTGTCTCTAACTTTTTATGACCTTTTACATGTGTCATATTATCTTTAAGTGGTCCTAAGGAATAAAGTTTCTTTTCTTGATTTGTTTTGTGGTCCAAACCAAAAGAAGGAATATTTTCCTTATTTGGACAAACATGGGTCAGCCCCTTGTTGGCTGATGTGGCATTAATGTGTTGAGCAAGAACCCTACACTACATATCATCTCATCTTGCATCTTTGAAACTAACATTTTGATCTTTTATTTTATTGTACTCTGAAATTTCTTAGAGTATTCTTTCTCTTAAGGTTCATAGGTTCATTTCCATTTTGTGCCAAAACCTCACCATATCATTCATTGACTTGATGGCTCTTGGAATGTGGTTCCTTTACTGATGCTGGACCGTGGCGTTAGTGCCTGAAACTTGGTGGTTCACAAGCTGTTCTTGGGTGTGTTCCCAGCGTGAAGAAGGTCCAAGGAGTTGCTACACGTTAAGGATTCAGAGTGTGGTGCTAAGTGTAAAGTTGAACAGGGAGTTCTTTTACTGTATCTTAGATCAACTTTGAACTATATCTTGTAATGCGTTTTTAACTTAGTGGATTGCTTCAATCTGGACAAGGTCCCATGGACGTAGGCTAAAAGTGGATTTTAGCTATATGGCTATGTTCTTTACTTTTTGCACTTATGTTTGATGTGGTTTAATTGGAAATCTCTTAATCAACTTGGTAATATTTCCGCTGCATTTAAAATGGGTAACCATACACTAAAGTGAGTTAACCAACAACTTACTCCCAACGCTTATTTCTAGTTTATGAACTTCTACATGCTTGATTCACTTTATTATGCTTTGATACATGAATTATGTGAAACAGTTATGGCTCGTTTAATAGTCAGGTAGAAGATGCAATTGGTTGCCCTTTTAGTCTTCCATTTGGACATGATGGAAACCATGTACACCATGCTCATCCTTGTTGGGTTAGCTAATGTACTTAATTTACGGGGTAGAAGTAGGGCTGATATATCATATGCCAGTGAGTCTATGACTAGGTTTATGGTTAGGTCACGTAATTTACACACCATGCTTTTCCAAAGCGATGAGCTTTGTTTCAAGAGTTGTATGATGAGTAGGGCTCTATTCCAAAAATTATGTAACTTACTAACTACACAGGACAAGTTACAATGTAACACCCATATCAAGGTATGTAGCTTTATTTATGCCCTAATATCCTTAGTTGAATTTTGTTAAAGTTATCTTGGACAAGTGTTAAGGAAATTCCTTGAACCTTCATTAGGGGTAAAATGGTATTTTCACTCATAATTAGATGAAAAAGTGGGTAGTGAAAAGAAGTAGAATAACATGGAGAAGTAAATAAAAATGAGGGCATTTTTGTAATTGACTAAGGGACATAGATGGAATTTTTAGAAAGTGGAAATTCATAGGATTTTAGTTCAATTTTGATAGATTTTCAATCCTAAGCATCCAAAGGTAACACTCTTGCACCAAGATGTGAGAATAAATTTTAAAGTTTTGAATTCTTATGGTTTTATATGCTTAGGGTTTAAGAGGAAAGGAAATTCTACCAAAGAGAGATTATAGTGTTAGAGTTGCTCAAATTCAAGGTAAGTAAATCCAACTTTAGCTTTGATTGGATAAATACTTGTGTAGATAAATTTTTATATGTTGTATGTGTGTTTAGATGATGAGAATTATGGATTGAAAATTGAGGTTGTTTGATATGTGAATTTCATGGCCATGAGAAGTAATTTATTATATGTGATGAGAAGTGACTTATTAGTATGTGATGAGAATTGATTTATTAGTATGTGATGAGAATTGATTTATTGGTATGTGATGAGAAGTGATGTATTTGTATGTGTTGAGTTGATGGGATTTTGGAAGAAAATGAAAGAATGGATGTGGAAAGGTGGAGGATGAAATTCGGCTAGGTTGATTGTTGGCTTTAGGGAGTTGTTTGCTCCAATTTTGGTGACTTGAGAGATATGTAGAAGTGTAACCAATTTAGGGTTTGTATGTGCATGTAAGGTGTTTGATGAAATGTCAAAGAAAGTGCATATACATGAGTATGTTGGATTATTACTTTGTTATGGAAATGTTGTTAGTAG
This sequence comes from Pistacia integerrima, assembly GCA_026225825.1. NCBI lineage: Eukaryota > Viridiplantae > Streptophyta > Magnoliopsida > Sapindales > Anacardiaceae > Pistacia > Pistacia integerrima. The sequence goes on along the minus strand of CM047749.1, from coordinate 33,048,887 downwards.
AGAATACTAGTTCCATAATGATATCTTTATATGCCATAATGCATTCTTACATTCTTACATTTGCATTTAGAAAGAATAATAAAGAATGAGCATATTTACATGCACATATACATGTACGAGAACATTAAAGAATAAAGAGAAAGAAAGAAAATCAATCAAATGTAGAAGTATTGTTTTAAGAAATATTATTAAAGAACAATTCAAATCTAAAATTTTACTTAAAGAAATATAAAAAGAGAAGAGAAGAGAAAGTTGTTGCGATGGGGAGCCCGTGAGTGACAGAAAAGAATAACCCTACATGCACACCGCCTTTAGTGAGCGGCCTCAGAATAAGAAAGAAGAATTTGTACAGTCCATAATAAGTGCATGTGGATGAGGATTGTACCCAAGAAAGAATTTGACAATACACTCACATGGCCAGGGTTCCGAATCCATGCCTCAACTGAGTCCGATCGACAAAGAAAGAATAGAAAAGAAAGAATGAATAGAAAAGAAAAGAAAAGAAAAAATAGAAAAGAAAAGAAAGAAAGAAGAGAAACAAAAATGAGAAAATTGAAACAAAAGAAGAAAAACAGAAAAAGAAAGAAAACATAAAAACAGAAAAGAAAATGCATTGCATAGAAAAGTTTATGCATCTGTGCATATGCATCATGCCATTTCTACTATCCCGAGTTAGTTTCCTTATTTGTGCTTACATATCGGTAAGTGAGAAACTGGAATCGTAGAAAACAGAGAAGAATAGATAAGTTTGGTGCAAAGAAAGAAAATTCAGAATCTGAGTAACGGAGAAAGAATAAAAGTGTTGTGGGTTTACTTACGGAGCAATTAGTGCTCACCCCATTGATTTCTCTGTTTTTGCAAGTAGTAGATGAGATGCGGTCGGATGGGACGTCAAATAGTGGAGGAGAAAGGCAACACTCTCGGACTGTATTTTTGAGTTTATTTTTGTGACTATGGTACTTGATGTAGAGATTTGTATATAAAAGTAATGCTATTTTTGGTTCCACTACCTTATACATATATCCATATATGTTTTTCTATGATATATTTAGTGAGTTTTCCTTTTATACCTCCCAAGTATACTAGCTCAAAGAATATTACATACAATCAACTCGTCATTCATTTGTAGAAGAATTAGTATGTACTTTTCTTCACATCCTTTCTCATAACCAGAAGACCAGACTCATCAAACTTCAAATGCGCAGATCTATTGAGACGGTAAGTTGCAATTTTCACTTAGTCTTTAACACTGTGTTAAGGTTGCATACCTTGTTGTTTAAAAAACCAGAGCCCATTCCAAAGAATTCAACCTATGAGAGGTGGAAATGGTTCAAGGTATAGTCTAATGACTTAGTTTAGGATGCACATGTAGTTCAATAGCTTATTCAAATTAGACACTTAGTTTTTTGGCTAAAATGATTTTATTATTCTGTTTTAGAACTGTTTGGGAGCTTTAGGTGGAACATACATAAAAGTTCATGTGCCAGCTGATGATAAACTTAGGTATCAGTCTAGGAAACATGAAATCACAACAAATGTCCTTGGTGTATGCACACCAAACATATAATTTATATATGTCCTACCTGGGTGGGAAGGTTTCGTTGCAGATGGTACAGTTCTTAGGGATGCCATTACTAGGAGAAATGGATTAAAGATCCCCCAAGGTAATAATAGAAAAAATTGCATTTTTAATGTTAGGGTTTACCGTAATAGTATATGTATAAATTCTTATTTACTTCTAATTGATTATTATAGGGTAATACTATTTATGTGTTGTTGGATACACTAACGGGAAAGAGTTTTTGGCCCTTTATAGAGGACAATGATATCATTTGAATGAATGGCGACATGATCATGAACCAACATCACTATAAGAATTTTTCAACATGAAACACTCTCAAGCAAGAAATTGTTTTGAGCGATGTTTCGGCATCCTAAAAGCTCGATGGGGAATATTGAAGGATACATCTTACTACCCTATAAAAACTCAATATAGAATCATTACTGCATGTTGTCTTTTACATAATTTCATTAGATCTGAGTTGCCCAATGACCCGGTTGAAGAGGAGCTGTTGGAAGACGTCAATGATGAAGGGGAACATGACAACAATGGAGAAGTTATCAGGCACGTTGAGCCTAGTGTCGCATGGACTGCATTTAGAGACAATATGGCAACATAAATGTTCAATAGTTGGATGACTTCGAGGAATGCATGATTGTACTAATGTCGAGTTTATGTGTTGTATTGTTACTTTGCAATTTTCTATTTCATGTTATTGGTCATGTATGAATTAACCAAGAAACATTTGCTTTGTTTGTGGACTTGTACTTTGAGTTACATGTGTGGTAATCTGGATGCTGAATTGTTATTTAATTGTCTTTCTACATTTCCTGTTCTTGATTTACTTAGAATTCAGACTATTATATTGTAGTGTGTTTACAGAAGAAATTGTTTATTTTCAATACCTCGGGAACTGTGAATGTATGCACTTCAATATAAGAAGCAGTGACTTGATATTTTTATGTCAATATCACTAATTTGCCTTTTCATTGCTTTAGCAGTATGGAGAGGTCAAAATCGAAGCCTAATGACTCTGATAGAAGCATAAGCATGTATGATGATATTGTACCAAGCAAAGGGGCTAAAAAGGCTAAGGGTACAAGAAGTATGAGGCAGTGGAATGATGAGGAGAAATGCATTACATGTACCAATGATGTGTTCGATGAATGGGTCTGGGTAAATATGCTTGTGCAATTTTCTTGTGTCAATTGTGATTTTCAATTTTTTATTTACATGTAATGTTACAAATGTATTATGTTTTCTAATGATTAACTTTTTTGTAGAGCATCCTTACGCAAGAGGAATGTGACATAAATCGTGGTGCACTATGATGACTTTGTTGCCATTTACGGTAAAGATGGGGCAAACAGAGTTGGTGTGAAGACAGCTGCGGATGTTGTGGAAGAGATGGAAAATGAGACTACTAACAACAATGATGAACAGATGGACATCATTGTTGATGTGGATGGGCATACCAGTGCCCTAGTGAAGGATGATGTGGTTGATTCAACTTGTCAGGCAGTAACTGCCAGTCAAAGCAGAGTAGCGGTCAGTAGTAGGAGAAGGAGAAAAGATTATGGAAATGTAACATAATGGCAGGCCGCTTTGGCAAGTTTGAGACCGCTTTAAATGAAACCCGCGCATAATTGAAATGTATTGCTGACTTTTTCAAGAAAGAGACCCAGGAGAAAGATCCTAAAGGGCAGGTGTATTTGGTCGTTTCTCAATTAGATGGGTTCATGGTAATTGAGATGTTGACATCCACAATGGAGATTTGCAAGGAACCTCATAAAATAGATGTATTATTTGGGTTATCAATGGATGTGCAGAGAGAATTTGTGAAGATTCAACTTGGAGCAAGTAATGAGTATTGTCACATGTTTGATTTCTAGTGAAGTCATGCTATGGTTTTTTTTTTTTTTTTTAGGGAAGATTATTAGTATGATGACTCAGCGGTTGTGGTCCCATATTTGTATTTTGCCTATATTCTAATTACATACTACATGGTGTCTTTTTTGTTTTTCTGTGAAAACCATGGTTGTCTAGTAATTAAATGGTAATGCCCTATGTTTGTAGTTAGTATGGGAAGGTAGGGATCTCTAATATGGAATTTAAAAAACTCTTGACTTTGGTAGTAATGTATTAAATGATGTGTAGATTTCTCTGTACATAATTTGTGTTGCCTTAGTATGGTAAAGTATGTATTTCGATTTAATTATGCAAACTGACATTTAGTTCACTAGGAAAGTACGATAAAGGTATACTAGCGTTTAAAATGTGTCAGTTCTCATATATTTGTTTTCTTTGCCTTTTTGATGTGCTTTGTTTTGTGGTTTGATTTGCAGGAAAGATAGAAGGACCTCGACGTTGCCCGATAGTGATGACCGAAAGTGCAAAAGTTTGTGAATAATGTCAAGAGAGTAGGATAGTCTGTAAGGATAACCATGTGAAAGGTATTATGGTTGGATAGTTCTGCAATAACTTTGTTTTATGTTGGGAATTATGCCTATTAACGTTGTAAGAAATTGATTGATGTAAAGATGTAGGTGGCACCAGTAATTTAGTAGATGAAGAATGTCACGAGAGCCCTTCAGCCTTTAAGGACAGCAAATTCAAAGGTTTTATTGCAACTCCTAAGCCTACTAATGAACTTTGTTATGGAAGATCTTCATTTTCTGTTAATGTAAATGAATGATGAACATATGTAGGAGCCAATAATCAACGAAGGTCAAGTAAGCGCTTGGCAAACGGGGGGGGGGGGGGGGGGAGGGGTTTGGGGGTTGGAGGGTTTGAGCGGTATGTTTGGTGACACATGGGGTACATTTTTGTTGAACAATTCAGATGTAACAGGACATATTTATATAATATGTTTACCTTATTTGTTTGGCTTCCATATTTGTCTTGTGTAGTAAATTTTGGAAGAGTTGTAAAGGAGAGAACATACGGAATTTCACATGGTTGGACTCCATGTGGTTTTTTATGTACATAGAAGAGATTTACAAAGGGAAAGTGCTAAAGTGGATTAGGAAACAGGACATATTCTCAAGAAAATATGTTTTCGTTCCTATAGTCCTCTGGTGAGTGAAGATTTTGTGTCTATTATCAAACAATCTTACTTAACAAACTCGAACATGGGTTGATATGTTATGATTATGCTTGAAATTGATAATATGAGTTAATTATGTTAATAGGGGTCATTGGAGTTTATAGATTTTGTGCAACTTTGGTGGAGATGTGAACTTGAAAATTAAAACTCGATGCATGGTGCTGCTTGATTCACTTCAAATGAATAAAGGAATGACGTTGCAACCTCTGATTCGACGGTAAGGTTTCATAATAATTTGCAAGCACATTTGACAACATGTTGGTATGGGTTGTTGGAGATGTGGAACTAGAATGGGTTTGAAATTGTTGAACTGTAATTCTTTGCAAGTTTGTCAAGGATATTTGTGAAGCAGGAAAAATGCCCAAGCATCCAACATTGGTTGATAAAATACATTTCCTAGTGCCTAAGGTGATAAAACATTCTATTGTGTTGGTTGATGGTAATTAATGCTTGATATGTTCAGTATTTTAAGTATTTGTTCTAACCAAAAAATGCATTCACCAGGTCCCTCAACAACGGAAGGACATGGATTGCGGATATTTCATACTTTTATTACATAACTAAGTTTGTGGAAGCTCCCCCAGAAGATTTTTCAATCAATGACAGGTATCCTTTGTAAGTATTGCAATCCTTTTATTGATGGGGTCACAATTATTTGGTCACAGATAAAGGGTCTTGAAACAAAATATCTTGTCTTTTCAATTAGAATAACTGGGTTATTGTTGTTGTTAATATTTATCCTCAACAGATAACAGAGGATTGGTTTTGCCATTGGAGAATTTACAGCCTTCTGTGACAAACTATTATGTGAAGTTGAGTAGCTTAAGCCTTTTTTTATTCATGTATGTATGAGTATTGCGTACTTTGTATTGGCGAATGTCAGATTGAGTTCAATTTTAATATTGCAGAATTCTGTATTATCGGTTCACAAATTTATAGATCAGTGTTATGATGCCTATACTTTATTTATTGATACTTTGCCCTGATTCAGCATAATATAAATGCACAAGTACTTAATAATAGGTGATCTTACAGTTGTACCAACAATTGTCACACATAATTTTGGTTACGGAGAACATAAAAAAAGTTGTCAAATTCCTCCAATATGGAAACTTGCATCTGAGTTCAAGCAATGTTGTTAAGAAAAAAAAAGGACAAAAAATTTCATTTTCCTTGAACAAAAAAAGGGCTTCAACTGGACTGAAGTAAAAATAAACATAATGTAGCAACTATAATTAGAGGCAGTAGACAAATCACGGTCCAAGATTCAGTTGATGGGAACTATATTTGTTTCAATCAATAGATTGAAGTTAAAAAAAAAAATTTTTAGTGTTCCTGGTTTAGGGTGTAGGAAAAGAAAAAAGGTTAGGCTTTGGTTTAGGGTGAGGTGATTAATGTTTAGGGAAAAAAAAAACAATAACTTACTTTCGAGGTTCCACTAGTTTGTGTAAATTTGTTTATTAATGGCTTTATAATATAATACTTGGCTAAAATATAGGAAAAAAGTAAAATAACTAAACATTTGTTTGATTAACCAAACACAATAATTATTTATACCTAGTAATCATCTAAAGGGCATTTTAGTAAAAGGTAATCAAGACATTTGTTATTACTACCAACCAAACATATTAATTATTAATACAAGTTGTAACGCCCACATGGAGGTACGTAATTTAATTTATGCTCTTATACCTTTAGTTGATTTTTCTAAAGTTATTTTGAGAAAATGTGAAGAAAATGCCTTAAACTTGCATTAAGGGTAAAATGGTCTTTTCACTCAAAATCAGTTGAAATTGTGGGGAGTGAAAAGAGATAGAATTTCATGGAGAATGCAATAAAAATGAGGGCATTATGGTAATTGACTAAGGGACATAGATGAAATTTTAAATAAAGTGCAAGGGCAAAATGGGAAACTATATATAATTTTTATGTTATATCAAATTGAAGAGTGAAGCCCTAGCCACTCTTACCCATTTGCACGCCACTTTCACCTCCATATTCTCTCAAATTCTTCAATTCTTCTTCAAAGGAAATTCATAGGTTTTGGGTGTTTTTTAGTGGATTTTCAATCTTAAGCTTCTATAGGTAAGATCCTTGCACTAAGAAGTGAATTTTAGTCTTTAAAGTGTTGATTTTTATGGTTTATGCTCATAGGATTTAAAAGGAAGAGAGTTTGATCAAAGGAGATTCTTAAAGGGTTGAATTTGCTCATATCAAAGGTAAGTAAATCCTACCCTAAGTATGATTTAAGTTATGTTGTGTAGAGAACTTTCTTTATGCATATATATGTGTTATATATATAATTGTTGATGGATTTGGTGTTAAATAATGATTAGAACCTATCCATAAGAAGTTGTGTTGGTGTGGTTGTTATTTGATGAATGTTTAGATGAGATTTGGAAGAATTGAAGTAAAAATTTTGAAGTGTGTATTTTGGGCAGATTTGGTGTTAATTATGGAGGAGTTTATTCCAAATTTTTGGTGGCCTAAAATAGAGATAGAAGTGTATCCAAATTAGTGTTGATTTGTGCACATTAATTGTTTGATGAAATGCCAAGGAGAAGTGCATGTATGAGTATGATTATGTGTTACCTTGGGATGTGTTTGTAGATGGTAGAGAATGACATGTTTGCATTCCATAATGCATAATTGCATTTAAATATGTGAATTTAGAAAGAATTATAAGCATGAAACCATCTACATGCATACATATTCATAAGAGCATGAAAATGCCCTAAAATATGTTAAAGAGAAAATAGAAAGAAATGAGAATATTAAAGATATTCAAATCTGAATTTTTCTTAAAGAAGTGTAAAAAAAAAAAAGATAAAAAGAAGAGAAGGTTGTTGCAATGGGGAGCCATGAGTGACATAGTCCCACATGCACGCCGCCTTTAGTGAGCGGCCTTAGAATTCAGAAAGAAGAAATGCATAGTCCATTAGAAGTGTGTGTGGATGAGGACTGTACCCAGAATTAGAGAATTCACTCACACGGCCAAGACTCCAAATCCATGCCTCAACCGAGTCCAATCGGCAAAAATAGAAAGAAAGAATAGCAAAGAAAGAAAGAAAGAATAGAAAGAAAGACTAGAAAAGAAAGAAATAAAGAAAAAGAAAACAGAATAAGAAAAATAGAAAAGAAACTGCATGATTTATGCATTTGTGCATTTGCATCATGAATATGCATAATACCATGCTCATTATCATGGGTAGTGAAAAATTTAGAAAACAGAAAGAAAAACAGAGAGCAAAACAGAGAAAGAATAGAGAGAAGAACAGGGAAAGAATAGAGAATAATCAGGAAATGTGATGTAAGGAAAGAAAATTTGGAATTTTAAGCAACGGAGAGAGAGAAGCGTAGCATAGTGGGTTTACTTAATGAGCCATTAGTGCTCACTCCATTGTTTTTAATGTTTTGCAGGTAATAGGTGAGTTGCGGTCGCTCGGAACGTCACGCAGTGGAAGGGTCGGGCTACACTGTCAAGTTGCTATTTTTGAGAATATTTAGTAAATATTTGTATATAAAGGAAAATTAAATATGAGCCCATACTTTATTACTCGTATATATTATGTGTATTTTCTTATATATTTTTTTAATGAGTTTTAGTGATTATTTTATGAGTATACTGTAACACCCAACATTGAGGTACATGATTTAAATTATGCTGTATAGCCCTTAGTTAAATTTTGTTAGAATTATTTTAAGAGAATATGAAGAAAATGCCCTAAACTTGCATTAAGGGTAAAATAATCTTTTCACTCAAAACTAGTTGATTTTGTGGGGAGTGAAAAGAGATAGAAAATCATAGAGAATACAATAAAAGTGAAGGCATTTTGGTAATTGACTAAGGGACAAAGATGGAATTTCTTTTTAAGGGACAAAGATGGAATTTCTAAGAAAGAGTAAGGGCAAAATGGGAAAGTGAGTTTATAAACTAAAATGTTAAGGGTTTGAAACCCTTATTTCGTTCATATCAACCCCACACTCCTCCTCATTTTCCCTCAAATTTTCATTCACTTTTCCAAGGAATTTGAGGGCTTTTGAGTAGATTTTCATAGGGTTTTGATTCAAGGCATCAAAAGGTAAGGATTCATGCTCTTTATTCATGTTTTACTTGTGTAAAAGTTGAGTTCTTATGAAGTTTATGCTTAGGGTTAAGAGAAGATTTGAATCCAACAAGAGTAAAGAGCTTAGGAGAGACTACTCAAGCAAAAGGTAAGTAAATTCCACTCAAAATCCAACTCAAGCTAAAATTTAAGAATTCAAGTGAGTAGAGATTTATTTTAAATATGCATATGTTGTGATTATTGAGAAATTGAGATGAAATTGATGAATTATTGAGGAGTTTGATGATTATTAATGAGTAGAATTTAGCCATGAGAAGTGGTTTTGGTTGTATGATGATTCATTGAAGTTTGGTTGAAGTTAGAAAGAGTTGAGTAGAATTTTTGGGAGTGTATTGTTTTTGGCAGGTTTAGTAGTTGTTTGCTGGAGTTTTACTCCAAATATTGGTGACTTGAGAAAGAGATAGAATGGTAGCCAAATTCGGATGGAGTATGCATGCAATATGTTTGATGAAAAGCCTAAGTGAAAACTGCCTTGTCACGTCCGTAACCTTCTGAGTGATTTTTGGGTATCTTAGAGATTGAACTGGGTTGAGACCAAAACATAAAAGTTATAGCCCTGTCTCTATGTTTTAAAATGACACAAAAATCGTAGCAATCCGATGTGTATAACTCAAGTTATGCCTTCTTGAATAAGACCTGTGCAGAATGACTATCTTTGAGGCAACATTGCATTTGTGCATTTCATAAGTGCATTTAAGTAAGAAATTTTAAACATGTGCCATCCATATGTATATAATTGTGTATTTGTAGAAACATAAGAAAGAATAAAGAATAAAGAATAAAGAATAAAGAATAAAGAATAAAGAAAGAAAGAATAAAACACTCTAAGAATAAAAAGAAAGGAAGAATAAGCATTAAAGAATTAAAGAGTGTTAAAGAAAAGTAAAGAATAGGTTGGTGTGATGGGGAACTGTGAGTGTTAAGAAGAAATTCCCACATACACGTCACCTTAATTGAGTGGCATAAGAAGAAGAAGAAGAATTGTACGACCTGTAATAGTGTATGTGGATGAGGGTTGTACCAAGAAGAATTCCTACATGCACGTCACCTTAATTGAGTGGCCTAAGAAGAAAGAAGAATTTGTATGGTCCGTAAGAGTGCATGTAGATGAGGACTGTACTCACTCACATGGCCAAGGTTCTGAATCCATACATCAACCGAGTCCGATCAGCAAAGAATAAGAAAAGAAAGAATAAGAAAAGAAAAGAAAAGAAAAGAAATAGAACAAGAAAATAGAGATAAGAAAGAAAAAGCATTTTTGTGCATTATTGCATATGCATTTTATTCATGTACATTGCCATGAATTTCAACATGGTTAGGAAGAATAGAAAGAATAAGAAAGAAAGAATAGAGAGAAGTAGAAAGAAAGAAAAAAACAGTGAGAGTAAGAAACAGAGAAAGAAAAAGAAGAAAAATAGTAGAGTAAGGAAAGAATTAAAGAGTGATGCACGGGGATAGCAAAGTAGAGGATTTACTTACTGAGCATTTTTGTGCTCACCCCGTTGCTTTCTATATTTTTGCAGGAAATAGGTGAGGATGCGGTCGGATGGACATCGGCAAGCGGAGAGACATGGCTACACTATCCACCATTTTGATAGTTTTTGTATATGTTATTTTTGTACTGTGTAAAGAATGTATATATTAAGTAAAGAAAAAAAAAAAAACTTGGGCCCAACTACTTTTTAGTCTATATATATGTATTTTTATTAAGTATCTTTTGTGAGCATATTAGTAGAACGAAGTCATTACATATACTAACTAGAAAGAAAGCATTACACAAGTAATCATCCAAAGGGTATTATGGTAAAAGGTTATTTGAGGACATCTATTATTATTGTCAACCAAACACATTAATTATTAATACATCCCAATTGAACCAAACACAATAATAATTTAAACTTAGTAATCTACAACGTAATCTATCTTTCTAGTAATTCTATTATTAAGATAAAAAAACATTATATGAATCAAACGCCCCTAAGAAATAAATTTTTTGGATAGTAATGCCCTTGATCTTAAAACTATTTACATAACACCCCAACCACCACCGTCGGCCACCACCGATAGTCGTCAAAATGGTGCATGATCGGCCGGAATGGTTGCTTGTGTGTCGATTTGGCCGTGGATCTGGTCGGAAGCATATCTATTCTAGTCGTTTTCAGCTACATCCATGGATCTGGCCGTTAATGATTAGTCGGCCAGCGATAGATCGATCAGCAGAATAGTCAGCGACGAATAGATCTGATCAGCGACGAGAATAGATCACGATCGCGACGAGAATGATCGGCCAAAAGCGGCCCGAATCGGCCGTTTCTGACTAGATCCACGGCCATCTAGTCGTTTACGACCATATCTGATTGGTTGTGTGCCATTGTAGTGACTACGTATATAACATAACATTTCCAGTAATCTTCCAAGTAATCTTATTTTTTCAATAATAAAATATTTACGAAACCAAATACAGTCTTACATTTATATTTTTACTATCATGTTATACTTTCTCAATCTTTGTTTTATATATATATATATATATATATATATATATATATATATATATATATATATATATATATATATACACATTTAAATATTAATCAAGCATATAAGCAGTTGTACATATTGATAATTTAAATTAAATTACTATCAAAAGATTTACTCAATATTGCTTGTGTATAAATACGTTTGAGTCTTATTTAGTAATTTTCATAAAGGAAAAAACTGAGGAAAAAAAAATAATTGTAATTGGGTCGACTAAAGACACTCACGGCAGAGCAGAGTCATTATCAGTACCACAGCGTTGAGAGTAATTTTTAGTATCACAGGGGGTTTATATTTTAGCCAAACCTCGAGGGGGTTTAAAGTACTAATCCCCATAAATAATATTTGAAAAAAATGGAAATATACTTATCTATCATGTTTTTGGCAATATTGTCAGTATTATTCATTTCTTTGTTTTGTTTTAGTTGGATGCTCTTTTGGTGTCTGTAAAACAATACAAAAAGGGTCCAATGGACAGTAAAAATTAAAAAGTGCGTTTAGTTCAGTATTTATATCCATATTCTCAATTATATTCCTCAAATATTGTTTGACACATTATTCCAGAGATATTATTATATTTTTCTAATTACTTTAAGACCCTTAAGCTTATTAATTTCATTAAATACCCCTAGGAAAAAAAGTTTAAAAATTAACAAAAATACCCTCATCAACCCATACTTGCCAGATTCCGGCAACCACCGTCGGTGATAGCAGGAATCTGTACAACGGCCTACCTGCCGACCAAAAATGGCCGGCAGTTCACCGATCTGGCCATCACAAAGAAATAGCCATCGCTGACGGTCAACGACAGTCAAATCTTGGCCATTGTTGACCGAAAACAACGGCCATATCTTTGGTTGTCGCTGACGGCCGAAGATGGACTTCTTTTGACGTTTTCTGGCAGTTGACGGCAACATTTAGCCGTAGATCTGGTCTTTTCCGGCCAGATCCGTGGTGGATCTGGTCGAAAAAGGCCATAGCGACGCGTTACGACATAGATTCGATCGGTCTATGTCGTAACGAAATTTTCTAGTCAGATTTCGACGGTGGTGGCTGGAATCTGGCACTGTGGGTGGTGGGGGTGTTTTTGTCATTTTATATATTAGGGTGTTTAATTAAATTAGCAAACTTAGGGGCTTTTTCATAAATTTTTAAATTTTACCTCATAATACTCTCATATCTAACTACCCAATAATATTCCTAAAATTCTATCCAAAATAATGAACCAAACACACCCAAAGAATTCACTATTCAAATTGTGGAAATCTGGAAGCAAGTGCTTTTTCATGTTAAAAATGCTAATATCTTGTACCTGCTGGATGATTCTTGCAATTCTCATCTTAAACCAGATATAATAAATGGCCCCAAAAGAATTTTTAGTAATCATTTTATCGGCGGGGGTGTTTGCAGGAGATAGGCGAGGAAGTGGTTTAAGAAGAAGACTAAGATGTATATATAAACTGTTGGGAGAAAACAACAACAGCACAACGGAATGAATTCTCCCTTCACTTACCTAATCCTAATAGGAAGCAACAACGTAGTGCAATGTATCCACTGAAATATCAATTAAAGGGAAATAGTTTTAAAATCCCAGGAGGGTGCGGGCCCACCCTGGGCTTGAATTGGCTGGCGTCCTGAAAATTAATCTGTGGTTCCGGGCCCCTGGAGGTATTTTCATTATTTTAGTATAAATTTCAAATCAATTAATAGTCGACTATCGGTTAATTAAGTTAAAGGACCAAAATTCTATTATTTGAAATAAGTGCCCGTAATATAGTAGATGTATTCTTTAGGAATGAAATGGAATTCTCTGGTGTGTAAGGTATGTTGTTTTCTCTTTCACACGTAAGCTGCAAACACCATTGTTGTTGTAATACATAATTAACACACCAATAAATACAGAATATTTTTTTTAAAATTGGATTTCAAAAGTAGATTTGAGTGACTTTTTAAAATCAAAGTTGCACAAAAAACTAATGAAGTTAATAATGGTGATCCATCGTCTTCAGCGAAGCATCCAACCACATTGTCGGGTTCGTTGGGTAGATCTCCGAGCAATCAACCTGATGTAAATTTGAAAATGCTGCAACGTTGACATCCCTTATGCCTCTGTGTCTGTTGGATAGATCAGTTTGAGATCTCCTAATCGAGCTAGCAGTTGCCACATGCGCCATTAAAGATGGTGGTCGCCACCATCAACAACCCTACCGTCTAGTTTTCCCTCTTTTTATTTTTATTTACATTAATTATTTTTAATAAGAAAAAACATATTAAAGAAAAAAGGAACCTATTTTAGTCATTTTCATATATCACATATCCTCTTTCTTAATGTAAAAATAATTTAAAAATTATAAAAAAGTACCATATAAATTTTATCTAAAACTAATTCTTTATGGTATTAACTGCAAAATAACAAGAGAAAAAGTAGTAATCCCTAACTAAGCTTATCTACAAATAGACTTCTGATAAATTTAGCTGTTATGGAATACTTTCCAGTCAAAAACTCAAAGGGATCTATGCAAAAGCAATTGAAAGTGTATTTCAAGAATTTTTATAACCTAAAAAAATGTTTAAATCTATTGTGTTTGAAAGTGGCCTATAAAATATCGTTTTTGATGAAAAAATTGTTGATTGCATTTAGTTAAAGAAATATTAAAGACCTTTTAAAAGTTACAATTACCAGAAAAGAAATATTATTATAAGGAAAAGATAAAATATAATTTCTAAATAAATTAGAAAATCTTACAGTAATATTAAATTTTCATTAATTATTACGTGCCATATTTAATATTTATAACCATGATTGTTAATATCCTATGATACCCGATATATATCATACGATATGATTCGATACAGGTCGTCAACGGTACGTATTAAAGAATGTATCCTAAACCTTTCGATATGTTGATATGTATCTTACGATACGATACGTATTCATAAAAATATCGATATAAATCGATACAACTTTATTAATTTGGGCCTTTGTCGGAACTGGGTCACCCAACCCGATTCACTAAAACATATCCAAATTTACTCATTTTACATGGAGAAAGTGAAGAGGAACATGTGTTGCCTATTTTGCATGACAATAATAATATAAGTGGAGATATGGATACTGATATTGGTTTTGAAAATAATATAAATGATTGAGAGAAAATAATATATATTCTTAATTTTGTGATTAATTTTGATTATGTAATACTATAATTTAAAGTTAATAATATAATAAAATTTTTTAATTAATCTTGTGGATGATATTAATTTTTAAAAAATTTTAATTATTTTATAAAATTTCTATCTTACAATACTATACATGATTTAAAAAATTAGACGATACATATTTGACAACATGTTTATGACCTGTAGAGGACGATGGGAGGTGGGCAGAAGCCTATACCTTAAATTAAAGCAATAATGTTGGCTTGAAATAGAGTTTCAGGCCTACTTAATTTCAAGTTTCAACGCATGAAAAGTGTTGACTTTTGAGTAATAAATTCTAGAACCTTGTATTAATAATTTTGGACCCAAATACCAGTTATTTCAAAGGCATTCAGTTCTAACTTTTTTAACCTTGGTTGGATAATATTCATTTGGAATAAACGACTTTTTCCCACCCAAGGTGCAATTTTTCATCAATAAAGTTTCAAAATATCATTTTTTTCATCTAAAATATATATTCTATTAATACATAAAATATATTTTACTTTCTCAACCAGTCTTCAACGAGTTACTAAGAACCAGAATAAGAGTGATTTTGAAGAGTGAAGGTCGATGGATTGAATGATGATGATCGATTTAATATTCGTTGTTGGAATTAGTAAAAAATCAGCTAAGAAAAGGAAACCCAACTTTATGGTGGCTAATAATCAGCGAGAAATCAGGTGTCTGAGTGAGAGAGGTTTTGTAGAGAAGAGATCGGACATTCAAATGATGGTGACAGAGAGAATTTTTGCTGTTGAAAACTTTTTGAAACTTTGGGTGTAAAAGATGATATTTTGAAAATTTTTGGGTGAAAAGTCATTAAGGAAAGAGTAATACTACACATACATCATTTTCATACAACATTTCCCATACAACATTATGTGGCAAGATATGATTGGCTAATTTAAAGTTAAAATTAAACTTTCACCCAATCACATCTTGCCACATAATGTTGTATGAGAAATATTGTATGGGAATGATGTATGTATAGTATTATTCTTAAGGAAAACCGTGGGTGGGAAAAAATCGTTAACTCTGCTGGTTAGAGTGCAAACTTTTCAAATTTTATTAAATGTAAAAAATTTTCAAATCTTTAAATTAAGAGACACTAAATAATCACTTGAGGTTAGATTTAACTTATGTAAAGGTAAAATTGTAACTGAATAAATTTAAATTATTCTTTTTTTGTAAAATAAATAATGAAAATTTAAATTTATCAAAATCAAACAATAAAAATTAAAAAAATAAAACAAAGATTTAATTTTTCTTTCTTTTAAAATAAATAATATCAAAATTATCAAAATAAAAAATAAAAAGCAAAAAGATTTAAAAAAATAAAAATAAAAGGCTACTATTATTTTCCTTTAATTTTTTAATTTATAATTTGTTAAATTTTCTTTTAGTTTTCAACTTTTTAATTTGTTAAATTTATTGTTTTTTTTTTATTTCCTTTAAAAAAATTGGTTTTGGCATTTTCTTTTTCAGTTTTTTAAAACTATTTAAAATTCTAAATTAACTTAAAAAAAAAAAAATTAAAGGCATCTAAGTTATTTTGTCATTTTCTGTTAAAATTAACGGCAAATGTTAGATGTCCTTTGATTGCATAAATGTAACTTCTATATTCCTATTTAAAAGTTTGAAAACTTTGTATCTTAATTGATAATATCCCTAATAACAGCTGGAAATTAATAAAATTAAAGAGATCAAAGGCGTGTTATCCTCTTTAAAACTTCATTTTCAGTTTTTTAAATGTGACAATTATGCTCAACATATTAATATTATCAAAAATGTTTAGTAGTACAATATTTTAGAACTTTTATACATATTATGTAATATTTTAATGAGCAATGTTATGCTTACAAGTGAGTCATACAAACAGACAAAAAAAAAAAAAAAAAAGAATATAATAGTTATTTTACATAAATTTTGTACAGTTTTTGTCTGTTTGTATGACTCAATTGTAAGCAAAATATTATTATTATATCTTATAAAACATGATTTGAATGACCCAATTTTATCTTCAAACATTAGTAATAAATTCAAAAACATGTTTCCCTTTTAATTCGCACATTAAAAATTTCATAATGTCCACATTGGAGAATTTTAATATATTTAGGAATTGTAAATAAATATATGATGTAGGTAATTTTATAAATTATAAATAAACAAAAATATGTTTTCCACGGTTTAGGGTATCAAAAATAATTTACATAATTTAAACTTTATTTTAGAAATTTATTAAGTATACACATAATTAAAAAGATAAAATTTAAAATTTCATAAGGTGAGGTTACTTAACAAGTAAAGTATCGCCCACACTAAGTAAAATTGCACCGGCCTCTCTATCGTAGCTTTAGGTGCAATTTTACTCTTGTGTTCTTGGGATTATTTGTAATTTATACGTTCAATTTGATCATCTTAAATTTTGTTGTAGGAATAACTATGGTGGGGGTATGTAGCATAGGTGAAGGGAATGAAATGTTAACTTTCTTAAATAATAATAAGAAAAAAAAATTTATGAGATGCCATAAGAAAAAAAAATTAATTTTAGAACTTTGAAATGAGATATTTTAAGAAATGTAGTTTCTTTAGTTTATTAGTGGAATGCTAATAGCTTCACTCAAAAAGATTTAAGAAAGCAAACCTCATAATTGGCCCTAATAGGCCGTGATGAAATATTGAAGGATTTTGAATAAAGCCCAAATGGTTTAAATTGTTTTGATGAAGTAAATTGTCACCAGACTAATGACGAAGAAAATTAATGATTTAAGAATCTTTTGATAAAAGGGATTTTAAAATGGTGATAATTTATTTTTGTTCATTAACATTCGAGTTGTTGTCATTTTATTGAAAAAGAAATCCTAAATGGTTTAAATTGTTTATTGTATATGTTAAATCAAATTAATTCTAACCTAAATGGGGAAATTATATTATGTTGCTTCTTTGCTATACTCAAGACAAGCACTATTGGTACATGAGACTGTAGAGAAAAATCAAGAATACCAGAGGTTTTACATCATACATACTACAAGTTAATCTATTTTTGCTATATATAGATATGTTCTTTTTTTTTTTGTTTTTCTGCCATGTATCTTAATAACTTTATAGTGTAATGGGAACAAAATATAGAAAATATAAATAAAAGGGATGAAAAAAATAGGTAAATTTTGACGGGTTGAATTGAAATTATATATTTTTTATGCATTGTATTGATGGCCATTTTTGTCAACGAGATCCAATGCTATATTTGAAGCTTAATAAAGACTTTGAGCTACAAATTAAGACTTCGAGGCTTTTCTCTGGCCTCAAGCTCAAGTGGTTGATTGTTGGACTCTTCAACAACAACCCAAATAGTTGCTTCTTGGGTTACACAACACAGAGTCCTAAAAACTTGATTCTTGGACTACTCAACATAGGACCCAAAAAATTTGATTCTAGGGTTATTTTTCACAAAGGCCTAGTAGGATAAGTCCAAGCTTTGTTTAAAGATATAGACCGAAACAAACATGATTATGATGTTCATTCGAAATCTATAGATAAGATTTTACAAGATTGTATGTCAGCTAAAAATAACTTAAAAGCCTAGCAAATTGGTGTGAAGTTTTCAAGAAAGAAAACTCGAACACCTTCAGCACATATGAGTTCTAGCAAAGAATTTATTAAAGCAAACTGAAGTTATTGTCAAACCAGTCATCACGGATACAAAATTAATCTTAGTTATTATAGTTAGCGATAAGCAGGGTTGAATCCATAGGGAGCAAGACTAACGATCTGATGCATATTTGAGTCATTAAAGTAAAATTGACGATTCTTAATCAATTAATGTCCTAAGAAATTAAATGAAAGAAATAAATTGTTAACGAGGACACAAATATTAAAGACGTTGCCCCACGGTTTCGGATCAACTCAGGATTGACACACAAATCTTCTTCTTACTCTTAGATTCCCTAAACCTATAAGGCTAGGACAATCACATAAAAAGGTCCCTCGACAACTTTTGTATAATCTATTATGTCTCCCTGTCATCTTAGTTACATGTTAATTGGTTAAAGACTATATTTAATTAACAGAGAGATAGAGCTAGTCAAGGACTGGTCCCAAGCGGGCCCGTTAGATTCCCTAAACCTATGAGGCTAGGACAATCACATAAAAAGGTCTCTCAACAACCTTTGTATAATCTATTATGTCTCCCTGTCATCTTAGTTACATGTTGATTGGTTAAAGACTATATTCAATTAATAGAGAGATAGAGCTGGTCAAGGACCCGTCCCAAGCGGGCCCGGGCCTAAGCCCATTTGGCACTAGTCGCTCATGGGCCTAGGATTGGTCCCAGGCCCATGAGCAATTTTAGGACCCAGACTAGTCCCTATAGGACCAAGACCGGTCCTATGGGTCTGCAAAATTTTATTTTCTCTCTATCTTTTTTTATATTTTAGGGGTGAAATGAAATTCTGTAGGGGGGTTTAGTAATTTTCAGGGGTAGATTAATAAGTTTTTAAAAGTTTAATTAATTTTAAAATAATAAATAAATTAATGGTTAATTTTAACATAAATGTAATATTCACGCAATCACACATTCATGCTTCACAAATAAACAATTCAATAAATTTTTTTTATTAAATTATTCATCTTCATCGTCAACAATATTTAAATCATTAAAATCTATATTCCTAAAGAGTTTGAGTAGTTCGGGATCTTCAAGGTACTGTTGTAGTTTTCTCTCTACATGAGTCCAATCTTGTAAACACGTTATCACTTCAATCATTTTATCGGTTAAAGAGCATCTTTTGTCTTCAACAATTCGGCCACTCGTTGAAAATGCTGACTCGGTTGCAATTGTGGAAACCGACACAGATAAAATATCACGTACCATTTGGTCTACAATGGGGAATCGAATTTGATGTTGATTCCACCATTGAAGCAAATCCATCTCACGTTTCTCCTTCTTCGTCATGTAGGACAGATCTATTTGTGGGTAGCGATTCAGCTCATTTGGTCCATGTATGTACGAGCTGAAGTTGCTACTTCCGCCATGTTCCATATACGGTCCATATGCTCGATCCTTGATAGAGGTCTTCATCAAGGTTATGATCGTCTCTCTTGGACGTTCCACTTCCACTTCCATTGTACCTGTTCTGATATAAAGAAAAAAGGTTTTCCAATTTTTGCTTAAAGTCAATCAAATAAGACATATATTCATGTCCTAAATGCTAGCATATCTCAGTAATTATATAGTTAACTATGTGTAATTTAAACCTAGGATCTACAACAAGGCCTAATCCATATAAGAATGGAATATCTAACCAATATTTCTTGTATTTTTCTTCCATCTTTTAAACAATTTCCATTAAAACGTCATTATATCTATGTTTAGAAAAAGTTTTAGAAATTTGAAGTAAAATATCTAACGCTAAATTAGTGGTCAGATAATAAATATCATTTAATGTATTAATGGAATCATAATTTTTTTTTAAGAAATGAATAAAAAGTTTCACAAACCGCCCAATCATCATAGCTGACAACTTCCTCTAGATGGTTCTTCCGGTTGACGAAATCTGTAATTTGTCTTGCGGTTGGCAAAGTTTTTTCCAACATCAAGTAGGTGGAATTCCAACGGGTAGGTATGTCCGTACATAACTTCAAAGGTTGAACCGGTGGGTCCTCTTGCCTGCAATATTTGACGTACTCCTACCATCTTTTATTGCTACTGCTGACGATAAATCCGATAGCCGCGTGCACCCTCTCCATCTTCGAATGTTAGCATCTAAACCTGCTTTAACAATCAAGTTGATGATGTGGTAAGCACATCTCTAGTGAAAAAAATTGCCTTCACCACGCGGATCCATTCTCTTTTCAAAGAAAGAGATTGTCGCGGTGTTAGCAGCTGCATTATCAAGAGTTAGTGCTACAACTCTATCAGTTAATACATGTTCTTGCAAAACTTCAAGAATTGTAAAATAAATAGTGTCAGCACTATGTTTTTCATATAACGGTTTAAAACCTATCAATTTTTGTTGTAAACCCCAACTATGATCTAAGAAATGTATCGTGACAGTTAAAAAATATGTTTTTGATCTACAAGCCCATATGTCTGATGTAAGTGCAATAGATATATTCCTAAAATTTTGAAATTCGTTTTTAAGTTTATTATTTATTTTGTTATAAAGTTTTAGTATATCTCTTCTACCTGTACTTCTACTAACAGGGGTATATGCTGGACAAAATGTAGTTTTAATCATGTGAATAAAATAAGGATTTTCAGATAAACAAATGGGAGAGTTTGTAGCAACTATGAATCTTGCTATTTCCTCTTGTGCAACATGTGCATTGTATTGCCATGTTGAGAAAGTTGAAGATTGTGGATTAAAATTAAGTTGAGTTTGAATTTGCCTACCTGATTCGGTTGAAGATGTATCGAATAGCTACATTATTTGGAGGTGCTTCTTCTCCAAGTGTCGTCGCATCGTCAAAGTCCCATTCTCAACGCCAATAATGGTTTCGTAGAAATTGCATACCCCACACGATTCTTGCCCCTCCCCATTTGTCTTTGGTTGTTTTGATTTGGTGAAGTGTCGCCATACATCGGACACAACCCTCTTTGACAGTCGAGGGGGTTGGGCCATGCTCGTGCCCGTTGAGTCGTAGCTCACTTGTGTTTGGCTGCATCTCGTCTCGACCGAATGTGGTTGTTGAATTGCAGTTGCTACCTCTAGAGGAAAGGGTGAAAATGGATTGAACCCTTCCATTTCTTCGGTGGATGTAACGTAAAACTCATTTGGATATGATCCTCCGAATGCATCATTTCGGGAATCCATTATGAATTTATGATAAATTAATAAATAATTAAAATGAAAAAATTAAATAATAATATGAATAAGAGATGATATTGAAAAATAGAAAAATAGAAATAAATAAATTATAATATGAATAAATTATAAATATAAAAATAAATTGAATGAGAATTTGATTGGAGGTTTGGAGTAGAGTGTAGAGAGATTGAGTGGTGTGGAAAAAATGAGAAATTTAGGGATATTTATAGTGTAGCATTGGGGCGGGGGGAATGAAAAAAAATAAACCTTCCCCCCGGACCGTTGGCTGTTATGCAAATTTTTCTAATTTTTTTTTTTAAATTTTGTAAAATTTCACTTTAACCCCTACAATTTCTATTTATTTCAAAATTTATAGGAGGTTTTATGTAATTGTATAGGGGGCTAAAAAAATAAACCAAAAGGGTTTGGGTTTGGGCCTAGGCCTTGGAGGAAGGCCTAGTGGAGGGACCGAGCCCTCATTTTTAGGCTTGGTCCGGTTTTGGGACCAAGCCTGCTAGGATCGGTCCTCTCAAGGACCGGTCCTAGGATTGGGTTTTTGGGCCTGGTCCCAAATGCCCAGTTCTACATAGAGACCCAAACAATTAAAACCACTAATCGGTACAAAGAGAATAAACACAATCCATAACCCCTGTAATACAATCACAAATTTATCACACTTGAATGAATTCACAGCAGAAACAGTACTTAATGACAATATATAGCAATGATTGTAATCATTAACAAAACAATTGAAAACCATAATCCATCATTGAAAATTCTCAAACCCAACATTCAACATGCAGTCAATTTGATTTCACAATGAACACAGATCTAGCAAAGCAATTCATAAATCAAATCATGCAGCATTATTGTAATCGAATCAAAACAAGGAAATTCTCAAATCGTAATACACAATAATTAAATCATGTGTTCACTGTGTAATTAATAATCCAATTAGACGAGAGTTTAAGTGAAGAAGAACAATGCCTGAATCTTGGTCTCGCCTCTGCCTAATGGGCAATTGGAGCTCGGTCGCTCATGGTGGTGTTGGCGGTGGCTAGAGGAGCTGAACGATCACTGGCCATGTGGAAAACAAGTTGCTAGCAGCTGGAATGAGAGGCTAGTGGCTCAAGAAGACCAAAGGACACCAGAAGACGAATGGTCGTTGTCGGTGGCCGGCTGCGGGAGGATGTGAATCATGGTAAGGGAAGACCAACCGATGCTAGAGAAGACGAATCGATGGTGGGAAGCTCGTGAGAGGTAGATCAACGCAAAAGCAGCCCAATCATCACTTGGAAAATAGAAGAATCACAGCTAGAATGCGAAGAGACATGGCGACGCAATGTGAACAGTGAGGGAGGAAGGTAGATCAACAGTGGGAGATGATGTGATGGAAAATGAAATGATGTTGGAGATCGCTGGAAATGGACAAAATGCTACTGGAAGACGAGTGGAAGCACGATGGTGGGAAGATAAGTCTTCACAAAGCCGAGAAAGGTGAGAACATGGTGGTCGATGGTGAGGGGAGCTAAACGGTTGCCGGAAGAGGTGAGAAAATGGATTGGGTGGCGGTGAGGCTAGGTTTGGGGTGAGCGGCGGCTGCTTTGCGCGACCTCTCACTTTCCTTTTATAGTCATTTTGGAAAATATTATTTAGTCCCTGTATGAAAGAAAATGACCAAATCAACCCCATGTAAATGACGATTTGACCTCCGAATAGCATAAAAGAGACAAAATCAACCCTAATGAATAAATCACACCTTGATATCAACATACACAATCTCAAAATTCATTTCAAACATGCAACATTTGTAAGAAAAATTTAGAATGCAATTTTTTCGTGAATAATTTAATAAATTCTTTAATTGTCTTAATATACTTTCATTTTAATTGCACATGGAGTCTTTTTATTATCAAAATAGAGTCATTTTCATGACTTTATTATTGAATAGAGGAAAAGAATTAACTCTAGAGCTAAATACTTCAAAGAATATTTTTTCTACGTTGCTTTATAGTTCTAATATGTTGAGTTTTAGCAGAAACCCTAGTGATAGGACAGGTTGAGGATTTGACTTAGATAAGATGAACTTAGATGATAAACCTAGCAAAAACACAAATTTGAATTTGGAGCTAGTATTTGTCAATTTGTTCATACTTGTTATCATTGTGGTAATAAGACATATAAGGCCTAAATGCAGTTAGTTGATTAAAACTAGAGTAGAGAATACACTTTTGGATGCTATAAAAACTATAATGTTGGATGAATAAAAGTGAAAATAAGATTGCTAATATTTTTTCTAATGAGATTTGTGATATTGCTATAGCTAGAATTAGAAGTGACTATGGTGGTGAATTTCAAAATTCTTATTTTGATGAGTGCTGTGATAGTTTAGGAATCAAGCAAGAATTCTCAACACCTAAGAAACCTTGACTAAATGAAGTC
Organism: Pistacia integerrima; assembly: GCA_026225825.1. Lineage (NCBI taxonomy): Eukaryota > Viridiplantae > Streptophyta > Magnoliopsida > Sapindales > Anacardiaceae > Pistacia > Pistacia integerrima. The sequence continues at coordinate 33,025,103 of CM047749.1, read as the reverse complement.
GTTCAAAGAGTAGGACTATAATTGAAATGGCCTGAGTGATGCTAGCACGTAAAGATTATCCAAAATATTTATGGGCAAAAGCAATGAACACTGCTCGTTATATTATCGATAGAGTTAATTTTAGACCTAGATCTAAACAAACTCCATATAAAGTGTTAAATGATAGAAAGCCCAATTTGAAACATCTAAGAACTTTTAATAGTAGGTGCCATAATATGAAGGAATAGAGAACATAAGAAAGATGGATGCCAAGAGTGATGAAAGGATAATTCTAGGCTGCGTATGGTTAGGACCCTAAGAAAATTACTTTGGTAATCTATCTTTTAATCCGGTCATTACCTTGTTTGGTTCAACAGATGATAAAAGATTATAGGATTCTTTTATTACTCAGGTCATATGAGAGGTGATATAGGGGGTTATGTGATTACCGACTCAGAGGGTGGTATTTTAAGATTATTGTGGTAATTTTTTTTTCCAATTTTACCCTTACTTAATAAAAATTTTGGACACAAATACCTTATTTTTCTTGTCAAATAACAATTAACTCAACTTGTTGAATGACTTCTTTAACTCATTATATATATATATATATATATAACAACAACAACAATAGCAACAACAACAACTTTTTGAAGTGATGCAATTTGTGCAGATAATGCAGTGAACGCATTGACTTCATGTAGACCCATTGCTCTCTCTGTCTTTGGTAGTAATTATTTACCATCACCTCAAATAGTTCGTAAGCATCTTTTGGAGTCTTGTTATTTAGCACTCCCCCTGCTGCCACATCTACCATAGTTTGAATATTTGGTAGCAACCCATTGTAAAATGTTTGGACTTGTATCCAAACCGGTAGACTATGATGTGGACATAACCTTAACAACTCCGTATACCTCCCCCAAGCTTCATATAGTGATGCATCGTTGCCTTGCACAAAAGAGGTAATGTCGTTTCTCATCTTTTCCGCCTTTGCTGGTGGGAAGTATTTTACAAGAAACTTCTGAGCTAATCCGTCCCATGTGGTGATTGTTCCAGCTGGGTGACATGAGCCAACCTTTTGCCTTATCTCTCAGTGAAAATGAGAACAATCTTAGCCTAATTGCATCATCAGTTACTCCATTTGCCTTGAATATGTCACATATCTCTAGAAAGCTAGTGATATTCAAATTCGGATCCTCATATGAATTTCCACCAAATTGGACTGACTGTTGGATCATCTGAATTATTGTTGACTTAATCTCAAAGTTGTTCGCTGCAATAGATGGCCTTGTAATACCAAATTGCATCCTTGCACCATTGGTACGAATAATCCCTCAACGTTCTATGTACTTCTGTCATGATCTCCACATGCACTGCAAGAAAAAAGTTCAAACTTAAGTATTCACAAAATTTACATTTAACTACAAAATAAAAATAAAAACTACAAACAAAAGAACTCGAGCTTTAGACTATACAACATTTACAATTAACTATAAAAATGAAATAAATCTTCAATTTAGCACCACACTAGATACTATCAATATTAATAATCAACTATCCCCGGCAGTGGTGCTAAAAACTTGATGCGTGATTTTACTTGCATATTTAACAAGTGCACTAGTCGCAAGAAGAGATAAAGTGATAAGTAAAGTATGGTTCCCACGAGATAGTGTTACCAAGTATTGCATTCTCTAGTTTTAGTCCTAATTCAAGAATCAAACAATTTGAATGATGAAATATTGACAATCTAAAGAAAAGATTAACAACTAGTGAATGAAAATGAAATTAATGCAAAAACCCAATATCCAAACAAATTAAACAATGCTTAAAAAATGCTAGGGTATTCAATTTCACCTAGATACGCTAGTTCAATTTATAGATTCTATATGCAAGCTCTAGTTCTTGATTGAAAATTGAATTCCCTATATTGTTTGATACTCCTTATCAAGTTATATAAAAACCACTTATTCCTATTAACCTTCCGCATCCAAAAATTTAAGTTTAATAGTTCAATGTCATTTAAGCTTTATGGAATTCTTCCAAGATTTCATAGATTGCATTGGTCTATCTCTAGATTTCGCTCAACCTATGGTAACTATCACAAGAAGCACATATCATGAATCACTTCTTAGTCTCATCATGAACAACACATCATTTGAATGGTGATCAAGCATCCAAAGACAATAAGCATAGAAATAAACACTCAAATCATAAAATTAGCACTCAAAGCAAATCAAATCATATAAATTTAACTATTGTGTCAAAGGTTACATCAAAAACCTAACCCAATAGTTTAGTTCATGCTCAAAATCGAAATAAAACAAGAGGAACAAGAGGAATCAAAGTTCATCATGGAAAAATAAACAAGTTTGGAGAATCTTCTCTAAGATTTGGCTTCACTTCTCTTCTTCTCCAAGTGTCTTCTACTTCCTTGAACGAACTAGAGATCTCTAGCCTACCTTTTTCTTCATTTTCACTTCAATTTATACTCCTCTCACTTAAGGATGAAGCCCTAGCAAGCCAAAATGTGTCGTTTTATTTTTTTCGCATCAGATGCAGTTTTGCTGCGGCAAAGATCTTTCGAGCCAAATTTGAGCATTATAACGTTTGAATATGGAAAAGTGGTAAACACAAGAATTGTAGCTCTTTCAATTATTCAATTATCTTTCTACTCATTCAAGAATCATCTCGATCTGAGATCTATATAGCTCAAGTTATGGCCAAAATACTGAAGCACATCCAAAGATGTCATATTCAGTTCGCAAACGTGTTGTTCACAACTTCAAGCCAAGTTTTCACCCTCAAGCCAAGTTTTCACCCTCTTTCAGTCAGAATTAGGAAAAACCCAAAATATGAAAGTTGTAGCTTTGCTTCTTAGATTTCCATAGCTTTTAGATTCAGGTAATTCCGAATTGACAAGCTCAAGTTACACCATTTACGCTCAAAACCATCATTTTACGCTCAAAATCATCGTTTTATGCTCAAAATCGTTGTTTAGGCCTGCAAAGTAAAAATAATAGAATTAAGTGTCAATTATGACCCAAAATGTATGAAAATATCCTAAATCCTATTGAAATTCAATGCAAAATCTCTATAAAAAATAGGATTATCAAAGTCCAAACTAATTGACTTTGCAACATTCCTAGCTAATGACTTTTGTCAAACTTGAATTGGGATCAAATCTAGTCAGATCAAATGAAAGAAAACAATAATCAAGCAAAACCCAGGTTGGTCTAAATGTCACGCAATTGACTTTCTAATCAATCAATTGTCATTTGTTGTTATACTATGCATTAAAGGATGAGGGAAATCAAATATCTAACCACAAATAAACTATGTCGATAATTAGCAAGAAAAATCAAACAAAATGCTATTAAAAAGAAAAAAAAAGCCACAAAGACTCATGATTGCTTTTAAGAGTCTGGATTAGTCTGTTAGAAATTTATTATTATTTTAATGGAATATGTATGGTTATGGAATTATTAATTAAACAAAAAAAAAATATTCAAAACTCCAAAATAGTAACAACCCTAAGGTTTTTATTTATTTATTTATTATTATTTTTTTTGAGAAATTTACCTCTCAAACCTTGGGGGTTCCACAATGCCTCTGTTTTTATACTCTAATACATCTACACGTCTGATTTGAAGTGTGCTTTACCAATTTGGTGTTTGTATATATTTGTGCTTCGATTTAGGGTTGACGAGGTTACGGGTTTTGTGTATTACAATCGAAAACTAAGTTGAAACCCTTCATAACTAGGATTTACAACCGATTTGTGTTAGGATTATTTTAGAATTAGGATAAGTGTGTTAAGTATTTTATTATTATCTTTTATGATTATGTTAAGTCTTTTATAATTATCTTTTATAATTATATTATTATCTTATAAGGATAGAATTAGGATTATCTTATTATCCCTTTTATAATTAGAGTCCTTTTGAGAGTCAATAGAGTTAAGTGTAAGGCTATATAATAGCCCAAATATAGATTGTGAGAATCAATAAAGAAATTTGTCAATTAGTCTTTCTATCTCTTGTTCTTGGAGGTCTCTGTTCCTCATATAAACAGATCCTATCTCAAACCCTATCATTGGTGCTCTCGTTCCCTAGTTATGGCTGAAGGCACTCGCTTGCGTCTTTTTGATGAGCAGCTTGCTAAAATTATGGCTCTACAATCTACCCAGGTAGAGACTCTCACTTCTTTAACAGAGAAATTGGAAGTTTTGACAGTTGGTTTTCAAGATGTCACTTTGCAGATTTCAGCTCTAAACAACAAGTTCGATCAAACCTGCCAGCAAAACCAACAACAAAACCAACATTCTGATGAATCATCTTCAGATTTGACTAGGCGAGATGGATCGACTTCCAAGAGTTTTTCTCCCAAGTCATTCCGTTAAGAAGTCCCTCGTTTTGATGGCACGAATCCATGTGGATGGAGGTTTAAAGCCAAGCAATTCTTTGATTACCATAATATCTCTACTAAGCAACGATTGACGATCTCTTCCTTCCACATGGATGGGCCAGCTCTCTCCTGGTATCGCTGGATGCATTCCAATGGGCAAATCCGTTCTTGGCATTCTTTCCTACAGGATTTAGATGTTCGTTTTGGGCCTTTGAAATTTGTGGATTACCAAGGGCAGTTGGCGAAACTTACTCAAACAGGTTCTGTAGTTGCTTATCAAACAGAATTTGAGGAACTCTCTAATCAAGTTTCTGGCCTTCCAAGTACGTTCCTTCTAAGTTGCTTTGTATCAGGGCTCAAACCAGAAATCCGAAGGGAGGTGCAGTCCTTTCGGCCTCACACCCTCAACCATGCCATGAGTCTTGCTCGCTTACAAGAGGATAAGCTACAGGATTTACACCTATACTTGCATTCTGTCGACCCTGTATCTTGCAATCCTAGTAAATCAACTCCTAATGTTCCTTCAGTGCAGCAGACCCTTTTGCCTACACCAAACAAATCGGATTCCTTGCCTGTTAAGCGACTCACAGCAACACAAATGCAAGAACGACGCAACAAAGGTTTCACCCTAGGCATCGCTGCACGGCCAAGTTCTTTCTCTTACTGATGGAGGAAGATGATGATAAGCACGAGGATGAACTGGGATAACTGCTATTGATGGTGTCGTACCTTGCAACCTTGAGGACAAGGTTGAGGCGAAGGGGAAGGCAATGTTAGGATTATTTTAGAATTAGGATAAGTGTGTTAAGTATTTTATTATTATCTTTTATGATTATGTTAAGTCTTTTATAATTATCTTTTATAATTATATTATTATCTTATAAGGATAGAATTAGGATTATCTTATTATCCCTTTTATAATTAGAGTCCTTTTGAGAGTCAATAGAGTTGAGTGTAAGGCTATATAATAGCCCAAATATAGATTGTGAGAATCAATAAAGAAATTTGTCAATTAGTCTTTCTATCTCTTGTTCTTGAAGGTCTCTGTTCCTCATATAAACAGATCCTATCTCAAACCCTATCAATTTGGCAAAAATTTCTAATTGTCGAATGGACTAGATGAAAAGAATAGGGCAATCTAATGTTTGAGTAGGTTGAGAGAGCGAAAGTTTTCCTAGTGTCAAATGAGATGGTATTTTGTTAGTCAAAAGCTTTTATTAAAATGTTCAATAGTCAAAAGTTTGACTATTTTTTTTTTTTAAATTTTTTTAATCCTTGATGAAAAAAAATTCAAGGGATTATCAAGGCTTGAAAAGTGTTCAACCTTTTTCATAGTTATAAAAAACACCTTTTGATTTACCTTTTTCATAGGTAAATCACCTTTTGTCAATAATATTATGTACTCAAGGAATGGGGTATTCCTCGTAGAGGCTTGGATTAAGAAATTGGAAGAATCTAAGAAAATCTTAGTCTATGTATTTAATAAACTTTAAAGCTTAGTCTAGGTACATTTCCTTATAAGCAGTTTTACTATTAAAACATGAGTTTTGGTTGTTGTGACTTAATTGCATACTAGCAACTACATTAGTTGACAAGTAATAAAGTGATGAATAAAGTGTTGAATCCCATGAGGAATGAATGCAAAACAAACAAATAAATTGACTAATTTTAACGTTATTTGAGATGACGAAAATTGTGATGTGAAATTAGAGTTAAAAAACAGAATTTACTAGAAATAAAAACAACTACAGTAAAACCTCTTTATAATGATATTCTATATATGAATAAACTCCACATAGTCATAAAAAAAATCTATTTTCAATTTGGGATAGTTATAATAAGAATAAACTCCACATTGTAAAAAGTTATAATTTTTCTAAAACTTGTATTTAGGAAAGTTGCCTTTACATATATAGTAATAATTATCTGTATATTGTAAAAAAATATATGCCATGTTACATTAAAGGTTTAAGATGAAATAAAATATTTATCTAAAGTTGTTTGGGACAATGATTTATGCTTTAGAGTTGTTACCACATCTTTTAACTTAATGGTATATTACTCGCTAGCATGAACATCTTCTTATTGAAGTCAAAATATTTCTAGCTTCTCAATCATGTTTAGAGCTTCTTAGCACGATTTTTTTTTTGTATTTCCGTACTATTATACTCATGATTATTTCCTTTATATTCTTGTTTAATTGTAGTAATGATTTCTTCTTCTTTTAAAGCATACATGACTTGTTGCTTATTCGGATGATTGAGGAAGATATTAATATCCTTTTGATTAGTGTAGTGAAGTTGTTGAATATGATCACTTAATTTTACAGTGACTCTTTGATTCTCCTCCTTCACTTCATTTGTAACTTGCAATTTATCGAGATCGAGGGTCCTAATTTTGCAATGCTTAAAACAATTGGCAATTGTCTGTGGCTTCACATCAATTGACCATGCAGAAACTACATTTACAATTCCAACAAGGACACTTATATTTGCCAGTTCTAAGGCATGATCTTCTATCCGTTTCAAAAATAGGCAATCGAAACGCTGAATTGAAATCCTAATACTATTAAAACATGAATTGAAATCCTAATACTGTACTACTAAAACATAAATTATAAAATAAGAAATTTTTGTAACTACACCTCTATTAAGTTATAACCTCCTTATAGTAATAAAATTAGTTAGTCCTACCATTATGACTATATAGAGGTTTTACTGTAAATAACACGATAAAAGATCACTATGCAACGAAAATGTTAAGGGTTCGATTCTACCTAAACCAATGTTGAAAACTTTGTAATGAAAGTTAGTTTGAGAAAATTTATTAATCTAAAGATGGCTAAATTCCTCAATTACAGAACAATTGTGGAATTTCCTAATGGTTAAGTTTCGCTCCCACTTAAAACATAACTTGGCCACATGAATCTTATAAGACTCTCCCGAGTATCCTATTCAATTCACGATCTATGCTATTCTAATGATCTAAAGTAATTTCACCACCCGGTTCATCATCACATCAATAAATCAATTGAACACAATGAAACCCTAATAAAAAGATATTCTAATCAAACTTCATCGCCCAATACATCATTTGATTAAAACCCTAAATAATTAGAGAAACATAACATCCAAAAGCATTAAGCAAATAGAAAAGATTCTTATTAAACAATAAAGTTTCTGAGTGCTTTAATATAATTGAAAATCAAGTCAACATGGTGTTAATAGAATCTATTAGTGTAGGTGCACTAGAGCCAACATTATTTGTAATTTTGACTCTTTGTGTCTCATGTTAAATATAATGAAAGGCATGTTTTCTATATCATGTGATTCATAATATACTATATATTGATATATGTCTTTAGAATGGTTGAACATGGTGAGGGAATCAAGTGTTTTAAATCTTAATTGTGAGGACCCTATGATCACATACAGTGGCTATTCTAGAAATGTTCGTAGCCTTGGTATTATTCTAACCAAGGGCACAGATAATATGATAAGACTATCATAGCGTTGAGCGACCTTACTGAAAGGTAGTGACAAATCTCACATGTCAAAGTTGTTTGGTGATAACTTGGAGCAACGCATGGTGCTTGTTGTATGCAAGTTCACTAGACTAACCCACCAAGAGGATTTCGTATAGATGGTAACCCCAGTGTCTGTGGAATATATCCTCCAACGGATGGTTGTCCATGTGATCCTTAGACTTGAGATCACGAGAATGCCGTGTGTCAATATTGGTGTAGTTTGACGCTAGCTAACATATCCTATTTAGGGTTATCAGTACAGTGGTGGTTGGCTACATTGAGAAGTACATTATGGCTATGATGGACCAACAAAGGATTCATCACTCCTAGGTACGATAGATGTTATCTCATCGTGCTATTTCAACTGTAAATATGTGGCCACAGTGAGATTGAGTTGTTGCTCAAATCCAATTTGGTCGTTTGTTTGATAACTGAATGCCAATATGTCAAGGTAATATATTTGAGGTTGACACTATTTATGTACTTCAAACCTTGATAGGATGACAGATGATGAAGGGATTTAATTGCATGATAACCATACCGCTGATAGGTATCGGTTCTTCACTGATCCTTATATGTTGGGTAGCCATAATGTCTTGCTAGAGGCCAATCTTGGTTTGTTTGTAGTGAGACGATTAATTGGTGGTTAATCACAATACTACTTACTGCCAACATTTTAGGGAGCTTACAAGTCACACACTTAGAGGACAGTTTAAGGTTTGTACAAAATGAAAGGCATTTTCGTCCTTTTGGTGAAAAGGCAATTTTGTCTTTTTGATGAAAGGGTATTTGGGTAATTTTGCTATGCAATTAAATTTGCTAAGGTAGTTGCCTAATCCCAATATTTACATTGGAATTTAATTAGCGAAGTTGTATATTTATATAAATATTGCTATTAATTAATTAATATGCTATTATTAATTAATTAAATGCCAAAAATTAATTGTATTCCAATTAGGAATAGGAATTTATTAAATGCTAAGTTAAACCTATTCCAAATAAGAATAGGGTTAATCCTATTCCACTTTGGAATATGATTATTCATGCTATATAAGCATAAACTAACTTAGGATTTTAAGAACCCTAATTAGTGAGTGCCTGTAAACCCTATCGGTAGGTCCAAGGGTAAAATAGTCTTTTTACTTTTATGTGCTAAGTTAACTACCATGCAAATGCCTTAGGGGTAAAGTGGTAAAAGAAAGATGATATTTTGTTGGCTTGACAAGATAAAGATGATGAAGGATTAAAGAGTAATTAAAAGAAAACTGTTAAGGCAAAAAGGGAAATGATGTTTTAAGTCATTAAATGCAAGTGATAAATATTGAGATTTTTGTTAAAAGAAAAAAAAATCTTTGATTTGCTTGGTTAAAAATCGGCCAACACATATATTCTTCCACTTTCCATCATTTTCTTCAATACTTCTCCATTAATTCAATTTCCTCCTTTGAAATTTCAAGCTTCTTAGTTGCAATCTTTCAAGTGTCTTATATTTCTTCCTTTATTAAGGATATTAGAAGGTAAATTTCAACTCCTTATCTTATATGACTACTATGTACATCAAGTTATTAAAGTTTTCTTATGAATTATGTTAGGATAAAGAGTCAATTGGAGATAAGGAGGAGGAAATTTGCAAAAGAGTGTGGTTTCTTCACACAAGGTAAGGGAAACCTCCCTTTAATATGAAATAAGAATTAGGTTTGGCATTAATAGATTAATCCTAACAATTTAATTGGCCACTTAAACAATTAGAAAAATCTAGTTAGACCCTATTTTCAAAGAAATAATCACATAACCAAGAGGGATCAAAAGATAAAAAGATGTAGATTTTATTAATCACAAGACATGTCTAGGGTTTTGAAATCACCCTTAATCACAAAAGAATTAGTTCTTCATGAATAAATATGAGAATGTCATTGTATTATTCATAACAAATAATAATAACAAAGAAGAAGAAAAACTTAGTGAAACTTGGTTGGATTAATGAAGTTGATGATGATCTCCTCAAATTCTTCTTCTCCAAGCCTTCTTTAATCTCCCTTTTTCTTCAGTTCTTGAATATCTTTGTTCTCTCTTTTTTTATCTCTCAAAGAATTCCCCAAAATAACGCTAAAAGAATTCTATTTATATCCCACAAGGGTTAGGGTTTTGTTTTCCTTAATTCTAGTTAGTTTAGGACTCTTAAACCCTATTTTCCTAGTCAAAAACGGAAAAAAATTTCCAACTGTCGTGACTGTGCCCCGGCACTGTGCTACGACATGGTTGATTCTAGACTAAGTGTGCTGCAGCATGGTTGGTTCTGGACTAAGTGTGCTGAAGCACAGTGCCGCGGCATGGTCCAATTCCTCTTCTAACCTTGCATCATTCTTCAGTACTCCAGAGATAGTGATTTTTGAGCATGATAACGATGGAATCTGGTGATGTGGTAAACATATGAAATTTAGCCCTTGGAGTCACGAATAATCTTGATACAATATCTACAGCTCAAGTTATTGTTAAAACACTGAGACATGCTCAAACTGGAGCGTAATCTAGAATTTCCTCTTTACTTCAAAGCTCCATAACCTTTTCAATTCAACTCCGATTCTCGATCCATTTGTTTCCAATCGTCACAAATTCTCTCGCCAACATCATCTCTCATCCGAATATTATTTTTAAGCTTTATTCCCTGAAAACACAACAAAAATACTCGTGATCCCGAAAAGTGCATTTATGAAACAATTAAGTTAATTCATGCAAATTAATCCTAATTTCCCACAAATGATACATATAAACCACTAAGTATAAGTGTATTTTCAAGCACTTATCAATACACATCTGGAGTGATCCATTATTGTTTATTTATTCCACTAAATAAGATCGGTGCACCCTAGGGAGTCTGACTGGATTTGAGGAAACCCTTGCTTCGAAGATTATAAGAAATACTCCTTTAATTTCTAGAGTTCTACTAGGGCCACTTTGTACGGAGTCTTAGGAATTGGTGCTATATCAAGTGTCAGTTTACTATAAACTCTATCTCTCTCTTTGGGAACCAACCTCAATAACTTATCCAGGAACATGTCTGAAAACTCCCAAACTACTAACACATCTTTGATCTCTAGATTGGGAACCACCCCGCTATGCACCATTTGGGCAAAAATACTCTATACATCTTTTTCTCAATTGCTTCCTGGCCCTCATATTACTGATCATCACACTAACTGATAGCCCTTTCTAAAATTAAACTTATCACAATCATCTAAATTGAATCTCACTCTTCTCTAATGGTACTCATTCTCTACTTTATGTCTCCCTAGGAAATTCATACTCAAAATAATCCTCTTAATCGGGGATACTTAATATAACTAGATTCATACTTACCTCTTCTCATTTTAACAACTTTATCCGGATCAGTTAACTAACCATGGCTCTCTAGAACCCCACGGATTTGTAACTAATGTTAGTGGCTGGCACAGTACCATTCTCAAGTGTGAGTCTCTTACTGTACCACATCTCTAAAGGCTACCATTCTCTCTGAACCACTATGTAGGCCTTGCATCCACTTACCTTCAAGTTTTTCTTTCTAGGGTTAACTTCCCAATAGGTTTGTAGTCATTGGATTCAAAACTGATCTTGCTAACTTAAAGGCTTACTCTCTTGCTACTAAATATATGAGACTGCAACCCTGCTTCATCTAAACCCATGTGTACAACCCTAGCAGGATTAGGCATCTCACCCACATTCTCTACTGATTCTTACTATCAGATCAAAAACACAACTACTATTAATCATCAATAACAATCAACTCGCACAAGTAAAAAGAAAATTACTTACAGCGGTTAGCTTACGGAGCATGTCATCGTGGCTTGAGGGGCACACTGTCACTTTTCTTAACCAGCTTCTAATCTAACTTTCTTTCAGAAAACATCTTAAGGTCTCCAAAATCTTCTTTGATACCAAAAATGTAATGTCTCACTAGGCAAGTATTCACTGAGTATCCTATAGAGAGAATCCAGAGAATTGCTAGATTAAAAAGGGTGTTCGTCTAAATTTTTTATCCTTAATCCAGTTATAACATACTATTACACAAAGATTATTTCTCACATATATAAATCCATATTAAATTTCTTCATTGAGACAGTGTGTGCAATCCTCTCGCCAGCTTGACGTCTCCCGACCACTACAGTCTAATACCTACAAAAATAAGGAAAGCAACGGGGTGAGCTATAAATGCTCAGTAAGTAAACCAAATCTAACTATGCTCTTACTCTGTTGTCCCCGTTTTTGCTGTACTGTTTCTAAATTTCTACTTGCTTTCTCTCTTTATTCTTAGGTGTACTACTTAGCAGTCTTCTATTTTTCTCAAATCTTTCTAAATTCTCCTAGTGTTGTGCTATTCTTTATCATTTTATTTCTCTTCTTTGCTAGATTATAACTTTCTGTTTCTTTCTCTACTCAACAAATTGCTAAGTTTCCTTGCTCTTTGTCATGTTTCTAATTTATGTTCTTTTCTATCATGTATCTAATTTCTATTATTTTCTTGTATATCTCTAATTTCTTTTCTATTCTCGTAGGCTTCTATTTTCTTTTCTTCTCTATTCTCATGGGTTTCTATTTTATTTTCTTCTCTATTCTCATGAGCTTCTATTTTCTTTTCTTCTCTATTCTCATGAGCTTCTATTTTCTTTTTTTTCTCCATTCTCATAGGCTTCTATTTTATTTTCTTCTCTATTCTCATGGGCTTTTATTTTATTTTCTTCTCTATTCTCATGGCTAGCACACTTAATACATTATATTTATCATACTCACTTTTCACTTGAACACGTGATTCTGTGTGAAATAACCATTTTGCCCCTATTGAAGCTTTAATGGAATTCCTCTATAAAACTAGTTAAATATATTCACTATAACTATAAAATAATCCCTACCATATTTCTGAATGTGGGTATTACATACATGCCACTAGCTAGTTTGAATGATGAAAATACTAGGTCGAACCCGATGATATATGAACCCTAGAATGGAGTGGGGAGAACGATAGCTCGATGATGAACACATAGCTTGATAATTATGATGGAGTTAGAACCCTAGGATTCTTTATAGATAGTTAGATTTAAATTCACTTTAATGTCATTTATATGTTTTCTTTATTTCAATTCTTGTTACTTTCATTAAGGCATGGTTACTAGGATCGCGAAAGCATCTCTAGTCTCTGTGGGATTGACCCTTACTCGTGCACTATGCTGTGATTGCGAGTCATGCACTTGCGAAGAATTAAACTTTGTATGTCTGACAATATACATGGTTTGGCTAAATCCACTTTTAGCCTACATTCATGGGACCTCGTCCAGATTGAAGAAAATCCACTAAACAACAAACATTAAAGATAATGTTCAAAGTTGATCTAAGATACAGTAAAAAGAACTCCCTGTTCAACTTTACACTTAGCACCACACTCTGAATCCTTAACGTGTAGCAACTCCTTGGACCTTCTTCACACTGAGAACACACCCGATAACAACTTGTGAACCACCAAGCTTCAAGCATTGATGCCACGCATCAGCATTAGCAAAAGAACCATGTTCCAAGAGCCATCCAGTCAATGTATGATATGGTGAGGTTTGTGCACAAAATGGAAATGAACCTTTGAACCTTAAAAGAAAGAATACTCTAAGAAATTTTAGAGTTCAATGAAATAAAAGATCAATAGGTTACATTCAAAGACGCAAGATGAGATGATATATAGTGTAGGGTTTCTTGCTCAACACATATGTGCCAATCAACAAACAAGGGGCTGACCCATGTTTGTCCAAATAAGGAAAGTATTCCTTTTTTTTTGGTTTGGACCACAAAGCAAATCAGGAAAAGAAACTTTATTCCCTAGGACCACTTAAGGATACTATGACACATGTAAAAAGGTCTTAAAAAGTAAGAGACAAAGATAAAAAATATCTTTTTTATTTTATCAGACATGCAACTCGTGTTGGGTTGCAAATGTCTGAAGTGAGAGTGTAAGTACAAACTATGGTGCACACATATTCGAAACGAAACAAGCCAAGACACAAGTCTGGCAACCAGTGTGCACACAGAACTGATGTGTTTACACACGACAAAGGAAACAAGCCAAATCATAAGATTGGCAACCAGTGTGCACATATATTTGTTGTGCACACGCAACTCATAAGTTTGACAAATATGAGTATTCCACATTCTCCCCCTTTGTCAAACTTATGAACAAAGAACATAACAAAAGAGATTAAGTGCAAACCTATTTCAGTCAACCAATCAAACCTGCAGATTTGCAAGAAACAAAAATAACCAAAAGCAACACAAGAATGAACACAAGGTTAGCAAATAAAACATCAAAGTAAAATAACTAAAAAGTTCAAAAATAAAAAAACAAAAACAAAAACAACAGCAATATAAAGTAACTAACTCCCCCATGGAATGATAACAGCAAAACAATTCACAATTCAGCAATAGTAAAAAAAAAGGTTTCCAATATAAAATTCACTCACCTATAAAGCTTACTCCCCCTCTTTGTTCATAAGTCTTGAAGACTTCAGAGAGGGAGCCAATGTGCGACTTACTCCCCCTCTTTGTTCATAAGTCTTGAAGACTTCAGAGAGGGAACCAATGTGCGACTGGCTTTCCTCTTGACTCTTTTCTTTGGAGGAGCAATGATGGTGACATGAGAGTCCTCGACTTGAACATTTTGAACAATAGCAAAGGAAGTGTCAGCAGCTTTAACGTGGGCTGGAGGGGTTCTCTCTTTGGCTGGTGAAGGAGGGACATCTTCAGTGTGAACATGAGAAGCACCCTCATCTTCAGAGTGTTGTGCCTTGTCTTGAGTAGTTGCATCTTCAGGTTCTTCTTCTTCTTCTTCTTCATTAGCAGCTTCTTCTTCTTGAATGACAGTTGTAGGATCTTCAGCAGACGGTAGGAGCATGAGGAACAGCAAGGGCAATAGGAATAATGGGAGCAACAGGGGGAACCTCATTTTGATCAACAACAAGTTCTTCTTTATTTCAGCCTCTATTTTGTCCATCCGAGCATTGAACAAAAGATGAATTTCCTTCACATATTGGAGAATAGTCTCCATAGAAGTCTCCAAATCTTGCATAGCAACAAAAAGCTTAGGCTGCTAAGTGTTAGTCCTTGAGTGTTCAAAAGAGGAGGTGGAAGGAATGTTCCCTGATGGTTGTCGAAAAAACTTCTTGGTGACAGTCTTTACCTTCAGCAAGGGCTCCACTTCATAACATTTGGGCTTTTAGGTGGAGATAATTTTGAAAATCAAGAAAGGAAAGGGTAAAATCTAAAGAGAATTAGTGGATTGTGCAGCCACCCTAACACTTGTGAAAATTAGTGGGGCTAAATCGATTTTCTTCCCTTGTGCAATCCCATATAAGAGTTATGCCCTTTCTGGTCCAACAGTGGAATTGTGCATTGAGGGAGACCAGTTTGTTAATGAATTCCTAAACAATATCCTTTAAAGAGGTGTGAGTACACTCGGCTAAAGAACTCCACTTCTGGGCCATATAGCAATTGAACCACCAGTTATCACCTTGACAATTTTGTCTAATTCTAAACTGGTCAAATCAAAATTATTCTTACTCTTTTTCAGACCTAGAGTATCCCTAACAACATATTCATTGAAAAGAACCCAATGACCTCTAATGTAAACTCTATCATTATGCACATTAGAGTTTGGTTCAAGATCATCAAGGCCAAAATTGGCGTAAAACTCTTGAACAAGAGTTTGAATGGGTGTAGTCAGACCCGAGACAGTACTAAGTATAACGCCCACATCAAGGTATGTAGCTTTATTTATGCCCTAATACCCTTAATTGAATTTGTTAAAGTTATCTTGAACAAGTGTGAAGAAAATTCCTTAAACCTTTATTAGGGGTAAAATGGTCTTTTCACTCATAATTAGTTGAAAAAGTGGGGAGTGAAAAGAAGTAGAATAGCATGGAGAAGTGAATAAAATGAGGGTATTTTAGTAATTGACTAAAGGACATAGATGGAATTTCATAGAAAGTGTAAGGGCAAAATGGGAATACATGCTTATTTTATTTGATATGAGGTTTCATTTAAAGAAACCCAAACAAAAATGCAGCCCTTGTTCACGCCATCTTCTCCCCATTTTCTCTCAATTTTCTTCACTAAATTTCAAAGGGAAATCATAGGATTTGGCTTGGATTTTCATAGATTTTCAATCCTAAAGCATCCTAAGGTAAGATTCTAGCAAAAAGAGTGTCATTAAACTTTAAAGTTTTAAATTTTTATGGTTTTTTATATGATCTGGGTCCAAGAGGAAGAGATTTTGAGCAAAAGGGAAGTGATCTCACATATTCAAGGTAAGTAAACTTAATTTGAACCTTAATTTGAGCAAGACTTGTGTTGAATGAATTTTTGCATGTTTGTATGTGATGGTATGAGAGAATTATGGGCTGTTTTTTATGTTTATTGATGTATAAATTCTAGCCATGAGAAGTAGTGTATGGTTATGTGATGATTTGGTGAAGTTGTGGAAGATTTTGTGATGAAATTGTTGGAGTATAGAGAAGTGAGAAATTTGGCCAGGTTTGATACTAAATTTAGTGAGTTTTTGGCTCACAATTTGGTTGAAATAGAGAGTTGTGGAAGTGTAGCCAACATGGTAGTTTCATGTGCATATGAAGTGTTTGATGAAAATCCAAAGAGAAATTGCATGCATGAGTTGGCTAAACCCTAATGAAGAAAGGGTTAGAGAAAGGCATAAATTGAAGTTTGATTGTCTATTATTGATCTTTTATCATGTTTTCACAGGAGAGAATGTTTAGGAAAGGTTAGGGAGTAAGTGGAGGTAAATAGGTATGGAAAAGCCTTAAAGTAGGCATGTTACCAAGGTTGCCCTGTCAAATCCGTGACCTTCTGAGTGATTTTTGAGCATCTTACATATCGAATTGGGTTGAGACCTAAACATAAAAGTTGTAGCCCTTTCTATAAGCTTTTAAAATGAGTGCAAGATCATAGCAATCCGATGTGTGTAACTCGAGATATGCCTTCTTGAATATGACCAATGCAGTATGACTACCTCAAGAAGGCTTCCAATTTATTAGTTTATTTTTAGTCTAATAATCTATGATTGATTTCAAGTATGGGAATATTGTTGGTAGAGAATACTAGTTTCCTAATGATATCTTTATATGCCATAATGCATTCTCACATTCTCACATTTGCATTTAGAAAGAACAGTAAAGAATGAGCATATTTCCATGCACATACACATATATGATAACGTTAAAGAATAAAGAGAAAGAAAGAAAATAAATAAATTGTAGAATCATCCTCTAAAAAATATAATTAAAGAAGTTCAAATCTGAAACTTATTTAAAGAAGTGTAAAAAGATAAAAGAAGAGAAGGTTATTGCGATGGGGAACCCGCGAGTGACATAGCCCCGCATGCACGCCGCCTTTAGTGAGCGGCCTCAGAATCAGAAAGAAGAATTGTACAGTCCGTTAGAAGTGCATGTGGATGAGGACTGTACCCGGAATTAGAGAATTCACTCACAGGGCTAGGGTTCCAAATCCATGCCTTAACCGAGTTCGATCGGCAAGAAAGAAAGAATAGAAAGAAAAGAAAGAAAGAATATAAAGAAAAGAAAGAACAAATAGAAAAGAAAAGAAAAGAAAAGAAAGAAAGACTAGAAAAGAAAAGAAAAGAAAAGAAAGAATAGAATAGAAAGAAAAGAAGCATAGAAAGAAATATAGAGAAAAGAAACAGAAAACAAATTAAAAAAAAAAAAAAAAACAGAAAAGAAGATGCACATCCTATGCATTTGTGCATTTGCATCATACCTATGCATGATACATGCCTACTATCATGAGTAGTGAGAAATTAGAAATTGAGAAAAACAGAGAAAGAACAGAGAAGAATAGAGAAGTGTGATGTAAGGAAGAAAATTCAGAATATGAGCAACGGAGATAGAAGAGTAGCATAACGGGTTTACTTACGGAGCAATTAGTGCTCACCCCATTGTTTTCAATGTTTTTGCAGGTAGTAGGTGAGATGACGGTCAGCTTGGAGCGTAGCGTGTCACAATGTTTTTCTACAGCTAGAGGTAGTAGGTGAGATGCGGTCGCTTGGAACGTCAAGAAGTGGAAGGGTTTGGCAACATTGTCGAGATGTTGTTTTGTGACTGTATTATATTATTTAAAGATTTGTATATATAGAAAAATTAGATATGGGCCCATTATTTTATACTTAGCTACATGTATATTTTCTTATATATATTTAGTGAGTTTTACTATTATTTGTCGAGTATACTAGCTAGAGAGAGAAAGCATTACACTAAGCCATTTTTGTTTCTTCATCATGGCATGAAACTCATCAAAATCTTCTAACCTAATATTTTCCTCACTCACAATTGTCTTTTTGGCAATGTGGCTCTTAAACCTAACCTCGGCAGCAGGCAAAACAAAAGGAAAGATTTCACCAGTTGGAGTCTCTTCCATGATTGCCTTTCCTTTCTTCTTTGCCATCTCAATGGACTCATGGGCTTTGAAGGAGAAGCTTTCACAGGAGCAAGCTTGTGTGATTTGAGAGTGGCAATTGGAGTGTTGTTTGAGGTGATGACATCGAAGAGGATTTTTCTGGTGACTTTTTAGATGAGGTAGGGGCAGACTTCTCCGGTGAGTGCATAAAGTCCTGGTGATCACTGGAAACAGGGGAAGAGGCTAGTAAGGATGAACGACTGGTTTCTTCCTTGTAGGACTCCTTTGGAGTGGCAGAATCAGGCTCCAGTAGGGTTTTCTCTTTCGTTGCCTTTTTCTTGTTGGATTTCTTCAAGTCTTGAAATCCCTTTTTGAGTGATTCCTTCATGGCCTTTCTTTTTGGGTTTTCAATCGCTTTCTTTCTTGAATCCATGTGAGAAAAAAAAATCAGAGAAGATTTGAGAGAAAATCGTGAAGAACAGAGAAAACAGGCGACGCAATAGCGTTTAGAAAGTGAAGAGTGACGTGAAAAAGTTTAGGGCAAGAATTTATGGTAGGCAGTAATTCTAAAGCCCTAAAGAGAGTTATACCAAAAATAGAATCCTATCCTAAGTGAGGGTAGATAGTCAATCGTGTGAGCACACAGCATCCCAAAAGAACATCAGAAATTTCAAAAGACTAGACTTTATTGAACAATTTTAAAAAGATAAAATTAAAATGGTGAAATTCTTCACATGAATTTTTTAAGGTCAAGACAGTCAATCTGTGCAAACCATCCTAATAGATCAATTTTTCAATCTTAAAACGCACAAAAACTCATAAGAAAGTTGTCAGCATAATGCAATCAAAACGACACTTCCTTAACAACACACAAGAGAGATAAAGTCACATAAGCTTGTCTAAGTGTGTGATAGTGTCCCAAAGGGGGTTAAATGACACATTGGTCAATTTAAAATTTTGCAAGAGAAACTCCTCCTTCCCTAATGCCCTACAATATTTTTCATTTTTTTCAGCATAGAAAATAAATATTTTTCTTTTCATATTGAACAAGGGGCAATTAACTCTCAAAACATAACTAAAATGTAGTTTTCACACTTGCAAGAAGGTATTCCTTTTAATGGTAGATTTTCTAAGATATAGGGGTCTCTACAAATAAAAAAATTACTCAAAATAACTTTCACACTTCAGGCAAGGTAGTTCTTTCATAATGGTGACAAGAATGGACAAACAACTGATAAGAGCTTGAAAATACATATTTACTTAGTGGTTTATGGGGATTATTATTGAGAAATTAGGCTTAATTTGGTAAAGTTGCTTAATATTTTCATAATTGTCTTTTATGGGATCATGAGTGTGTTTGAGTATTTTTCAGGTTGTTAGTGCTAAATGTTATGCTCGGATGAATAATCATATTGGCAATGGAATGAGTGACAAGTAGAAAAAAACGGATCGAGAATCGAAGTTGAATTGAAGAAGTTATGGAGCTTTGAAGTAAATAGGAGATTCTAGATTACGCGCCAGTTTGAGCATACCTTGGTGTTTTGAAAATGCCTTGAGCTGTAGACCTCGGATTAAGATGATTTTTCAACTTTTGGAAATCTGATTAAAAGGGCTACATTTCAAATGTTTATCACTTCTCCAGATTGCATCATTATCGTGCTCAAGAAGAGAAATTTATCATTATCTGCAGCACACTTTGTCGAGCACAGTGCTTTGGGGCACAATCATGATAGTTGGAAATCTTTCTTTCATTTTTTATTAGGAAAATAAGGTTTAAGAGTCTCAAACTAAATAGAATTAAGGAAAATAAAATCCTAACCCTTGTGGGATATAAATAGAAGTCTTTTAGCTTTATTTTGGGGATTCTTTGGGGGAGAATAAGAGAAGGAAAACCTATAGAGAAGAAAAGTGTCAGAATTTCTGGAGCTTTGATTCACAATATAGGGAAGTTCTTCTTGTTTCTTTCTTATAAACTCATGTTGATTATTTAATAAAGATGATTGTTTCTTTCATGTTTATTATGAACTAACTTTATTTTCTAGGGCTAAGATGTAGCCAAATCCCTTGATTATGGGATGAGTTATTTATGTTGATTTATTAAGATTTCTTCCTAAGTTTTATTATTATGCCTAATGCTTTTGATTCTTAAGGGCCCAAAAATTGAATGAACTAATGGACTAGGTTGAGATCGAGAGATGATGCTTAGTTGGTCTATGATAAGTGCTTGAAAATACACTTATACTTAGTGGTTTATAGGTATCATTTGTGGGAAATTAGATTTAATTAGCAAGAATTAACTTAATTGTTTCATAAATGCAGTTTTCAGGATCACGGGTATTTTTGTTGTGTTTTCAGGGAGTAAGGCTTAAAATTAATATTTGAATGAGAGATGATGTTGGCAAGAGAATTTGTGATGACTGGAAACAAACGGATCGAGAATCGGAGTTGAATTGAAAAAGTTATGGAGCTTTGAAGTGAAGAGGAGATTCTAGATTACGCTCCAGTTTGAGCATGCCTCAGTGTTTCAACTATAACTTTAGCTGTAGATACTGTATCAAGATTATTTTTAAACCGTTGGAAAGCTTATTTAATTCATATATTTACCACATTTCCAGATTCCATCGTTATCATGCTCAAAAGTCACCATCTCTGGAGTGCTGAAGAAGGATGCAAGGTTAGTAGAGGAATTGGACCATGCCGCAGCACTATGCTGCAGCACACTTAGTCTAGAACCAACCATGCCACAGCACTGTGCTGCAGCACACTTAGTCCATAATCAACCATGCCACAGCACAGTGCCAGGGCACATTCACGACAGTTGAAAATTTTTCTTCTGTTTTTGACTAGGAAAATAGGGTTTAAGAGTCCTAAACTAATTAGAATTAAGGAAAACAAAACCCTAACCGTTGTGGGATATAAATAGAAGTCTTTTAGCATTATTTTGGGGAATTCTTTGAGAGATAAAAAAAGAGGGAACAAAGATATTCAAGAACTGAAGAAAAAGGGAGATTAAAGAAGGCTTGGAGAAGTAGAATTGGAGGAGATCATCATCAACTTCATTAATCCAACCAAGTTTCACTAAGTTTTTCTTCTTCTTTGTTATTATTATTTGTTATGAATAATACAATGACGTTCTCATATTTATTCATGAAGAACTAATTCTTTTGTGATTGAGGGTGATTTCAAAACCCTAGACATGTCTTGTGATTAATAAAATCTGCATCTTTTTATCTTTTGATCCCTCTTGGTTATGTGATTATTTCTCTGAAAATAGGGTCTAACTAGATTTTTCTAATTGTTTAAGTGGCCAATTAAATCATTAGGATTAATCTATTAATGCCAATTTAGGTTGTTTAGTATGGAATCGCTTTATTAACCTAAATAACTAGTGGAAAAGTGTATGCCTACATACATGGGGGGTAATCACTCAAGATAACTAAACCGACCATATGAGTTTAGCCTTGATTCAGTAGGTCTCTCGCAACTTAATGCTTTTATTACTTTGAATCTAGAGATCACATCCTAGGTTATTTAATAAATAGGGAATTGGGTTATGACTGTGTCTAGTCCAACGACTCGGTAAGGAGAGATGGGACTTATCAATGTTTGGTATTTTCTAAGCTGATGTGATCAAGATGGTAGAAAGTTAAAGAGTGCTCTTATTATATGCAATCCGTGTCTAGTGGTGGCAAATAAACCTTCAATCTCATTTATCTCATTGATTTCTCTTTCGTTATTAGTTGCTTGATTTACATTGTTTGCTTTTAGTTTGTTAGTTTTTGTTGAGTTTTTATAATTTGTGACAAACCCCGTTAGAAATAGATAATTAATTAAGTTCACAAATCCTCTGCGGGAGAGACCCTTACTTGCTCTTTGCTACTACACGACTTTGCATTAGAATTTAGTGAGGTAAAATTAGGTGTTGCATTTGCAAGCATCCGTCAATGGTAGTAAAACCATAGGTTGAATGAACACTAGAGATAGGTCACCACGACTTGTGAGGTTTTGGTAAACTCCATAGAGTGTAATGATCTTCAATTGCTTAAATCTAAGTAGAGAAAATTCGGGTTAGTAATTAGGGGTTAATTTGATAATTGTTCGAGAGAAAGTTAATGGAAATTTAGGGAGTTTGACTTGGAGGAAGAGCTTAATGAAATTAGCATAAGTGATCAATACATATGAATAAGAGTTGGTGTGAAATCTATGCCTTAGGTCTAGTCATCTTGCTTTAAACCCAAAGATTTATTTTAGTTGTTTTCTTTTCAGTTTTCTTTTAATGTCAATTGGTAATTTAATTTAGGTTTTCCTTGATACAATTTGGATTAATCAAATAGTAATGAGATAGTTTAATTTGGTAATTGATAATAGTAATTCCCTTGGGTTTGACATTTGTATTCATACACTTTATTACTTGCAAGATTTCGTACACTTGTGAAAATCCACAACAACTCATGATGAGATAAAGTCATGTTATAGAGAGAGTCTCAGTGGACACAATATACCAGAGTTAGCACACAGATAAGAGAAAATGAATGATAATTAGAGTGCTAGCACAAATCAATGGACTTGACAAATAAAAATAAAAGTAGCATGTTCATGCTTTATTCATCAACATAAATGAAAAACTATCCAAGTTGAAGTAGTCTAATGGACTTCCTCAAGAAAACAAAAGTATCATAGTCAAATGCTTTTGTAAATAAATCAGCCAATTGGGATTTTGTGTTCACATGAGCAAGTGCAATGATGTTTATCTCAACTAACTCTCTAATGAAATGATGTCTTATGTCAATGTGCTTAGTCCTAAAATGCTGGACTGGATTCTTAGAGATGTTAATGGCACTCATGTTATCACAAAATATTGTCACACAATCTTGATCAACACCATAATCATTCAACATTTGCTTTAACCGTAAGATTTAAGTGCAACAACTCCCTGCGGCAATGTACTCAACCTCGGTAGTGGATAAGGAGATTGCATTTTGCTTCTTGTTGTACCATGTGACAAGATTGTTTCCAAGGTAGAAACATCCACCCGAAGTACTCTTCCGATCATCCAAACTTCCTACCCAATCCGCATCACTATATCCAACCAAACAATTGTTAAAATCAAATGAGTACCAAAGACCAAAATCACACGTACCTGATACATATTTCATGATCCTTTTCACTGCATTCAAGTGCAGCTCATAAGGGTTAGATTAAAACCTAGCACAAACACCAACACTAAAACAAATATCCAGTCAGCTTGCAGTTTGTAAAGAAGACTTCTTATCATCATTCGGTACATCTTATTGTCTACCTTTTTACCATGTTCATCTTTGGACAGATTAATGGTGGCACTCATAGGGGTTCTAGCATGCTTTGCATTCTCTAGACAAAATCTTTTCAACATGTTTCTAGCATACTTTGATTGGGAAACAAACATGCCATGATCCATTTGTTTCATTTGAAGTCCAAGAAACATATTCAACTCCCCTACCATACTCATCTCAAACTCATTTTTCATCAAATTGATGAATTCAAGTGCATGTGAGTGAGATGTAGAACCAAACACAATATCATCAACGTAAATCAGTGCACATAGGATTTCATTGTTAACACGCTTGATAAAGAGGGTTTTGTCGGCATTACCTTTTTCATAGTTATGCTAAAAAAGAAAAGGTGTCAACCTTTCATACCAAGCCAGTGTTGCTTGTTTCAAACCATAAAATGCTTTCTTCAATCTAAACACATGATTGGGTTTGTGAGGGTCTTGAAAACTGATTGGTTGTTTCAACATTCACTTCTTCGGTGAGCATCTAATTCAAGAAGGCACATCCATTTGGAACAATTTTATCTTGAGGCAATAGGCAACAACAAGCAGCAAACGGATTGACTCAAGTCAAGCAACAGGGGCAAATGTTTCATCAAAGTCGATTCCCTCATTTTGAGTATACCTTAGGGCAACAAGCCTTGATTTATTACTGACAACATTACCAAATTCATTAGTTTTATTTTTAAAAATCCATTTAGTACCTATTATGTTGATTCCTTCAAGTCTTGGTACAAGTGTCCACACATCATTCCTTTCAAATTGTTCTAATTCTTCATGCATGGCCTCAATCCAATTTTCATCTTCCAATGCTTGCTTGACATTCTTCGGCTCTGCAAGATACACATAACAAAGATGGTTAATTTCATTTTGTCTTCTCCTTCTTGTAACCATTACCTCATTTGGATCTCTAACCACGATTGAAGGTGGATGAGCTTTTTGAACCCATGTTGGTAGATATTTTCTTCTTTGGTTTCTGCTTTGAATACTTTCATTAGAGAGATCAACAACCAGCTCAATCCCTTCATTTTGCAATTATGAATATGAGGATGAATCTTTGCATGGAGCAGATCTTGTGGCTGCAACATCAGAAGTGGATGAAAGCACATTTGAAGTTGTTGGAGTAGGTGCCCTAGAGCCAATCAATTATTATGGAATTGACTCTTTGTAATAATGTTTATTAATCAATAAAAGGCATTTTCTACAATATCATGTAAATCATAATTGTATGTATTGATATATGTCTTTAGGATGGTAGAACCGTGACGAGGGTATCAAGTGTTTCAAATCTTGATAATGAGAACCATATGATCACATACGGTGGCAATTTTATACATGTTGTACCCCCAGTATTATTTGACCAAGGGCACATATAATACAGTAAGGCTATCATAGTATTGAAAGACCTTGTCGAAAGGCAGTGGCTGAACTCACTTGTCAAGGTTGTTTGCCGACAACCTGGTGCAACATATAGGTGCTTGTTGTAGGCAAGTTCACTGGATTGACCCACTAGAGGATTTCATATAGATGGTAACCTAGTGTCTATGGAATAAATCCTCCAATGAATAGTGGTGCATATGATCCTTAGACTTGAGATCACCAGAACGCCTTGTGCACCGATTGGTGTAGTTTGGCACTATCCAAACATAGTTCTATTTAGAGCTATCAATACGGTAGTGATTGGCTATATTGAGAAGTGTATCAAGACTATGGTTGATCAATAAAGAATTCATCACTCTCGTGTATGGGAAAAGTTATCTCACGGCGCAATTTAAAAAATGGCAATGACACTAAAGTTGTGGCCACAATGGGATTGAGTTGTTGCCCAATCTAATTTATTATTCCAGTCATTGGTCTAGTAACTGAATACAAAGATATTAAGGATAACTGAGGTTGACACCATTTCTATAGCTTAGTCTCGATGAGATAACAGACGATGAAAGGATTTGGTTGCATGGTAACCATATCGTTGATAGGTAGTTATTTCACTAAATTCGAATCTATCGGGTGACCATGATGCCTTACTAGGGGCCAATCTTTGTCTGTGTGTAGTGAGACGATTGATTGGTGTCAATCGCGATACTACTCACTGTTGGTATGATGAGGAGCCTATGGGTCACACACTTTGGAGATAGTTTAAGGATGGTTAACTATGGAAGGGCATATTCGTCTTTTAGACAAAATGGCATATTGGTAATTTTGTTATGTAATTAAATTTACTGCGTTGTAGCTTGTGTCCAATTTTATTATTGGAATAATTTAGAAAAATTACGAATTTAATTATCGAAGTTAGTATTAATGTTTAACTAAATAATTAAACAGGGACCTATGGCGATTCCATTGAAGTTTGGGTTGTTCAGGTGATTCAGTTGTGTTCACATCATCTTGTGTGGGCACACGAGGAGCAGAAATGTCTTGAATTTCACATTCTTGTGAATATTCTGAAAAATCACGACTATACATAACATTAATGGATTCTAAAACCTTTTTAGAATGCATGTTATAGATCCTAAAAGCACGACTATTGGAAGAATACCCCATAAAAACTCCTTCATCACTCCAGGAATCAAACTTACCTAAATTCTCTCTATCATTCAAGATGTAGCATTTGCATCCAAACACATGAAAGTAAGAGAGATCGGGTTTCTTAACATTCCACAACTCATAGTGAGTTTGAAGGGTACCTTTTCTCAGATAAACTCTGTTGGAAATGTGGCAAGCCATGTGAATAGCTTCAGCCCAAAGTCTTGTGGGAAGGTTTTTAACATTAAGCATCACCCTAGACATCTCTTAAAGCACTTGGTTTTTTCTCTCCACAACACCATTTTGTTAAGGTGTTTTTGGTGTTGAGAATTCATGGAAAATGCCCCGCATATCACAAAAATTAGCAAAATTAGCATTCTCAAATTCCTTACCATGGTCACTCCTAATTCTCACTAGCTTTGAAGCCTTAGAACTCTTCTCAACAAGCAACCTTTTAGCTAATTTTTGAAATGCATTGAAAGAATCAGATTTCTTATGCAAGAAGTCAACCCAAGCATACCTTGAAAACTCATCAACACAAACAAACACATACCGTTTACCTCTCAAACTCTTGGTTTGCATAGGACCCATTAGATCCATATGAAGCAATTCCAAAACACATGAGGTATTGAGATTAGATAAAGCTTTGTGAAATATTCTGGTTTGCTTACCTTGTTGACATGGACCATGTAAACCTCGTGTTATTATTCCGATGCCCTAAGGTATGAAATTCTACCCTTACAAGTAATTTTCTTTTTCTTTTTTTTTAATGGAAGGGTAAAATGATCCATTTGCATGCCTTTCGAGATGTGGCCATTATAAAGTGTAAGGGGTGATGTCATTGAAGAGAAATGAGGGTAGAATGGTCATAAAGTAGATTGATAGGGTTAAATGGCATAAACAGTAACCAAGGGTATAATGGTCTTTTCACACAAATCCATATGAATTAAGTATCCATAAAAGTGCACCAAGGTTAAATTAGTCATTTACCTAATGGGATTGCTTAATTACCAAGTGTTTAAAAGAAGTCAAATGGCATTAAATGAGTGTTAATCATTATGTTGTGGTGGAAATGACCAAAACACCCTTATATGAAAAATTTATGCCAAATGACCCTTATATCTAACTTTTAATGACCAATCACAATAGAGTAGTAATAAAATAAATATCTATAAGGTTTTAAGAGAGATGAGTCGGCCTTGTACACCCCAAATGCATCATCTTCTTCTTCCTCTCTCAAATCCTCCATAAAAGCGACTAATCCGAGCATTTTCTTTTCAAAATTTCTTAGGCTTCCAAGCAATTTCTTGAAGGAGATCAAGATATACCTTAAGGAGATTCAATTTGAAGGGTTAAGGTAATCCCTAAAACCCTATCTTGAGGAGTTTGAATGTATTAAAGCAATTTCATGAGTGTTAATGCTTGTTATAGGTGAAGGTGTTTATTTGGAGCCAAGGAGGACTGTTTCTTTTGAGTTTTGATTGCCAAGGTACGGGGAAAACCTCCCTTTAAACTATGTTATCAACACCTAGGGTTAGTGAACCTTAATTTTTGTTATATTAATTTGATGTATAAAGTTATGGTTTGTTTATGTATTGTTTGAATTGGTGTTGATTGAGGTTTGTGTTGGAAAAGGAGGAGGATATTGCCACTTAAGAGATTTGAGTTGGACGGTGATTGGCACTTGTTTGAATATGAAAGGGAGGGTTTTATGTGACTTTTATGACTTAGTTGTGTTAGGGAAATGCTTGAATGATAATTGAATAATGGGCATGCAAAAGAATGCGGCATCCGCCTTCCAAATAAAAAAATTCAGATTTTCTTTGGAAATTCAGTTAAGGCACTAAATAAATCCTATAGCCCAACATGTACAAGAATTGTAAAAGACACATAGTGAAATTCCTTATGTATCATGAAATTTTAAGTGAATTAAGAAAATGAGAAATATTAAGAAAATATTCATGACAAGGAATTTCGCTCAATTGACTAAAGATTTATGAAAGTGGTCATGGGTATATGCTAGATGAATGAACGTTATGAATGAGTGTGTCCATAAGTTAGCTATAAATGATATGTATGATGAATTCATATGTAATGTTTATGTATGTTAAAGGGAGATGTTATCCCTTATGAATGCATTCTAAATGATAACATATATAGCCTAGTTTAGTTGACTTATGGAGGATTTATGAAATGTTAAAGAAAGGCTTCCATGAGTCTCTTGAGGCGTAAGGCCAAGACCAGAGTAATGGTATATGAATTCCATGAGTCTCTTGAGGTCTAAAACCAAGATCAGGGTAATGAAAATTTTATGAAAACCATGAGTCTTTTGAGGCGGTAATCAAGAACAAGGTAATGATTCAAATGAATCCGATCGGTTCGTAAAGATAAACAAAATGTCAAATGCCTAGATAAAAGAATGTAATATTCTTTCTAGCTAGTATACTTGGGAGGTATAAAATGAAAATTCACTAAATATATCATAGAAAAACATATATGGATATATGTATAAGGTAGTGGGCCCAAAAATAGCCTTACTTTTATATACAAATCTCTACATCAAGTGCCATAGTCACAAAAATAAACTCAAAAATACAGTTCGACAGTGTTGCCTTTCTCCTCCGCTACTTGACGTCCCATCCGATCGCATCTCATTTACTACCTGCAAAAATAGTGAAATCAACGGGGTGAGCACTAATTGCTCAGTAAGTAAACCCACAACACTTCTATTCTTTCTCCGTTACTCAGATTCTGAATTTTCTTTCCTTACACCAAACTTCTCTATTCTTCTCTGTTTTCTACGATTCTAGCTTCTCACTTACCGATATGTAAGCACAAATAGGGAAACTAACTCGGGATAGTAGAAATAGCATGATGCATATGCACAGATGCATAAACTTTTCTATGCAATGCATTTTCTTTTCTGTTTTCCTGTTTTCCTGTTTTCTGTTTTTCTTTTTCAATTTTCTCTTTTCTCTTTTCTGTTTCTCTTCTTTCTTTCTTTCTTTTCTATTCTTTATTTTCTTTTCTTTTCTTTTCTTTCTTTTCTTTTCTATTCTTTCTTTCTTTTCTATTCTTTCTTTGCCGATCGGACTCGGTTGAGGCATGGATTCGAAAACCTGGCCGTGTGAGTGTATTCTCAGATTCTTTCTTGGGTACAGTCCTCATTCACATGCACTTCTTACGGATAGTACAAATTCTTCTTTCTTATTCTGAGGCCGTTCACTAAAGGCACACGCATGCGGGGTTATTCTTCTCTGTCACTCAGGGGCTCCCCATCTCAACAACCTTCTCTTCTCTTATCTTTTTATATTTCTTTAAGTAAAATTTCAGTTTTGAAGTATTCTTTAATTATGTTCTTTAGATAATGATTCTACAGTGAATTTCTTTTCTTTCTTTCTCTTTATTCTTTAATGTTCTCATACACGTATATGTGCATGTAAATATGCTCATTCTTTGCTATTCTTTCTAAATGCAAATGCTCAAATGTAAGAATGCATTATGGCATATAAAGATATCATTATGGAACTAGTATTCTCTACCAACAACATTTCCATAACAAAGTAATAATCCAACATACTCATATATATGCACTTTCTTTGACATTTCATCAAACACCTTACATGCACATACAAACCCTAAATTGGTTACACTTCCACATATTTCTCAAGCCACCAAAATTGGAGCAAACAACTCCCTAAAGCCAACAATCAACCTAGCTAAATTTCATCCTCCACCTTTCTACATCCATTCTTTCATTTTTCATCCAAAATCCCATCAACTCAACACATACAAATACATCACTTCTCATCACATACCAATAAATCAATTCTCGTCACATACTAATAAATCAATTCTCACCACATACTAATAAGTCACTTCTCATCACATACTAATAAATTACTTCTCATCACATATAGTAAATTACTTCTCATCACATATAATAAATTACTTCTCATGGCCATGAAATTCACATATCAAACAACCTCAATTTTCAATCCATAATTCTCATCATCTGTAACGCCCCACTTGAGGTACGTAGCTAATGTTTATTGTTTTGCTCTTATGTGAGTTGGTATAGTGTTCATATTGTTTGGTTGGCCCTTGGTTGAATAGATGTTTTGGTTTGGTTGAGTGGTTGCCTTGAAATTATAAAGACTTGGCGAAATCTTGGTGTTCAGACTTCGCCGGGGCGAAGAATAATCGTCGCCGTGGCGACGAGGTTCTGTAACCAAAGAGGTAGGTTCTGTAAAGAGCAGAATAAATGTGTATTGAGGTTTTTAGAGAATTCTTCCATAGGGGCAAAATGACTTTTCTACCCTTAGTTAGCAGGAAAATTGGGGAGTAAAATGTAAGAGAATTTTATGGAGAATATATTAGAGTGGGGGTGTATTTGTAATGAATTAAAGGACAAAGATGGAATTTTGGAGAAAGAGCAAGGGCAATATGGGAATGAATGAATATATTTTGAGCTAAAAAGGGAATAAGCTTCATAAACCCTTCATTCATTCTTCTTCCACCGCCATACTCTTTCACCATTTCCTTTCAATTCTTCCTTCCATCTTTCAAGGATCTTTGAAGGTTTTTAGTTGGATTTTGGTAGAACCTTGATTTAAGGCATCCTAAGGTAAGGATTCTTGCTTTAGATGTAAAGTTTTGCCTATATTTGTATATTAAACTCTTGTGGTTTTATTGTGTAAAGTTGTAGAGAAGAGACAAGCTTTTAAAGGAAAGGAAAGTACTAGTGTGATCTCTCCATTACAAGGTAAGTAAATCCAACCCAAGTTGAAATTTGAGCAATTTTGTGAGTAGAGATTTAGTAGAGATTTATATATGTATGTATATGTTATGCTATTGAGAAATTGGGGTTGAGATGAGTATTTGTTTTATGGTTGTTGATTACACTTCATTGATGAGAAGTGTTAATATGTGGTAATGATGAGAGGATGTAGTTGGTGTTGAAATTGGAGGAGATTGATAAATCTATTTGGAAGTGTTACTTTATGATAGGGATTATACCTTTGTGAGGGAGTTTTCTCCCATTTTGGATGGTTCAAAAGAGGGATAGAACCATAGATAAAGTAGAGTTTTTGTATGCACATTAGTTGTTTGATGAAATGCCATGAGTAGTAAACCTTAATTCTTGCAACATTGCATGTTGGCATTTCATGGGTGTATTAGTGGAAAAGAGTAATTGTGCATTAAGTAGTGGCTTGAGAAAGAGTAGAGAAGTATGTGTATGAACTTCTCTAAGAGTAAAGAGAACGAGAAAATATGAAAAACGGGTTGGTGCTTTGTGATCTCCACCCGATAGTGATGAGACATGGGTTGGTGCTTTGTGATCTCCACCCAATAGTTATGAAAAGCGGGTTGGTGCTTTGTGATTCCACCCGAATGTCACGAAGAGTGGGTTGGTGCTGTGTGATCTCCACCCGGTTGTGCCTCCGGTAAGATGAGGCCGTGACATATAGCAGAAATTAAGTAAGAGAACTGTGTGAAAGAGAAAATAAATGAGATGAGAAAAGTGTAAGGAAAGAATTAAGAGAAAGAATTACGAGGACAGTCGAGTAGAGGTTTTATTTACTGAGCATGATTTTGTGCTCACCCCGTTGTTTTCTTTGTGGATGCAGGATCTAGGTGAGAATGCGGTTGGACGGGCGTCACCGAGCGAGGAGCAATAGCTACACTGTCCGCTGTTTTAATGTCATTTTGTAAATGATAGTTTATTTTGTATAAAGAATGTTTATATGAAATAAAAGGAAAATTTTTGGGCCCATTTACTTTTGCTAATATACATGTATTCTACTTGATATACTTCTATGAGTACCCTAGTATAAAGCAATCATTACATCATCCAAACACACATACAACATATAAAAATTTCTCTACACAAGTATTTATCCAATCAAAGCTAAAGTTGGATTTACTGTTAGAGTGGGTGCCTTAGAACCAATAAATTATTGTAGAATTGACTCTTTGTAATAATGTTCATTGATCAATAAAAAAGCATATTATTCTATATCGCGTAAATCATTATTGTATGTATTGATATATGTCCTCAGAATGGTAGAATCGTGACGAGGGTATCAAGTGTTTCAAATCTTGATAGTGAGAACCCTATGAGCACATATGGTGGCCATTCTAGAAATGTCCGTAGCCCCAGTATTGTTCTGAAGTAAGGGCACAGATAATACGATAAGGCTATTATAGTGTTGAACAACCCTGTCGAAAGGCAGTGGCTGATCTCACTTGTCAAGGTTGTTTAATGACAGCCTGGTGCAACACATGGGTGCTTGCTTTGTAGGCAAGTTCACTGGACTGATCCACCAGAGGATTCCATATGGATGGTAACCCTAGTGTCTATGGAACAAATCCTCTAACGAATGGTGGTGCATGTGATCCTTAGACTTGAGATCACTAGAGCACCTTGTACACCAATTGGTGTAGTTTGACACTAGCCCAACGCAGTTCTATCCAGAGCTGTCAATACCGTAGTGATTGGCTGCATCAAAGAGTGTATCAAGATTATGGTGGATCGATAGATAATTCATCACTCCCGGCTACGGGAGAAGTTATCTCACGTCGCAATTCAGTAAATGGCAATGACACTAAAACTGTGGCCATAGTGGGATTGAGTTGTTGCTCGATCCAGTTTATAATTCAGGTCATTGGTCCAGTAACTGAATACATACATATCGAGAGTAATTGAGGTTGACACTATTTCTATGCCTTGGTCTTGTTAAGATAACGGATGATGAAAGGATTGGATTGTACGGTAACCATATCGTTGATAGGTAGTTACTTCGCTGAATCCGAATCTATCGGGTGGCCATGATGCCTTGCTAGGGGCCAATCTTGGTCTGTGTATAGTAAAACGATTAATTGGTGTTAATCGCGATAGTACACACTACTGGTATGATAAGGAGCCTACGGGTCACACACATAGAAGATAATTTAAGAATCAGTTTATAAGAAGGGTGTTTTTGTCTTTTTAGGCGAAAGGGTATTTAGGTAATCTCATAGTGCAATTAAATTTGCTGAGGTCGTAGCCTTTATTTAATTTGATATTCAAAATTAAATAAGTGAGATTATATTTAAATATGTGTTCTCATATATTTAAATGAATTATTGTTATTGTTAAATATTAATATATGATATATATTAATTGAATTGAATTGAAATAATAATAATTAAATTTAAATATCTAAATGGGGCTATTTGGACATAGGGGTTGTTTGGGTTGGTGCCCAAGCCTATTCCATGAGGGAATATGGCATTGTGTGCACTATATAAGTGCAGAATTTTTGTGAAATGATATAACATTTCATTCAATCATTAAGATTAAAAAATTCCAACCCCCTTTTCTCTCTTCCCACGCCAAATTGCTTTTGTGTTGAATCAAAATTGTATTGATTTTGTTCTTGGTTCTTAAGGCTAAAGAGGATCTAGCAAATCCCTCTTTAGTTCCTTGGGATTATCTTGGTGTGCACTACCGCTGGTTTGATCCTACCCTTGGATCAGTAGCGAAACTCGTTTAGAGACAAGTTGGAGGAGCCTCCAAACGTGCGTATGATTTCTTAACTCTAAACTAATTTTTTCTGCAGATTCTAATATAATGTATAAACTGTAAATTTGTGCCCTGATCTTGGTTCTAAGGAACGATCCATGTTGTAAATAGTTTTTGTTTTTGGCTGCCATGACTTGATCGTTTCCTAACACATACATACCTTGAATTTGGGCAATTCCAACACTATAATCTCTTTTTGGTAGAATTCCCCTTCCTCTTAAACCCTAAGCATATAAAACCATAAGAATTCAAAACTTAAAAATTTAATCTCACATCTTGGTGTAAGAATCTTACCTTTGGATGCTTAGGATTGAAAATCTATCAAAATTGAACTAAAATCCTACGAATTTCCTTGAAATTGAGTAAAGAAATTTGAGAGAATTTAGGATGAAGATGGTGTGAACTATGGGTAGAGTGGCTAGGGTTTCTCTTCTTGAACTCTTATTTTATATATATATAGTTTCCCATTTTACCCTTGCAATTTCTAAAAATTCCATCTATGTCCCTTAGTCAATTACAAAAATGCCCTCATTTTTATTAACTTCTCCATGTTATTCTACTTCTTTTCACTACCCACTTTTTCAACTAATTATGAGTGAAAAGACCATTTTACCCCTAATGAAGGTTTAAGGAATTTTTTTCACACTTGTTGAAGATAACTTTAACAATATTCAACTAAGGGTATTAGGGCATAAATAAAGCTACGTACCTTGATGTGGGTGTTACAAAGAAATAGGTATGTCATGTTTGTGAATGTTGCATGAGTCACATATGTTTAGTGTTTTAGGATGTTTTAAATATACTATGACTTATGTGTATAAGAAAGTCAATGTGAATATCATGACTATGATTTATGACATTGACAATGAATAATATGTTGTGAATTTATGAACGTTTTGTATGTGTAAGAAATCCATGAAAGTTAGAATAGCCATATCCCCTTACTGAGCAATTAGTGCTCACCCCACGATGTTTATATGTTTTGCAGGTAAGGATTAAGCCATGAAGCTGGGAGAGGATTCCAAGGGACGCTATGAGCATGAAGGTATGTTTTAATGATAACTATTGAATGGTTTTGCTAGTATTTAGTGTAGTAATTATGTTCATATTTCATAATGTAGTAAATATGTCCATGTTCTATAATGGAGTAAATATGTTTGTGTTAATAAAGGAAATCAAATTGCTAGTAAAGATTGTAAAAGTGTGTATGTTCTAGTAATTATTACTATGGATTTCATAGTTTACTCCAAGAAAGGAAACTATATTATTTTGACTTGTACAATGAACTTATTATAGTTTAGAAATTAAAAAAAAAATGTTTTTAAACTACAGGTTTATTCTTTAAATAGGGTTTTAAAATAAACTTCATTCCTAGGCGTGCATTTTCTAGGTTCTCAATGGCCAAGGGATACTTGGGAAATACCCGGCTAGGGAGGGGTTTTACAGACCACCCATGCTACCTTTTGGAGGTTCAAGTTTTTGTAACCCTTTAACCACTTCCTTTTTTGAAAGTCTTACCAAGTCGTTGAAGTTCATGTGACCAAGTTTCTCATGCCACAAGTTTGTGAGATATGTTTTTGAACTGAAATATGACACACGGTTAGAAAGCAAGTAACAATTGTCATTTGACCTTTTTCCCTCAAGTAAAGAGACACCCTTACCATTCAAAATTTGCCACTTGTTCTTTGAGAATTGAACCACAAATTTTTTGTCACAAATTTGACTAATACTAATTAAATTAGCTTTCAAACCATCAACAAGTAAAACATCTTTCAAAATAGGAAAATCAGGAAGCACAATTGACTCTTTGCCAAGAATTTTACCTTTCTTTCCATCTCCATAAGTGACATGCCCACTATCAAGCAATTCAAGTTCAGTTAAGAGCGATTTATTACCTATCATGTGCCTTGAGCTACGCTGTCTAGATACCAAAGATCATTTGAAATGCAAGCAAAGAGTTATGAGACTCAAAACAGTTCACATCAGCCTTAGGTTTTCAAAATCTTTTGGAAGAAAAATCATTGTTAGCATTATGATTTACATTAACAACAAAACTATGGTTTTTAAGAACTTTCTTCAAATAAGCAATAAACTTGAAGCATTTGGGTCTGATGTGACCTTTCCTATTACAAAGATGGCAAATCGGAATGAATTTTGTTACCTTCATATCCTGTCTCACAACAGTACCTTCAGTAGGAGTTTCGATGGCCTTCACAAATGTGCTTGCACCAGCTTTCGATGTGCTAGCACCAGGACTGAAGCCCAAACCATACCAATCTTTGAATGATTTTCCTTGACCAAGGACTTCATCAAGCTTAAAAGAACCTGCATTCAACTTATCAGTGATGGCCTTAGCCTAAGTTAGTTCAGTAGTAAGAACAACAATCTTTTTAGACAATACTTTCTTTTGCTTCAACAAAGTAGCATTCTCAATACCAAGATATTGCAACTTTTTCACAGCCTTTAGCCATTGGTCATACATTTTATCATATGCCTCTTGTTGCTTAGCATAAATATCAAAGTGTCATCCAAAACCTCATTCTTACGATCTTCTTAGTTCACGGTGAAGGCAAGAACATTTTCATCATCACCCGAATCATCCTCATCACTCTCATCATGCTCACTCTCACTTAAAGTGGCAGCCATGGCCTTACCTTTCTCATTTTTTAGTGTGTTAGCACACTCAGATTGTATGTGCCCAAAGCCCTCACATTCAAAATAACTGATACCATTATTTTTCTTTTCTTTATCTTTTGAAAATTTCTTTGTAAAGGTACCAGGGGTTTGATGGTCATAAGACTTTTTCACAAAAGATTTTTAGGCATAACCACTATCATAAGGCTTTTTCATGTTATTCTTAAGAAACGTAGCAAAAAATTTTGTGAGTAAGGCATAATTTTCATCATCCAATGAACTAAAATCACAATCATCAAAAAGATCAAAATCAACCTCATGTTTGAGAGCCAAACCTTTGCTTGGTTTCTGTATATCCCAATGTTTCAGATTCAGTTCATAGGTTTGGAGAGAGCCAATGAGTTCATCAATGTCCATAGCATCCACATCTCGGCATTCTTCAATGGTGTCACCTTTGACATAAATCTTCTAGGTAGAGAACAAAGAAACTTCTCGACAAGTTCAGCATTAGTATATGTTCTTCCCAAGGCAAAACATTCATTAGAAATATCACAAACTCTACCATAAAAATCAGTTATAGTCTCATCATCATCCATATTCAGATTTTCAAAATCAGTGACAAGTCTTCTAAGCCTATTTCTTTTAACGACACTAGTTCCCTCATTCTTGACTTGAAGCCTATCCCAAACATCTTTAGCAAGTTCACAATTAGCTATGACTTTCATTTGGTTCACATTAATAGAATAAAAAAGAGCATGAATGGCTTTAGAGTTATAGTTTGCAAGTGTTAACTCATCAGCAGTCCAAGCAGCAATCGGTTTGGGTCTAGACACTTCATTTTCAACAACAATTGGGGATGTCCAACCATTCACAACCATGCACCAGAATCTTTTATTTATAGACCTGAAGAAAGCATGCATCCTAGGTCTCCATGTATAACAGTTAGGTCCTTTTAATAGAGGTGGTCTATGAGCAGATCCTCCTTCAGCAAAGAAACAAATGATGAAAAAACAATCAGACAGATGCTAACATAGCAAACGGTAGTGCACACACAGACACGTGACAGATCTAACACAAAAACGCAACACAAATCAGAATTCATCTAACAACCAGACCACTCAGATGCACATAAAATCAACTAAAATGGGTAAGGATCAACTGAAGCAACTTATCAGGACACGCTCTGATACCACTTGTTGGGGAGAGAGTTGTTGGTTAACTCACTTCAGTGTATAGTTACCCATTTTAAGTGCAGTAGAAATATTACCAAGTTGATTAAGCAAGCTAAGTTAGAGTGAATCACAAATAATAAGCTGTAAATGTAAAGCACACCAGCATATATATGGTTCTGCTAAATCCACTTTTAGCCTACATCTATGGGATCTCATCCAAATCGATCAAATCCACTAAACAACAAATATTACAAGATAATGTTCAAAGTTGACCTAAGATATAGTAAAAAGAACTCCCTGTTCAACTTTACACTTAGCAGCACACTCTAAATCCTTAACGTGTAGCAACTCCTTGGACCTTCTTCATGTCGGGAACACACCCGATAACAACTTGTGAACTACCAAGCTTCAAGCATTGACGCCACACATCAGCATTAGCAAAGGAACCACGTTCTAAGAGCCATCAAGTCAATGTAGGATATGGTGAGGTTTTGGCACAAAATGGAAATGAACCTTAAGAGAAAGAATACTCTAAGAAATTTCATAGTAAAATGAAATAAAAGATCAAAAGGTTAGATTCAAAGACGCAAGATGAGATGATATATAGTGTAGGGTTTCTTGCTCAACATATATATGCCACGTCAACCAACAAGGAGCTGACCCATGTTTGTCTAAATAAGGAAAGTATTCCTTCTTTTGGTTTGGACCTCAAAGCAAATCGGGAAAAGAAACTTTATTCCCTAGGACCACTTAAGGATACTATGACACATGTAAAAAGGTCCTAAAAAGTAAGAGACAAAGATAAACGGTATCATTTTCACTTTATCAAACATGCAACTCGTGTTGAGTTGCAAATGTCTGAAGCGAGAGTGTAAGCACAAACTATTGTACACAGACACTCGAAACAGAACAATCCAAGATACAAGTTTGGCAACCAGTGTGCACGCAGAATTGATGTGTACACACATGAGAAAGGAAACAAGCCAAATCATAAGATTGGCAACCAGTGTGCACACATATATGTTGTGTACACACAACTCATAAGTGTGACAAATATGAGTATTCCACATGATCAGACTTATTGGAAGAGCTAACTACCGCAGTAGGGTCTTCAGAAGGTCTTTTTGAGTGAACATGACTAATAGTAGTGGATGGAAAAGAGAAACATGAACTGGAGACAGGATGGGCATCTGGTGACTTAAGAACAGGTTTGTCAACAGTATTAGAGCTAAAGTTTGCAAGAGAAAAAGGGAATTCCAATTCATTGAACTTGACACTGGGTGTGACAAAGAGTTTCCCATCTAGTTTGAGACATTTATAACCCTTATGAACTAGATTATATCCAACAAATACACAATTGGTAGAATGAAAGCTAAACTTGTGCTGATTAAAGACTTTAAGATAAGGGAAGCAAGAGCACCCAAAGACCTTTAAACTTTCATAGATAGGGGACATTTTTTACAGTTTCTGATATGGCGAAATGTTGTCAAGAATAGGTGTAGGCATTCTATTTATCAAGTAAACAACAATTTCATAAGATAACTACCAAAAATGAAGAGGCATTGATGCATGAGCAAGTAAGGTGAGTCTTGTTTCTACCATGTGTCTATGTTTTTGCTCACATATACCATTTTGGTGATGAATATAAGGACATGAGTGTCTAAACTGGATTCCTAAGTCAGTGGGATAATTGTGAAGAGCTATAAATTCTCCTCCTTGGTTAGATTGTAGGCATTTCAATTTGTGGCCA
Source organism: Pistacia integerrima (assembly GCA_026225825.1). Lineage (NCBI taxonomy): Eukaryota > Viridiplantae > Streptophyta > Magnoliopsida > Sapindales > Anacardiaceae > Pistacia > Pistacia integerrima. The sequence goes on along the minus strand of CM047749.1, from coordinate 32,985,782 downwards.
TATTATCTTTCAGCAAGGTGATGGAACTTGATAAAAATTGACTTCACTTCAGCCTTAGTTCTTAGTGGAAATAACCAGATATATCTACTAAAATCATCAAGAAAATGAACTTAATACCTAAAACCTTCAGAGGATGCTAAAGGGGTCCAAACATCACTTTGGACTAACTCTAATGGGGTAGTGGCTTGTGAAGTGGAAGAAGGAAAACTAGCATTGTGGAACTTGCCTAATTGACATGCATCACAAAAGACAAGTGAAAGATTTGTAACATTTTTTTAGACAAGAAGAATGTTGATTTTTAGATAATCCAGATAAAACTAACTGCAGAATGGTAGAATGAGGATGCCTTAGCTTTCTATGCCATGTTATGTAATCCTGAGTGGTTTTATTAATAATGTAACATGAATTTTGAGAATCAGTATTGCATATAAAACTTTCTTTGTCACCATCTGAAAACAAATTAACAGAAGACAAATCAGAATCAACATTTTTATTTATCAGCATGTCATTACAGGGTACAGGAGACTGAATATCATACTTAAGACTACAAGACACTTTGGTAAGAGTTGGACTCGAATTATTGATAGTATCTAAGGTGTCCTGATTACAGGTGTTATTATGACAATGAGACTGCAAGTCATTTGTGACTACATTATTACAATTGGAAACATAACTCTTCAGACCAGGATTTTGACAAATAGATTGTGATGAGTAAATAGGTTTAGTGTGAGGTATATGGAGCTGATAAAGACCTTCTTTAAGATCCCCTTGCAGTGAATTTGCCCTAGGCAATTGGTCATTAACAATGCAACAGTCATCATTAAATTCCACAATCACTTTATTGTCTTTAGTAAATTTTGAAATGCTAAGTAAATTTTTGGTGATTTGGAATGAAAAGTGCTAGGTAAAGAGTGTTACCAGTGTGAGAAATGTTGAGGTATTCACCATTGCCGACTTGAAGTTGATTTCAACCACCATAATCCTTATTGACTTGTAGATGACTTAAATCTGAAGCTACATGATCATTAGCTCTAGAATCCATATACCAGACAAGGTCAGTAGAAGTGACCTGATTAGCAGCAGCAGACTAAGTGTTTTGTACACTAAGACCATAATTTGTAGTGTTTGAAGCTACAAGGAATGCTTGATTGGAGCTTGCTGATTGTTGACTTGGCATCCTAAAAGCTGCAAAATTATGAGTAGAAGCCATTCCTGAGCCTAGAGGTGCAACATTAGAACCAGCTACTCCAGAATATGAACCATATTGAGAAGAACCAAACTGAGTTGATTGTTTAGGATCATAACCAAAGTTAAACTAATGAGAACCAAACTGAGCTAGTTGTTTAGACTCAAAACCAACAAACTGATGAAAATTGTTGTTATGAAGCTATTGGGAGTTAGGACAAGAAAATTGAAGACCATAACCAGTGAATTGTGAAGTTCTATACTGTGAGATTCCATTATAATTAGCATTGAATCTATGGTAACACTGAACAACTGAGTGCCTCACTTTGTTGCACATTTGACAAATGAGTTTATTTCTATTGAATCCTCAACCTTTTCCTCTTGCATATGGCATAAAACCAGGAGATCTAGGGTAAAATATCTGGTTACCAGGATGGGAAAATGACTGATTGTGTGAACCCGTTGGATAAGTATCACAAGACATTACATATGGCTGTTAAAAATGTGGATTTCCAAAGGTCATTAATGAAGGAACAGTATTGTTAAATGAGTTCAAGGATCAGTCAACTGTTTGATTTGGTGGAATACTTGAATTATTAGTATTTCTAGCACCTCCAGATGTATTGGTAACTACTATGTGAGTAGAACTATTGTACAAATCAATGGAGTTAAACTTTTCCAACCTAATTTCATACTTTTGAAGGAGAAATTGAGCCTCTTGGAGGAAATTGAGCCTCTTGGAGAGTCACAGAATCTATCTTTGATTCAAGCCTAGATGTAAGTGATATTACTACAGGATCATATTCAAGTCCTAAACCATCTAAGACATATTGTAGTAAATCATCATCAGAAACAATTAAGCCACTGCCAGACAAACTCTCACTAATTTCCTTCATTTTCTTGACATATTCTTCAATACTTAGGTTGCATTTATGAGTAGTTTGCAACAAATTTTCGAGATGTAAAGCTCGAGCTATGGAATCAGTGACAAATTCATTCTCTAAAGTTCTCCAAATTTCAGTAGAAAATCTACATTTTGACACATTGCTAAACATGGTCTCAAATATGGATGCTAACAACCAGCTAACTAGAAATTTATCTGTTCTCTTCCACATGATATATTCTAGATTAATTTTGTCAATTTGAGCCCTAACATCTTCTTTGAGTTAGCTTAGGTTATCATCAATTGGTAAATCTGCCAGAATAAAAGGCAGAGGACAAGAAATTTTACCTAGTAGTGATCTTCAAGCTCATGTGAGCCTACTGCGAACAGAACTGGAGAGCTCCAAAATTTGTAGTTATCGCACATGAGTTTTGGGCTAATAACTTGGAGACTTGATGCAAGTACAGAGGTTGATTGATGCGTGTTTCCTACAACATGCAATATGTAGCAAGTATACTAATCGCACAAGTAATATAATGATGAGTGAGTATCGTTCCCACGAGGATTGTTAGCTAAGCACTAAGTTTCCTACTATTCTCAAGTTGGAGCAATCGATTCCTTTGGATTAATGGGAGCTATTTCTAATTAAAACTGAACAATAAATTTTAAACTAAAATTTACGAAGAATGCGAGATGAAAAACACGGAAAGAAATTAATTCAAGTAAAACGGGTAGGGTTTTGACTTCATTCGGATTTTATGGGTAAAACCTATAAATTAAACTAAATTCATACTCAAATGCATTGATTGTAAATTGAGCTCTCCTAAGTGTTAAACATACCTTCTCAAGCTATGTTTCCCTACTCTTCCTTATCAACTTTCCGCACCCAACATTTTGAAAGTTAACAAATCCAAGCTCATTAAGCATAAGAATCCTACAATGATTTCATTGATTTTTGAATCTATCTCTAGCATCCAATGCTACAATGCTGATTACCCAAGAAGCCTAACATGATTCATTTCTCAATCTCACCATGTTCATCACATACAAGCATTAAAAATTCAGAGTAAACACACAATCCAAGCATAATCAAATGAAAATAAAACAATAAATCACTTAACCCATTAAAATCTGAATTACAATCAAAATCCTAACCCAAAATGGGTTAGTTCATGGCTAAATCAACAACACAATTAAAAGAAACGAAAATATTAAAGTTCAACATAATGAAAATAAAAGAAAAGATAAGAAATCTCCCCAAAATGATGAATCCTCTAGGTTGAAATCGAATCTTAACCCTTGTTCAACCTCACAATTTCTCAAAATCAACTCTAAGAAAATGTAAAATGCTGCTCTAACCCTATTCGACCTCCCTGGAAAAAGGCTAAGTGTTTCCTTTTATACCTCGCCCAAATTTCCCAGGAAAACACGTACAAAGTAAAACTGTGCATTTTTACAAAACTGGAATTTACGACCGTCGCCGCGACGAAGAAGAAATCTCGCTGCGGCGAAGAGAGAAGCAGACATGTTTGTGTCTGGCGTACTTCGCCGCGGCGAAGCTTCTTGAAAAGTTTTGAAATTACAGAACTGCCACTCTGCTTGCATCTTCGCTTGATTCTTCAATCTTTGGTGTTCTCCTTTGGAAGCGAGCTTCATAGTGCTTTATTCTGCTTCAGAACTCTCCCAATTTCTGAGATCCGCTTACTTTTGAGTTCAGAATTTCCAATTTTGTCCTTATTTGCTCAAAATGTCCATTTTAACCTAAAACACGAAATGTAAAGAATTAAGCAACAATTCAGGTTAAAATGAACTAGAAAGTACCTGAAATCCGATTAAAAAGTCTAATGAAAACGGTATAATCCACGGATTATCAAATACTCCCAAACTAAACATATGCTCGTCCCCAAGCATACGGTACAAAACTAAAGGGAACGAAACAACAGCTACTAACTGTTAGGAAACGACCCGGTTGCGCAGCGGAAAACAAAAATTTTACAACCACGGATCGTTCCTTAGAACCCAAAATCAAGGCACAGATTTTACAGTTTATGCATAATAAGAATCTGCAGAAAAATAAATCCAAATGTTAAGATTCATACCCACGTTTGGAGGCTCCACCAATGCTGTCCTTGAATGTGTTTGCTACCGATCCAAGTGTAGGATCGAACCGTAGAGGTCCACACGAAGACAATCAACAAGAACCAAGGAGGGATTTGCTAGATCCTCCTTGGCCTTAAGAAATCAAGAAGAAAAACAAAATGTTTGTTTTTCAATGGAACAGTGAAAGGGGCGTGGTAGTGAGTGTAAAAGGGGTTGTGTGTGTTTTTATCAAAAGGCAAAAATAAATTCATTTTTAAATCACACAAACACTATTCCTTTTATAGGCAAACCAAGTTGCCCTATTCCCACATGGAATGGGCTTGGGCTCCAACCTAAACACCCCATGTTGCCAAACACTCCCAAATTAGATATTTTATTTATTTCATCATTATTTCAATTAAAATCAATTAATATATAATTAACATTTAACAATAATGATGATTTAATTAAATATGTGCGAACACACATTTAACCGTAATTTCACTTATTTAATTTTTCTAACAAATTAAATAAAAGGCTACGACCTCAGCAAATTTAATTGCACTGTGAAATTACCAAAATACCCTTTCACCTAAAAAGACGAAAACACCCTTCTTTCTTCTTGGCTCTTAAATTATCTTCTATGTGTGTGACCCATAGGCTCCTCATCATACCGGTAGTGTATAGTATCGCGATTAACATCAATTAATCGTCTCACTAATACACAGACCAAGATTGGCCCCTAGCAAGGCATCATGGCCACCCAATAGATTCGGATTCAGCAAAGTAGCTACCTGTCAACGATATGGTTACCGTACAATACGATCCTTTCATCATTCGTGATCTCGACGAGACGAAGGCATAGAAATAGTGTCAACCTTCGGTTACTCTCGATATTATATATTCGGCTCGGACCAATGACCCGTATTATAACTGGATAGAGCAACAACTCAATCCCACCGTGGCCACGGTTTTAGTGTCATTGCCATATACTGAATTGCGCCGTGAGATAACTTCTCCCGTACCCGGGAGTGATGAATCCTCTGTTAATCCACCATAGTCTTGATACACTCCTTGATATAGCCAATCACCACCGTCTTGCGACTACGAATAGAAGCTGCGTTAGGCTAGTGTCAAACTGTACCAATCGGTGCACAAGGCACTCCGATGATCTCAAGTCTAAGGATCACATGCACCACCATTCGTTAGAGGATTTGTTCCATAGACACTGGGGTTACCATCCATATGGAATCCTTTGGTGGGTCAGTCCAGTGAACTTGCTGCGGTATATCCGCCTACAACAAGCACCCATGTGTTGCACCAGGTTGTCACCAAACAACCTTGACAAGTGAGATTAGTCACTGCCTTTCGAACAGGTCGTTCAACATTATGATAGTCTTACCGTATTATCTCGTGCCCTTACTTGAGAATAATCTGGGGACTGGACGTTTCTAGAATGGCCACCATATGTGCTCATAGGGTTCTCACTATCAAGATTTGAAACACTTGATACCCTCGTCACGGTTCTACCATTCTAAGAACATATATCAATACATATTGTAATAATAATGATTTACGCGATATAGAATAAAACGCCTTTTATTATTGATTAATGAACATTATTACAAAGAGTCAATTCCACAATAATTGATTGGCTCTAGGGCATCTACTCTAACACTAACAAAAACACAAAACCCACACACATCAAAACTGAAAAATGAACAAAAACCAACAAGACTCACATTCAACAAACGAATTGCCTAGAAATTACACAAGTCTCAAAAGTTGTTGAAAAATTATTATCAGGAAATGTTCAACACTCCAAGAAGTTATAAGCTGTATCGACTATCTTTCTCAATTAGTTCACCAAGTAGGTGATCCCCACTTCAATCCACATTCCAACTTCCCGGATTATTTTATGCAAAAATGTAAAGTTTATGAAATGGTGGCAGACTCCATAAGCCTAAATATCAAACTACTCTCCACTAATGAGGACTAGACAAAGATAAGAATCAAAAGGTCTTTAAAAGCTTGTAACGTTAGGCTTGGGTAGTGGGTTCCAAGAAAAAGGATAGGAATAACAAAGTAAGAAAACTCGGTTTTCCTAATGCAAAAACTGACATCAAATCGAACTTCACTTCTTTTTACCCACCAATTGAAATTTCCACTAATTCGCAACCCTCAAACTTTTATTTTTCTTATTCCAGAAACCATAAATGCGGGGGAATTTCATTTAAGGTGTACGTGGCGTTGTTATACCAGAGGTTGCCGAGTACTGCTAGGCAGTTTTTAATGTGGGTTCTGGTTTCCAGTCGGTATACCCTTAAACTAAGTAGAATTCGTTTTTTTTTTTTTTTTTTTTTTAAATAAAACAACAATTCCATTGAATTGAGGTGACTACCTCTTTTGTTTTTATTCCTCTTCTCCCAACCCCCAAACTATTCGTTTGGCTCATTTGTAAACTCTTTCGTTTGCATTAGGACCAAATTCTCCTAAGTTTAGGGTATAAGGATTGGACAATTTTGTTGTTTTCCAAGAAAAATAAAGCAATAAAATTCATACAGCTCAAGTGGGTGACTAGGGACAATTTCATTATGGGTCGGCTAGAAAGGCTCAAACGTTTCGAAAAATGCCTAAATCATCTTCTCAACCATGTCTAATCCTAGAATTTCGCCTCAAGCACTTCTTTACTAGGTTCTAGAGTCCACCAACATTATCAAACTTCACCTAACCACATAAAATGAATCTAAGTATGCCGAAATAAATGAAAATTGTGGCTGAACCACTCAACAAACCTCAATCAAAATCTAGTCAATAAACATAAACTTGAAGCAATGCTTAACATTTCTCAACAATAAAAATGCAACAACCCTATTCTCATCATTGATTTATACAATTCATCATCGGCAAAAAACAATCAAACTAAAGAAGAAAATTAATTTTTTTTTTTTTTTTTGTCGTTTAAGGTGTACGTGGCGTTGTTAAACCAGAGGCTGCCAAGTACTGCTAGGCAGTTTTTAAGGCGGGTTCTGGTTTCTAGCCAATATACCCTTAAACTAGGTTTTATTTCCATTTCCTACCCCCAAACTAAATTTGACATTGTCCTCAATGTTCCATTATGCAAAAATCAGGAATAGAAAATAAAAACAAAGGTACGAGAAGGCTCCCTAGTTAATCAGTGAAGTGTCGCTCCACAATGAACACCCGGTCTCGGACTTTTAATCACCCAGAATCTGTCAAAACAATTGAAACGGTGGTGTCCCTTGTGTTAGCACAAATTCACAACTAACTTGAAAATATTACAACCTAATCTCATCCTTTCAACAACTACAAATTAACAGAAACAACTAAAACAACTAAACAAAATCCAAAAACAGAAATAAAACTGAGTTTAATGTTTAAAACGAACAACAAAATAAAAAAACAAATAACAAATAAACATAAAGACAAACAAAAACAGGTGCTCCGGCTCATTCTTCTTCTTCCTCTTCTTCCTCATCTTCTTTATCTTCCTCTTCTTCCTCAGAGCCCATCCACGCATCTGAGTCCCAGTCGGCCTATTAGTATGCTGAAGTGTCAACATTGAGCTCTTTAAAGCTATTCTTCTGCATCTCATACATCATGTGGGTCTGCTCAACCAACCAATCCTGACGATTTGTTATCCGTTGCATCATACCCATCATCTGCTGCATCATCTCTTTCTGTGTTGCTGTGGAGCTGGATGAGGTGGCAAGGCTTGTTCTCTGCCTTTTTGCCCCTGCTCTTGGTTGCGTAGCTTCTGGATGGTCAAGGTGCTTCCTATAATACTCTGAGTCTAAAACTGGGGCAGCATGAATACGGTGCTCTTCATCTTGAACCTCGACTCCAGCTCTAAGGCATAAGGCTGTGATGAGATGTGGGAACCCATAACTTGTTCGCCCTGGTTTGGAAGCTAGCTTAATGCTGTTCCAGATCATGTCTCCCATATCGATTCTCTTCCCTGTGGCAATAGAGTAAAGCAATACTGCCTTCTCGTGAGTAATTGTGCTATAGTGCGATTCTGGCATCATTTTCACACTGACAAAATATTGCCACAGTCGAGCCATCGGTGTCAACTGAGTTCCCTTAAGAGTCTTCTTCTGTTTCTTCGAAACTGCCCAATCTGCATCCGATTTTGCAATGACCGGAAGGATGATACTATCCTCAAACTGTGATCTCTTAAACTGTACGTACTCATCCTAGAAAGTTTCATTCAGGTTATAGAATTCATTGATCTCCTTTACCGTAAATGGCACGTCAACCCCTCTTACTAAAACTATACCTTCCTGACAATCCGGGAGATTGGCATAGAACTCCCTTATTAGCGACTCTACAGCCGGTTGTGCAGGAGCACTCATAAACATCTCCCAACGTCTCCCTCTACTCCAGTCCAAGGACTGACTCGCTGTCAATCTGCGCTCAGCAGGGGAATAATACCCTTATCCTTTCTTTGGATCGCCCCCTCATACCGTTTACGAGCTTCCTCATTAACAAAACGGTTGTCAACATTCTTTCCTTTGGCCTTACCCTTACCCTTGTATGGATGCTTAATTTTGGCAGGCATTGTTCACAATTTAAGTTCACTCAAAAATGATATCCTAACAATTCAAACCCATTAGTTCTACACAACCAATTCAATCCTGCAAAAACAACAACACTTCCAAAAAATTACGCTTTACCCCCAAACTACAAAATTTTCAAATCCACACAAACACTTCAATTTTTCAAAAACCCACACTCCTCACAATCACCCAAAGCACGAACTACTCTTCCTCTAACAAAATCAACGCTCAAAATCACCCAAATTCCACAACTCAATCGCAACAAAAATTTGTAGATCTACAATTAAAAACTTGAAATTGTGCGAAAAAAAACTTTGGGTATTCGAGATCTTACCAATATGAAAGAGTATTCGCCACCAATTGAACCAGAAACAACCCAGATTGAAAAGCCCTAAATTTTTGATCCAAAAATTTTCGTGAAATTTTCGCGAAAATTATTGTTGAAATGGGTTGTTTTGGTGTTTAGGAAGGTCAGGGAGTAAGAATTTTGGTTAGAAAAACACTTGGAAGGCAAAAGATTGAAACTTGAAAATTGTTCTCTCAAGTAAAAATGAAAAGTTGCGTGAAGAATGAAAAGGAAGAGTGGGTATTTATAGAAAAGTACCGTCGCTGCGGCAAAGAACAAGCTTCGCCACAGCGACGTTCTTCGTGCATGAACCCTAAAAATACCCAGGTTTTGCCGCGGCGAAGAAACATTCTTTGCCGGGGTGAAAACGGACAAAGGCAACTCGCCTCGGAGAAGAATTTTCTTCGCCGCGGCGACAATGCCTTAGAAAATTTTCCAAAAATTTATCCTACTTTCTTCACCGCGGCGAAGACAATTCCTTTGCCGGGGCGAAAACTTCCAAGAGCTGACCTTTTTGTGTTTTGATTGCTTCGCCACGGCGAAGAAAACTTCTTCGCCCCGGCAAAGTCTGGAGCATTTTGTGTCTTTTCCTTCTCTGAAAATTTCACCTGAAACACCCAAAAACACACCAATAAAAAATCATTCAAAATCATAAAGAATTCAAACAAATTCAAACACAACGAAATGAAAAACAAATAATTAAAAACACTTGGGTTGCCTCCCAAGAAGCGCTTGTTTATAGTCGATAGCTCGACTCTCTCAATCCTTCAAGTTGGGATGTCAAGCCGGATTGGGATGGAATTACAACTTATCATCCCAACTATGTAGGGCTTCAATCTCTGTCCATTTACTGTAAAGGTGTCCTTTTCTTCATGTGACACTTCCACCGCTCCGTATGGATGAACTCTTGTCATTGTGAACGGTTCGGACCATCTAAACTTTAGTTTTCTAGGGAAAAGCCTAAGTCTAGAATTGAACAACAACACCTTCTGCCCTACTTCAAAGTCCTTCTTTCGGATATGCTTGTCATGCCGCCTTTTTGTCTTCTTATTGTAAATCCGGGCATTCTCATATACATCGAGACGAAACTTATCAAGTTCATTCGAAGTCAATATCCTTTCTTCTCCAGCAGCTTTCAAGTCCATGTTTAGCTGTTTGACTGTCTAATATGCCTTATGCTCGAGTTCTACCGGCAAGTGGCATGCTTTCCCATAAACCATCCTAAATGGAAACATACCAATCGGAGTCTTAAAAGCGGTTCGGTATGCCCAAAACGCATCATCCAGCTTCCGTGACCAATTTTTCCTAGATGCATTAACTGTCTTTTCTAAAATCCCCTTGAGTTCTCTATTCGACAGTTCCACTTGCCCGTTCGTTTGCGGATGGTAAGGTGTTGCAACTCTATGTGTCACTCCATACTTACTCAACAGTGCATCCATTTGCCTATTGCAAAAATAAGATCCTCCATCACTAATGATTGCCCGTGGTACCCCAAACCTTGAGAAAATATTCTTTCTCACAAACTTAATCACTACCCTAGCATCATTAGTCGGCAATGCAACTGCCTCAACCCACTTCGACACGTAATCCACCACTACCAAGATATATGTGTTCCCAAAAGAACTTGGGAAAGGACCCATGAAATCAATCCCCCACACATCAAAAAGTTCAACCAGCAGGATGTTGTTCAACGGCATCTCATCTATTTTTGAAATGTTACCTATCCGTTGACATTGATCACACTCTTGAATCATCCGGAAGGAATCCTTAAAAAGGGTTGGCTAGTAAAACCCCGATTGTAAAACCTTGGCTGCTGTTCTAGCTCCCCCAAAATGGCCACCTACTTCCTTCTCGTGACAATGCCGTAGAATGCTTTCCATCTCTTCCTCCGGGACACATCTCCGTATCATCTGATCAGTACAGTGTCTGTATAAGAGCGGTTCTTCCCAAAAGTAGTACTTCAAATCTGAGAAGAATTTTCACTTTTGTTGGTATGTCATACCACTTGGGAGCACCCTTGATGACAAATAGTTTACAAAATCCGCATACCATAGTGTTTCTTCCACTCTCATCAACTTCTCATCTGGAAATGTTTCTGTGATTGGCATTTCCTCTTCATTTCCATTGTTTGGTCTCTCAATTCTCGACAAGTGATTAGCCACCACATTTTCTGACCCCTTCTTGTCTCGAATTTCCAACTCGAACTCCTGAAGTAGTAAAATCCATCTTATCAGCCGAGGTTTTGCTTCTTGCTTTGCCAATAGGTGCCTGAGTGCTGAATGGTCCGTGTAGATGATCACCTTGGCACCTAACAAGTAAGAATGAAACTTGTCAAAAGCAAAAACTACAGCTAACAATTCTTTTTCAGTGGTGGTGTAATTCAATTGTGCATCAACGAGTGTTTTGCTAGCATACTGAATTACATGCAACACTTTGTTTTTCCTCTGTCCTAAAACTACCCCTAAAGCAAAATCACTAGCATCACACATCAATTCGAAGGGTAGTCCCCAATCGGGAACTGCAATAATAGGTGCAGATACTAATAATTTTTTCAGAGTTAGATAGGCATGCATGCAATCATCATTAAAGTAAAAAACAACATCTTTATTTAATAAATTGCAAAGGGGTTTAGAAATCTTAGAAAAATCCTTTATGAAGCGTCTGTAAAACCCCGCATGCCCTAAGAAACTTCGGACTACTTTGACATTTGACGGTGGTGGTAGCTTCTCAATCACTTCCGTCTTTGCTCGATCAACTTCTATTCCATCCTTGGAGATCCTATGCCCGAGCACTATTCCCTCTTGGACCATGAAGTGACACCCCGGGATGCGACCACGCCAGATCGCTCGCCGTCCGGGTCCGACCAGGAGTTCACACAGCTCACGTGGCAGGGGATATCTCTGCCCAGATTTCTTTCATTCCACCACTCGCCCAAGATCAGGGGTCATTTGGGAAGCATGGTGAGTACCATCGCAGCTAGCCCGATGGTACTCACCATGCTTCCCAAATGACTTTAGCCCCTTGGTCTTGGGTTCGAGTGGTGGGGAAGGCGAAAGAAATCTCCTTAAGGGGGGGAGAGATATCCTGCCACGTGTGGAGTGTGTGAACTCGTGGTCGACCCTGCAGCAGAGCGTGGCTGGGCCGTTACACACTTCTCCCAATTGAGCACCAAGTTCGTCTCCTTACATCACTGCAAAACAAAAAAGAGATTAGTTAGACAACTATCAAATGATGAACCAAAAACTGAGAAGTCATCCATGAGGACTTCTATAAACCGTTCCACCATGTCTCCAAAGATTGACATCATGCATCTTTGGAATGTTGCTGGTGCATTGCATAACCCGAAAGGCATTCTTCGATAAGCAAAGGTGCTGTATGGGCAAGTAAAGGTAGTCTTCTCTTGATCCTTAGGAGCGATGGCAATCTGGTTATATCCTGAATACCCATCCAGGAAACAGTAATAGGCGTGTCCTGCCAACCTCTCCAACATCCGATCAATGAAAGGTAATGGAAAATGATCCTTCCTTGTCACCTCATTTAATTTACAATAGTCAATGCATACTCTCCAACCCGTCACCGTCCTCGTTGGTATCAACTCGTTACTCTCATTCTTTACCACCGTGATACCTCTCTTCTTCGGAACCACTTGTACTGGGCTCACCCATGGGCTATCGGAAATAGGATAAATAATCCCCGCATCTAAGAGTTTCACCACCTCCTTTCTCACCACTTCCTTCATCGAAGGATTCAATCTCCGTTGTGGTTGCACCCTAGGCTTAAAATCATCCTCCATGAGTATCTTATGCATGCAAAATGATGGCGAGATTCCTCTAATGTCCGAGATGGTCCATCCAATTGCTAGTTTATGTTCCCTCAACACCCTAATCAACCGCTCTTCCTCTAATGTACTCAAACCTGAACTAATAATCACTGGAAAAGTTTCTGAGTCTCCAAGATAAACATATTTGAGGTGGGAAGGTAAAGGTTTCAATTCAAGCTTTGAAGGTTCTTCATTTTTTTTCCTTCTCCTTCTCTTTGTCAAAATCAAACTCCTTAAATTCTACATCTTGACTCTCATCAATCGATTGAAGTGCTTTTAACATTCTAGCACAATCATTACTTGCCGACTCTTCTACCTTTACTATTTTTGATTTGGCTATGCAAGCTTCTAGAGGTCATTGTGGGGTGTTTTCTTCCATAGATTCCTCAACCAATTTGTCCACCACATCAACACTAAAACATGAATCCGTTTCAGCCGGAAACTTCATTGCCTCAAAGACATTAAAAGTTACTGTTTCATCTTGAACTCTTAACAGTAACTTTCCTTCCTACACATCAATAAGTGCTCTCCCCGTGGCCAAGAATGGTCGACCCAAAATCAGAGGAATTTCCTTATCCTCTTCCATGTCCAACACCACAAAATCTGCTGGAAAAATAATCTTTCCCACCTTCACCAATGCATCCTCTACTATCCCCCTCGGGTGTTTTATTGACCTATCAGCTGGTTGCAATGACATGGTCGTTGGCTTCACTTCACCAATCCCCAATCTACACCCTATCCCGTGGTTGCAAGCGCATAGTCGTTGGCTTCACTTCACCAATCCCCAATCTCCTGAAAACAGAAAAGGGCATCAAATTAATACTAGCTCCTAGATCACACAAAACACGATCAAATGTAATATCTCCTATAATACAAGGAACAGTAAAACTCCCTGGATCTTTGAGCTTTGGAGGTAACTTCTTCTGAAGGATGGCACTACACTCCTCCGTGAGCATCACCGTTTCCTCATCGTCTAACTTCCTTTTGTTCGATAAGATTTCCTTAAGGAACTTCGCATAGCTCTAAGATCGCCGCAATGCATCTGCAAAAGGAATGTTAATATGCAATTTTTTAAAAATTTCAATAAACTTTGAAAATTGCTTATCCTAATTCTTTTTCTTCAATCTCTGAGGAAAAGGCACAAGTGGGGTGTGATGTGCCAACTCTGGTGGTATCTCGGGGAATGGCAATTTCTCCTTCTTCTTTTGCCTTTCTTCCTTTTTCTTTTTCTCTTCCTCCAAACCACTTGGTTTCTCTTCAGCAACAATCTCTTCATCAACTTCCTCATCTGAATCTTCCTTTTCGGTTTGCTCAACCTCTTCCAAAACTGTCCCACTTCTCAAAATTATGGCATTTGCTTGCTCACGTGGGTTAGTCACCGTGTTGCTTGGTAAAGAACCTTGAGGTCTCTCATTTAGTTTCTCGGCCAATTGGCCCATCTGTACCTCAAGATTCTGAATGGATGCCCCTTGATTTCTAAAATTCGTCCTCGTCTCATTCATGAATCCCGTGGTCTCCTGCATAAATTTCCCAAACATATCTTCCAACTTTGTCACTCTTGAATCTCCCGGTTGATTATTCACCCCTGGTTGGTTATTTGGAACCGTCCTCTGATTCCATTGATTATTTTGCTAGTTCTGATTTCCCCAAGCCAGATTTGGATGATTTCTCCACCTCGGATTGTATGTGTTGGAGTATGGGTTGTTTGGTTGTCTCTGATTTCCTGCCAAGTAATTCACTTGCTCTGTTGATGAAGATGACGAAGCAAATGTGTTCCCAACTTGACACTCGCTGCTGACATGGTTTCCTGCACAAAAATCACACGTTAGTTGAGGTGCTTGGATAGAGTTTACTTGCATAGTTCCCAACTGTTTCTGAAGTGCCGTGAGTTGGGCTGAGATGGCTCTAAAGGCATCAACTTCATGAAGACCCGAAGATTTCCTTGGTGTTGCTCTCTTATTTGGTCTTTGATAGTTGTTGCTTGCCAAAACCTTAAGCAACTCATAGTCCTCTTTTGGTGTCTTATTATGCAGGACCCCTCCTGAAGTTGCATCCACCATGGTTTGCACATTACCCATCAATCCATTATAGAATGTTTGGACTTGAAGCCAAACTGGCAAGCCATGGTGTGGGCATTTCCTCATTAACTCCTTGTATCTCTCCCAAGCCTCATACAATGACTCGGACTCATCTTGTAGAAATGATGTGATATCATTTCTTAATTTTGCTGATTTTGCTGGAGGGAAGAACTTAGTAAGGAATTTCTGTGCTAGATCATTCCAAGTTGTGATAGTTCCCGATGGTATTGCCATTAACCACCCCTTGGCTTTATCCCCCAATGAGAATGGGAATAACCTGAACCTAATAGTGTCGTTCGACACTCGGTTCGACTTGAAGGTGTCACAAATTTCCAAGAAATTTGCAATATGCTGATTCGGATCTTCCTTCAAATCACCATTAAATCTAACCGACTGCTGGATCATCTGGATGATTGCCGGCTTGATCTCGAAGTTATTGGCTTGCACCGTAGGTCTAGTAATACTCGACCCACTACCATTCACTGTGGGAACTGAAAATTTCCTCAGTGTCCTGTTTTCTGGTTCTGCCATTTCAACAACTATTTCTTCTGCTTCAACAACTATATCCTCTCTTTCTCTTCTCTCTCTGTTACATCGTCTGACGGTTCTCTCAATCTCAAGATCAACAGGAACCACTGGTTGACGTCTCGCTCTTCACATAAACTGCAAAAACAGAAATGAAGGAAAGTGAGACCACAAACTAACTGAAAATTAAAAACAAAATAAAAACTCCAATCTAGCTAATTATAGAAAGACTCAATGTTAACTTAAAACAAATCCCCGGCAATGGCGCAAAAAACTTGATGCGTGTTTCCTATAACATGCAATATGTAGCAAGTATACTAATCGCACAAGTAATATAATGATGAGTGAGTATCGTTCCCACGAGGATTGTTAGCTAAGCACTAAGTTTCCTACTATTCTCAAGTTGGAGCAATCGATTCCTTTGGATTAATGGGAGCTATTTCTAATTAAAACTGAACAATAAATTTTAAACTAAAATTTACGAAGAATGCAAGATGAAAAACACGGAAAGAAATTAATTCAAGTAAAACGGGTAGGGTTTTGACTTCATTCGGATTTTATGGGTAAAACCTATAAATTAAACTAAATTCATACTCAAATGCATTGATTGTAAATCGAACTCTCCTAAGTGTTAAACATACCTTCTCAAGCTATGTTTCCCTACTCTTCCTTATCAACTTTCCGCACCTAACATTTTGAAAGTTAACAAATCCAAGCTCATTAAGCATAAGAATCCTACAATGATTTCATTGATTTTTTAATCTATCTCTAGCATCTAATGCTACAATGCTGATTACCCAAGAAGCCTAACATGATTCATTTCTCAATCTCACCATGTTCATCACATACAAGCATTAAAAATTCAGAGTAAACACACAATCCAAGCATAATCAAATGAAAATAAAACAATAAATCACTTAACCCATTAAAATCCGAATTACAATCAAAACCCTAACCCAAAATGGGTTAGTTCATGGCTAAATCAACAACACAATTAAAAGAAACGAAAATATTAAAGTTCAACATAATGAAAATAAAAGAAAAGATAAGAAATCTCCCCAAAATGATGAATCCTCTGGGTGGAAATCGAATCTTAACCCTTGTTCAACCTCACAATTTCTCAAAATCAACTCTAAGAAAATGTAAAATGCTGCTCTAACCCTATTCGACCTCCTTGGAAAAAGGCTACGTGTTTCCTTTTATACCTCGCCCAAATTTCCAAGAAAAACACGCACAAAGTAAAACTGTGCGTTTTTACAAAACTGGAATTTACGACCGTTGCTGCGGCGAAGAAGAAATCTTGCCGCTGCAAGAAGAGTAGCGCATATGTTCAGAAACATGATTTCTGCCGCGGCGTTCTTGAAAAGTTTTGAAATTATAGAACTGCCACTCTGCTTGCATCTTCGCTTGATTCTTCGATCTTCGGTGTTCTCCCTTGGAAACGAGCTTCATAGTGCTTTATTCTGCTCCAGAACTCTCCCAATTTCTGAGATCCGCTTACTTCTGAGTTCAGAATTTTCAATTTTGTCCTTATTTGCTCAAAATGTCCATTTTAACCTAAAGCACGAAATGTAAAGAATTAAGCAACAATTCAGGTTAAAATGAACTAGAAAGTACTTGAAATCCGATTAAAAAGTTAATGAAAACGGTATAATCCACGGATTATCATTGATCGACTGAAAGACTCTCTTAACATTTCCTCATTGCGATTAGGCAATAGAGAGGATGAGGAACTAGGTGTTTTAGCCATTGACGTTAGTCAAAGCTTTGATACCATGTTTGAAAACCAAAGAAAACAAGAAGAATCTAGAACAAATGTGAAAAATGTGATTATCATGATAATTGATTACAAAGAGATACAATTCTCTTTTATATACAAAAGAGTAAAGTGTAAAGTAGCTAAGACAAAATGAAGAATGAAGTAATGAAGTAGCTACTGGAATCAACATAACTGATTTCCAGCATCTTTCCTAAAACGACACCGTTCAATAGAATTACAAAGAAGACCACACAATTTGATTTATAACAAACTAGTCCTTTTGACAATTATATACAAACATCCAAAACCAAGAGCAATCTTGTGGTGCATTAATCTCCCAAAGGCTTTTATTTCTAAGAAGGTAATTTCTCACCTAAGTTACCCAAATGGAGGGCTTTCTATGGCTACAAAGATTCCAAAGGTGTTTTAAAGTAGCTGCAATGTTCCACTCTTTGGACTTTATAAAACCAAGGCCACCTTTGTGTTTAGGCACAAAAAGGTCCTCCCAAGCTATTCTAGCTTTATGCTTCTTCATATCCACTCCAGACTAAAAAACGGTTCTCAAACAATCATCAATTTCTTTACAAAGTTTGGAAGGAAGAATGAACAAAGAAGCCCAATATATTTGAACACTCCATAGGATAGATTTAATAACAACAACACTTCCCACGTAAGAAAGGAATCTACTCCTCCAAGAAGACACCCTAGCCACAATTTTATCCAAAAGGGGGTGGCAATCACTATAAGATAATTTAGAAGTTATGACAGACAATCCTAATATCTTATAGGTAATATACCTACAGCAAACTCAACCAAATTCAAAAGATTCCCCCTTTCATCATTAGAAGCTTTGGAAAGAAAGATGTTACTTTTATCCAGATTAGCTCCCAAACTTGACCACAATTTAAACTTCATCAAAGCATTTTTAAGAAGAGAAAGAGAAGTACTTTCGGCTTGACAAAAAAGCATAAGATCATCGGCAAAGAAAAGGTGTGTGAGCCCCAATTTCTTGCATCTCCAATGAAATTTGAAGCTTGGGTCAGCCACCACTTTATTCAACAAACAAGAAAGAACTTCCATTACAATGACAAACAAATAAAGAGATAAATGATCCCCTTGTTTTAATCCTCTGGAACTACCAAAGAAACCCATAAGTTCTCCATTAATGACCACCGAAAACTTGGGAGAAGTGATATAAATAGCAATCCATGAAATCAAGATACTAGGGAACCCAAAGCAATTAAGAGCTTTAATAAGAAAACTCCAATTGACATAGTCATATGCCTTCATCAAATCAACTTTTAGAATGCACCTTTTCTCAACAAGTTCATGGCAAAGGAGAATATTATCCCCTATTTTCCTATCCTTAACAAAGGCCACTTGAGCATGATCAATAAACAGTGGCAAACAATTCTTTCTATTTACAAAGATTTTAGTAATGCCTTTATAGATTGTATTACAGCAAGAAATTGACCTAAAATCTTTGCAAGAGAAGGGGTTATTACACTTAGGGATAATGGGAATAGAAGTGAAATTTACCTCCTTAAGAAGACAATTATCCTGAAAAAAACTTTTAATAGCATAAACCATATCCTTTCCCACAACTTCCCAAGCCTGTTTGTAAAAAAAGGCACCAAAGCCATCCAGACCAGGAGCTTTATTGTTGCCTAAACTAAACAAAGTCTTCTTGAATTCCTCCTTCACAACCTCGGCCACCATATCATTAGTAATGCTACTAAGAATACACAGCTCAATTAAGTCACTAAGACCCCCAAAGTCTCTAATTCCACTCGGCTCTTAAAAAACCTTCTTAAAATGACTCACCAACACCTCCTTAATGCTCAAAGGATCTTCTAAAACTGTGCCATCATGGAGTTGAGCTTGGTAATTTTGTTTCTATTATTGCACGCTTAAAGAAGTGGCTTGTATTCTAATCACTTTCCTTGAGCCATTGAATTCTTGATGTTTGTTTAGCAAGGGACTCCTCAGCTTTGCCTAGGGATTTCAATTTCATAGCTTTAGCCTTTTTCTTCAAGAATAAAATAATTGTGAAGAGGATTAAGAGAAAAATCATTTTGAGCAATGCAGAGATCTTCTTTAGCCATTTTAACTCTCTCCGACATATTCCAAAATTCCCTCTTATTAAGCAACTTTATCTCCACTTTAACTCTTTTCAATTTCCAAACCAATCTAAACATAGGGCTACCCCACACATCCTCCCCCCAAGCCTTCCTAACAATGCCAAGAAAATCTTCATGTCAAGCCCAAAAATTAAAGAATCGAAATGGAATTATTCTTGGATGGGAAGGAATGCCATAATCAACTATGCTTGGAGAGTGATTTGAGATACTAGGAGCAATGAAATTTGCAATAGAATTGCCAAAAACCCTACACCATTCCTCATTCACAAAAACCCTATCAATCTTACATGTAATTCTAAAATACCCTTCTCTCATGTTACTCCAAGTAAAGAAGTTCCCCATATATCTAAGGTCTTCCAAACAAGCATCATTGTACATTTTGTCAAGGTCCAAAGTGTAATTCTTCCATTTAAAGGATCCACCCAACTTTCATAACCAAATATCATCGCATTGAAATCCCCCATAATAATCCAAGGCATATTCTCCAAAACATGAGCAATATTAACTAAATCACCCCAAAACCATTTTCTTTCCATTGGACAATTAGAGCCATAGACAAAAGAGAAAACCAAAGAAAGATTAGAATCCAAGAAAAATACCTTGCCATGGATGGCTTGAGCTGTGGAGTAGATAATTTCAAACCTCACAACGTTTGGATCCCAAGCCACACAAATCCTCCCACTAGGGCAGCAAGCATAATTATGAGATACTTCCCAACACCCAAAAGTCTTAATCTTGGTTCTTTCAAAGTTAGCCTCAATAACTCTTGTTTCCAAAACACCACACACCACGATTTTATTAGAAGAGATCATATGCTTAACCACTTTTTGTTTCAAAAGGGAATTAAGACCCTTTATATTCCAAGCGATTAGATTAACCATGGGGAGGGTGGAGTTTTAATGGAGTTCTTACCCTCTTGGATAATTTCTTCTTTTGGTTCTTGGAAAGGCTCTCTTTCCCCTTCTCAAAATCTTTATTTTTTCATCAACTTTCAACAAGTTATGAAAAGAAATAACAGTTACAGAACAAGAATCCATTTCAATCTCCTCTAAATTATTCAAGATAATCGGCTTAGTAGGGGGAGTTTTTTCTTCATGGCCATTAGCCACTTCCTTACCCCCATCAATGGAAGTAGGAACACACTCATCCTTATCACACACTAGCTTAGAACTCTCACTATCATTCCCTCCTCTTCCTCCTTATCCTCGGACAACACTACAAAAGGGTTTTCATGCACACAGGGAGTACTAATCTCAACATTCGTATCAACCCTTGAACACTCCCCTTGCTTATCCACAATAGTCAAAATGTTTTTCCTCAAAGAGACTAGTCGCCATTTTTTGGACTGGGGAGGATTTTTCTTAGGAATCAAGGGGCCAGAATCCTTTGGAGCCATAGGATACTTTCTTTGGACATGTCCATGTCCAATACTCGAGTGATATTCCATAAAACCTCGCCCAACTGGGAACCTTTGTCACTCCATTCATACCCAAATTCAAGTCGGGACTCCATTTTTTTAAGAAAAAGGGTTGACCTCCAATGAACCCAGGTCCATTCTCCAAAACATCAAGCTTGCTGACCTAATCCGAGAACTTTAGAATGTACTCCCCTTGCCCATAAGAAACAACTCCAACATCCCCAAAGCTTTTCCCGTTCTTATCCACAAAACAAAGAAGAATGAAATTTTTTTTCCCAAGGAAAAAACCCACTAAACAATTACTCCATTTGTCAACCCTCAAAGCTGCAACCTCCCTACAAAGAGAAACTCTAACCTTAGAACCATCCTTACTTAACATTGGTTTAACATACTCAAGGGACACATTGGATCACTTAGAAACAAACATGTTTTCCACCCACCTTTACTATCAACATTCAAGGGCTTAGCTTCATTGCTCCTTTCCAAGCCATTAGAACTGCTTCCACTCAAAGGGACAAACCCACCATTAACACCAAGGGTTAACTTGTTGACCTTACAATTTGTATCCATGGGTTCTTTTGACATACCATTAACCTTGGAACCATGCTCAACAACTTGTCTCTCATCAACACCCAAAACTTTGCTCAAAGAAGTCTCCATAATCAAGTCGCTTTCAGCCTCCTTAAGAATGGCATCGCTAGCCACCCAAATGATCTCCCCCTCTTTATACAAAGGGTTAGCACCAACCACACTATCATCACAAGGATTTTTTACTATCTCAACCATAACAAAATTCTTTTTTTTTTTCCACCTACAACGTTGGACAAACTATCCTTAGAACATTTCACTGGCACCAAAGAGGGAGAAGGGAGGGGCATAAAAGAATTTGGATTAGTTGAAATATGGGAGCTAGAAGACATGACTTGGCATGCTAACACGACAAAAGGTTTGACATGGTAAAGAGACGTGGCTGGAGAGGTGACGTGTCTAGGTCAGGTGGCGAGGAGGATGGAAGAGTTTGCTAACTTGGCTGGAGGGTTGGGCTCTTTAATTTGGATGGATGGCACACTAGATAAGGTGAAGGATAAGGGAATAACAAGGGCCAACAGGAAAATGATAAGAAAAACTTATAGGACACACTATGGATCAGATAATAGTGAAAGGATAATGAAGAAATCTGGTTAGCCAATAGGATGCCAAGATATCCAAAGAGGATTGGAAATGGAGGAAAATTTGAAGCAAAAGATGAACTCCAAGATAAACTAAACACACGACTAGTCGGAAAAGGAACTTCGATAGCCCAAACTGGCTACAAACCACAAAGCACAGACCAACTTACATAGCTCACCAAATCAAAGCACAAGGAGAACCCAAAAATCCACACAAACAAGCACACCAAGAAACCCAAAAGAAAGCCAAGAGAAAACTAAAAGAAAGAATGGTGAGAAAAGAAACAAGGATGGTCTAAGATTAGTGGTGGAGGTGAGAAGGTTGGGTCGAGTATGATGGGGGAAGAGGAAAGGAGGGATGATGGAAGAGGGAGGGGTGAAGGGTGGAGGTTTGACTGGTTAGCTATTCTTAGAGAGGAGGGGAGGAGGGTTTGATGGGCTAGCTAACCAGAAGTGTAGTTCCTTTTTTTTTTTTTTTTTTTTGTTACTGTACATGGCTGGTTGTTTCCTAGTCAATAGGAATTGATTGATTAGTTTATTGTTTACTTAGTCTTTAGTAACATAGTTTATAGGAATGGGTTGATTAGTTTGCTTACCTAGTCTAGGTAGTTCCTAATTTTTTTGGAATTAGCCGTTGCTTTTAGTTCTATATAAAGAGCATTAGGCTAGTCTTTCATATGCAAGCAAAGCAATAAAAGTTCTAGTTCTTTTCGTTTTTGTCTTCTTCATTTCTCTATATTTAAATATTCTATCATTTGTAACAATTAAATATGAAATTAATTGTATTTGATTACGAGTGATTGCTTAGGTTTGGGAATGGTAATTTATAAATATTTAAGAATTTTTTGTAAACCATATATATAAAAATAAGTAAAAAGGAAAAAAAAATATAAAATGTAATTTAAATAATAATTGATATGAATGAATTTAAATGATAATCACTCTCTCAATTAAAAATAGACTGTTTTTCAATTTCAAAATACCATCAGACGTATATTCTTTATGACGATAATGACACCGTCATAAATATATATGATTGAAAATTTACTATGGTAAATAGAGGTGGGAATTTGGGACCGGACCCAAAAAGCCCTCCCAAAAACCTGGGTTTAAGATCGGTCCTTGTAAGGATCTGTCTTAGGAGGTTTAGTCCTAAAACTGGACAGGGCCCGGGCCCTTCTCCAAGGCATGGGCCTATAATTGGGCCCAAATCCTTATTTGGTTTTTTCAAATAGACCCCTGGCAAATTACCAAAAAAAAAAAAAAACCCTTAAAGATACAATAAATATTGGGGCTATAATGATATTTTACAAAAAATAAATAAATAAAAGGCTGTAGCCAATAGTAAACTAACCGTGGAGACCCAACTGCCACATGGGGGGAAAGTTTTTTTTTTTCACTCCTATCTTACCACCCCCGCTCCCTCCTCTCCACACCCCCCAAAAAAAACCTCAACTATAAAAACTCCCTTAAACCTCCATTTTCTTCACAACTTAACTCTTAATCTCTTTACTCCAATTCTCAAATTCTCTTCAATACAATTTATATTTACATTTATTCATATATTATTTAAATTATTCAATTTTTTCCATTTTTCCATTTCATCTATTATTCAATTTCTTTCATTTTAATTATTTATTATTTTATTATAAATCCATAATGGATTCTCGAAATTATGCATTCAGATGATCATCCCCAAATGGCTTTTACATTCCATCCACCGAAGAAATGAAAGGGTTCAATCCACTTTCACCTTTTTCAAAAGATAGCAACTCCAATTCCACAACCACCAACGGTCAAGACTGGGTCAAGCCAAACACAAACGAGCTGCGACTCCACAGCCTAACTATCAAAAAGGGTCGTGTCCAGGGTATAACAATTCTTTACCAAATCAAAACGGCCCAAGCTAAATGGGTTGGGGGAAGAGACATGCGAGGAATGTAATTTTTGTTCAACCGTTATCAGTGTTGAGAATGAGACTTCGACGAAGCGATGACACTTGGAGAAGAAACACCCCCAACATATGCAGTAGTCCCGCCAGTCCAGTTCAAGTTCAACCGCACCAGGTAGGCAAATTCAAACTCAACTTAATTTTAATCCACAATCCTCAACTCTCTCAACATAGCAATACAATGCACTCACAACACGAGAGGAAATAGCAAAATTCATATGTGCTACTGATGAGAATGCAAATTAATGTCTAGTCTTTTATACTTATTTGGTGTCTAAATGTACTCATTATTATTTTATTTTGATTTAGGATGCAAATGGAGGCGCTAAATGCAAAACAAAACTAATTAGGTGATTTCAGACAGTTTCGACATTGCTTCGTAATCTGGGCATAACTCTCTCATCCAAGCTCCGATTGAGATGATTCAAAATGATGTGGAACGTTAAGAAAGCGATCTACAACTTTCATGTTTTGAGCTTGGAGAGATACTCGCTGCATCAAGGTTGGAATTGGGCTTCAAGTTGACGCACTTGCACTACTAACGTTTTGGAACATTCTGCCTTATCATGCAATTCAAATATGCAGTTTATTATTAGAAGTTTTGAAGATCTGGTGCACGAAAGTTACAGCTGGAAACACCACTTTCCTAGTTATATTATGACTTTATTTTATTTTTAGTTAATCAGATTTGGATAAATGTTATTTTAGGATAAAGCTTAGAATATTTTTAGGAGATTGAGTAGAATTCAAAGACTTGAATTGGATATTTTAAGAGGGGAGAGAGATCAAACTGGAATAGACTACACGCCTCTCCTTCCCCTTTTCTTCAACTTTTCTTTTGAGTTTTCACGATAGCCATAAGTGGCTAAATTTTCATAACTTGGTCGAAGGAAACGGAGGCCTCGGAATCAATAAAACTATGAGATCTAATCTGTTTTTAGTGTTCAATATATGCTTTGAGTATTGGATGTTCTTCTATGCCTATTTTCATAATTGTCTCATTTAATTACTAGGAGGCCTACTAGTTTATTATTTGTTGCAATCTATCGCTAAATTAGATATCAAATCCGTAATTGTTTGATTCCTCTAATTTGTGAGTAACTAAGATTTAAGAATTTGTCAGGCAGAATTATTAAATCTTAAGAAGAACACTCAACTAAATTAAATACAACCGCTTGTGTTTGTGTTGTTCAGCTTCATCGATCTCTCTAGTTCTTAAGGCTGCTACTAGATTAAACCTTTAGCGCTTGTCTTGGGTTATTTAGTAGTAAGATTAATTAGATCGCTTGTTTCCTAATTAACTACAACTAAGGAGAGATAAGAAAATAGTTCCAATGGTAAATATTCAAAGTATGAATTGATATATACTTGCATCGATGATCAGTTGTAAAATTCTGATGGTGGATATTGACTTAGACCAAGGTTTGTTCTTTTGATTGATTTCGATAATTTGATTTGAATTGTCCCTTAGTTGTTTTTTTTCCTGAAATTGTTTTCGTTATACTCAGACCCCCCCATCCTTGTTCACGTAGCATAAAACTAGGCTAGACACTCTCCGTGGGAACGATCCTTACTCGCACTACTACATGTATTCTTAGATTTTAATTTTGGTTGCCTGTGACAGCACACCAGATTTTGGCACCATTGCCGGGGAGTGATTTTAGTTGATTTTTTTTTTTTTTTTTTTTTGTGCTTCTTGTGAGTCTTATTAAAAAAAAAAAAATTCGGTGGTACTGTTCACGACAGGATTTTTGGTGGAATTAAGAGCGGTGCGAGTTCTTGTTTCGAAGAAAACAAAATTCTACACAGGACTAGATTCACTAGCCCCACCCTCTCGAGGCCAAAAAACAATGTTTGATAGGGTTTTTGGCCATTTTTGTGTTTCTGGTCATTAAAAAAAAAAAAATTAATTTTTTTATTTTCTAGTCAGTTTTCATTTTTTGTCATTTATTCTATTTCTTTAATGAGATTTTTTGTTTTACTAGGTCCCTCTCATCTTGGTGATTTAACATTCAACCCAAAAATAGAGAGCACTTTGCGCAGGTTAAGGAAGGAAGCTCAGAGAAATTCTGAGGAAAACAATTTGGCTCTTGATTCCCGATTTGCTAGCAACTCTGATTTAGAAGAGGAGGACGTCATGGCTAGAAATCGAACTTTGAAAGAGCTTGCTGCCCTGATTTGAATCAACCACCTTTATGCATAACGTTCCCTATTTTAGATGCTACTACTACTTTTGAATTAAAATCTGGACTAATACATCTCTTGCCCACTTTTCATGGCCTTGTAGGTAAAGATCCTCACAAGCATTTAAAGGAGCTTCATGTGGTTTGCACGAGTATGAAACCTACGAGGGTTATTGAAGAGCAAATTAAATTAAAAGCCTTCCCGTTTTCTTTGAAAGATTCAGCTAAGGATTGGCTCTATTATCTACCCTCCGGGAGTATAACCACATGGAACAAGATGAAGAGGTTGTTTTTGGAGAAATATTTCCCAGCTTCGAGGGCAGCCAACATTCAAAAAGAAATTTGTGGTGTGAGGCAGCACAACGGAGAGTCCCTACACGAATACTCGGAATCTTTTTAAGAAATTATGTACAAGTTGCCCCCATCATCAAATTAGTGAGCAACCACTTATCCAGTATTTCTATGAGGGCCTTCTATACATTGATATGAGCATGATTGATGCTACTAGTATAGGAGCTTTGGTGGATAAAACTCCCGAGGCCGCCAAAAACTTGATTGCAAATATGGCAACCAATTCTCAACAATTTGGCACTAGGCTTGATCTTCCATCTAGGTGTGATAATGAGGTAAATATTTCCTCCCTTGAACAACAAATTGTGAGTCTAACTTCTCTTGTTCGTCAAATGGCTGCAGGTAATATGCAAACGGTAAAGGCTTGTGGGATTTGTTCGATAATAGGGCATCTAACTGATATATGCCCAACTCTTCAAAAGGAGCCCATTGAGCAATTGAATGCAGCAGGTGGTTTTCCTGGACAATTGCAAAGGAAGTATGATCCCTATTCGAGCACATATAACTCAGGATGGAGGGATCACCCCAATCTTAGCTATAGGAATCCACAAGTGAATCAGGCCATGACTCAAAACCACCCAAGTTACCAGCAATATAAGCAGCCATACCCCCATAGACAACAACCGGGCCAAACTTCTAATTCTGGTATGTCTTTAGAAGATATTGTTAAGTCTCTTGCCACTAATACTTTGCAATTTCAACAGGAGACGAGGGCCAGTGTTCAAAGTTTGGAGAATCAGATGGGCCAGATGGCGACCGCAATAAGTAAGCTGGAGGCGTAAAGTTTGGGGAAATTACCCTCTCAAACGGTGGTAAATCCAAGAGAAAATGTAAGTACGATCGTCTTGAGAAGTGGTAAAGAGCTTGAGACTCCAATAAAGGCAGCCCCTGCATCGTCAAAGGAAGAAAATGAGAAAAACGTCATTGTAGACAAGAACATTCCCAACGACATTGGTGTTCCTAAGTGTAAGTTTTCACCTCTTTCTGATTATAAACCAATACCTCATTTTCCTCAAGCTTTAGCAGAATCTAGAAAAGATGAGCAAAACAGAGATTTATATGAGACTTTTCGTAGATGCGAGGTAAATATTCCACTTTTAGATGCTATTAAACAAGTACCTTGTTATGCTAGATTCTTGAAAGAACTGTGTACAATTAAGAGGAAACAGAAACTTAAAAGGTGTGAAAAGGTGAGAGTAGGAGAGAATGTTTTTGCAGTTATTCAAAGAAAACTCCCTGCGAAGTGCAAAGATCCAGGTATGTTTACTATCCCTTGTACGATAGGTAACACTATATTTGAGAAGGCCATGATAGATTTAGGAGCTTCTATTAATGTCATGCCATATTTTATATATGCTTCTTTGAAACTTGGACCTTTGAATAAAACTAGTGTTGTGATTCAATTAGCTGATAGATCTAATGCTTATCCTAAGGGTGTAGTTGAGGATATTTTGGTACAAGTTAATGATTTAGTTTTCCCTACTGATTTCTATGTGCTTGATATGGAAAATGGAGATCAATCTGTTTCTATTTTGTTAGGAAGACCCTTCTTAAAAACATCCAAGACTAAGATAGATGTTCATAGTGGCATACTTACCATGGAATTTGATGGTGAAATTGTTAAGTTTAATATTTATGATGCCATGAAATATCCTGATGATGGTGATGATGATAATCCTATTTATTCTATTGATGTGATTGATTCTTTAGCACAGGAAGTTTTTGAAATTGATGGAGAAGATGGATTGGAAGTTGCCATTAGTAAGCATCTTGAGAAAGAGAATGAGGAGTTTGCCTTGAGTACTGATTTGCAGGAAACTGTTACAGCGTTGAATGATTTTCCAAAGTTACAACAGTCAGGTAACGTTCCTTATATTGCATTACCAATTTCTAACGAGATGTCTTTACCCTCTGTTTTGCGGCCTTCATTCCAGATTTGAAGCCTCTCCCTAGTTACCTCAAGTACGTGTTCCTTGGAGACGGAGGAACGTTATTGGTGATCATCTCCAGTAAACTCAATGCATCGCGAGAAGAAAAGCCTTGAGTCGAGCCAACGAAAATAAACAAAAGCGTTGCTTGGGAGGCAAGGGGAGTTTGTTTTCTTATTCTTGCATTTAAATTTTGGTTATTTTTTCCTTTTCTTTGCATGTCAGTTTTAAGTGTGGGGGAGGGGATTTAGGTTGTGCTTTAATTTGTTCAAAAAAAAAAAGAGTTTTGCTTTTTGCTTTTTGCTTTTTGTGGTTTTCAATGATTTTTGGTTGTGTGTGTCATGAGCAAGATTCAATTAAACTTGAAAAATTCATAATAACATGATTGAATAAATAATCTTCCAACTTAGACTTAATTAGTCTAATTATTTTCCTTGAGGATGGTAGTGACTAAAGTTGGTAGACAAAAGGCGGTGAGATTTTTGAGCCTTTAGACTGACACATCCATATCAATCTCAATATTTTCTTTCATGTGAGATATTCTTCCATGGGTTTATTTCTCTAGAACTTGCCTTGATTATCTTCGAGGTCATATGGACACATGCATGCATGAACATGATTAAGGCCCTCTTTGTTATAAGCTACATAAGCCAAATAGCCTACCTTGTAATTAATTTTTCCCTTTGTTGAATCCCTTTGAGCTTTATTGTGAACGCACGTTACAAGCTTTAAACCTAAAAAAAAAATGCCTTTATCCAAGCCGTAGAGCTAGTGGAGCATTGTTCATCATTATGATATGTATGGTGTGCAAGAAATAAGTGTGGGGGTGTTTGGATTTGTGGTATGGCTGTGACTGGTGAAATGGAATAGGTTATCATTCTCAATTCTTGAATTCCAATGTTAGATAAAAAAGAAAAAAAAAAAAAAAAAAGAAGAAGAAGAAGAAAGGTAGTGATGGAGGAAATTGCTTTTGATATTACAAACTATCCATGTTCATAATTTCTCCTAAAATTCCAGTAAAGGGGTATGTTTATACGGGATATATACAAGGAAGAATGTAACGTCTTTCTAAAAACTGTACAATGCATGCATAATAACAATAGAAAATTGGGCCCAAATTGTTTCTTTTCATTACAATTCACATGTCTTTTATACACAAAGGTTACTGTTTACAAAAGTGCATTTCAAAAGACACAATAGGGGAACAGTGTAGCTATTGCTCCTCGCGCGCCGACGCCCCTCCAACCGCATCATCACCTAGAACCTGCATCCACAAAGGAAAATAACGGGGTGAGCACAAATAATGCTCAGTAAGTAAAACTCTCTAACTGTCTGTCCCCGTGTGTGACTCTTAATTCTTTCCTTTTCTAATTCGTTTCTATTTCTGTTTCTATAACATCATGGCCTCATCTTACCGGAGGTACGGCCGGATGGCGTTCACATAGCATCATCTCACTCTCTATGGCTATTGGGTGGAATTCACACAGTACCAACCCGTTCTTAGTGACTACCGAGTGAGGATCACAAAGCACTAACTCGGTTCTTTCTAACTATCGGGTGGAGATCACCTAGCACCTACCCGTTCCTCATGAAATTTGGGTAACGATCACCAAGCATTTACCCATCTCTAGTCACTATCGGGTGATGATCACAAAGCATCAACCCGCTTCTACTAGCCATTGGATGATGATCACAAAGCATCAACCTACATTTCTCTTAACTAATCGGGTAGTGGTCACAAAGCATCTACCCATTTCTACTACTCATCGGGTGGCGATCACAAAGCGTCGACCCATTTCTCTAAGGGCTATTCGGATGATGATCACAAAGCATCAATCCGATTCCCATAATGATCGGAGGGTGATGATCACAAAGCATCATCCCAACTATACTACTCTTCTAATTCACTCTATTGTAGCATTTTTCAATGCTCTCTACCCTTAGAGTAATTTTACCCACTAAGCTCTCTACTCATAGGGTAATTGTATAAACCATTTCCTTACACTTTCTTCGGTCACTTTTCAATGCACAATTAGTGCCTATGGATGGTTCATCACTACTAATGCACTTATGAAATGCCAACATGCAATGTTGCAAGAATTAAGGTTCATTTCTCATACTTAAACCTCTATTAGGCATTTCATCAAACAACTCATGTGCATTATAAAACTCTATCATAGCCATGAATCTAAAACTTTTCTTAACCATCCAAAATGGGGAAAAACCCCTTCACAAAGTCATAATAACCTGTCAAACAAAACACTTCCAAAAAGGGTTTCATAATACCCCTTAAATTCCATCTCAACTACCTTGCCAAACCAACAACCCATTTCTCAAATTTGCAAGGTATAAACAATCACAAAGCATAGAAATCTCTACTTAATCCTTCATACATGCTATAATACATGCACATCACATACATACATCATTTCTATCAAAACCCTAATCAAGAAAATTCATAAATCTCAACTTGGGTTGGGTTTTACTTACTTGCTATGTAGAAACTTCACAAATCCTTCCTTTCACTTGTTAGCTTGACTTTTCCTCTTATCTTAACCAAAACAAGGAAAACCCTCAAATTTCAATATGGGTTAAAACCCCCAAATCACACAACTTAAGTAGAGATCCTTACCTTAGGAAGCCTTAGGTTACTTTTCCACCCCCAAATCACTTCAAAACCCCTTGGAATACCTTGATCAAAAGAGAAGAGAAGTTGAGAGGAGTAAGGATGGGAAGTCACGTTTGAGAAGAAGAGAATGAGGGGTTTCTTTGATTCTAATTCCTTTTAATGAAATACATCCCAAAGCATTCCCATTTTGCCCTTATTCTTCTTTGGGAATTCCATCCATATCCTTTGATTCATTACAATCTCACCCCCATATCAACACATTCTCTATGAAAAATCCTTACAATTAACTCCCCACTTTTCCTGCTAATTAGGGGTAGAAAGGTCAAATTACCCTTAAGGAAGAAAATATCTAAAACTCAATCAACAATTTATTCGGGTTGTCGCCGCAGCTGTCCAGCGCCAGCCTTCCCCGCTTGAACCTTCAACCTCTTCGCCGCGGCGAAGATTCTTCTTCGCCCGTGGCAGCACTGACGAAATCCTCTCGTTTTCAACCAATTTGGGCAAGCGTTCAACACAACACCAAAAACAACTCAAAATAAGAGCGAAAGAGGAAACAGTAACAACGTACCTCAAGCGGGGCGTTACAAAGAAGCTGCTGAAGGGAGTGATTGGTTTTACATGTTTTATATATTCGAGCTTGAGTTGATTCATTTTTGCTCCACTAGTTTTGATGGCTTTTGAGCTACACTCCAAAATATTTCCCACCTTGATCCTAAACCCCGTTACAACTCTTGAAAAGTCCTTATGACTTGTGTTATGCATGTGATCCCAGTGGTAGAGAATGAGAAGATATGCAAGCCTATGGTAGATCATTTCCATTGGAATGAATTTGAGCGAAACATGTACCCTTCAAACACATGAGAGTCGAGTGTTTATTTCTGTGAGGGTCTACGTATTTAGTTTACTCCATCTTCGAGTGAAAATGCTTACTGAGTAATTGGAAGTTGTTTAAGAATGTATGTTCATGATATGTTATGAGTTTTGAAGAGCTTGATTATTCTTTATTGATGGCGTTGCAACCTTGGTGTTTTTTTTGGGAAAGTGAATTTGAGTTTTGCCCAAGGACGAGCAAAAGTTAAGTGTGGGGGAATTTGATGAGAATGCAAAATGTCATATTTTTCCCCTTAATGTCTAGTCTTTTATACTTATTTGGTGCCTAAATGTACTCATTATTATTTTATTTTGATTTAGGATGCAAATTGAGGCGTTAAATGCAAAACAAAACTAATTAGGTGATTTCGGACAGTTTCAACATTGCTTCGTAATCTGGGCATAACTCTCTCATTAGAGCTTCGATTGAGATGATTCAAAATTCTACGGAACCCTAAGAAAGAGATATACAACTTTCATGTTTTGAGTTTGGAGAGATACTCGCTGCATCAAGGTTGGAATTGGGCTTCAAGTTGATGCACCTGCACTGCTAACGTTCTGGAACATTCTGCCTTATCATGCAATTCAAATATGCAGTTTATTATTGGAAGTTTTGAAGATCTGGTGCACGAAAGTTACAGCTGGAAACACCACTTTCCTAGTTTTGTTATTACTTTATTTCATTTTTAATTAATCAGATTTGGATAAATGTTATTTTAGGATAAAGCTTAGAATATTTTTAGGAGATTGAGTAGAGTTCAAAGACTTGAACTGGATATTTTAAGAGAGGGAGAGAGATCAGACTGGAATAGACTACACGCCTCTCCTTCCCCTTTTCTTCAACTTTTCTTTTGAGTTTTCACGATGGCCATGAGCGGCTAAATTTTCATAACTTGATCGAAGGAAACGGATGCCTCGGAATCAATAAAACTATGAGATCTAATCTGTTTTTAGTGTTTAATATATGCTTTGAGTATTGGATGTTCTTCTATGCCTATTTTCATGATTGTCTCATTTAATTACTAGGAGGCCTACTAGTTTATTATTTGTTGCAATCTATCGCTAAATTAGATATCAAATCCGTAATTGTTTGATCCCTCTAATTTGTGAGTAACTAAGATTTAAGAATTTATTGTGTCAGGAATTATTAAATCTTAAGAAGAACACTCAACTAAATTAAATACAACCGCTTGTGTTTGTGTTGTTCAACTTCATCGATCTTTCTAGCTCTTAAGGCTGCTACTAGATTAAACATTTAGCACTTGTCTTGGGTTGTTTAGTAGTAAGATTAATTAGATCGCTTGTTTCCTAATTAACTGCAACTAAGGAGAGATAGGAAAATAGTTCCAGCAGTGAATATTCAAAGTATGAATTGATATATACTTGCATCGATGATCAGTTGTAAAATTCCGATGGTGGATATTGACTTAGACCAAGGTTTGTTCTTTTGATTGATTTCGATAGTTTGATTTGAATTGTCCCTTAGTTGTTTTTTTTCCTGAAATTGTTTTCGTTATACTCAAACCCCCCCATCCTTGTTCACGTAGCATAAAACTAAGCTAGACACTCTCCGTGGGAACGATCCTTACTCGCATTACTACATGTATTCTTAGATTTTAATTTTGGTTGCCTGCGACATCACACCAGCTACAGACTCTCCTATTTCTTTATTTGAAAATCCTTATTTTGTTGAATTGATTAAAAATGCTTTTTGTCCAGTATTTACCCCTGTTAGTAGAGGTACAATTAGAAAGGACATAATAAAACTTTATGATAAAGTAAAAAATTAGCTTAAAAAAGAATTTCAAAATGTATATCTATTGCACTTATTTTAGATATATGGCTATTAGATCAAAAACAGATTTTTTGAGTGTCACAATACATTATCTAGATCATGGTTGGCATTTACAACAAAAATTGATAGGTTTTAAAGCATTATATGAAAAACATAGTGCTGAAAGTATTTATTTTACAATTATTGAAGTTTTACAAGAATATTTATTGTCTGAGAGAGTTGTGGCACTAACGCTTGATAATGTAGCTGCTAACACCTCAGCAATTTCACCAGAGATGTGCTTGCCACATCATCAATTTGATTGTTAAAGCAGGTTTAAAAGCTATACATTCGAGGATTGAAAAAGTGCGCACGACTATCAGATTCATCGTCGGTAGCAGTTCAAGATGGACTGAATTTCGCGAATATTATTGCCAAGAGGATCTGTCGATTGAACCAAAGAAATTATGTATGGACATGCCTGACCGTTGGAACTCCACGTACCTGATGTTGAAAAAAGCTACACCAACCGCAAGACAAATTACAAAGTTCGTCAATCGGAAGAACTATCCGGAGGAAGTCGTCAACGAATCCGATTAGACGATTTGCAAAATATTTTTTTCGTCTCTTAAAGTATTTTATGATTTCACTAATATATTAAGTGGTATTTTTTATCTACTACTAATGCAGCGCTAGATATTTTACTTCGAATTTCTACAACTTTTGCTACATATAGATATAATGAAGATTTGCATGGCATTGTTCTTCCAATGGAAAAAAAATACCGGAAATATTGGTTACATGTTCCATTATTATATGCATTAGGTCTTATTGTAGATCCTGGATTTAAATTAAGCGTATTTAATAGTACGGTCATTGAGATATGTCATAATTTACAATATGACTATAGTTCTTATTTGATAGACTTTAACAGAAAATTGGAAAGCCTTTTTTCTTTGTATTAGACTAGGCACATTGGAGCGTCCAACGCCAGCAAAGACGAGCATCTAGACCCTGATGACGACCAAGGATGGCAAGGAACGAGCATCTGGAGGTTTGTGGAACGCGACAGGGGTGGTGGTGAAAGTAGCATCTCGTACAGACAACTTGGACCAAATGAGCTGCATCGGTATCTACAAATGGACGTGTCCTACATGACCACAAAGGAGAAACGTGAGATGAGTATGCTTCAATGGTGGAACCATAATGCAAGTCAATTCCCTGTAGTAGCCCAAATGGCACGTGACATTTTATTTCTGCCAATTTCGACAATTGCATCCGAGTCAACATTCTCAATTAGTATCTGCATTGTTGAAGAGGGAAGATGTTATTTAACCAATGAGATGGTTGAAGTCATAACATGTTTACAAGATTGGACTGATGCGGACAGAAAAGATCAGCAGCACCCTGAAGATCCGAACTACTCAACCTCTTCAGAAACACTGATTTGGAGGATATAAATATTGTTGACAATGTAAATTAATAATTTTATAAAATTAAATTTATTTAATTGTTTATTTGTGAAGTATGATTATGTGAATGTTTTATTTATGTTAAAATTAAATTATTATTATCTCCTTAAAGTTTAAATTTAAAACACCCTAAATTTATAACCAATTAAGAATTAAGTCATTATTCATTAACATTTAACATTTATTTATATTTAATTATTTATTTATTAACTAATTAAAAATTTATAAATTACCCCTAAAAAATTACATAAACCATTTTATATAATTTTGATTAAATCTCCAAATAAATATAAAATAAAAAAGATAAATAAAATTGTTTAGACTCATGGGACCAGTCTTGGTTTTGAAATTTTTAATGAATCTAGAACCAGTCCAAAACCCATAAAAGATAAAAGGGATTAGGTTCAATCCTTGCCCACCTTTATTGGTAAATGAGAATGGTTAAATTTTATTTATATTATTATCGTAAAAGTCTTTTAGATGGGAAATCACTCTAATAAAAAGATTCGTTTTATTATCATAAGCACATAAAAAATAATACTATAGTTATTAAAGAATATATATTAAATTTATGTTTTGAATGATGTGATATTATTTTATTTTTTAAAAAAAATTTATAATTATTAAATTTATGCATCAAATGATATGATATTATCTTATTTTCTTAAAAAAATTTTGTAATTAATTGAAGGATAGGATAATATTATATCATGCAAAAACTTTGATAACTGTATTATTTTACGGCACATAAGACACTTATTCCGAAATTTCACGTCAAGTCAGAACTGATAAAGTTTTGTCATAATTGAAACATCGTCAGGACAGTAAATTTAAATTCAATAGACGTAAATGTAAATCTAGTTTGGATCGCACGGTCAGAATTTCTTACCTGGACTACCATAAATAGCCTCAGATAGTGAGGGTGAACTACCATGAATGCCTTCAAGTAAAAATGATAATAACTGAACACCCAAAAACGATTCAATCGAAGTGCTGTCGTTTTCACCACTGCTACTCGCTTTCATATCCTATGATAATAAATTCTTCAGGGTTTGCTTAGTAGTTTCTTTCATACCCCTATGATAATAATTTCTTTAGGGTTTGCTTAGTAGTTTTTTAACTGATTTTGAGGAGTTTTTATTTAGATTAGTTTATAAGATGTTTTAAAATTATTATTTATTAAATTTTTTATATACTAATTTTGGCTAGCTCAAAAATCTTTTAAAATCAGTATAATATATTTTTTAAAGGTTTATAAAACACTCTAAATCAGGGTGTTTTGGTTTGTTTTAAAATTTTATTCTACAAATATTATATCCACTATAAAACTATCTAAATTATATCTAAAAAAATTTAACTGTGTCTCCAACCATATTAAATATAAAATAATTTTAAGCAATCATAAAAAAAATTATTAAAATCTCATTTCTAGATACTTTCTTAAAGAAGTGGAGTTACAATTTTTCAATCATTCTAAATACTTCAAAGAATGGTGAAGAATGATAAAAAGACTTTATCACAATTGAAATTATGAAATATTAATAAGTAGAAAACAAATAAAGAATCTTTACCTTATAATTGTAAAAATAAAACTCCTAAGTAATGATTGAAGTTAAGTATTTTTATGGCGTATGTATATAGCTATACGCGAACGTATGATATATGCTCGTTTAAAAGTAACATCGTATAAGTATTTTTATGAGCATATATGTAAATTTATCATTTTAAAAAACTGTCAAAATTGTTAGAAAATAAACTCTCAAGCACAGGTTAGATGTTTTAAAAATAGCTAATAACCCTTCAAAACCGTTATGGTTATTTATTTTCATAATGGCTACTGTGGTTTAACATCATAACCGTTATCATGAAACTCTTAGACGACTTATACGTACAAAAAATGCCTCTCCGAAATGTCACTTTTATCCCATCAGATTAAATTTCAAATTATTTGAACTTTAAATTTTGGTTTAATTGATCCTGTAAATTAGGAAACATCTTTTCTACTATGTCCTTTTTCGTCCAACAAAAAATACAGCGTTTCCTTAGGTGGCTTCTTTCTCTCACTTCAAAAACCAAAAAGAAACTTTTAGAGAGAGATACAGAACATGGCGAATGGCAGTAACAGAGAAGAAGCTGAGCGCTGGCTCATCACGGCGGAGAAGGTTTTATCGGCGCGTGACTTCCACGGCGCCCGTACGTTCGCGATCCGAGCCAGAGAATCGGACCCGAGGTTCGACGCTCCGAACCACGTCCTCGCTGTGGCGGACACAATCATCGCTGCTGAACCCATCATCAACACCGTTAATGGTAACCAGGTCCACGACTGGTACGCGATTCTCCAACTCGCTCGCTTCACTCAGTCCTCGGAACTCATCGCCACTCAGTTCCGGAAACTCGCTCTGTTACTCAGTCCCGAGAGGAACAGGCTACCATATTCGGATCTTTGCTTCAAGCTCGTGACTGACGCGTGGTCAGTGCTGTCAAACCCCTCAAGAAAGATAATGTATGATACCGAGTTGCAACTGAGTCAATTCGGAGAACGCCCTAGGCAAACACAAATGCCACCGCCAATTTCGCCGCCAGTAAAACCAACGCCCAAAAAAAACCCCAGAAGCAATGATAAGGACGGAAGTTGCGCGGTTACAATGCAAGAAGGAAGGTCTAATTGGTATAACGTGACCGAGTCGACTCGTCAACCTGGACCAATGCAGGCTGAGCCTACTCGTCAACCTCAACCGATCCAAACCGAGCCGACTCGTCCTATTCAAGCAGAGTCCACTCATCCTTTACATGCAGAGGCCGTTCGTCCAAGTCCAGTAGAGCCCGCTCGTCCGATTCTTGTGGAGGAGCCAGCTCGTTCGGTTCAAGCAGAGCCAGTTCGTCCCGCTCAGGCAGAGCCAGCTCGTCCCGCTCAGGCAGAGCCAACTCGTCCGAGTGACACAGAGTCAGAGATACCGAGTTTCTGGACAGCGTGTCCATTCTGTTACGTTCTTCACGAGTACGCAAAGGTTTACGAAGACTGTACTTTGAGATGCGTGAACTGTAAAAGAGCGTTTCATGGGGTACCGATAGCACCACCGCCTGTTACGCTAAATGATACGTATTTCTGTTGTTGGGGTTTCTTTCCAATTGGTTGTTCTGGCGACGGGAAACAGAAGGGCGGGAATCAGTCTACTTGGAGACCTATTTCTGCCATGTTCCCTTGTCCTACTCCAGGGAATGGGAAATCAAACCAAGTCAAAAAGACATATAAAAGAGCTCCAGTTTTGTATGATGAGGTGTTCATTTCTGATTCTGAGTCCGGGCCTAGTGAGGGGTCTGATGATGATTGGGGAAATCCAAGGAGAAAAAAGGGGAAAATTGTGAAAGGGAAAGCAAAAGGAAATGAAAACAAGAAAAGAGTGGGAAGGTCACCAGGTGGGGCTAAGAAGGGGACTCAAAATCAAAATCAAACTCAAACTCAAAATCGAAGTGTGGGTGAGACTGCAGAGGGAATGCTTGGGACGTCCAGTGGTGGTGGACAAAGAGTGCTTAGAAGTAGTGGGAAGAAGCAAATGGGAAATGGGCTGGATTTGAATGTGGAGTTTAGTAATGAGTTGGATGACTCAGTGGCGCCGAGGGTGAATCATGTGAATGGGGAGGAGGATAATATTGATGGTGTTGGGTTTTTCGAGGGGCTTGATGAGTTTTTGAGTAGTTTGCCCATACTAAATAATGTTGTGAAAGATGATAAGGTTAAGTCGGCTTAGTGAGTAAGACTCTTACTTCTGTTGATGCTGTTTTATTATTCTAGTCGTTGTAATAGTTTTAATTGCGTAGAGGCACTAGCACTTTGGTTGCTGGTGGTGAAATCTAGTAATATATTTTGGAGCAATGGGGTTTATTATTGAACTCTTTGCAAGTGCTTCGTTACTTCATTGTGGACATGTACGTAAACCTAACTAATTTAGTTGATTAGGTAACTTTAAGATCTTGAATTTTATCGCTGCACAATTATCAAACTTCTTTGCATCCATTAACATGTTTGCATTTTTCAATAACTTTTCTTGATACGAACATTTATTTAAGATTTCTATTTTACTTGTGTGCGTGAATCCGTAAACATGTTTGTATCTTTGCTTGAGATAAACATGTAACTGATATTCTCTCTCTCTCTTTTTTTTTTTTTTTTTCTTTCTGTGTGTTTGCTTGTGCAGGGCATAAACATATTTGTATCTTTTTTAACAAACTTTGCTTGATATGAGCATGTATTTCAGTTTTCCTTTTCGCAAGTGTGGCATCCATAAGCATGATTACATCTTTTGAATATAAGCTTGCACATCTGATTTCTTTTTTACTGTTTTGTGTGAGTTTGCTTTCATTCGCTCTCATGAGAAATATATTTTCTTCAAATTTATGGAGTTTTGTAAATTCCAATGAAATGTCGTATGGTGAAATCTTTTCAATATTAATGTCAGTTCTGTGGCAGATTATTTTCTTCATGTACAGTCATGAAATATTGTATCTTCTAATTTATATAGTTATTTAGATTCCAATGAAATGTTGTATGATGAAATCTTTTCAATATTAATGTCAGTTCTGTGGGAGATTATTTTCTTCATGTATGCAATTGCCAGTATGGTAGAAGAATATAAAATAGCAATTCATTGGTTCAGACTTTCGGGGTAACCAAATCCAGTCGCAAGTGGCAACTAGAATTTAGTATGTCACCTGCTTTATTAAACTTTAGTAGTTTTTTCACTTAGTTCTCAGTAGAAGTAAAAGAAAATGTTAATTTTAAATGGTTGTAGGGTATTCCTTTGTGCTTGTTAGAATATTGTTTATTCGGAACTATTATTGTTCTGATAGTAGTATCTGGCTTGATTGGTCATTGGGGATTTGAATGGAGTGTGCCTCAGAAGAGTTGCTAATAAGAATGGGAAGAGTAATGTTTCAGCCCTTGGATTTATGCCCCTTACAGATGGATTTTGGGCAGTATAACAGCTAGAAAAGGTACTAAGAGAATACAGGCAGAGATGGGTGGCTCTACTTGTTGATGAAGGCATCAAAAGGAAAGCTGATGTTTGATTTTTGATGATGTTCTCTAGATATTAGAAATCTTTTAAAGTGGCTTGACCATTTTCCTCTTTGTCTTAAGGTAGGAAGGACAATTATTGTGTTAGGGTGTTTCCTCTCTTACGGCCCTATTTAAATATAAATTTAATTCCTGGGAAGAATGAGTAGTTGGGGGGAGAGAGCAGGAAAGTTGTAAAAGAGTATTTGGAGACTTCAGACTAGTATCACTAGAAGTTGGAGTTGTTTGATTTGCAAGATGGACACAATTCTTTGATTTTGAAGACGGGGAATACTTAAAATTTGATTGATTATTGTTTTAGGGTGTTAAGGTGAATTGCAGCATCTAGTAGATTGAAAAACTATATCCAAGGCCATGAAGTTGGTAAGACGCTGAATTGTTTTTTCCTTGGGGAAAAAAATTGGTGTACAGAGGGTTGTTGGCACATATGTGTATGTTTGCCAATGGTTGTGTGCATTTGTGTGATGCTTATTATTTGTGCGGTATTGTAACAGACAGAAAAGCTATCTTTAAGGCAGTCTGATTTAGTGCTTGTCAAATACATATATTATTCAGTTCTGGTAAAAGTTGATATAAATAGTGGTTTGTGGAAAGGCTACACTGCAAAATATGGATGCTTGCACAACTGAATTTGAGAAATGCTCATGGAAGATGTCTTTATTCCACTCTGGTAACTAATATGATGGTAGTGATGTTTTTTATTTCATTTAATAGAGGACAGTAGTGGTTTTATGATATACCCGCATTGGTAACTTATTTTAAATTTCATTTAGTTATTAGGTGGATCTCTAGATTCATGATTTCTATAAATTTTGGTGTTGCTAAATTTGGTGCTGTGGCTTTGGTTATCTTTGATTTAATTTCCTAGTGAAAAATGATGGAAAAAGGAACATGTTTGGTGCATATATTGTATTCTGTTATACACCAATTGATAGTTGTTATTGCTAATCTTCAGCGGATGATTTTTACAGTCGAGGAAATCTCTGTCTAGCCTAATTTCTTTGTTTCAGTTCAATGACATTCTTGTTTTTAACTCTTTCCCTCACAATGTAAATATGGCATTCTTCATACTTGAAACTTTGCCACGCTTTAGTTGCAAACGTGAATCTAGGGCTGACAGACGAGTTGAGTGGCTCGTGAGCCGACTCTACTCAACTCGTTTGAAGCTCGTTAAGAGCTCAACTCGAATCGGTAGGGTGAGCGAGTTGAGTTCGAACAAGGGGAGGCTCGACTCGTGAGCTCTCGAGCCTGGTGTGGCTCGAACTCGTCGTAGGGACCTTTGGGTTAGTTTTATAAACCATGTGGGGCAAATGAAAATTGCACTTTTAAAAAACTTCAAAAAATGACATTTACCCCCTAACTAAAAAATAG
Source organism: Pistacia integerrima (assembly GCA_026225825.1). Taxonomy (NCBI): domain Eukaryota; kingdom Viridiplantae; phylum Streptophyta; class Magnoliopsida; order Sapindales; family Anacardiaceae; genus Pistacia; species Pistacia integerrima. The sequence goes on along the minus strand of CM047749.1, from coordinate 32,944,197 downwards.
TAAAACACAACACTTTCTCCCCCAAATCAGTTTCCCCCAAATCGCCAACACTAACCAAACGAACCCTAAACATGTCCACCATGAATCAGCTAATTTCATCTTGCCTTGTTGTCGTCATCGATCAAAACACCAATTGGAGAAACAACAACTCCATCCCACAAACATTGAAATGATTTCTTCACTCCCAAATCCACTTCAACCCTCAAATCTTCGGTCCATCATGAAAGTGACGCCCTTAATCATGTGTTCTTGTTGTCTTCGGTCCAAAATTGAAGGAAGAATTTGGTGAGTAAACCGTTTTTGTTAAAAATATTTCATGAGCTGGGAAGAATTTTGAATATGTATCTCAGTGAGCCTTGAATCCATTTTGGTTTTCTTGAATGTTTAATTACTAATACATTGATGAATTGAGTCAATGCTAACAGTTCTTCATTTTATGTTTCAGGAGCTTGCGAGAGAATTTGAGCTCGAGCTCGAGCCCTTTTTTCTTTACTCGACAGGCTTGAGTTTGAACTTGAGCTCGATCCTGCAGCACACGAGCCGAGCTCGTTAAGCCAAAATATCTCCCCATTTTGTTCTAACGTATAATACTTCTCATGGGATCATACTCTTGACTTTTATGTTGACCACTGTCTATGTTCCCTTTTGCTCGCATTACTTTTGAAATTCAAATTTAAAAACTAAATAGGGTTTATAACAATAATTCTCGAGGTATAATCAAATAACAGAAATCCCCTAATAGTTATAATAATAATGAAGGCTATGTTTGGGTTATTATTTTTATCCAGATTCTCAATCCTATTCTCCAAATAATGTTTGACACATTATTCCAAGAATATTACCTTATTTTTTTAATTACTTTTAGACCCTATAAGGTTATTAATTTCATCAAATACACCCTAAAAAAAAAGTTTAAAAATTATCAAAAATACCCTTGCGACCCATACTCGCGATTGGTAACCAACCAGTCGGTGGTTCTTGCCGGAATCTCTGCTATACCGTCACCGACCATAAATGGTCGGAAGTTCACCGATCTAGCCGTGAACGACGACTAAAGAAATGGCCGTTATTGAGGTCAACGACGGCCAAATCTTGGCCATCATTGACCGAAAACGATGGCCAAAGATGGCCGTCGTTTTGGCCTTTTTCGGCCGTTGACGGCCACGGCGGCAGTCAGATCCGGCCTTTTCCGGATCGCTCGAAAAAGGCCATAACGACGCTGCTACGTACAGATTCGATCGTCCGTGTCGTAACGCTAGCTCCTAGATTCCTGACGGTAGGTGGCCTAACGCACTACAGGTAGTAGGGATATTTTTGTCAATTTACATATTGGGGGTATTTATTAAATTAGCAAACTTAGGGGGTTTTTTTATAAATTTTTAAATTTTACCTCGTAATACTCTCATATTCAATTATCCAATACTATCCCCAAAATAATAAACTAAACGCACCCGAAAATTTTGTCGGTTGGGTCAAACAACTGTTTACTAATATAATAACCCATCATATTGTAAATTTTAACAGTCAAATAATTGTTTATTAACTGTAAAAGATTTTTATTATTTTTGAGATCTTAGGGGTTGAGATAAAACCCCAAAAAAAAAATATTAATTTTGTACTATAAAAGTGTTTTGCAAATAATTGGAAAGATGATTAGAAAGAGATGAGTTTAATTTTGAAATTGATGGAGTGATCAAAGGAAATAAATTTTATTAATTGTTTAGGTGAGAAATTATATATATATTGGACTATTAAAAATTAGATATCATTTTTGTTTTCCTAAAAATAATATGTATTAAATTAATTAAATTTTTAATATTTCACCGAGGGGTCATTACAGCATTACTTTGGAGTCCGGGAGAGTAAAAGCTTTAAAGGGGTTGGGGTGGAGATCTGGTGTAGTGTAGGCCACTATTTGCTCCCTCCCTGCCTCCAGGCTTTGGGCCTTAAAGAGGTTATTTTCCATTTTGGGCTTTGATTGTCAATTCAATTTGTGAAAATGCTTGGTTTATAAGTAATTAAAAAAATTTACTAATCTCCATTTTTTTAGAAAATCATTTTTCATTTTTTAAAATGCTATAATTTCCTTAGTCCATCCAAAATTCCTTGAATTAAAATTGCCAATGAGGTTATTCACAGAAATTTTATTAGAAAACTCTATATATATTTTAAGCACAACATTGGTAAAGCCAAGGAAATATAACTACAATCTTTACGGGTTCTATTCATATCAATTCTGCCTCTGATGATTTGAAAAATATCATTAGCTTTACGGGTTTAATCTCTCTCATCATTGACCTTTTATTATTGTTCAACATTTTAATAATATATTTTTTTTTACTTATACATTCTGATGGTAAAAAAATAATATTATATATACAAAGTTGAGAATCATATGACTCAAGGTGTCTATCTATTTCATAAGTTAATTCATTTATAATTAAAAAGACATCATCAAAATGATTATCAATATGTTGAAATTTTAACTTTATACATGTAATATTATTCTTTTATAATCACGTAGAGTTTTTTTTTTTTTTTTTTTAAAATATCATAGAGAGTTTTGTAGCCCTTAAAATTTTCAAAAATAAAAAAATAAAAGAAAACACTCAACGAGTAGAGATTTTAAAACGCCTACACTTTAGTTAATCTCACTACAAAGTCCATAAAAATAAGTTCTACGAGTTTTTAATCGATGTAAAAGTTTAGACCTCACAATGAGCAAAAGTAGTTTCATTAATGGCGTGTGTTTAAGCTTGTCAGCCAGTCAATGTTGCTGAGTTGGCCACTCAGAAGTCAGAACACGATTCACTTTGTTTTCTCCGTCTTTCTTGGAGACAGGCCAAGTGTTCTTGATCCAACCAACTCACACCCAACTTTTAATCTCTCTCTCTTCTCATTTCACAATGATTAAGCATTTCATCAAACACTTCTCTCTCTCTTAAGATCTCTCCCATCTCCCATGGCAATTCTTGCTCCAACTTCTCTTTCTAAGCACCCTTTATCGTCCTCTTCAACTCTCTCCCAATTGACAACGCCTACGGTAAGTTGTTCTTCTTTACAGTGGGTGTATATATGTGTTTTCTTCTGAGTTTTTACTGATTTCATCTTCTTTGCTGCAGATCTTTGGCTCCAAGCTGAAACTTAGAGAAACTGAGCAGACCCGGTTCAGCTTGTCCACTTCTTTCAAGTATGTTTTTATAATTTTACTAAATTCTTACATTCATGGAACAAAAAAAAGAGGATGATGCTTAATTGTTGAATTGTCTGGTATATCTTTGATTATTTACTTGCATTTTTAATTTAATGACTTTGCTCTGTTTTGATTTTATATGTTTATCTACATCTATTCTGTTTTTTATTTTGAGTAAGATTTTTATTCTAATTATTCAAATTAAAGGTTACTATATGTTTGTGGTAGTTATATTTCAACTTTTTTTTTTTTTTTTTCGGTTGCTAGTAATAGTTGTGTTTTAGCTTTAACATTCAGGTTTAGCAGATTTCATGAGCCACGTTGAAGTGCATACCACTTGTCATTTTGGCTCATGAGTTTAATAAAATAGTACTGGGAGTTTGGTTCAAGTGTCCTACACAAGTTCTTGTTATACAGAGACATGTTTTCATATTTTATTTTAATGAATGAGTTTGATATTTGAAATATCTCTGCCATTTTGATGAAATTGATATTGAAACAGAAGTTAAGAACCTCATCAAGTTGTTGCATAACTTGAATAGTGATATTATGTGTATGACGTAAGTCACCTTTTCTTTATTTGAGTATCTCTTCAATTCTGAACTGCAAATCCATGGGTTAATGTTCTCATAAATGGTGGTACTGTAATGGGTTTTCTAGCAATCTAAAGATTTTTTTTTTTCAATGGTTTTGTGATTTTCTAATTACAACCAGTTATTTATTTATAGGAGAAGTTCATATAAGACAATGACTTCAATGCAACCTTCGGAATTGGTCCTAAGAGATAAGAATATCTCCATTTTGGTTTATATTACCACCTGCTACAGATATTTTTTTTACTTGATTTTTCTAAAGCATATTGTTTTCTGGTCAGGAGCAATCCAGGTTTTCGATTGATGGCCTCAAAGGAGCCTGTGGGAATGACTACTAAACTTGGAAGTGACAAAATAGAGACTGAAGTGGGAGTTGAAAATGGATGTGATTTGTTTGATGAAATGAAACATCGGTTTCTAAGTTTCAAAAAGCAGAAATTCATGTAAGCAACAAACTCTGGCCAATATTGATTTTATCTTTAAAATCAATTAGTTTGCCTTTTAACACAGCCTACGTTTTGGAACAGGGAAAACTTAGAACATTACCAAAATCTTTCAAATGGTCAAGCACCAAAGGTGAACAATGTTTTTCTTTTTCTTTTTTTGGTTGTAATTTAGTCATTGCTTTTCACACTTGTTCAAATGCTTGAAAGTTTATAGATGGCGCGCTTTGGTTTTAATTTCAGTTTATTTGCTGAAATCTGGAAAAAACAATTTTGTTAACTATCAATTTCTTGGACAGTTTATGGTGATTGCTTGTGCAGACTCCAGAGTTTGCCCCTCAAACATCTTGGGATTTCAACCAGGAGAAGCATTTATTGTCCGCAATGTTGCAAATATGGTTCCCCCATGTGAGGTATCACATACATTTCGTCTGATTTGTCTTAGGCTTTTCTACTTCACAACAATAAAAGGTTGACACTGCAATGTGAACAGTGAACACTACAGAATGACAATTTATAAGAAAAAGATTGAATGATTTTGTCCTTTTTACCATTTCTAATTATTTTTTAACTCATTTGATTGCATAGAGTGGACCCTCAGAAACAAATGCTGCATTGGAATTTGCTGTAAATTCTCTTCAAGTAAGTATTTTGTGCCTTTACATTTAAGTGGTGGGTTCATATCTTCGGATTTCTTGCAGTTGTTATTTAGATGGTTGGAGTCTGTACTTTGGGATTGCTAAATATAGAAAGTTATGGAGAACTATCTGGTCATGAAATCTATTGAGTTATGTACATACCTTTCTTTTGCAAAATGCTGAATCACTCTTTTTGCAGGTTGAAAACATTCTAGTCATTGGCCACAGTCGCTGTGGAGGCATTCGTGCCCTTATGAGCATGGAAGCTGAAGCAGATTCAAGGTAAAAAATATAGAGCACCTTTTTTCCGTAAAAGGTTTTTCTTATGAGCATGTCATATCATTTTTTATAGAACTCAGTTCACATATGTCTCTCACTCAGCTAAACTCTCTCTGTAGCTTTATTCAAAATTGGGTTGTTGTGGGGAAGAATGCAAGGTTAAACACAAAGTCTGCTGCTCATAACCTTAGCTTTGAACATCAGTGTCGACATTGTGAGAAGGTGATCTACTTTCTCCTGAGTTTAGAATGTCCAAGTTCAATGGTTTAGTTTTATCCAACATAAATTTTAGCTTTTGTGGAAATATGTTTTTGTTGACATTCTTAGTCTTAACAAAATGGTATACACTCATGGCGCCAAGAAAATTACTATTATGAATCTTATAGAAAAAATTATTACTGTTGTGCACAATGGAACACAGTATCTACAAATAAACATTGTTTGGGTTTGACTATTCTTTTTTGGCTATCCTGCTTATCACAGGCTCAGAGTTTTTATCTTATCACAAACTCAATAAGTATGCCTTTTTCTTACAGGAATCTGTAAATTGTTCATTGTTAAACCTGCTAACTTATCCATGGATTGAAGAAAAAGTGAAGAAAGGCACACTCTCTCTTCATGGTGGCTACTATGACTTCATTGACTGTACATTAGAGAAATGGACACTGGATTACGAAGGAAGCAATTTAAAGGAAAGTGATAAATTTGCAGTCAGAAACCAATCATTTTGGTGCTGAACTTTACTTCAGTAATCTCTATATGATTTTATTTTATTTTCTTTCTTAAATTCTGTTGTATGCACTTTATTTGTAAATGTCCAGACAATTGAGAAATAATGTTATTCTCTGGAATTTTAGGGAATAACCATCCTGTTGTATGTGAGTTGAAAAAATTGTTGTCTTAATGTTATTCTTTGCTCATAATGTTAACTGTCTTCGTTTTGATTAAAAAGTAAATTTATAGAAATGAAAGGATTTGTAATGAAGTGGGAGGCTTCTTGGAATCTCATCAATTCATTCTTTACTTGGCAGCACAACTCTTTCAAATGTCTTATTTCTATCATCAGTTAGGAATATAATTTTAGGTTTTGAGGGCTTTGATGCCATTTATTGTCTCGAAACACTGTGCCCCCTTTCTGAACGCAACCAATAAAAGTATGCACTTTCCTCTTATTCATTTTTATACTTGGGTTTGCAAACAGGTTCAAATGGATTTTCTCGTTTCATTTCAAATATTATGTTCTTGACTAATACCCCCACCCCCATTTTCTCAATCAAGAAAACTACAAATTTTTAGGGGGCATTTGGTTAAAGGAATATTGGATTACTAGAAAGTTAGATTACCTTGAAGATTATGTGAAGCATTAGGAAAATGTGTTTGGTTAATTTGTGGGTATGTTATATTAATATGTTTGGTTGGGAGGAATAAATTGGTAGGTATGTTATTTAAATTACTGAATTGTCATCTAATTAAATATTATTATTATATTATTTTTTAATATTGATATATAACCCCCCTGTATTTAAAAACTTAGTAACAACAACCCCATAATAAAAGTTTGAAAAATCAACAAAACACCCCCACCAACCCAGCCACTCCGGGCCGTCGGCAACCACCGCAGGCTGCCGGCAACCTAACGGCACACGGAAGGCAGGAAATAGCCTCTGTGCGCCGTATGGCCATTTCCCGCCAGAGATCTGGCTGGAAATGGCTAGACGTGATAGATCTGGCCGTCAACGGCCAGATCGATGCGAGTCAGTGTTGCGGCGCGATCCGCAGCACGGTCATTTTCGGCCTTCCGTGAGCCGTTCTGGCTACGGCGGTGGTTGCCAACAGCAGGCCGCGACAAGTGGGTGGGGGTGGTGGCTTGGGTGGGCTGCAATTTGTTTTGAATTCAAGGGTAATTTTGTCCAAAAAGTTTATTAATTGAGATGAAATAGTAAAAGCCATATTTATGTAAATAAATTTAAAAATAAGGGCATTGTTGTCCTAAAATTTTATTAATAAGGGATAGAATTGTAACAAAAAAAAAAAAGATAACCTTGATAATCTTAGAATACATAAGAACATGGAGGTAATCAGATTACCTCTAATATTACCAATAGTAATCACTATTGGTATTTGAAGATTATCGGTATTTTATATTACTAGACAACCAAATATAGTAATCAAGTAAAATAAGATGACTTAACCCTAATAATTCCACATAACCCCAAACCAAACGCCCTCTTAAAGGTATTAAAATCTTAACTAGTCGTATTAAGATTCCGTTGTTCTCCAAGGAATACTTTGTTTAGTATGTATAAATATGATGGAAGTTTAAAACTTTCATTAAGTGGTTGAAATTATAAAGATGAGAATTCTTGCAGCAGCAAGGCATGTCCATTTCTTGATTTCATAATCTTTTAGACTGAATTCTCACCATATCAAGATATTATAATCTATTAAAATTGAGTTGCTAATGCCTTCAAAAGAATGATACTGTGAATTAGTAGTCAGAGAACTTTTTATTCTCATAATGTAAAAGCAAACACCCAGTAAAATAATTACTTAGATGACACACAATCCATTATTCGTATCATTAGCTTTAGGTAACTTCAATTTCGCGAAATCAAGATAATTAACTGCAGTTTTATGTTACAACGATGATCCTAATAGACATTACACTTTCAGCAATATAGGGATAGAGACGAGAAAACTTGAGATTTTCCTGTTCCCCTCAACACATTGCGCAAATGCTTGGAGCCTCTCATTCGGTGTGGTTGCTGCTTCTTTTTGGCCCTTTAAAGGGCATTAGTTTAGCCACCCCTGGTAGGTCTTTTGGTTGCTCTTGCGGTGGGGTGGGGTGGGGTGTGTAAAGGGTTGTCTATCCTGGATTATTATTATTATTATTTTTTATCGGTTTTGTCCCTTGCTTGATTAGGGTCGAGTTGTCTCGGATTATTCCCGCTTAGGTGTTATTCTTTACTCTACCAGTCACCCAAATAATAATAATAATAATACAGTAGAGAGTTGGATTAACAAAAGAAAACAGAGATGGGTAAAGTGAGAGATTTCAAAGCTATGGAACTAAATAGAGATTTGCTATTATAACTCTTTGGGGCTCTTTAGACCGGGGGTAAATAAGAGAACGGGCGTAATCGTCGTTTATTTTGCAAGATTCATGTGTTTGGTTGGCAAGTAATAAAATATTACATGAATCTTTTATTGTAAATAGCGTTTACTATTGGTAACGTGAGGGGTAATCTTATTACCTTGCTAGGAGGTGTTATTAAAACATTACTGAGTTAATATGATTTTTCTACCATTTTTTCCCTTAAATAAAAATCATTTCGGACACAATTACTCTCAAATGTCTACAAAATAATAATTATCCAGTCCCCTACATTTGAGAAATTAGCTAAAATACCTTTTCACAAAAAAGTTTAAAAGTTAACAAAATATCTCCAACCACCCAAGACCACCACTGGTCATGACTCACCAGCGCCGGCCACCGGCGTTAGTCATTGTAATGGTGCACAGCCAAATCTGGTGTGTTCTATGGTTGTTTCACAGCTACAGATCTAGCCATGAAATGACCATAGATTTGGCCATTTTCTGGCCATGGATTTGTGTTTTATGGCCATTTCTGGCTTTGTCAGCGCACAACTTGCCATATATGACCAGTCGTGCACTATTCTGTCGACTGCCAACATCGACTAGCAATGGTGGCTGGCCGCGAGCAGTGGTTTGGGGTGGGTGGGGGTGATTTTGCTATAAATTAAAGTTTTATATGACTAGGGTGTTTTAACAAAATTTCAAATACAGTAGGTTAAAAGAAATGATTCAAACAATAATAATAAAAAATATTATTATATTAATATTTATAAAAAAATATAATTTAGTAATCTATATAATATACCTTTCCATTTATCCTTTTAAGCAAGCATATTATTGACCAATTTATTCGAATCAATCAAACGCATTTTCTAAATATTTTCAATAATCTTTAAGGTGATTTTTTTTTCCGTTAATATAATATACATTTATAATAAAATGTTTTATGATTCAAACATCTCTTTTCTTTATTGAAAGGGAGCATTTTTGGTAATATTCTATGACATTTACATGACCCAAGCTTGCATATATTTATATATAGCCCAAATCCGCCGCCTTTTCAATTATACATTTGTCCTCCATCATATTGGCATTTTACACCTGAGTATACACGTGCCACCCATCTAACTGACTACTTAATATAAGCATACATGTACACATAAGCATACAAATGGCCCTAATCTCTAATTGCCACGAATTGTACTTACGGTTGGGGTGGCCGTATATATTTTATCATAAATATATAATAATTATAATTATAAACAAAGAATTATTCTTTGGCTTACGATGGCTAGGACCACCAGAGACTAAAGAGTAGCTTGATGGTGGGTTGGCATCCATTTGTGACTTCAAGCTAGAATTTGTTACAAAATATCTTAAAAACTGTATTTAATTGTCCTAATAGAGTAATAGGGATATTTAAGACCCCTCATAAGTATTGTGAAATTACACAAAGGAGCTGCAAGTATGGAAAACGCCGTTAAAATTAATCGCTAAAGGGGATATAGTTGAGATTTCAAATTTTTTATAAGTGGATTTTTTATTTTTCCTGAATTCCCAAGTTTTTTTTTCTTTCCCCTTTCTCGCTTTCTTTTTGCCCCTCTTTTCTCCCACAGGTGGACCAGGTGGGCCTTGAAGGATATTGATTCTAGGATCTTGACACTTTCATTAAATTAGTGGTAACATGTTTGACTGTTATATTGAGTTTTATAAAAATCTGTTAGTTTTTCTGCTAAGCACCGTTACGTTAATAAGGCTGAGAAACGATTTTTGTTAAGTACAGTTTAGTTTCTAATTACAAGTGTGTGTTGGTTATAGTTTCTTAATTAGGAAACTAATGATACTTAAGCTTATAATCAAGCTTAGTATATAACCAAATATAATTCGATTTCAGTCTCATTTTTTCGATCTTGTTTCCTCACACATGCAAAAATCCTAAATACTTGAATTGCCTGAAAAACTCTCAATTAATGTATATCAGAGTGTAAATTTTTTAGAGATAAAAAAATACTTTTGTTCAAAGTCTGTGTGAACATCTGAATCATCAAGTCTTAACAAGGCAAACAAACATTCTATATGAGAATCTATTCCAATTGGATGGACAACTACATTGAAGAATCTCTGAGCTAGTTTTATTGAAGAATGTGACTTATAACTACATACCAAGAGAAATGATTTGTTTACAATTGTTAAAACACTTGTGAACTTGAGTGGAAAAAGGAATTGTAAGTCATAACACACTTGCGAATTTGGTTAAACTAAAACTAGTCATTCCAAGTCTTAAAACACTTGGCACATGACATGTGGATCATAAAGGATGCAATTCGGCCCATGCCCAAGGAAAGGAACCAGCCCAAGTTGTGCAAGGAGACAATTCAGATCCGACCCAAGTTGAAGGAAAAGAATTAGCCCAAGTTGTGCAAAGGAAATGAGACATCTCGACCCAAGTCCATTCAAGCACCAAGTCATCAAGTGAAGTCCAAATCCAACAAAAGAAAGGCTCAAGTATTCAAGTGATCCAAGACAGCCCATTATCCAAGCCCAAAGAGTGTTTCCATGTTACTTCATTTTGGGTCCATTTCAATGAATCCCAAGGCCCAAACTCATGCACTCTTATTAGTAGGATTTAATTACTTGTTATGTTTAATTAGTTATCCTAGGTGGCATGTTTATTTTGTATGTTTCTAGTTAATTATCCTAGGTGGTGTTTTCACTCTACTAAATTAGTTAATCATCATTGTAATGCTACTATATAAGCAAACTCTCTCTCATTTTGTAAGTTAGACAATGAAATAGAAAAAGCACTTGAGAGGAATGATTTTCCTTTTGCTTTGAAATATTTATCTATATCTTGACAAGAGATTTGGTGGTGATTCAACGTTAAGTTGGTGGAAAGATCCTTTATGCTTGAAGATTTTTCTTGTCATTGTCCTTATATCAAAGTAAGTAGTCTTGTATTCTTGTTTCTATCTTGGTCGAAATCTTTGTGGTTGTTTTAACCTTGTTCGAAATCTGGTTGTATTGTGTGCATTGTGTTTAATTAGGGGTGAGCACGGGTAGCGGGTAGAAGGAAGGCAGGAGGGGTAAGGCCGGAGCCAGGAATCGGAACCTACCCGAACACCTGTGCGGGTAGGTTTCGATTCCAATTTTTTGGAACCGCTACTGTGCGGTTCCGGTTCCGGTTCTTGCATATGGAGGAACCGGAACCTGTAAAAAGGGTATCCTGTTTGGAACCTGTAGGGGGTACCCGGTTTGGAACCTGTTTGGAACCTGTTTTGGAACCTGTTTAGAACCTATTTTGGAACCTGGACTATAATGAAATATTTGTGAAATGTAAATAATGGGGGAGTTTCTATTATTTTACATATAAAAAAATTTAAAATAGAAAAAGTTAAATTTTTAGAATAACCTAATTAAATAAATATACGAATATAATTATACTTATTACATATAAATTACACCATATTAAAAGCTTTAATATATTATAATACATTAATATTAAAGTTTTGATCAATTAAGTGAATAATTAGAATTATGATCCAATTAAAAGTGTTTTACATTTTTAATGTTATTAAAAGAATTATTTTTGAATAAAATAGTATATTTGATTGAGTAATAATATATTTAGTTATTTACTTCAATTATCAAGTTCTAAGTATATCTATAATAAATTAGTAATTAATTAATTATATATGATAAATTGATAAACATTAATAAATTTAATTACTAGTTAAATATCATACTTAATTAATTATAATTTTATAACATTACTTAATTGATTTATAGTATAATTAATTATAGTATTACATTAATTGATCATTACTTAATTAATTGACTTATAAGTTATAACATAATTAAATAGTTAATTAATTGACTTATAATTAGAAATTTAATTAATTATAGCATTACGTTATAAATTTATAGTATAATTATTTAATCAATTATAACATTTTATTATAAACATTAGTACAAACTTAATTAAATAATTAAAAATTCAATTAATTATAATATTACATTAAAAATTTATAGTATGATTACTTAATAGTTAATTCACTATAACATTACATTATGGTATGATTATATAATTAATTATAACATTACATAATTAAATAATTACTTAATTGATTATGTCATTATATTATAAATATGAGTAATTATTAATTTACTACATAAACATTAGTATAATACTTAATTAAATGATAAGAAATTTAATTAATTATAACATTACCTTATAAACATTTCATTATAAACATTAATTAAGTATTACATTATAGTTAAATAATTACTCAATTAAATTATAATATTATTATATTACATTATATATTATGATCACTTACTTAATTATAGCATTATATAGTTAAATGATTACATAATTACATAATTAGTTATGAATTTATAACATTACATTATAAACATTAGTAATTTACTATATTATTCCATTACTTAATTAATCGATTAAAATTTAATTAATTATAACATTACCTTATATATTTATAATATAATTACTTAATCAATTATAACATTTCATTATAAACATTAGTATATTAATCAAATGATTTGAAATTTAATTAATTATAATATTAAATTATAGATTTATAGTATGATTACTTAATTCATTATAACATTACATTATACTATTATAGTATGATCATATAATTAATATAATATTACATAATTAAATGATTACTTAATTGATTATGAGTTATGATATTATGTTTTAAACATTAGTAATTATTAATTTACTATATAAACATTAGTACAATACTTAATTAAATGATAAAAAATTTAATTAATTATAACATTACCTTATAAATATTTCATTATAAACATTAATAAAACATTACATAATAGTTAAATAATTACTCAATTAAATTATAATATTATTATATTACATTATATATTATAATCACTTATTTAATTATAGCATTACATAGTTAAATGATTACATAATTACTTAATTAGTTATGAATTTATAACATTACATTATAAACATTAGTAATTTACTATATTATTACATTACTTAATTAAACGATTAAAAATTTAATTAATTATAACATTACCTTATATATTTATAATATGATTACTTAATCAATTATAACATTCCATTATAAACAATAGTATATTAATCAAATGATTTGAAATTTAATTAATTATCATATTAAATTATAAATTTATAGTATAATTACTTAATTCATTGTAACATTACATTATACTATTATAGTATGATCATATAATTAATATAACATTACATAATTAAATGATTACTTAATTGATTATGAGTTATGATATTATGTTTTAAACATTAGTAATTACTAATTTATTACATAAACATTAGCACAATACTTAATTAAATGATAAGAAATTTAATTAATTATAATATTACCTTATAAACATTTCATTATAAACATTAATTAAGCATTACATTATAGTTAAATAATTATTCAATTAAATTATAATATTATTATATTACATTATATTATGATCACTTACTTAATTATAGCATTATATAGTTAAATGATTATATAATTACTTAATTAGTTATGAATTTATAACATTACATTATAAACATTAGTAATTTACTATACTATTACATTACTTAATTAAACGATTAAAAATTTAATTAATTATAACATTACTTTATATATTTGTAATATGATTACTTAATCAATTATAACATTCCATTATAAACATTAGTATATTAATTAAATGATTTGAAATTTAATTAATTATAATATTAAATTATAGATTTATAGTATGATTACTTAATTCATTATAACATTACATTATACTAGTATAGTATGATCATATAATTAATATAACATTACATAATTAAATGATTACTTAATTGATTATGACATTATACTATAAACATTAGTAATTTACTAATTTACACAATATTTAATCAAATTATTATAATTTTATTAATTATAACATTATATTATAAATTTATGGTATGATTATTTAATTAATTATAATATTCTATTATAAACAATATTACAATACTTAATTAAATGATTAACAATTTAATTAATTATAATATTACATTATAATTAAATAGTATATTACTTAATTAATTATAACATTACAATTTATATTGTAGTATGATCACTTAATTAATTATAACATTACAATTTACATTGTAGTATGATCACTTATTTAATTATAACATTACTAGTTTCTAATATTAAATTTGCTAAATTATATTTGGTATATTATAAATACCCAATTGACCAATTATAACATTAAATTAATAAATTTATAAACATTAATAATTTATTAACTTATCAAATAGACCCCTGGCAATGTTAGAAAATTTGTTACATTGGACACAAATGAATGAATAATGAAAATTTGTTAGGGGTGTATTTGTAAACTTATAAGGTGTTTTTGTTATTTTTTAAACTAATAGGGGGGTAATTGATTTTTTATAGGATACCCTGGAAAGGAACCAGAACCTGCATTTTAGGTTCCGGTTCCTTGAATTGAAGCCACACCTTTGTGCGGTTAGGTTAGGTTCCTTTTTTTGGGAACTGTCTTGTGCGTTCGATTCCGATTCTCCCAGAAAATATAGGGTACACGGAACCGCTCACCCCTAGTGTTTATGCATATTTGGAGGTTGAGATTCCCTTGTGTAGTGAAATCGGGTGTGAAGTTTGTGAATGTTCTTGTTTGGCCGGTTTTGTGCATGTTATTTTATAGTGTTATGTTGAGTTTTTCATGAAAGTTTTAGAACAAAAAAACAGATTGTGACCAGGTGGACAGAGAAGTAACTTTGTATTTATTTAATTAAATTCTTATACAGTCGCCTGATTATAATCTCAATTAAACAATAATGTTACGGACAATGGTATTTTTACACCAAAATCTTATACCGGCCTACGTGTCCCGTGATTTACACTAATAAATCAGACACGTTTTACGTTATTAAATTTTTTTCTAGTGAACGGTCGTTCATCAAATATGGACGACCGTTCACTTACATGGACTCTCGTCTATATTATATGAACATGGTCCATTTACTACGGACGGACGTCCCTATTTAAAGGACATCTGTCAATTAGTAAAATTGAATAAATAACGTGACATTTTACTGATGGATGCCCGTCCTTTAAATGGGGACGTTAGTCCGTAGTAAATGGAACCCGGTCTATATTATATGAACAGGAGTCCATGTAAGTAAACGATCGTCCATATTTGATGAACGGTCGTTCATTGGAAAAAAATTTAATAACATAAAACGTGTCTGATTTACTGGTGTAAATCACGGGACACGTTGGCTGGTATAAGATTTCAGTGTAAAAATACCAGTGTCCATAACATTATTGTTTAATTGAGATTATAATCAGACGGTTGTATAAGAATTTAATTAAATAAATACAAAGTTTTTATAATTTTTTATTTGATAAGAGAAGCACGCAAAAACATAATTATATAAAATAATTAAAATAAATATTTTACAATTAAATAGGATAAAGAGTAAATATTTTCCCAATTATAAAAGTAAAAGTGGCGGTACTTTTACCCCTCCTTATGTTTTCAATGGCGCATTTTTTTTAGGGTTTTATTTGAAGTTTTTTTATTTTTTCATAACCATGAGCGAATCAAGAACCAGGCACGGCAAACAATAATATTATGGACACTGGTATTTTCACACTGAAATCTTATATCGGCCTACGTGTCCCATAATTTACACCAGTAAATCAGACACGTTTTACGTTATTAAATTTTTTTCTAGTGAACGGCCGTTCATCAAATATGGACGATCGTTTACTTACATGGACTCCTGTCCATATAATATGGATCGGGGTCCATTTACTACGGACTAGCGTCTCCATTTAAAGGACGAGCATCCATCAGTAAAATGGAATAATTTTTTTTATAATAAATTATAACATAGTAATTTTTTACAAAGAATTGTTAATGGACGGGCGTCCATTAAAATATGAACGCCCGTCCAATATTTAAAGACAATCGTCCATAACCTGTGAATGGCCGTCCCTAATTTTTATACAGCCGCCTGATTATAATCTCAATTAAACAATAATGTTACGAACACTGGTATTTTTACACCGAAATCTTATACCAGCCTACGTGTCCCGTGATTTACGCCAGTAAATCAGACACGTTTTACGTTATTAAATTTTTTTCTAGTGAACGGTCGTTCATCAAATATGGACGACCGTTCACTTACATGGACTCCCGTCTATATTATATGGACAGGGTCCATTTATTACAGATGGACGTCTCTATTTAAAGGACATCCGTCAATCAGTAAAATGGAATAAATAACGTGACATTTTACTGATGGATGCCCGTCCTTTAAATGGGGACGCTAATCCGTAGTAAATGGAACCCGATCTATATTATATGGACAGGAGTCCATGTAAGTAAACGACCGTCCATATTTGATGAATGACCGTTCACTAAAAAAAAATTTAATAACGTGAAACGTGTCTAGTTTGCTGGTGTAAATCATGGGACACGTAGGTCAGTATAAGATTTCGGTGTAAAAATACCAATATCCGTAACATTATTGTTTAATTGAGATTATAATTGTATAAGAATTTAATTAATTAAATACAAAGTTTTTATAATTTTTTATTTGATAAGAGAAGCACGCAAAAACATAATTATATAAAATAATTAAAATAAATATTTTACAATAAAATAGGATAAAGAGTAAATGTTTTTCCAATTTTAAAAGTAAAAGTGGCGGTACTTTTACCCCTCCTTATGTTTTCAATGGCGCTTTTTTTTTAGGGTTTTATTTGAAGTTTTTTTATTTTTTCATAAACATGGGCGAATCAAGAACCAGGCACGGCAAACGAGTAGAATTTCCGGACAATAATCAGGTTTCAAAGGTTAATTTTCTTTTTTAGAACCAATAATATGTCATTGAGGTTTTTATTGTCTAGTGTTCTGTATATTTTTTTTCTTTTGTAAATTGTTTTACTTGCACTTTTCTTTCAAGAATCAGTTTTCTTTAAAGATAAGTTTTTTCTGAAGCTTGCTTTATTTTCTTTTGTGCATTATGTGTTTATATTGAGGACGAAATCTTACAACTTTCTAGGGTTTTCAAAAAATACACTTATTTAATATTTATTAAATTTTTTTTTAATGATACAATTATTGATAAAAACACATAATCAAACACACATTAAATACATAATGTCAAATTTTGAGAAAAAATAATATTACACTATAATATTAAATTTGGCCATGTGTCACACATCAATCATATAATGCCAAATTTTGCGAAAATTTTTATTTATAATATAATATTAAATTGACCATGCGTGTGGATATAAAAGAAATTAAGAAAAAACTCATTAAAAAACTCATGGGAATAATTACTTTTGATTACATGTCTCATATCCTCTGTAGAGTGCCTCTGCTTTTTATTACTACTTTAGCTTTAGTCTGCTGCAATAAACAGTGTCATAGAGTTTGCTAATTTTTATATATTTTTTTTTTGTTTTGACATTTTCGATCTTAGCTTGCTATTTTAGCTTTTGAGTCTTTCCATGTCTGCTGTGTCGGCAATGCTAGTTGAAATTTTAATTTTCAAGATGTAATGTGAAGTCAATAAATATTGTCAGTTATTTAATTTTGTATTGGATGGTTTATATTAGATGTTATGTATGAAATTGTCACCTTTGTTTATGGTTTTTATTATTATTATTATTCATGAAACTTGCCCTGCCTTGCCAAATTTGACTACTCAAACATGTTATCTATTCTAATGTTAATTATCAATACAAATGCTTATATTCTATTTCACTTCCATTCTATTTGATACGGTTGATATGAGTAGAGTTTATATAGAAAAAAGTTTCTTGAATAACCTTCTTTAATTAAAAATTAAAAATATAAAATAAAAAAATAAAAAACTTTTAACATCTCAATTCTCTGAATAATGATCATATTCACTTTTTTGACCAATGCTAGTAATCTCTCCGGGTTTTATGTGGTACGTGTATGGTTTGTTCACATCTGTTAGGTTTCTTTGATTTAGCAGAGTTATTTTTATTTGTGCACTCACGATTTGTTTTGGTTGGGGGAGTTGAACAGATTATTTAATTAGTATTTTGCAACCAAGAAACCAATCTGAAGGCAGATTCCCGAGGCATCAAATCATTACATAAATACATTCACAATATATTATTTTCATGACCCACTCTTAAAATGCCATTACATAAATACATTCACAACGTATTCTTTTCATGACCCACTTTGCTTTTTTATGCGTAGTCTGTCTTCATTCATATCTTAAGGTTTTGGAAAATGGATGAATGATTAGTTGACATTGGGGTTTAAGGAAATTTTCCATTTTATGGTCATAGCTCAATAATGTCTTTTTCTTTCATTTATTTATTTATAATTCAATGATTTATTTTATTGTAAATAATACTTTTTTAGAATACCAACAACATGAGTAGGCATGGAGGTTTAGTTAAAGGCAAAAGAAAAGCTAAGCCCACTGACAAAAAGAGTGATCCTGCCGGTAGTATCTCTCAAGATATGCAAAAAACTCATCATGAAGCACAACTCAATAAGGTGCAATCTACTACAAATAGCATTGAAAAGTCATGTCTTAATCACCATTCTCGTATACAGCCAGAAAAAGCAACTGATTCTATTGGTAAACATCATTTAGTCATTTATTTTTTTAATATTTTCTTGATCACCAAAGCAATTTATTGTTATATCTATCATGTACACTCATTATTAATATTGTTTGTTAGTTTATTTAATATTCATCTAACTTGAATTTACTTTTTTTTTTATAATAGGAAGAATGGGCATACCGGACATGAGAACAATAAGATTTCATTATGGAGGATATTTTGTCTTTTCATCTACACGAACGTATGTCAATGGTAGAGTGAGTGAGAAGTACTATGATTTTGATTTGGAATTCGAGTTTCTCACATACTTTGCTTTGTTGGATTACATAAAGAAGAATTGTGACTTTGATATACTCCGCGGAGACAAATTGTTTTACCTGAAGCCAACGAGTATCCTCAGTGATCTTGACGGGCTAGTCCAAATTGTTGATGATGATGACGTGAGAAACATGCTTGCAAGTTACAGAAATACTAAGGGAATGCATGTTAACATGTTTACTCTCTTAAAAAAGGATGATATAGTGTCTTGCTATCCCGAAGAACATAATCTTGGAAATGTTTTGAGAGAAGTCAACCAGACATTTTCGGAGGAACACACATCAGATGTTGGAATTGAGGCATGTACATCAGGTTTTAATTTTAATTTTTTTCATTTTACTTTCATGCATTTTCATTTTCTAAATGTCATGCAGTTCTTAATTTGCTAATTAATAATTATTCATGTGATTTTTAGGTCTAAACACCAAAAAAAGGAAAACAAGAGGTCCTACGCGCTGCATAAAAAATCATTACATTAGAAAAAGGAGAAAAATTGCCTATAGAATTTGATGAGGATCATCAGGCTGTTGATGAAAACTCAACAGATTTTGTTTGGTTTTTAGGACAAACAGTTCGGAATAAGTCATGTTGTCCTTTACAAATAAAGGAGTGGAAAGAACTTAAAGAACATGAAATTGACCATATGTGGACCATTATCAAGGTAAGACAGATAATAAATAAATATTTATAATATTTTGTATTTTGTTTAATATATTAAAGTGTAGAATTTGAAACTTATTTATCTTATATGCTTTTCAGGAGAAGTTTGTATTTGAAGAAGTAGAAGGAAGGAAAGAAGCCATTTTTGGTCACATGAATGCCTTATATAGGGATTACAGATACAAAATGAAAAAAATATTTTGATTCGAAACCAACTTACCAAAGTCGTCTGAAAAACAAGCCTAAACTTGTTCATATGGACGATTGGAAGTATTTGGTTAATTATTGGAGTGAGGCAACCTTTCAAGTAAGCATAGCTATTTAAGTTACATTTTACCATAATAACTATGTAATTATAAGATATACATATTATTGCTTATTTTATCATTACATAGGAAAGGAGTAACAAGAATAAGACAAATAGATCAAAGCGGTCTATGCCTCCTTACACAGGAACTAAAAGTTATGCTCGACTCAGACGTTAAATAGTATGAATTTGCTTTCAAATATGAGATTAAGTTTAATAATTCACATTCATTATTTTTTAATCAATATATTCATAACTTTTATTATGACAGCAAAAGAAAAATGATATACTCCTTCTCGTGTTGAAGTTTGGATAGAATCTCGCAAAAGAAAAAAAGATAAGCAAGTTGAATCCGTTATAGAAGACATTATTGTAATAGCTTTGTATTCTCTTTAACTACTTCTTGATTTTTTATTATGCACACACATCCAAGCCAATACCATAAATTTGTTTTTTAGTCACAGTTTGATCGATTAAAAAAGCAACAAGTAGAAGGACAAATCTTATTGAATGATGATGAAATATTTGAAGAGGTCCTTGGTCCAGAGAAGAATGGCTATTTGCGTGCTTATGGTCCAGGAAAAAGTATTACCGAATATTTTGGAAGTAGACCAACTAAAGCACAACTTATGAAATAGGTACAAACAACTAGGAAGGAAGCAAATGAAAGGGTGGAGGAGGCAAAGAGGGAAGCAAATGAGAAATTAGAAGAAGTGAAAAAGCAAATGGAGGAGATGAATACACGATGGGAAGAGAAGTTCATGATGATGCTTACAACTCAAGGTCAACAATCTTCAATAAATAAGCAAATCCCTTTGGATGAAATTGTAAGTTATTTTGAAAATTGCATATATACTATGAAAACCATTTTTCTTTGACATTAATCATAAAGTGATATGTAATGATTATATTAATCTATATGATTAATCTAAGTTTTTTTTTCAAATTTGATATTGCAGGTTGGTGGAAATTCTTAAATGGACAGGAAAGATTGCTATGACATTGAAGATTCATATTTTGTAAAAAAAAATTAGTTGATAACATTTTAAATTACTAGGATGAAGGATTTTATGAGTAGACAATTATTTGGTTGGAAATGACTTTGTTAACGTATAACTTTTTATGTTAGAAATTTTCATGACGTCATATTATCTATTTAATATAAAAGAATTGCTATAAATTTGTAATTTTTATTAAATTTGTTAATTATAGCAATATTTGTAGAATTAATTTTAATTGAAGCAATGAATTATAAATTTTTTATATAAATTATTTGTTCCATAGCAAATAATTATAATATTTAGCTACAAATTAAAAGTATTTATAGCAAGTTATTTCAATATTTAGCTATTAACAAACTCTGTCCATAGCAACTGAATTTCACATATAGATATGACTTCAATATGTCCATAGCAAATAATTATAATATTTAGCTACAAATCAAAAGTATTCATAGTAAGTAATTTCAATATTTAGCTATTAACACACTATGTCTATAGCAATATCTTTTCATGTACAGATATGACTTTCATATGTTTGTAGCAAAAAATTTAAAATTTAGCTGTGAATTCATTATATATGTGGCAAACGATATTTTTATTTAGTTACAATTTTAGCAGTCACGTAGCCAAAAGGTTAATATATTTGCTATGGATATTATTTTTGTAGCAGAAATTTTCAAGATTTAGTTATAAATTTATATTTTTGTAGCTAAAATGCAAACATAGCTACACAGACTATTCTCCGTGGCTATAAAGACAAAGTTTTTGCTACAAGCTTATTATTGTTATGGCAAAAACATTTAAGTTTTTAGTTACATATTAATCTCATTTATAGCAAAAAATATAAATTGTTAGCTATGTAAGCAAAAAGTTACATGGCTAAATCTTAGCTACGCCACTTCTAGCTACGATAAGCTAAAAAACATTGCATTTGTAGCTAAACCATTTAGCTACGTAAATTTATACTTTTAGCTACAATGAACGCCATGGCTAGACATACATAATGTTGTAGTGTTAGCATCGATGACACCTATGCTGCAAAAGTAGCATGAGAATATGGATGCTTCTTCCATTATTCTACACCTCAAGGAGCTTTTCGAAACAAATGCTCAACATGAGAGGTATAAGGTGTTGAAAGCACTGTTTGGGAGTCGTCTGACTGAGAGAGCCTAAGTTGGTCCTCATGTGCTCAAGATGATCGAGCACATAGAGAGGCTTGAGACTTTGGGATGTGGCTTGGATGCAGAATTACAAATGGATTTAACTCTGCAATCCTTGTCTGACTCTTATGCTCCATTCATAATGAATTTCAATATGAACACGATGGAGAAAACCTTGTCAGAACTTTTGAACATGTTGAGGACTGTAGAGCAGGACTTGAAAAAGTCCAAGCCTGTTTTACTGGTTACTGCCAGTAAAGCAAAGGGTAACGACAAGGGTAAGGTCAAGGCCAAACCCAAGCCCAAGCCTAAGCCCAAAGGACAGGTTGCTCTTGGGCCTGAGAGTGGCATAGGGAAGGGCAAGGTAGTCTGTTTCTTTTGTGGCAAGCCTGGCCATTGGAAAAAACACTGCAAGGCTTTCCTCGCAAGCAAGAAGAAGTCAGAGGCTACGACTTTAGGTATTTTTATGATTGAGATTAATTTCTCTCCCTCTACATCTTGGGTCATTGACACAGGATGTGGTACTCACATTGGTACTGATGTGTAGGGACTAAGGCGGAGTAGAGTGCTAGCTAAGGGAGAGGTGGACCTACGAGTTGGAAATGGAGCACATGTGGCTGCATTGGCTGTAGGGACTTACTGTTTATCTTTGCCTACGGGCTTGTTATTGGAACTACATAACTGTTATCACGTGCCTTCTATTTCTAGAAATATTATTTCAGTATTCGCTTTGGATAATATAGGGTATCATTTTTAGATATCTAATGGATTGTTATCCTTTAGTTTGAATGGTATTCTATTTGGAATTGCAAGGTTATATAATGGATTATATGTTCTTGATTTAAACAATAAAGATATTCTCAACATTGAAACCAAGAAAGCTAAACATAGCGATCAAAACCAGACATATCTCTGGCACTGCAGATTGTGTCATGTTAATAAGACCCGTATTGCAAAACTTCAAAGGGATGGAGTTTTGGACCCTTTTGACTTTCAGTCATTTGAGGTATGCGAGTCATGCCTGTTAGGCAAGATGACCAAGTCTCCTTTCACAGGATAAAGTGAAAGGGCTACCGAGCTGTTAGGCATCATCCATAGTGATGTATGAGGTCCACTAACAGTTGAAGCCAGAGGTGCATATTCATACTTCATCACATTTACTAATGATTTCAGTAGATATGGTTATGTTTACCTCATGAGACATAAATCTGAAGCCTTTGATAAATTCAAGGAATTCAGGAATGAAGTACAGAATATGTTGGGCAAAAGTATTAAAGCTCTTCAGTCGGATCGAGGAGGTGAATACTTATGCTCAGGGTTTTCAGAATACTTGAAGGAATGTGGGATAGTATCACAACTCACCCCTCCTTATACACCCCAACACAATGGAGTGTTAGAAAGGAGGAACATGACCTTACTTGACATGGTTAGGTCCATGATGAGTTTTAGTGATTTACCTGCATCGTTCTGGGGTTATGCCCTAGAGACTGCGACTCACGTTTTGAACTGTGTGCCATCAAAGTCTGTAGATAAGACTCCATATGAGCTATGGAGTGGGCGAAAGCCTAACTTGTCTTATCTAAGGATTTGGGGTTGCGAAGCTTATGTTAAGAAATTGACTTCGAACAAGCTGAGCCCAAAATCTTGTAAATGTATATTTGTGGGGTATCCAAAGGAGACCAAAGGATACTATTTCTACCACCCAGAAGAGCGCAAAATTTTGGTTGCTCGATCTAGTGTCTTCTTAGAAAAGGAATATTTTCTAAGAAGTACTAGTGGCAGAAAAGTAGAACTCGATGAAGTTCTAGAACCACAAGATATACTAGACGAAGGACGGGATGATGTGCCACAGGAAGTGGTTGAGCATCATGAGGAGGTTACTCCACCACTTGTGGATCAAAGTAAACCACCTCAGGTAGCACAGGAGCTACATAGATCTGGGAGAGTACGCCATGAGCCCGAGAGATACGGTTATCTCGTGACTCAACATGGTGACGTACTGGTCTACCAAGAACGATGAACCCAGAACCTACGAAGACGCTATATCGGATCCAGATTCCGTTAAATGGCTTGAAGCCATGAAATCTGAGATGGACTCCATGTACCAGAACCAAGTGTGGTCTCTGGTGGAACCACCTGAAGGGGTAAAACCCATAGGGTGTAAATGGGTCTTCAAGAAGAAGCCTGAGATGGATGGCAAAGTGCATACTTATAAAGCACAACTGGTTTCCAAAGGTTTCAAACAAATTCATTGCATTGACTATGAAGAATCCTTTTCGCCGGTTGCCATGATTAAATCCATCCGGATTATGCTTGCGATTGCTGCATATCATGATTATGAGATTTGACAAATGGATGTCAAAACTGCTTTCCTGAACGGAAACCTTGAAGAGGATGTGTATATGACACAACCTGATGGTTTCGTTCTTGATAGTCAAGCTAATAAGGTATGCAAGTTGCCGAGATCCATTTATGGACTCAAGCAAGCTTTAAAGAGCTGGAACATTCATTTTGATGAAGCCGTAAAAGAATTCGGTTTTATCAGGAATGAAGATGAGCCTTGTGTTTACAAGAAAGTGAGTGGGGGCGCAGTAGTATTCCTAGTGTTGTATATCGATGACATACTTATGATCGGAAATGATATTCTGAACTTGCAGTCGGTAAAAACTTGGTTATCCAAGTGCTTCTCCATGAAGGACTTAGGAGAAGCAACCTACATCCTTGGTATAAAGATCTATCGTGATAGATCACGTAGGTTGCTTGGCCTAAGTTAGAGTGCATATATTGACAAAGTATTGAAAAGATTCAGTATGGAAGAATCGAAGAAGGGATTTCTTCCGATGTCACATGGTGTTTATCTCTCTAAGGAATTGTGTCCTAAAACACAAGATGAGAGAGATAAGATGAAGAGGATCCCCATATGTATCAGCAATTGGATCCATCATGTATGACATGCTATGTACTCGGATTGATGTCTCATGTGTTTTGAGCACTTGTAGTAGATATCAATCGGATCTAGGTGAGCGTCACTGGATGGCTATCAAGAATATTCTTAAGTACCTGAAGAGGACAAAGGATATGTTCTTGGTTTATGGAGGGGAAGATGAGCTCACTGTAAGAGGATACAATGATGCTAGTTTCCAAATGGACAAAGATGATTATCGATCGCAATCAGGGTTTGTATTTTGTCTCAATGGCGGTGCAGTGGGCTGGAAGAGCTCCAAGCAAAGCACTGTAGTGGACTCTACAACAGAGACTGAGTATATTGCATTGTCAGATGCGGCCAAGGAGGCAGTCTAGATTAAAAAATTCATTACTAAACTTTGTGTGGTTCCCACGATTGTTGATCCTATAGACATCTATTGTGACAACAATGGAGCAATTGCTCAAGCTAGGGAACCACGGTTTCATCAGAAGTCTAGACACATACTCAGACTATTCCATCTCATCAGAGAGATAGTTGAGAGGAAAGACGTGTAGATTAGTAAAGTGCATACGGACGACAATCTCACAGATCCACTGACAAAGCCTCTGTCACAGCAGAAGCATGAAAGACACTTGAGATCATTTGGTATTAAATACATGAATAATTGGCTATAATGCAAGTGGGAGATTATTAGAGTAGATGCCCTAGAGCCAATCAATTATTGTAGAATTGACTCTTTGTAATAATGTTCATTAATCAATAAAAAGACATTTTATTCTATATCGCGTAAATCATTATTATTGCAATATGTATTGATATATGTCCTTAGAATGGTAGAACCGTGACGAGGGTATCAAGTGTTTCAAATCTTGATAGTGAGAACCCTATGAGCACATGTGGTGGCCATTCTAGAAACGTCCGTAGCCCTAGTATTATTCTAAAGTAAGGGCACAGATAATACGGTAAGACTATCATAGTGTTGAACGACCCTGTCGAAAGACAGTGGCTGATCTCACTTGTCGAGGTTGTTTGGTGACAACCTGGTGCAACACATGGGTGCTTGCTGTAGGCGAATACACCGTAGCAAGTTCACTGGACAGACCCACCAGAGGATTCCATATGGATGGCAACCCCAGTGTCTATGGAACAAATCCTCTAACGAATGGTGGTATATGTGATCCTTAGACTTGAGATCACCGGAGCGCCTTGTGCACCGATTGATGCAGTTTGACACTAGCCTAACGCAGTTCTATTCAGAGCTATGAATACAGTGGTGATTGGCTGCATCAAGGAGTGTATCAAGGCTATGGTGGATTGACAGAGGATTCATCACTCCCGCGTACGGGAGAAGTTATCTCACGGTGCAATTCAGTATATGGCAATGACACTAAAACTGTGGTCACAGTGGGATTGAGTTGTTGCTCTATCCGGATTATAATATAGGTCATTGGTCCAGAAATTGAATACATAATATCAAGAGTAACCGAAGGTTGACACTATTTCTATGCCTTCGTCTCGTCGAGATAACGTATGATGAAATGATCGAATTATACGATAACCATATCGTTGACAAATAGCTACTTTGCTGAATCCGAATCTATCGGGTGGCCATGATGCCTTGCTAGGGGCCAATCTTGGTCTGTGTATTAGTGAAAAGATTAATTGGTGTTAATCGCGATACTAAGTGAAATTACGTTTAAATATGTATTCGCATATATTTAATTAAATCATCATTATTGTTAAATGTTAATATATATAGATTAAATATAGATTAATTGAAGATAATGATGAAATAAAATAAATATCTAATTGGGAGTGTTTGGTAACATGGGGTGTTTGGGTTGGAGCCCAAGCCCATTCCATATGGGAATAAGGCATTAAAATAACACTATAAAAGAAAAGGTTTTAGTTGGAAAATTAGAGAGACTTTTCATTCATTCATTCTTTCATTGAAAAGGAGAATACACAGCCCCAAAACACTCTCACTCTCACGCCAGTTTTGCTTTTACAAAGAATCAAAGTTCTTCTTTGATTTTTCTTCTTGTTTCTTAAGGCTAAGGAGGATCTAGCAAATCCCTCCTTAGTTCCTTGCGATGGTCTTCGTGTGGACTTTGTCGATTCGATCTTACACTTCGGTCGGTAGCAAAATATGTTCAGAGACAACTTGGAGGAGCCTCCAAACGTGCGTATGTTTCTTAAACCTTGAACTAATTTTTCAGGAGATTTGATTATTTTTGTATAAGCTGTGATTTTTGTACCCGGATCTTGGTTCTAAGGAAAGATCCATGTAGTTTATGTTTTTGTTTTCCGCTGCGTAACTAGGTCGTTCACTAACAAACCTGAGTTGCCTGAGCTTTCAAAGCTTGACCTCCCCAAAATTCCGAAGCTCCCAATGCCTGAGTTGCCAGCATTTCCTCATTTGCCTGGTCTTCCTAAGCCCACTTTGGCCACCGTTCCGAATCTTCCCAAAGACTTTCCGGTTATACCAACTCACTCAGTCACTAATCCTTAAATTGCTATATATACTGCCTCTTGTTATGCCAACTGGATTTTGCATGCAGCCATGCGGGCTTTCTTGATATTATGCTAGTCATTACGAAGTATACTAAACCAGCTGGGTGGTTTTTTTTTTTTTTTTTTTTCGTTTCTAGTCTTTCTATTTGAGTGCATGGCATATTTATGTATTTTATGTTGTTGATATATGTTACTAGATGCCTGAAGCTTGGGTCACTTGGGAATGTTACGTGCCAATTGCTCTGACATTATAATGATATTTGTTATTTAATTTATTGGTAGTTCCGTCAAGTTCAATCACTTAATTACTATGTTAATGTGATAAAGCTTCTGAAACTCTCAACCCAACTAGCTAGCTACCTCATTTTCTGCGATGTTGTCTTGATCAATTAAAAAATGAGTGAGGTTGCACGGGATATTTGCTCCATAAATATAAGGGACAAACCATTAGTTATATTACTTGAATTCATTTTCTATTTTTTCATGCCGAAGCTCTAACTTATCTAGAGGTAAAAAGTACTATAAAAGCATTAGATAAATACAAAAAAGTCAAATCAACCACAAAACGAGGGGAGCAAAAATTAATTAAATCGATCGATAAGCCCCTACACATCAAGCAGAAGCATTTGGCCAATCTACGAAGTGGAGAGTTTCACCAATTCAAGTCTCCGTATCACAACACAATTTCCTTCTCAAAAAGTATGAGTAGCAAGAAATCTTAGATTACAATACATCGAGTAATTGTACAATTAAGAATAATGATTAAATTTAGCTAATGATATATAACTAAATGGTAAAAATTAATTTCCAGAATATATCAGTTACTCTAGAAAGTTGTATAATTATTAAATATATGAACCAAAGGATCTTTTCTTAGAATCCTTACTTTTCAAAGACGCGCATCTTCTAAAAATAGATCAATATTTCTTCATTCCATTTTAAGTTATACATAGAATCATGAATTCGATATATAATTTTTCTCTTAGGTGAATATTGGTGTACTTATCAACTGATATTTAGGGGCAATAATCCATTCTTATTTTCGGAATAGTATGCACAAATTAAAATGTGAATGCTTAGTACAGTAAAACCTTTCTATAATCATAATGGTTAGATCAACTAATTTTATTATTATAAGGAGGTTATAACTTAATAGAGTTATAATTACAAAAACTATTGTTTTGATTTTTGATTTTATAATTTATGTTTTAGTAGAACATGTTTTAGATTTCAATTCATGTTTTAGTAATATTAAGATTTCAATCCAACGTTTTAATTGCCTCTTTTTTAAACGAATAAAAGATCGTGTCTTAGAACCAATAAAGATAAGTGTCCTTAATGGAATTGTAAATATAGTTGTTGCATGATCAATTAATGTGAAGTCACAAACAATTGCTAATTGTTTCAAGCATTGCAAAATTAGGATCCTCGTGTTGATTAGTCCAGAATTAACCATGCCACAGCAAAGTGTCGGGCATGGTGATAAATTCCTCTTCTTCACTTCAAACCTCGCATCATTCTTCAGCATTTCAGAGATAGTGATTTTGTAGCACAATAACAATGGAATTTGGAAAAATGGTACACACATGAAATGTAGGCCTTTGAATCAACTTTCTAACAGTCCAAGAATCATCTTAATTCAAGGTCTACAACTTGAGTGATTGTTGAAACACCAAAGCATACTCAAACTAGAGCGTAATCTAGAATCTCCTCTTTAACTTCGAAACTCTATAACTTCTTCAATTTAACTCCGATTCTTGATCCGTTTGTTTTTACTTGTCACTCATTCCATTGCTACTATGATTCTTCATCCGAGCATAACATTTAGCATAGATACCCTGAAAATACTCAAACATACCCGTGATCCCGTAAAAGACATTTATGAAAATATTAAGCAAATTTACTAATTTAAACCTAATTTCTCCCAAATAGTCCCCATAAACCACCAAGTAATTGTGTATTTTCAGGCTCTTATCATTGATGAATTGCAAGTTATAAATGAAGTGGATGAAGAGAATTAAAGAGTCATTGCAAAATTAAGTAATCCAATTTGACAACTTCACTACACTAATCGAATGGATATTAATATCTTCCTCAATCATTCAAATGAGTTGCAAGTCATGCATGCTTTAACTGAAGAAAAAATTATTGCTATAATTAGACAAGTAGGAAAAGGAAATAATCCTAAGGATGATAGAATGGAAGTACAAAAAGTTTCGCGCCAAGAAGCTCTAAAAATTCTTGAGAAGCTATAAATATTTTGCTTTTAATAAAAAGGTATCCATGTTAGTAAGTTATTACGTACCTGCAAGCTAAAAGATATGGTAATCACTTTAAAATATAAATCATTGTCCTAAACAACTGTAAACAAATATTTTATTTTATCTTACACCTTTAATGTAACATAACTATCTTAAGTTAAGACTATAATTTTTTATGACTACAACAAAGTTATTCTTATATAGCACATTATAGAGATGTTTTACTGTATTATTAATTTTTTAAGACTAGAGAATAAATGATGTCTTGAAGCTTCCTGGTCATTCCTATCATTTCTATTATTTTATTATATATATTGTTTTTACCACACAAATCTTTTATTTGCAAATCTGATAATTTTCTTAAGCCTCTGATTTAGAAGTGGTCTTCGCACAAATTAATGTAAAGGTCATGGCTTAAATTTGATAACCTCTTAAATAATTAGAAAGATATTCGAAGATGTGAAAGTAGCCTCATAACATACTATTAATCACAGCAATTAATTAATGTTAACTCAATTTCCTATGATATGTGACCAACACATGGTTATAATATAGATCACACCGGTAATCATGTGATCAAATAACATACTATTAATCACAGCAATTAATTAGTACTGACAGTGTCGTCGCTGCCAAACTTAGCACTGGCCACGACAACTGTTGGCAGATATCTGACGAACCCCGTTAGCCACTTTTCATACTTTTAAAATTATTTTATAATTTTATAATAATAAATTTTTTTTTTAACATATTTTTGGTTTTCGTGTCTTCGCACAAATCAAAACCAGAGTGGTGGGGGAAGAATTAAATTGTAAGAAATAGTGTTGTGCTTCTTAAATTTTAATAAAGTGTAACGTTCCCCAAATCAAACATAACAGAGTATTATTTCAAAATAATTCAGTCTAGTCATTTAGTGCATACCAGAATTGCTACCCAAACACACCCTTAATACATTATGATTCAATTCCCCACTATAACTTTTACTATGTGAAGGCTCTTACAATATATTAGGGGTAAATCCATAAAAGTATTTTGTTTCCTTATGGCATGGGAATCTAATATTAAGAGGGAGATAGCTTTAACTATAGAGGAGCTTTAACCATAGAGGACATGTGATGACATCAAGGAAGAGACTATTTCCTGATTTGTTACAAAACGTTAAAGAAGAAAACTTTTAAGTTCTTTAGGCCGTGATCTTTTATAAATTTTGTGTATTTGTTTTTATTTTTAAAAATATTGAAAATGATTGTAAAAGGTGGAAAATGAATATGTGTTTGACATATTTGTCTAAAAATAGTATTTGAAAATGCAAAAAATGAAAATGCGTTTGACATATTTATCTGAAAATACACAAATCAAAGTGAAAGATATAAAAAATTTTACTTCCACAACCGATAACATTACTAGAAAAACCCTGATTCTTGACAGTTATTAACTATAAAGAAGAGGGTTCCTTGACAATTTTTGAACTGTCAAGGAAGCCCCTGTCAAGAAAGAGAATCTCTTAACAGTTTTCAAACTGTCCAAGGATTTTTTTCTATAATTAGTTTATTTTCTTGGTTATTACCAATTAAATTATGGAATATTACAACGAAATTATTCATAATATTCCTCAACCAACAACAATTATCACAATTCAACAATAAATTTAAACATTTAGCAATCTCTCAGTTAATTTATTGAATAATATATATATTACTGTTACTCTTATTAAACAAAATTGAACAATAGTATAAATTTTAAAATATTACAAAAATAACTATAAAAGATGAAAAGTAGATAAATTCAGTATATATACAGAGAAATTTCGTGTTGACAGCTCCTTTTAGGTGCTGGAAGCACTGCATCATTAGATAGAAAGGAGTAATCTCTCGAGACCTTAATCCTTTCAACTTTCCTTTGCATCTGTATTTCATAAATACATGACATTCATTACATGACAACAAAGGTTCTTAACAAAGATAAATGAATTACTGTAATTAATTGAGAACAGAGGTCCATTTCAAAGTAATAGCTATTTAAAACAAACTGCTTCCAGTACCTCATTGACTTTAGGTGTCCGACAATGTACTCCATTCTTTGATCCTGTACTAGTAGAAGCAGAGGTCTTTCCATTCTGCGAAGGGAAGCAAAACTATTAAAATAGAAACATCTCGAATAATTATAATTATAACAAACAATGTCCATAGCAACTGCATGTTGCACATCTCCTCACTGCCACCAGATTCACAACATTGCAAGTAGATTACTCTTAAGAATCAATGACCCACAAACCCAAAAAGTGACAGCTAAACAACACATCAATTATACAAGGTTATTTCTGAAAAATAGCTGGCTGAAAAGAATAGTAGAAAATAGCCCTCACATGCTTTAATTCAATACGAATTTGAGATATAAAAAGGACATATTTCTGAAAAAATGCAGAGGCAATAGATAACATTTAGATATAATCAAAACAAGAAAAGAAAGAAACTCGGGCAAACAGACAAAATGCAAATGCAAAAATACGAACCCCTGGTGCAAGACTTCAAATGTCCAAAGCCTTAATTAGCAAGGTTATGCCAAACTGACTAACACATTTTTCATGTTAATCCCGCTGACTAAATTTCAAGGTAAATTAAAATTTAAAAATAATAATAGAAAACAGCTTTCACATGCTTGAATTTGAGAGATACGAAAGACATATTTCTGAAAATCGCAGAGGCCATAAGATCGAATACATTTGTATATAACCAAGAAGAGATGAACGAAGCTGGAGCAAACAGACAAAGTGAAAATGCACGAACACATAAACCCCTGGTGCAAGACTTCAAATTCCAAAGCTTAGTTAGCAAATGTTATGCCGCATTGGCTAAATGCATTTTATCATTTAATCCCGTAGACTAATTCAAGGTTAATTAAAACATATGGATTGATCAGTCCAAATATCCACAGTCAAGAAGCAATCTAAATGAATCACATCAGAACACATTAAGCCTCAAGAAAAATCACAAACCCAATGTAACAGTGGAAACTCGTATGCAGGAAACTCTCGAACGATAAATAATACTAGAAAACTGGAGTAACTACAAAAAGCAGCAATGATCACAACAGTAACAAAGAGCTTACCGTTTCAACAGCATTGTCAAATAATTCTCTTGCTCTTTCAACTTTAGTCTTCCGATATCTCTTTACAAACTTTGAGAGGTATGTGACCCAGATATCTTTTACATGAGGATACTTAAAAATCTTGACTCCTCTTTCATATACTTTAAATGCGTCTTCAAAGTATATATGCTCCTGCACAAGTTGAAAAAGAAAAAAATATATCTAGAAAACCCAATAAAGGCAAAAGGAGTGTAATAGAAAAACCATACCAAAAAGGTACATACTTCCAGAAGCAGTGCATAATTTATGAAAATCTGAGGTTTGGCAATTTTCAAATCCAGTATGCGCTCATAAATAGCCCGAGTGGATTCCAAGGTACCCAAGCTCTCTTCCAAATCCACATAAAAGGTCCAAAGTCTCATAGATTTATGCAACTTCATCTGAGCTGGTTCATTTCTATCAGCGGCCACTGCAAGTGAATATGAAAAACCAATGGCTCAAAGGTTAGTAAATGCTCCACAAATACCCTAGGACTAGCTACTCAACCTTTTTTCCGTTGAAACTCAATAATGTCAGAAAAACAATTAAATCCAGAAGAACTCTTAAGAACAAAATGTGTTGGGGGGATTTAATTGAATACTAGTAAATCCTAAATCCCTAAAAAGCGAAAATAATGCGAAGGACACAAAATAACCACACACACAAACACAAGATTTATAGTGGTTCACTCTCCGTATGAGAGCTACATCCACTTTGCCGTTGATGAATTTCACTATAAAGAAGAAGAAATATTATAAGATTATATTTTAATTGGCTCACTCACCAAACCCTATTTCGCGGCTCTCACTCTCTTATTGTGGCTTTGCCTTCTATTCAATTTGTGATATCTAACTTTAGGACTTATAGGTAATACATGGGACACAATTCCTAATAGGACTTAAATCCCATATCCTAATATGAATTATATTTTAATTTCTAATACAATTATAATCCTATTTCCGATTGTATTCCTAAAAGAAAATAATTCTACTTAAACACAAATTAGGAAAACCCATGTCCTAATCCAACTCTAATTTGGATTGAATTTGGCTCCACAATCTCAACAATCTCTCACTTAGAGACTAATTCAACATGTCTTCAATTCTTCACTTCCATCAGCAGTGACATCAACTTCTCTTTCTTCAAGCGAGAAGTCCAATTGAAGTTGTACACAACTTTAATTTCTTAATGGTAACCACCTTCGTAAATATATCAGCTAGATTTTTACTCCATTGAATCTTCTCGAGAGCTATAACTTCTTCTTTCAAAACTGAGCGTATGAAATGGTAACGAACTTCTATATGTTTTGTCTTAGCATGGTAGACTGGGTTCTTTGCCAGGTGAATTGCACTTTGACTATCATAATACAAAGTGATTTTCTCATAATTTTGACCCAATTCTTCTAGGAACCATTGTAACCATATTAGCTCCTTACTAGCTTCTATCATAGCAACATACTGTGCCTTTGTAGTAGAAAGAGCAATAATCTTCTATAACTTTGAAACCCAATTGACCATTGTACCATCTAATGTAAAGACATAAGCTGTGGTACTCTTGCAGTTATCAATGTCACCAGCCATATCAGCATCCACATAACCTTGTAGCTCTAAGTCTGACTCCCTAAAGCATAATGCTGAATCTGTAGTACCCTTTCAAATATCTGAGAATCCACTTCACTACTTCTCAATGTTGCTTTCCTGGATTGCTCATGTACCTACTCATAACTCCCAATGCATGTGCTATGTCAGCCTTGTACACAACATGACATACATAAACTACCAATCGCTGATGCATAGGGTACCTTGGCCATGTAGTCTCGTTCATGCTTTGTTGTAGGTGATTGACCTTTGGATAGTTTAAAATGACTAGCCAAAGGAGTACTTGCTAGCTTTGCTCCATCCATGTTGAACCTACTGAGTACTTTCTTCACACACTCTTCTTGTGACAGCTTCAAGAAACCTTTGGTTTTGTCTCTAGTAATCCTCATACCAAGGATTTGTTTTGTCGCTCCCAAATCCTTCATAGCAAACTCTTTTGACAATTGCCTTTTTAGTTTGTCTATTTCCTATTTACAAGCCCCTACAATCAACATGTCATCTACATATAGTAATAGGATGATATAGGAATTACCAAGTTTCTTGAAATAACAGCAATGGTCTGCTTGACATCTGAGGAAACCGTTACTACACATAAACCCATCAAACTTCTTGTACCACTGTCTAGGCGCCTATTTTAACCCATATAGGCTCTTTTGAAGTTTGCACACCAATCTCTCCTTTCCTTGTACTTTAAAACCTTATGGCTACTGCATATAAATTTCTTCATCTAGTTCTCCATGAAGAAGCACTGTCTTTACATCTAACTGCTCAAGATGAAGGTTTTCTTTTGCCACTAACCCGAGTACTGTTCTTATTGTAGTCAACTTGACAACTGGAGAGAATTTCAATGTAGTCAATGCCGTTTTTCTGCTAAAATCCTTTCACGACTAGTCTTGCTTTATATCGTTTGGTGCCATCATGTTCATCTTTCACCTGATAAACCCACTTGTTTTGCAATGTCTTCTTCCCTTATGGTAGCTCTGTCAATTGTCAGGTTTGGTTTGTTAATAATAAGTCCATCTCATCCTCATAGCTAGCTCCCACTTGATTGAGTCATCAACTTGCATTGCTTCCTTGTAACACTTTGGTTCACTACCATTAGTTAGTAAAATATAATGCAAAGAAGGGGAGTGCCTCTATGGTGGTCTTATAGTCCTGGAAGATCTTCTAGGTTCAAACACAGGCGTTTGTTGTTCAACTTCTTGAGCTATATTATCTTAATCTTCATGGTCATTATCTTGCATGCCATTCATTGGGAAGTCTTTCAAAGGAACTACTTCTTGCTTCTTCACTTCAGTGCTTGGATTTTCTAACTTCAAGTTAAGCCTATCCTTGTACATCACTTCTTCATTGAATATGATGTCTCTGCTCCTTATAATCTTGTGGTTTTGGTCATCCCAAAAACGATAACCAAACTCGACGTCACTATAAACAATGAAAAAACATTTGTTAGATTTAGCATCAAGCTTACTTTTAAGAGTAGAGTCAATGTGAACATATGCTAAACAACCAAACACTCTTAAGAAAGAATAATTTACCTCTTTGCCGCTTCAAACTTCTTTTGGGATCTTGCAATTTAGCGGTATAGAGGATCCTCTATTGAGCAAGTAGGCTACAGTAGTAATTGCCTCAGCCCAAATGTTTATGGTAGTCCAGCATGCAATCTCATGCTTCTTGCACACTCATTTAGGGTTTTGTTCCCTTTTTAGCGACACCATTCTATTGGGGAGTTGTAGGAATGGTCTTCTCCATCTTGATCCCATTATTGGCACAATATTCTTTGAACCCTTGATCAATGTACCCTCCCCTATTATCAAATCGCAATGACTTCACCCTTAGGTTTGTCTCATTTTCAACCATGGCTCTCTACTTTTTAAAACTATCAAAAACATCAGATTTATTTTTCAAAAAATAAACCCATACCTTTCTAGTCGCATCATTAATGAATGTCCATAGTACTTTGAGCCTCCAAGGGATGACGGAGGAGCAGGTCCCCACATGTTTGTATGAACCAACTCCAACTTCTTTGCCTTTGGTTCCCTTGCTACTTTGGAAAAACTTACTTTTCTCTGTTTGCCAAAGATGTAACATTCACACAAACTGTGATCAATCGACTTCAACTTTGGTAGTTTTCCCTTTGATTGAAGCTCCTTCAGTCCTTTCACGCTCATATGCCCAAGTCTACAATGCCACAAACTCAAGGTAACAGTAGCAGCTATGATTGCAATTGAATCTCTGCAATTAAAAGTCATGTAAAGAGTTCCAGTTTTATTTCCACGAGCAACCACCATGGCTCCTTTAGTAGCTTTCCATACACCACCTAGAAAGGACACACTATGCCCTTCATCATCAAGTTTCCTAACTGATATTAGATTCCACATCAATTTTGGTACATGCCTTACTTTCTGGATTTTCCACACAGATCCGTTTGTCATCTTCAACCTAACATCACCCATACCTACAATATCCAAAGACTCTCTATCTGCTAGGTATACCTTTCCATGATTTCCAACCACATAATTTTCTAGAATTTCATGGTGTGCAGTGGTATGAAATGAAGCTCCTGAATCTCAAACCCAAGAGTCAATAAAATTATCAACAAATAAAAGTAAAGCATCTTGTACCTCCTCAATTACGGCATTGGCAACGTCATTATCGTTGTTCTCCTCTTTCTTCGGTGCTTTGCAATTCCTATGTATATGGCCTTTGTTACCACAATTCCAGCACTCAACTTTTTTTCCAACCTGGACTTGCTTCTTTTGTCCCTTGATTTTGATCTTCCATTGCCTCGGTTTGAATTTCTATCGTAGCCCCTGCCTCTTGTTTCAACATTCAAAGCATTCGATGTTATCTCACCCGAATCTTTCCTGCAAACCTCCTCAGTGAGAATTTTGTCTCTAACATCTGTGAGCTTTAATTTCGCATTGCCTATTGAATTACTAATTGCTGCTCTCATAGGCTCCCAACTATTTGATTGGGAGCGAGGCCATAAAAATTAGGGCATGAACTCCTTCATCAAAATCAATTTTTATAGATGACAGTTGATTAATAATTGTATTAAAATCATTCATCAAATCATTGTAATATTGTAACGCCCCACTTGAGGTATGTAGCTATTTTACGTTGCTTTGCTTGAATCTTTATTGTTTTGCTCTTAATTGAGTTATGATATTTTTAATAATGTTTGGTTGGCCCTTGGTTGAATGGATATTGTGAGTTGGTTGAGTGGTTGCCCTGAAATTTGTAAAGGCTTGGCGAATGTTTGTGTTACAGACTTCGCCGGGGCGAAGAAGAAGCTTAGTCGCGGCGATGAAGTCCTGCAACCTACGGTGTAGGTTCTGTAAATTTTCGTCGAGTCGAAGAAAGATTCTTCGCCGCGGCGAAGGGCCTGACAAAATGTGTATTGAGTTTCTAGAGAATTCTTCCTTTGGGGCACAATGACCATTCAACCCCTAATTAGCAGGAAAAGTAGGGAGTGAAATGCAAGGAAATTACATGGAGAATAGGTTAGTAGGGGGTGTGAGTGTAATGAATCAAAGGATATAGATAGAATTTTCAAGGAAGAGCAAGGGCAAATTGGGAAAGGATGGTTATTTTATGAGCTAAAAAGGGTTAAGTGAAATAAACCCTCCGTTTCATTCATTTCCACCGCCATACCCATTCTTTAAATTCTCTCCATTTTCCTTTCAATTGTTCCAAGATTTCTAAGGGGTTTAAGAGAGCTTTTGAGTAATTTTGAGTAGAGATATCATCTAAAGCATCCTAAGGTAAGGATTCTTGCTTTAGATGTGAGTTTGCTTATAGTTATATTGAAGTCTTATATGGTTGTTGTTGTGTTGAGTTGTAGAGAGAAGACAAGACAACAAAGGAAAGGAAAAGTGCTAGAGAATTCACTTTTTCACAAAGTAAGTAAATCCAACCAAGTTGAGACTTGAATAAGCTTTTGAGTAGAGATTGAGTAGAGATATATGCTTGTTAAAAATTGAGTTGAGATGAGATTCTATTTTGTGGATTGTTGGATGCACTTCATGTATGAGAAGTGTTTGAATGTGTATTGAGAAGTGGAAATTGAGTTGAAGTTTGGGAGATGTTGTGTAAACCTATTTGGAAGTGTTTTTCTTGACATGGATTATGGTTATATGAGGGAGTTTCCTCCCACTTTGGATGGCTAGAGAATGAAGTAGGTAGTAATTATAGTAGAGTTTTTGTATGCATATGAATTGTTTGATGAAAGGCCTAAGAGAGATATGAGCATGAGTTGTGAACTTTAATTCTTGCAACATTGCATATTGGCATTTCCTAATTGTATTAATGAGCATAAACCACCCATGTGCATTAATTGTGTATTGGGTAATAGCTTGAGAGAGAGTAGAGACTTTTGAGTATAAGTTACACTATGAGTGTTAGTTTGAGAAAGAGTAGAGAATGTTGAGAATAAGCAACTCTACTAGTAAAGAGAAAGAGAGATTTAGCACTAGAGAATAAAAGAGAGAAAAGAATAGAGTAGGTTGTGCGATGGGGAACCTGTGAGTAATGGGTAAAGTATTCTCGCATGTACACCGCATTGAGAGAGCGGCATGAGTATGAGAGAGAGAAGTGGTGTAGCCCGCGAGACATGTGGATGAGGGCTATACCCGAGAGTACCCGAGAGTTAGATTATATACTCACATGGCCAAGGGTTTCGAATCCATGCATAACTGAGTCTGATCGGCTAGATTGAGTAGAAGTCACAGATAGTGGGAGCGAGTCCCGGCCGTGCCTCCGGTAAAATGGGGCCGTGACTTACAAAAGAGAGTTAGTAGAAAGAGTTAAGAGAAAGAGAAAATAGAGAGAAGTATAAAAGAGAGAGTAAATGAGAATTGTAAGGAAAGAATTAGAGAGAGAGTTACGGGGATAGATGAGTAGATGATTTACTTACTGAGCCTTAGTGGTGCTCACCCCGTTGTTTTCTATGTTTTTGCAAGACCTAGGTGAAGTCACAGTCAGATGGGCGTCGGCAAGCGAAGGGAAATGGCTACACTGTCCACCTTGTTTTTAATGCTTTTGTACTTGATACAACTTTTTGTATAAAGAGTGTGTATGTTTAATAAAAGAAAAATTTGGGCCCAACTTTTATGCTATCTTACATGTATTTTTACTAGGCATATTTAAGGAAATATGAGTAGAATGGAGTCGTTACAAATATACTATCTACCTAGTAATTCTTTAAGAAATATATGATAAAATCCACTAAGTAACTTTTGCAAACATATATACATAGAGGTATATAATGTAAAATCCGAAAATTCTAATTTTAATTCATATAAATATATATACAAAATAACTAATATACTTTAATAAGTACATGGTAGACTTGGATAGTGCCGCCAAACTCCTCTGCTTCTTGATGTCCCACCAGATCATAAATCATCTAGTACCTACAAAACAGTAAAATAACGGAGTGAGCACTAATTGCTCAGTAAGTAAACCAAACTGCACTACTATTTTTCCTCTGTTACTCATGTTTTGATTTTCCTTTCTCACTTTAATCTTTGCTAATATTCTTCATTCTTTTCTGATATTCTGTTTTGCTACTTACCAACGTGCAAAGACAATGAATAAAATTGTACATCATCGAGCACATAAGAAATACTGAATTATGCAAGTAGCATAACACATATGCAGAATATTAAACTTTCCTGACAAAAGAACTTTCTTTTCTTTTCTGTTTTCTGTCTCTTATGCTGTGTCTGTTTCTTTTCTTTTCCATTTTCTCTTTCTTATTCTGCTTCTCTTCTAGTTTGCTGATCAGACTAGGTTGAGGCATGGATTTGGAACCCTGGCCGTGTGAGTGTATACTGGGTACAGTCCTCATCTACATGCACTGTTGACGAACCGTACCAATGTTGTATCTCTCTGCTGAGGCCGCTCACTAATGGCGGCATGCATGTAGGTATGCTCTGCTGGGTATGGTCCTCATCCACATGCACTATTGATGGACTATACAAATACTGTATCTCTTTGCTGAGGCCACTCACTGATGGCGGCGTGCATGTGGGCATCTCTGTCACTCACGGGTTTCCCATCGCGACAACTTTATAATATAGCATGCTGTAGAAAGAGAATAGAAAGAGATACTATACACATTTCAACATGAATTTCCAGCTTGGAAATTCATCACTTGCATTCTTTAGTAAATGAGAAAATATACATACTTGCATGTTAGCTTAAAAGAAAACTACAAGCCATTTTCTTTTCTTTCTTTTTCTCATTCTTTGCTAACATATTCTTTAATATTCTCATTTACCAAATCAAGGCTATATAAATATATGCATGATCAAGCCCATTCTTTGATATGCTTTCCAAGTTCACATATACAAACTTGAAAACTCATTATGGCATAATGATATGTCATGACATATTCTACCATTCTTTACTGTCACAATTGCCATATCAAAGTAACACTTTAACTTGCAATTCTTTTCTATCACTTTCATGTGCTATTCAAAAAGTAGTAAAGGTTCAAGTAATTAGAACCAAACACTAAGGGCCATTTCTCTCACTAAACTAACATGACCAAGTGATATTCTAAATTTTGGCATAACAATATGCACTGTTGAATACTAACATTTACACTTGGTTAAGCCTAACATAATTTTTCTACTTCAATTCTTGCCTTTCTCTAACCCTTTCTTCAATAGGGTTTAGCCAACTCATTCATGCATTTTCTCTTTGGATTTTCATCAAACAATTCATATGCACATACAACTACTAAGTTGGCTACACTTCCACATCTCTCTAAATCCACCAAAATTTGAGCAAAAACTCACTAATTATAGCATCAAACCTGGCCATTTTCAGAAATTCTCTACACTTCAAAATTTCATCACTAATTCTTCCATAATTCCACCAATTCATCATATACTCATACACTACTTCTCATGGCTGGAAATTATGCATCATTAAACATCAAAAACAGCCAATAATTCTCTCATACCATCATATACAAACATGCAAAAATTCATTCAACACAAGTCTTGCTCAAATCAAGGCTAAAATTGGGGTTTACTTACCTTGAATGTGTGATATAACTTCCTTTTGCTAAAAGTCTCTTCCTCTTGGACCTAGATCATATAAAAACCATAAGAATTTAAAACTTTAAAGTTTAATCACACTCCTTATGCTAGAATCTTACCTTTGGATGCTTTAGGATTGAAAATCTACAAAGATCCAAGCCAAATCCTATAATTTCCCTTTGAAATTTAGTGAAGAAAACTGAGAGAAAATGGGGTGAAGGTGGCGTGAAAAAGGGCTGCATATATGGCTAGGGTTTCTTCAATGAAACCTTATATCTAATATTATATGCATATATTCCCATTTTGCCCTTGCACTTTCTATGAAATTTCATCTATATCCTTTAGTCAATTACCAAAATACCCTCATTTTTATTATCTTCTTCACATTATTTTGCTTCCTTTCACTTCCCACTTTTTCAACTAATTATGAGTGAAAAGACCATTTTACCCCTAATGAAGTTTTAAGGAATTTTCTTCACATTTGTCTAAGGTAACTTCGAAGAAATCCAACTAAGAGTATTAAGGCATAAATAAAATTACGTACTTGATGTGGGTGTTACAATTCTCCCCCCTTAAAAGAATTTTGTCCGCGAAATTCAAATGAACAAGTCAGGATAGCAGTTATGTACATCTTGCTCTACTTCCCATGTAGCTTCTTTTACTGTATGATTCCTCCATAGAACTTTTACTAGTGGAATACTCTTATTTCGGAGCTCCTTAACTTTTCTGTCCAGTATCTGAACTGGGTGCTCCTCATAAACAAGATTCTCCTCTAATTCCACTTCTTCTACTTTCAATATATGGGAGGGATCGCTGGCATACCTTCGAAGCATTGATACATGGAAAACATTGTGCACTCTATCCATATTTGGTGGTAGCGCTAATTGGTACGCTACTTTTCCTACTCCGTTGCAATACTTCAAAGGGACCAATGTGTAATAGCCGCTTTCTACTCAAATACTCATAAAACATGTACATAATAAAATACACATAAAGTAGTATAAAAGGTTGGGCCCAGATTTTTCTTTTATTAAATATATACTTTCTTTAAATACAAAAAGTTGTGTCATGTACAAAACATAAAAACAGGGTGGACAGTATAGCCATTTCCCTTCGCTTGCCGATGCCCATCCGTCCGTGTCCTCACCTAGATCCTGCAAAACATGAAAAAACAACGGGGTGAGCACAACTAATGCTCAGTAAGTAAATCCTCTACGCATCTATCCCCGTAACTATCTCTCTCTAATTCTTTCCTTACAATTCTCATTTACTCTCTCTTTATACTTCTCACTACTTTCTCTTTCTCATAACTCTTTTTTTTTTTTTTACTAACTCTCTCTAATAGTCACGGCCTCATCTTACCGGACGCACGGTCGGGACTCACTCCCACTCTACGTGACTTCTACTCATTCTAGTCGATCGGACTCGGTTATGCATGGATTCGGAACACTTGGCCACGTGAGTGTATAATCTCTCTCTCGGGTACTCGGGTATAGCCCTCATCCGCATGCACTCTCACGGGCTACACCACTTCTCTATCTCATACTCGTGCCGCTCTCTCAATGCGGCGTGCATGCGGGAATACTCTACCCATTACTCACGGGTTCCCCATCGCATAACCTACTCTATTCTCTCTTTCTCTTAGCTCTCTAATGCTCATTCTCTCTTTCTCTTAGCTCTTAAAGTAGCTTATACTCAAAATTCTCTATTATGTCTTAAGCTACTTTTTAAGTGCATAAAAATGCGTATAAATAGCCCATGCTCACTAATGCACTTATGAAATGCCAAAAACCAGATTTCCTCAAAACAGTCATTCTGCACAGGTCACACTAAAAAAGCCATAACTTGCGTTATATACCTCGGATTGCTACGGTTTTGGTCTCGTTTTAAAGCTTAGAAATAGGGCTATAACTTCTATGTTTTGGTCTCAACCTAGTTCAATCCGTAGGATACCCAAAAATTACTTATAAAGTCACGGCAGTGACAGGGCAGATTTCACCTAGGCATTTCATTAAGCAACTCATATGCATAAAAACACTCTATTAAAATTTCTACTATACTTCATTCTCTAGCCATCCAAAATGGGAGAAAACTCCCTCATATAACCATAATCCCTGTAAAGAAAAGCACTTCCAAATCTGATTATACAACATCTCTCAAACTTCATCTCAAGTTCCACTTCTCAACACACATTAAAACACTTCTCATATCCAATATATATTCAACAAATCATAAATAACTACAAATCTCATACCATCTCATCTCAACAAATATAGAACATACATACACATACTCAAACTCTACTCAATTAAATTCTCAAATCTCAATTTAGTTAGGATTTACTTACCTTGGGCAAAAGTGACTTTTCTAGCACTTTTCCTTTCCTTTATTGTCTTGTCTCCTCTCTACAACTCAAAACAACAACCAGAACAATAACAACCAAATAAGACTTCACTATAACTATAAGCAAACTCACATCTAAATCATGAATCCTTACCTTAGGATGCTTTAGATGAAATCTCTACTCACAAGCTCTCTTAAATCCCTTAGAAATCTTAGGAAAATTGAATGGAAGATTGAGAGAAATTAGAGAATGGATATGGCGGTGGAATGGAATGAATAAAGGGTTTCTCTACACTTTAACTCTTTTTAACTCATATTATAACCATCATTTCCCATTTTGCCCTTGCTCTTCCTTGGAAATTCCATCTATATCCTTTGATTCTTTGCAAATACACCCTTATTACCAACACATTCTCTACTTAATTTTCCTCACATTTTACTCCCCACTATTCCTACTAATTAGCGGTAGAATGGTCATTATGTCCCAAGGAAGAATTCTCTAGAAAACTCAAGAAACTTTTTATTAGGCTCGTCGCCGCAGCGAAGAACTTTCTGTCGCCCCGGCAAACAGGGCAGAACCTACCCGTGGGTGCAAAGAATGGCGAATGGTGACCAAGAGGAAGGAGAATGTGTCAAAGGACGTGGTTGTGCAAGCGGAGAATGCGGGCGAGAGCTCTAGCCGCAAAAAAAGAGCAGCCCA
Organism: Pistacia integerrima; assembly: GCA_026225825.1. Taxonomy (NCBI): domain Eukaryota; kingdom Viridiplantae; phylum Streptophyta; class Magnoliopsida; order Sapindales; family Anacardiaceae; genus Pistacia; species Pistacia integerrima. Next base: position 32,899,358 of record CM047749.1, on the reverse strand, counting down.
TTAATGAGTCAAGAGACACGGTTAGTAAAACAAAACCCTCCACTAATCCATTTGTGGTTCTTAGTTCGGGAAATAGGCTGGATAATGGGGAACTTGATGGCAAAGAGGGTAGTGAAAATGTTGAAGATAGGTTTGGGAAAGATAAGGATGAAATGAGTGGGGTAAATGTCCCTAGCGGGGCTGATCTTAACAGGGTTTATAATCAAGGTGCGTGTGATGATAGGGATAAGTGTGTTTAGGGGAATGAATATGGGGTGAGTGTTCCTAACATAGAAGAGAGGAGATTGGAAGTAAGCAAAAGGTTGAATGCTTTGAGATCTGGTGACAATAGCGGAGAAGTAACCCCACCTATGGGTCCCTTGGTGGAAAACCACGAGGGATGTGAAATGGGGTCTACTTCACCGGCTATTGTGAGATTCGGAAATTTGATTCGAATAGATGAAAAGGAAGGTCTTACGGAGTGGGATAGAACTCTTTCTAAAAGCCAAAGGAGGAGATTAGCCAGGAAGGCGAGAGAAGTTCCTAATGCCCAGCCGTCCCATGATTAAGCTTGCTTCGTGGAATGTAAGGGGTCTTAATTTCGCTTTGAAACAAAAAGAGGTTAGACATCTAATCTCTTCCAATAAAATTGCAATTTGTAGTATTTTGGAAACTAGAGTTCGTGAACCAAATTTTGAGGTTACCAAGTCCTTGACTTTTGGGGGATGGGATGTAATCCATAACTATGTGTGCTGTCCTAATGGTAGAATTTGGGTTGCTTGGAATCCTAGTTTAGCGAGGTTTGAAATCATACAATCTACGAATCAAGCCATCCATGGTAAGGTTGTTATTTTGGAGTCTAATTACTCATTTGTTTGCTCATTTGTCTATGGCTCTAATGGTCCGCTAGAAAGGAAAGAATTATGGAGAGACTTAATGGGTAAAGCCCAAGATTTTGAGGAAATACCATGGGTGATTATCGGTGATTTTAATGCGATGAGATTTGGGCATGAGAAAATAGGGGGTTTTTATAGGTGGAGAAATTATGTTTCGGACTTGAATAATATGTGTAATGAGACTAGGTTTGAGGACCTTCGGTTTATGGGTAACTTTTTCACTTGGAGTAATATGAGAGAAGGAGAACATAGGATTACCACTAAGATTGATCGAGCTCTTGTGAATGAAAAGTGGGGCTGTGTGTTTGGTAATTCCATAGCCAATTTCCTTCCCCCGAGCATCTCGGATCATTCTTCTTGTATTGTTGAATGTGGGGTTATGTCTTCTTTTAGGAAAATCCCATTTCGGTTCTTCAACTTTTGGGCTCACCATGAAAGTTTCATTAGCATTGTTAGTAAGGCTTGGGAAGAAGAAGTTAGGGGTACCCCTATGTATCAATTGGTTACTAAACTGAAGAGAGTCAAAGAAGCATTAAAAGTGTTTAACAAGAGGGAGTTTGGGAATATCTCGGCAAGAGTTATTGAAGCTAGAGAAAACCTTCTAAAGGTCCAGCATGCTCTTGCTTCTAATCCTCTTGATGAGAACCTTATTCTTGAGGAAAAAGCCAAAGCCTTTAATTTCAATTCATTAAGTCGAGCTGAGGAGTCTTTAGGTAGGCAAAAATCTAGAGTGCAATGGTCCAGCATGCTCTTGCCACTAATCCTCTTAAAGAGAATCTTATTCTCGAGGAAAAAGCCAAAGCTTTTAATTTTAAATCTTTAAGTCGAGTTGAGGAGTCATTAGCTAGGCAAAAATCTAGAGTGCAATGCCTTAAAGAGGGTGACCAGAGCACAAGCTACTTCTTCAAGTGTGTGAATGGCCGCAAGAATAGAAATAGAATCACCAAGCTTAAGAGTGGTAATGGCATGGTTTTTGAAGACCCTTTGAGCTTTAAGGAGGAAATTGTCAGCCACTTTAAAAGAGTATTTGAGGAGCCGAGGGGTGTGAGGGACTACCGAGGCTTACAGAAACTTATTGAACCTTGCATCACTAGTGATATGGCCAATGGGATGATTGCCAAAGTGATGGATGAGGAAATCAAGAACACTCTGTTTTCTTTGGGCAATAACAAAGCTCCTGGACCAGATGGTTTTAGTGCCTATTTCTTCAAGAAAGCTCGGGATGTGGTGGGCAAAGATGTGACTATGGCTATTAAAGACTTCTTCAAAGAGGGCAAGCTTCTCAGGGAGGTAAATTGCACTTCAATTGCTCTTATTCCCAAGTGTGATAATGCTTCTTTGTGTAAGGACTATATGCCCATTTCTTGCTGCAACATTATTTATAAATGTATCACCAAAATCATTGCGAATAGAATTAAGAGCGCTTTACCTCTCTTCATTGACCCGGCACAAGCAGCCTTTGTTGGTGATAGGAGAATAGGAGATAATATCCGATTATGCCAAGAGCTGGTGCACAACTACAATCGAGCTTCGGCCAAGGAGAAAAGGTATGCCTTGAAAGTTGATTTAGTGAAGGCTTATGACTCGGTTAATTGGGAGTTTCTCTTACAAGTCCTAAAGAACTTTGGATTCCCAAGTGTTCTTGTCAATTGGATTTCCAAATGCATCACTACTCCTAGGTTCTCGGTGGTCATCAATGGGGAGCTGGTGGGTTTCTTTGGGAGCTCTAGAGGGTTGAGACAAGGGGATCCATTATCCCCTTACTTGTTTGTTATTGCTATGGAGGTTCTCTTGAGGCTCTTGAATAGAGTGGCAGCTAATCCGAACTTTAGTTTTCATTGGAGATGCAAGAAAATGGGGCTGACTCATCTTTGTTTCGCGGATGATCTCATGCTATTTTGTAAAGCCGAAGGTACTTCTCTGTCTCTCCTTAAGAATGCTTTAATTACTTTTGAAAGTTGGTCGGATTAGTGCAAACTCGATAAGAGCAATATCTTCCTTTCTGGTGTGAGTGACAATGAAAAGATGGAGCTCTTAAGTTTGATAGGATTTGCCGAGGGTAGTTTCCCATCAAATACTTAGGTGTACCCCTCATTACCTCTAAGCTTACCTTTGGAGATTGTCGACCTCTCTTGGATAAAATCTTGGCCCGGGTTGCCTCTTAGAGAAGTAGGTTTCTATCCTATGCGGGGAGGATTATTTTTATTAAATCCATTCTTTGGAGTGTGCAAATTTATTGGTCGTCCCTCTTTACCCTTCCTTCCAAAATTTATAAGGAAATTGATGCTAGTTTGAGAGCTTTTCTTTGGTCCGGAGTTGATATGAATCGACGCAAGCTAGAATAGCTTGGGAGGAGGTATGTGTACCCAAAAATGAGGGTGGGCTTGGGTTTATGAAATCTAAGGAATGGAACCTTGCAGCTTCTTTAAGACATATTTGGAACCTGTGCAATCACAGAAACCATACTTTATGGGTATCCTGGGTCCGAATTTATCTTTTGAGAAATAGAAGCATTTGGGACATATGCATTCCCCAAAATTGTACATGATCATGGAGACATATCCTCAAAAATAGGGAAAGGGCTAGAAAGAATATCAAATATAACATTGGCAATGGTAACACCACCTCTCTTTGGTTTGATAACTGGCACCCGAACGGCCCCCTTGTTTGCACCTATGGGGAAAGGATTATTTATGATGCGGGGATTGCTAAGGATGCTAAAGTGAGTTCTGTGATTGATGGATGCAACTGGAAGTGGCCAACTGCCAATTCTTGGGCTCTTATTAACATGAGGAGTTCTGTGAATTTCACACCTTCTAATGTTGATGACAAGATTTGTTGGATACCCTCACCTTCGGGGGATTTCTCTACCAAATCGGCTTGGGAGGCAATTAGAGGAAGGAGAGCAAAAGTTGAGTGGTGTGACTTGGTGTGGTTCTCAAAGGCTATTCCAAGATACTCTATGATCTTATGGATGGCTATAAAGGAGAGATTACCTACAAAGGACAGGTTGATGAGGTATGGGACTACTACTAATGCTCATTGTTGCTTTTATAACTCATCCATGGAATCTCTTGACCACTTGTATTTTGCATGCCCTCTTTCTAAGTCTATTTGGAGCAAGATCCATAGTCTTGTTGACCTTGGTTATGTGGTTAGACCCTAGCATGATTACATCCCCCATTTGGTAAGGATATGGAAAGGTAAGAGTCTTAAATTCACTTTGGGTAGGCTTTGTTTAGGGGCTACGGTTTATTGGATTTGGAGGGAACGAAATTCGCGAAGTTTTAGGGGTGACCATAAGGATTCTTTCACCATAATTGATGCTATCAAAAGTGTTGTGAGAGATAAAGCTTTGGACCTTAGGAATGTCACCGCATCCTATAGCAATAGGAAGTTGGCGAATGATTGGGGCCTCCCTAGATCTATTTTCAAAGACGTTCCTCAAGTTCTTAACACCGTTTGAAGATTGGATTACAGAGGGTTAAGCAGAAGGGATTTTTGCTTGGTTGTTTTGTCTCGTTGGTAAAGCGTTTGATTTTTTGTTTTTCTTTTAATGATCCTAACCTAGGGAGGTGTCCTATGGTAGGTGGGATTTTTTTTGGTGTTCTCTTTACTTTCTTCTTGGTGTTTATCTCCCTTTGTGGTTTTTGATAAACCCCTAGAGCGGATGGCTATTTGTAGGCTTGTTTCTTTTGTTTCCTATTTTCGGGGCATGTCCCAAAATAGGCTGGTCGCCTTTTATTAGGCCTTTGTACATTGTTCTGTTTTCTTTTATATGATTACTTACTTATCAAAAAAAAAAAAAAAAATAACCACCTTCAAGTGTAGATTCATACTATCGAACGTAAAATTAACATCATATGTAATATAATATGAAACGTTTATATTACTACTCAAGTTCCATTTATAAATCATAAGTTTGATTTTATAGATTAATGATCTTTATAATGCTAAAAGTATACCCATTAAAGTTTGATATTAATTTAATATTCAATTAATGTTACCTTTTTATGTTCAAAACTAAATTCACGTAGTGTTATTTAATAAGGACCCATTATTTACGGTAGGAAATTTCATAAATGTACTTTCAAATAGAGATTCTAATTCATGAAAGTTAACCAAAAAAGACGTACATAACAATTAGATTACTTGGTTATCATGATTTGTAATGATATCTTTCATTCTAACTAGTTCAAAGAACTGATGTTCATATCATATGAAAATCAATGGATAAGTGGCTAACTGCTAGCTGTGTCAAAGAAAATGGTTTACAATAAGAACTGGAAAGTTGAATAAATCTTAACAAAAGAGAAACTGATTAACTAAAGGAAAAAAAGCTAATCTGAAAAGGAGAAGTTAACAGAAGTCGATCAGTATGGCTTTAAAACGTAAAAAACCCAGAAACTTAGATTTACATTATAAATGAGACACATTTTGAATTTTTAATAAACTAATTAATCCTTCCCCGTGAATCCCTTGATTTGTGAATCCCACAAGAGGTCGACATTTTTAATTTCATGTCGACCTCTTGTGGTTCTCCGCCTTCCTTACCCATGGTTTCAACCTGCAAAATAAAATGTGTTGTTCCTCACACACTCCCTCACGTGTTTGCACTCAAATCAGATTGTTATCACTCGTATTTCACACTATTTGGCTTTTTCTTGATGATGATCTCTCTTGCCTTTTACCACTCAAAGCCAAGCCAACCCCCTTTATGTTCTTAACAGAATCAAAGAATTCACAAAGCTCAAGAAGCAACCAGTTAGATGGTGACAATCTCAAAAAAATCAGAACTTTAAAACTTAGTTGAGGGAAACGGTGAACAGAGAAAAAAAGGCCCAAGATAACTCTAAAGGACTAAGAAAAAATAAGAAAACTCTAAAAGGATGTTAGGAAACGATCCGAGTTGCGCAGCGGAAAAATAAAAATTTTACAATAATGGATCATTCCTTAGAACCCAAAATCAGGGCACAGAAATTACAGTTTATATATTACATCAAGAATCTGCAGAAAATAAATCTGAAGTTTAGATTCATACCAACGAGTGAACTTTCATTGGAGTTTTGGACTGCTAAAGGGTTGAGCTATGTTGCGAGCGCTATTGGAAAACCCCTCTACATGGATAACATCACGGATGCAGGAGATAGATTGGAGTATGCAAGAGTTTGTGTTGAAATTGATACAGCTTCTTCATTCTCAAAATCAGTGGAACTAGGCCTCCCGAATGGTGATTATGTGAACATAGGGATGGAGTATTCTTGGAAACCGAGGGCCTGCCCTTTGTGTAGAACTTTTGGGCACAATTTTAAGGAATGTCACCTAGCCCCTAGAATTGAGAAGGAAAGTGCCGAGAACAAGAACTTGAATCTCACTCAAGAATGGCGAATGGTGACCAAGAGGAAGGAGAATGTGTCAAAGGACGTGGTTGTGCAAGCGGAGAATGCGGGCGAGAGCTCTAGCCGCAAAAAAAGAGCAGCCCATTAATGAGTCAAGAGACACGGTTAGTAAAACAAAACCCTCCACTAATCCATTTGTGGTTCTTAGTTCGGGAAATAGGCTGGATAATGGGGAACTTGATGGCAAAGAGGGTAGTGAAAATGTTGAAGATAGGTTTGGGAAAGATAAGGATGAAATGAGTGGGGTAAATGTCCCTAGCGGGGCTGATCTTAACAGGGTTTATAATCAAGGTGCGTGTGATGATAGGGATAAGTGTGTTTAGGGGAATGAATATGGGGTGAGTGTTCCTAACATAGAAGAGAGGAGATTGGAAGTAAGCAAAAGGTTGAATGCTTTGAGATCTGGTGACAATAGCGGAGAAGTAACCCCACCTATGGGTCCCTTGGTGGAAAACCACGAGGGATGTGAAATGGGGTCTACTTCACCGGCTATTGTGAGATTCGGAAATTTGATTCGAATAGATGAAAAGGAAGGTCTTACGGAGTGGGATAGAACTCTTTCTAAAAGCCAAAGGAGGAGATTAGCCAGGAAGGCGAGAGAAGTTCCTAATGCCCAGCCGTCCCATGATTAAGCTTGCTTCGTGGAATGTAAGGGGTCTTAATTTCGCTTTGAAACAAAAAGAGGTTAGACATCTAATCTCTTCCAATAAAATTGCAATTTGTAGTATTTTGGAAACTAGAGTTCGTGAACCAAATTTTGAGGTTACCAAGTCCTTGACTTTTGGGGGATGGGATGTAATCCATAACTATGTGTGCTGTCCTAATGGTAGAATTTGGGTTGCTTGGAATCCTAGTTTAGCGAGGTTTGAAATCATACAATCTACGAATCAAGCCATCCATGGTAAGGTTGTTATTTTGGAGTCTAATTACTCATTTGTTTGCTCATTTGTCTATGGCTCTAATGGTCCGCTAGAAAGGAAAGAATTATGGAGAGACTTAATGGGTAAAGCCCAAGATTTTGAGGAAATACCATGGGTGATTATCGGTGATTTTAATGCGATGAGATTTGGGCATGAGAAAATAGGGGGTTTTTATAGGTGGAGAAATTATGTTTCGGACTTGAATAATATGTGTAATGAGACTAGGTTTGAGGACCTTCGGTTTATGGGTAACTTTTTCACTTGGAGTAATATGAGAGAAGGAGAACATAGGATTACCACTAAGATTGATCGAGCTCTTGTGAATGAAAAGTGGGGCTGTGTGTTTGGTAATTCCATAGCCAATTTCCTTCCCCCGAGCATCTCGGATCATTCTTCTTGTATTGTTGAATGTGGGGTTATGTCTTCTTTTAGGAAAATCCCATTTCGGTTCTTCAACTTTTGGGCTCACCATGAAAGTTTCATTAGCATTGTTAGTAAGGCTTGGGAAGAAGAAGTTAGGGGTACCCCTATGTATCAATTGGTTACTAAACTGAAGAGAGTCAAAGAAGCATTAAAAGTGTTTAACAAGAGGGAGTTTGGGAATATCTCGGCAAGAGTTATTGAAGCTAGAGAAAACCTTCTAAAGGTCCAGCATGCTCTTGCTTCTAATCCTCTTGATGAGAACCTTATTCTTGAGGAAAAAGCCAAAGCCTTTAATTTCAATTCATTAAGTCGAGCTGAGGAGTCTTTAGGTAGGCAAAAATCTAGAGTGCAATGGTCCAGCATGCTCTTGCCACTAATCCTCTTAAAGAGAATCTTATTCTCGAGGAAAAAGCCAAAGCTTTTAATTTTAAATCTTTAAGTCGAGTTGAGGAGTCATTAGCTAGGCAAAAATCTAGAGTGCAATGCCTTAAAGAGGGTGACCAGAGCACAAGCTACTTCTTCAAGTGTGTGAATGGCCGCAAGAATAGAAATAGAATCACCAAGCTTAAGAGTGGTAATGGCATGGTTTTTGAAGACCCTTTGAGCTTTAAGGAGGAAATTGTCAGCCACTTTAAAAGAGTATTTGAGGAGCCGAGGGGTGTGAGGGACTACCGAGGCTTACAGAAACTTATTGAACCTTGCATCACTAGTGATATGGCCAATGGGATGATTGCCAAAGTGATGGATGAGGAAATCAAGAACACTCTGTTTTCTTTGGGCAATAACAAAGCTCCTGGACCAGATGGTTTTAGTGCCTATTTCTTCAAGAAAGCTCGGGATGTGGTGGGCAAAGATGTGACTATGGCTATTAAAGACTTCTTCAAAGAGGGCAAGCTTCTCAGGGAGGTAAATTGCACTTCAATTGCTCTTATTCCCAAGTGTGATAATGCTTCTTTGTGTAAGGACTATATGCCCATTTCTTGCTGCAACATTATTTATAAATGTATCACCAAAATCATTGCGAATAGAATTAAGAGCGCTTTACCTCTCTTCATTGACCCGGCACAAGCAGCCTTTGTTGGTGATAGGAGAATAGGAGATAATATCCGATTATGCCAAGAGCTGGTGCACAACTACAATCGAGCTTCGGCCAAGGAGAAAAGGTATGCCTTGAAAGTTGATTTAGTGAAGGCTTATGACTCGGTTAATTGGGAGTTTCTCTTACAAGTCCTAAAGAACTTTGGATTCCCAAGTGTTCTTGTCAATTGGATTTCCAAATGCATCACTACTCCTAGGTTCTCGGTGGTCATCAATGGGGAGCTGGTGGGTTTCTTTGGGAGCTCTAGAGGGTTGAGACAAGGGGATCCATTATCCCCTTACTTGTTTGTTATTGCTATGGAGGTTCTCTTGAGGCTCTTGAATAGAGTGGCAGCTAATCCGAACTTTAGTTTTCATTGGAGATGCAAGAAAATGGGGCTGACTCATCTTTGTTTCGCGGATGATCTCATGCTATTTTGTAAAGCCGAAGGTACTTCTCTGTCTCTCCTTAAGAATGCTTTAATTACTTTTGAAAGTTGGTCAGGATTGAGTGCAAATCCTGATAAGAGCAATATCTTCCTTTCTGGTGTGAGTGACAATGAAAAGATGGAGCTCTTAAGTTTGATAGGATTTGCCGAGGGTAGTTTCCCATCAAATACTTAGGTGTACCCCTCATTACCTCTAAGCTTACCTTTGGAGATTGTCGACCTCTCTTGGATAAAATCTTGGCCCGGGTTGCCTCTTAGAGAAGTAGGTTTCTATCCTATGCGGGGAGGATTATTTTTATTAAATCCATTCTTTGGAGTGTGCAAATTTATTGGTCGTCCCTCTTTACCCTTCCTTCCAAAATTTATAAGGAAATTGATGCTAGTTTGAGAGCTTTTCTTTGGTCCGGAGTTGATATGAATCGACGCGAAGCTAGAATAGCTTGGGAGGAGGTATGTGTACCCAAAAATGAGGGTGGGCTTGGGTTTATGAAATCTAAGGAATGGAACCTTGCAGCTTCTTTAAGACATATTTGGAACCTGTGCAATCACAGAAACCATACTTTATGGGTATCCTGGGTCCGAATTTATCTTTTGAGAAATAGAAGCATTTGGGACATATGCATTCCCCAAAATTGTACATGATCATGGAGACATATCCTCAAAAATAGGGAAAGGGCTAGAAAGAATATCAAATATAACATTGGCAATGGTAACACCACCTCTCTTTGGTTTGATAACTGGCACCCGAACGGCCCCCTTGTTTGCACCTATGGGGAAAGGATTATTTATGATGCGGGGATTGCTAAGGATGCTAAAGTGAGTTCTGTGATTGATGGATGCAACTGGAAGTGGCCAACTGCCAATTCTTGGGCTCTTATTAACATGAGGAGTTCTGTGAATTTCACACCTTCTAATGTTGATGACAAGATTTGTTGGATACCCTCACCTTCGGGGGATTTCTCTACCAAATCGGCTTGGGAGGCAATTAGAGGAAGGAGAGCAAAAGTTGAGTGGTGTGACTTGGTGTGGTTCTCAAAGGCTATTCCAAGATACTCTATGATCTTATGGATGGCTATAAAGGAGAGATTACCTACAAAGGACAGGTTGATGAGGTATGGGACTACTACTAATGCTCATTGTTGCTTTTATAACTCATCCATGGAATCTCTTGACCACTTGTATTTTGCATGCCCTCTTTCTAAGTCTATTTGGAGCAAGATCCATAGTCTTGTTGACCTTGGTTATGTGGTTAGACCCTAGCATGATTACATCCCCCATTTGGTAAGGATATGGAAAGGTAAGAGTCTTAAATTCACTTTGGGTAGGCTTTGTTTAGGGGCTACGGTTTATTGGATTTGGAGGGAACGAAATTCGCGAAGTTTTAGGGGTGACCATAAGGATTCTTTCACCATAATTGATGCTATCAAAAGTGTTGTGAGAGATAAAGCTTTGGACCTTAGGAATGTCACCGCATCCTATATAGGTAAGTTCCACAATGACCGGGGCCTCCCAGATCATTTTCAAAGACGTTCAAGTTCTTAACACCGCCCTTTAAAGCCGATTGGATTGCGAGGGTTAAGTGTAATTGGGATTTTTGCTTGGTTGTTTTGTCTCGTTGGTAAAGCGTTTGATTTTTTGTTTTTCTTTTAATGATCCTAACCTAGGGAGGTGTCCTATGGTAGGTGGGATTTTTTTTGGTGTTCTCTTTACTTTCTTCTTGGTGTTTATCTCCCTTTGTGGTTTTTGATAAACCCCTAGAGCGGATGGCTATTTGTAGGCTTGTTTCTTTTGTTTCCTATTTTCGGGGCATGTCCCAAAATAGGCTGGTCGCCTTTTATTAGGCCTTTGTACATTGTTCTGTTTTCTTTTATATGATTACTTACTTATCAAAAAAAAAAAAAAAAAAATAACCACCTTCAAGTGTAGATTCATACTATCGAACGTAAAATTAACATCATATGTAATATAATATGAAACGTTTATATTACTACTCAAGTTCCATTTATAAATCATAAGTTTGATTTTATAGATTAATGATCTTTATAATGCTAAAAGTATACCCATTAAAGTTTGATATTAATTTAATATTCAATTAATGTTACCTTTTTATGTTCAAAACTAAATTCACGTAGTGTTATTTAATAAGGACCCATTATTTACGGTAGGAAATTTCATAAATGTACTTTCAAATAGAGTATTCAATATGAAAGTTAACCAAAAAGACGTGTCATAACAATTAGATTACTTGGTTATCATGATTTGTAATGATATCTTTCATTCTAACTAGTTCAAAGAACTGATGTTCATATCATATGAAAATCAATGGATAAGTGGCTAACTGCTAGCTGTGTCAAAGAAAATGGTTTACAATAAGAACTGGAAAGTTGAATAAATCTTAACAAAAGAGAAACTGATTAACTAAAGGAAAAAAAGCTAATCTGAAAAGGAGAAGTTAACAGAAGTCGATCAGTATGGCTTTAAAACGTAAAAAACCCAGAAACTTAGATTTACATTATAAATGAGACACATTTTGAATTTTTAATAAACTAATTAATCCTTCCCCGTGAATCCCTTGATTTGTGAATCCCACAAGAGGTCGACATTTTTAATTTCATGTCGACCTCTTGTGGTTCTCCGCCTTCCTTACCCATGGTTTCAACCTGCAAAATAAAATGTGTTGTTCCTCACACACTCCCTCACGTGTTTGCACTCAAATCAGATTGTTATCACTCGTATTTCACACTATTTGGCTTTTTCTTGATGATGATCTCTCTTGCCTTTTACCACTCAAAGCCAAGCCAACCCCCTTTATGTTCTTAACAGAATCAAAGAATTCACAAAGCTCAAGAAGCAACCAGTTAGATGGTGACAATCTCAAAAAAATCAGAACTTTAAAACTTAGTTGAGGGAAACGGTGAACAGAGAAAAAAAGGCCCAAGATAACTCTAAAGGACTAAGAAAAAATAAGAAAACTCTAAAAGGATGTTAGGAAACGATCCGAGTTGCGCAGCGGAAAAATAAAAATTTTACAATAATGGATCATTCCTTAGAACCCAAAATCAGGGCACAGAAATTACAGTTTATATATTACATCAAGAATCTGAAAATAAATAAACAAGTTTAGATTCATACCAACGAGTGAACTTTCATTGGAGTTTTGGACTGCTAAAGGGTTGAGCTATGTTGCGAGCGCTATTGGAAAACCCCTCTACATGGATAACATCACGGATGCAGGAGATAGATTGGAGTATGCAAGAGTTTGTGTTGAAATTGATACAGCTTCTTCATTCTCAAAATCAGTGGAACTAGGCCTCCCGAATGGTGATTATGTGAACATAGGGATGGAGTATTCTTGGAAACCGAGGGCCTGCCCTTTGTGTAGAACTTTTGGGCACAATTTTAAGGAATGTCACCTAGCCCCTAGAATTGAGAAGGAAAGTGCCGAGAACAAGAACTTGAATCTCACTCAAGAATGGCGAATGGTGACCAAGAGGAAGGAGAATGTGTCAAAGGACGTGGTTGTGCAAGCGGAGAATGCGGGCGAGAGCTCTAGCCGCAAAAAAAGAGCAGCCCATTAATGAGTCAAGAGACACGGTTAGTAAAACAAAACCCTCCACTAATCCATTTGTGGTTCTTAGTTCGGGAAATAGGCTGGATAATGGGGAACTTGATGGCAAAGAGGGTAGTGAAAATGTTGAAGATAGGTTTGGGAAAGATAAGGATGAAATGAGTGGGGTAAATGTCCCTAGCGGGGCTGATCTTAACAGGGTTTATAATCAAGGTGCGTGTGATGATAGGGATAAGTGTGTTTAGGGGAATGAATATGGGGTGAGTGTTCCTAACATAGAAGAGAGGAGATTGGAAGTAAGCAAAAGGTTGAATGCTTTGAGATCTGGTGACAATAGCGGAGAAGTAACCCCACCTATGGGTCCCTTGGTGGAAAACCACGAGGGATGTGAAATGGGGTCTACTTCACCGGCTATTGTGAGATTCGAAATTTGATTCGAATAGATGAAAAGGAAGGTCTTACGGAGTGGGATAGAACTCTTTCTAAAAGCCAAAGGAGGAGATTAGCCTTAGGCCTTGGCGAGAGAAGTTCCTAATGCCCACCTGCCCCATGATTAAGCTTGCTTCGTGGAATGTAAGGGGTCTTAATTTCGCTTTGAAACAAAAAGAGGTTAGACATCTAATCTCTTCCAATAAAATTGCAATTTGTAGTATTTTGGAAACTAGAGTTCGTGAACCAAATTTTGAGGTTACCAAGTCCTTGACTTTTGGGGGATGGGATGTAATCCATAACTATGTGTGCTGTCCTAATGGTAGAATTTGGGTTGCTTGGAATCCTAGTTTAGCGAGGTTTGAAATCATACAATCTACGAATCAAGCCATCCATGGTAAGGTTGTTATTTTGGAGTCTAATTACTCATTTGTTTGCTCATTTGTCTATGGCTCTAATGGTCCGCTAGAAAGGAAAGAATTATGGAGAGACTTAATGGGTAAAGCCCAAGATTTTGAGGAAATACCATGGGTGATTATCGGTGATTTTAATGCGATGAGATTTGGGCATGAGAAAATAGGGGGTTTTTATAGGTGGAGAAATTATGTTTCGGACTTGAATAATATGTGTAATGAGACTAGGTTTGAGGACCTTCGGTTTATGGGTAACTTTTTCACTTGGAGTAATATGAGAGAAGGAGAACATAGGATTACCACTAAGATTGATCGAGCTCTTGTGAATGAAAAGTGGGGCTGTGTGTTTGGTAATTCCATAGCCAATTTCCTTCCCCCGAGCATCTCGGATCATTCTTCTTGTATTGTTGAATGTGGGGTTATGTCTTCTTTTAGGAAAATCCCATTTCGGTTCTTCAACTTTTGGGCTCACCATGAAAGTTTCATTAGCATTGTTAGTAAGGCTTGGGAAGAAGAAGTTAGGGGTACCCCTATGTATCAATTGGTTACTAAACTGAAGAGAGTCAAAGAAGCATTAAAAGTGTTTAACAAGAGGGAGTTTGGGAATATCTCGGCAAGAGTTATTGAAGCTAGAGAAAACCTTCTAAAGGTCCAGCATGCTCTTGCTTCTAATCCTCTTGATGAGAACCTTATTCTTGAGGAAAAAGCCAAAGCCTTTAATTTCAATTCATTAAGTCGAGTGAGGAGTCTTTAGGTAGGCAAAAATCTAGAGTGCAATGGTCCAGCATGCTCTTGCCACTAATCCTCTTAAAGAGAATCTTATTCTCGAGGAAAAAGCCAAAGCTTTTAATTTTAAATCTTTAAGTCGAGTTGAGGAGTCATTAGCTAGGCAAAAATCTAGAGTGCAATGCCTTAAAGAGGGTGACCAGAGCACAAGCTACTTCTTCAAGTGTGTGAATGGCCGCAAGAATAGAAATAGAATCACCAAGCTTAAGAGTGGTAATGGCATGGTTTTTGAAGACCCTTTGAGCTTTAAGGAGGAAATTGTCAGCCACTTTAAAAGAGTATTTGAGGAGCCGAGGGGTGTGAGGGACTACCGAGGCTTACAGAAACTTATTGAACCTTGCATCACTAGTGATATGGCCAATGGGATGATTGCCAAAGTGATGGATGAGGAAATCAAGAACACTCTGTTTTCTTTGGGCAATAACAAAGCTCCGGACCGTATGGTTTTAGCTCCATTTCTTCAAGCTCGGGACGTGGCGGGCAAAGACGTGACTATGGCTATTAAAGACTTCTTCAAAGAGGGCAAGCTTCTCAGGGAGGTAAATTGCACTTCAATTGCTCTTATTCCCAAGTGTGATAATGCTTCTTTGTGTAAGGACTATATGCCCATTTCTTGCTGCAACATTATTTATAAATGTATCACCAAAATCATTGCGAATAGAATTAAGAGCGCTTTACCTCTCTTCATTGACCCGGCACAAGCAGCCTTTGTTGGTGATAGGAGAATAGGAGATAATATCCGATTATGCCAAGAGCTGGTGCACAACTACAATCGAGCTTCGGCCAAGGAGAAAAGGTATGCCTTGAAAGTTGATTTAGTGAAGGCTTATGACTCGGTTAATTGGGAGTTTCTCTTACAAGTCCTAAAGAACTTTGGATTCCCAAGTGTTCTTGTCAATTGGATTTCCAAATGCATCACTACTCCTAGGTTCTCGGTGGTCATCAATGGGGAGCTGGTGGGTTTCTTTGGGAGCTCTAGAGGGTTGAGACAAGGGGATCCATTATCCCCTTACTTGTTTGTTATTGCTATGGAGGTTCTCTTGAGGCTCTTGAATAGAGTGGCAGCTAATCCGAACTTTAGTTTTCATTGGAGATGCAAGAAAATGGGGCTGACTCATCTTTGATTCGCGGATGATCTCATGCTATTTTGTAAAGCCGAAGGTACTTCTCTGTCTCTCCTTAAGAATGCTTTAATTACTTTTGAAAGTTGGTCAGGATTGAGTGCAAATCCTGATAAGAGCAATATCTTCCTTTCTGGTGTGAGTGACAATGAAAAGATGGAGCTCTTAAGTTTGATAGGTCCCGAGGGCCCTAGTTTCCCATCAAATACTTAGGTGTACCCCTATTACCTCTAAGCTTACCTTTGGAGATTGCACCTCTCTTGGATAAAATCTTGGCCCGGGTTGCCTCTTAGAGAAGTAGGTTTCTATCCTATGCGGGGAGGATTATTTTTATTAAATCCATTCTTTGGAGTGTCAGGGTTTATTAGGTCGTCCCTCTTTCCCTTCCTTCCAAAATTTATAAGGAAATTGATGCTAGTTTGAGAGCTTTTCTTTGGTCCGGAGTTGATATGAATCGACGCAAGCTAGAATAGCTTGGGAGGAGGTATGTGTACCCAAAAATGAGGGTGGGCTTGGGTTTATGAAATCTAAGGAATGGAACCTTGCAGCTTCTTTAAGACATATTTGGAACCTGTGCAATCACAGAAACCATACTTTATGGGTATCCTGGGTCCGAATTTATCTTTTGAGAAATAGAAGCATTTGGGACATATGCATTCCCCAAAATTGTACATGATCATGGAGACATATCCTCAAAAATAGGGAAAGGGCTAGAAAGAATATCAAATATAACATTGGCAATGGTAACACCACCTCTCTTTGGTTTGATAACTGGCACCCGAACGGCCCCCTTCCCCCTTTGTTTACCGTCCTCCCCACGGGGAAAGGGAAAGGATTATTTATGGGGATTGCGAAGGATGCTAAAGTGAGTTCTGTGATTGATGGATGCAACTGGAAGTGGCCAACTGCCAATTCTTGGGCTCTTATTAACATGAGGAGTTCTGTGAATTTCACACCTTCTAATGTTGATGACAAGATTTGTTGGATACCCTCACCTTCGGGGGATTTCTCTACCAAATCGGCTTGGGAGGCAATTAGAGGAAGGAGAGCAAAAGTTGAGTGGTGTGACTTGGTGTGGTTCTCAAAGGCTATTCCAAGATACTCTATGATCTTATGGATGGCTATAAAGGAGAGATTACCTACAAAGGACAGGTTGATGAGGTATGGGACTACTACTAATGCTCATTGTTGCTTTTATAACTCATCCATGGAATCTCTTGACCACTTGTATTTTGCATGCCCTTTCTAAGTCTATTTGGAGTAAGATCCTATGCTTGTTGACCTTGGCCTTATGTGGTTACACCCTGCATGATTACATCCCCCATTTGGTAAGGATATGGAAAGGTAAGAGTCTTAAATTCACTTTGGGTAGGCTTTGTTTAGGGGTCGCACGGTTTATTGGATTTGGAGGGAACGAAATTCGCGAATTTTAGGGGTGACCATAAGGATTCTTTCACCATAATTGATGCTATCAAAAGTGTTGTGAGAGATAAAGCTTTGGACCTTAGGAATGTCACCGCATCCTATAGCAATAGGAAGTTGGCGAATGATTGGGGCCTCCCGATCTATTTTCAAAGACGTTCCTCAAGTTCTTAACGTTACCACCCGTTGATTGGATTACGAGGGTTAATGCGAAGGGATTTTTGCTTGGTTGTTTTGTCTCGTTGGTAAAGCGTTTGATTTTTTGTTTTTCTTTTAATGATCCTAACCTAGGGAGGTGTCCTATGGTAGGTGGGATTTTTTTGGTGTTCTTTCTTTCTTGGCTTGTCCCTTTGTAAAAAGATAAACCCCAGAGTGGATGGCGTTTGTAGGCTTGTTTCTTTTGTTTCCTATTTTCGGGCATGTCCCAAAATAGGCGGTCGCCATTTTGTTCGGCCTTTGTACATTCTTCTATTTTATATGATTGAGTGTTGAGATTTGTTGATGGAATTGATGATGATTCATGGTTAGAATTCCACCATGAGGAGTGATGATTGTGTTTATAGAAATTGATGGAAGTTTGGATGAGCTAAGAAAGAATTTGAGTAGAGTTATGGAGTGTATTTTCCTGGCCAAATTTGGAGTTGTTTTCGGGAGCTTTGCTCCAAAATTTTGGTGGTTAGAAATTGTTATGGAAGTGTAATCACCTTAGTGCTTTATTTGTGCATACAAAGTGTTTGATGAAATTTCATAGAGAAGTGCATGTATGAGTATGTTGATTTATCGTTTTGATATGAGTTTGTAGATGGTAGACAAAGTATAGAATGACATGTTTACATGCCATATTGCATTTTTGCATTTAATCAATTGAATTAAGAAAGAACAATAAGAAAAGCCCATCTACATGCATACATGCATATAAGACTATTAAAGAGCAAAGAAAGAAAAGAGAATTATTAAAGAAAAGAAAAGAAATTGAATACTAATTTCTAAAAGAAAGATAAGAGACAAGAAGGTAGTTGCGATGGGGAATCCGTGAGTGACAAAAAGAATAATATTCCCATATGCATGCCACCTTCAGTGAGCACCTCACTAAAGACGGCGTGCACGCCACCTATATGCACGCCGTCTTTAGTGAGCGGCCTAAGAAGAAGAAGAATTTGTACAGTCTGTAAGAAGTGCATGTAGATGAGGATTGTACTCACTCACACAGTCAGGGTTCCGAATCCATGCCTCAACCAAGAGGCAAAGATAAACAGTAAGTCCCTACAGCCAAGGCAACCACATGTGCTCCATTTCCAACTCGTAGGTCCACCTCTCCTTTGGCGAGCACTCTACTCTGCCTTAGTCCCTGCACATCAGTACAAATGTGAGTACCACATCCTGTGTCAATGACCCAAGAGGTTGAAGGAGAGAAGTTAATCTTAATCAGAAATATGCCTGAAGTCGTAGCATCTGACTTCTTTTTGCTTGCGAGGAAAGCCTTGTTGTTAGAGTAGATGCCCTAGAGCCAATCAATTACTGTTGAATTGACTCTTTGTAATAATGTTCATTAATCAATAAAAGGTATTTTATCCTATATCACGTAAATCATTATTATTGCAATATGTATTGATATATGTCCTTAGAATGGTAGAACCGTGACGAGGGTATCAAGTGTTTCAAATCTTGATAGTGAGAACCCTATGAGCACATATGGTGGCCATTCTAGAAACGTCCGTAGCTCCAGTATATGGCAATGACACTAAAACTGTGGCCATAGTGGGATTGAGTTGTTGCTCTATCCAGTTTATAATACATGTCATTGGTCTAAAACCTGAATACATAATATCGAGAGTAACCGAAGGTTGACACTATTTCTATGCCTTTGTCTCGTCGAGATAACGTATGATGAAAGGATCAAATTGTACGGTAACCATATTAGTGACAGGTAGCTACTTTGCTGAATCCGATTCTATCGGTTGGCCATGATGCCTTGCTAGGGGCCAATCTTGGTCTATGTATTAGTGAGACAATTAATTGGTGTTAATCGCGATACTGTACATTGCCGGTATGATGAGGAGCCTATAGCTCACACACATAGAAGATAATTTAAGAGCCAAGAAGAAAGAATAGCGTTTTCGTCTTTTTAGGCGAAAGGGTATTTTGGTAATTTTACAGTGTAATTAAATTTGCTGAGGTCGTAGCCTTTATTTAATTTATTAGAAAAATTAAATAAGTGAAATTACATTAAATATATGTTCACATATATTTAAATAAATTATCATTATTGTTAAATGTTAATATATATATATATATATATATATATATATATTAATTGATTTTATTTGAAGATAATGATGAATTAAAATAAATATCTAATTAGGAGGTGTTTGGAAACATGAGGTGTTTGGGTTGGAGCCGAAGCCCATTCCATATGGGACTAGGACAAGTAAAATAACACTATAAAAGAAAAGTGTTAATTGAAAAATATAGAGTTTTTTATTATTCATTCACTATTCATTGAAAAGTGAAAAGTCCTACAGCCCCATTTTCTCTCCCACGCTAGATTTTGGTTTAGCCAAAATCAAATACTCATTTTCTTCTTTGTTTCTTAAGGCTAAGGAGGATCTAGCAAATCCCTCCTTAGTTCCTTACAATTATCTTCGTGTGGACTACATCGGTTCGATCCTACACTTGGGTCGGTAGCAAAACGTTCAAGGACAAAGTTGGAGGAGCCTCCAAACGTGCATAAGATTATTGAACCTTGAATTTGTTTTTCTACAAATTTAATTTATATATTATATAAACTGTGATATTATACCCGGATCTTAGTTCTAAGGAACGATCCATGTCATTTATGTTTTTGTTTTCCACTGCGTAAGTGGGTCGTTCACTAACACTTGCAGTGTTTCCTCCAGTGGCCAGGCTTGCCACAAAAGAAGCAAACTACTTTGCCCTTCCTTATGCCACTCTCAAACCTAAGAGCAACCTGTCCTTTGGGCTTGGGCTTGGGTTTGGCCTTGGCCTTACCCTTGCCGTTACCCTTGCCGTTATTGGCAGCAACCAGTAAAACAGGTTTGGACTTCTTCAACTCCTACTCTGCAGTCCTCAGCATGTTCAAAAGTTCCAACAGGGTTTTCACCATCGTGTTCATATTGAAATTCATTATGAACGGTGCATAAGAGTCAGGCAAAGATTGCAGAATCAAATCCATTTGTAATTCTGCATCCAACTCAAATCCCAAAGTCTCAAGCCTCTCTATGTGCTCAATCATCTTGAGCACATGAGGACCAACTTGGGCTCCCTCAGTCAAACGACTCCCAAACAGTGCTTTCGACACCTTGTATCTCTCATGTCGAGCATTTCCTTCGAAAAGCTCCTTGAGGTGTAGAATAATGGCAGAAGCGTCCATATTCGATGTTTGCTTTTGCAAAGACCTTTGGGTGTCATTGATGCTAACATCAAGCATTGAACGCCATCAGCATCATCAAGGAACTTCTGATAAATATCCTTTACTTCCTAAGTGGCATCAGAATCAGGCTCAGCCATGTATGGCTTTTCAAGGATGTACAATTTCTTTTCCGACTTGAGTATAATCTGAAGATTACGATACCAGTCTAAGAAATTGGATCCATCCAACCTGTTTTCTTTCTCGATTATCGGTTGCAGGTTCATAATGCTCATTTTGGTGAATCTACAATTGCAGAAAAGATAAAGTCATTAGTTCATTGCTATTTAATATGGTCTTTTATTAAACGATGCTCCCACTATTTTACTCAAGTCAATAGCCCTCACTATTAACTCGAAAAAGCCCGTTGACTTTCCTAGTGGATTGAGATCCCATCCGGCCTATGTCAAACATTCTCTTTAGCGACCAAGCCAAAATGAGTTGATTAGGTAGGCCCACAAACTTAATCCACACCAGTTCATAGCTCCTACTATCAACCTCAAATGTGAAAAAGCCAACAAGCCAATCACACAATCCAATGGCCCCAACCATCTTCCTCAAGTGTGATTCTCAGTATCAGTAGAGTGGATACTACATGTCACCACGTACACACAATATGTGTACTTCTCTACTTTGCCTATGACGCGTTTATCAACCTTCACTTTGGCGAACAAACAAAACCGTCATGTTAAGTCGACCCGTCACGATTAAGGAAAACTCCAATGCATTTTAACCTCCCACTGGTAGAAGTGTACCCTTCGCTTTGGCGTACAAGATTTCGACGAATAGTTGTTTGATTAAAATCATGATGATGGAAGGCTTATGTGACTTAATATACTTTAATTGAGGGTTTGTTATTTAAAGTCTCACCAGATTATTATCTTTATTAGAATGACATTGTTTGGCATGTTATTGAACATTCAACCTTAGCATGCATTCTAAACAAAATATTAAAATGTGCCGGTACATAGCTCAACTAAAAAACGATTTTCTCAAGCTTAGAGGAATCGGTGGGTCACCTAGGGGTCTTGTAATAAAATCTTAAGTCTTCAAATATGATTGTCTCTTCCTTGATCCGTCTTCAAGTACATTACAAAACACGATTCAAAATTTACAACAAGAATAATTATATAAAAAAAAATTCTTTACATCAATAAATTTAGAAACCTCGATTTACATTCGAGGGGAATGAGATGAGAAGAGAATGTACATCGAGAAGAGGAGAAAGGCAGGACATACAGGCCCTATTTAATAAATTACAACCATACATACCCAAAAAAAAATTTTTAAACATTCACCATAGGTCTAAGGCTCATGTACCGCACACCATGCAATATACAAACAAGTACATGACATACATTTCAAAAAACAATCAATTTTTGAATTGAGTGGGTTAATTATTAATTACCCCCTGACAATTTATAGATCTATATTTGGTCTAAAAGTTTTGAAACTTTACAATTTGGCCCTGCGTACTCGGAAGTGCGCTCGCTCTAGTGATGGGTTAGATCGCTGTGACGCTCACCGCGGCGATGGGTTATATTGCCACGGTGAGCATTGATTGCGAACAGGACGAGCGGCAATTGGTTATATCGCCGCGGCGAGTGTTGATATTTGCAATTAGCGTATACGCCAACAACGCACTCCGCGGCGATGGGTTATATCGTCGCGGCGAGCATACACTGATCTGTAGCAATAGATTAGTTCAACCAGCCACCAAAAATAAGCCAATCGGATTTTGTAATCAATCTAAGTTACTGATTTCAACAAAAATCCATAACCCAATTTTCCAAACTTGCAGATCATCAACAAATTAAATTAATCAATTAATTGATTTCTTAAAACATGCTCTCGTGGTAGATTTTGTGCAAATTCATCAAGGCAACATGTTATCAATCAAATACATGTAATCAACCATTCACAAAAACTGTAAAATCTAGTACCCTAGGCTTTCATACCTCTGTTAGTAAACGATCCAGTTACGCAGCGGAAAACAAAAAATATTTATGACATAGATCGTTCCTTAGAACCAAGATCAGGGTACAAATTGACAGTTTATTCAATAAATAAGAATCTGCAGATTTTCAGTTTAGAGTTTAAGAAATCATACGCCCGTTTGGAGGCTCCTCCAACTTGTCTCTGAACGTATTTCGCTACCGACTCAAGTATAGGATCAAACCGATGTAGTCCACACGAAGATAACCTCAAGGAACTAGAGAGGGATTTGCTAGATCCTCTTTAGCCTTTAAGAATCAAAAGAAAACAAAGTGTATTTGATTTTAGCAAAGAATGCAATCTGGCGTGAGAAGAGAAAAGGGGCTGGAAATATTTCATTCAATGATTGAATGAGTGAATTAAAATATTTCACAAAGTGTGCACTTATAAAGTGCACACTATACCCTATTCCATCATGGAATGGGTTTGGGCTCCAACCCAAACACCCCTTGCATCCAAACATCCCCTTTAAAATATTTTTTAATTTTAATTTATCATTATCTCAATTAAATTCAATTAATATATATTTACAATATATATATTAACATTTAACAATAATGATAATTTATTTAAATATATGCGAACACATATTTAAGCGTAATCTTACTTATTTAATTTTAATATCAAATTAAATAAAGCCTACGACCTCAACAAATTTAATTGCACTGTGAAATTACCAAAATACTCTTTCGCCTAAAAAGACAAAAACGCCCTTCTTCTAAACTGGTTCTTAAATTATCTTCTATGTGTGTGACCCGTAGGCTCCTCATCGTACCGGTTGTGTGTAGTATCGGGTTTAACACCAATTAATCGTCTCACTATACACAGACCAAGATTGGCCCCTAGCAAGGCATCATGGCCACCCGATAGATTTGGATTCAACGAAGTAGCTACCTGTCAATGATATGGTTACCGTGCAATCCGATCCTTTCATCATACGTTATCTTGACGAGACCGAGACATAGAAATAGTGTCAACCTTCAGTTACTCTCGATATTGTGTATTCAATTACTGGACCAATGACCTGTGTTATAAACTAGATAGAGCAACAACTCAATTCCATTGTGGCCACAGTTTTAGTGTCATTGCCATTTACTGAATTACGCCGTGAGATAACTTCTGCCGTACTTGGGAGTGATGAATCCTCTGTCTATATACCATAGTCTTGATACACTTCTTAATGTAGCTAATCACCACCGTATTGACAGCTCTGAATAGAATTGCGTTAGGCTAGTGTAAAACTAATCGGTGCACAAGGCGCTCCGATGATCTCAAGTCTAAGGATCACATGCACCACCATTCGTTAGAGGATTTGATCCATAGACACTGGGGCTACCATCCATATGAAATTCTCTGGTGAGTCAGTCTAATGGACTTGCCTACAGCAAGCACCCATGTGTTGCACTAGGGTTGTCACCAAACAACCTTGACAAGTGAGATCAGTCGTTGCCTTTCAACAAGGTCGTTCAACACTATGATAGCCTTACCGTATTATCTATGCCCTTTACTTCAGAATAATACTAGGGCTATGGACGTTTCTAGAATGGCCACCATATGTACTTATAGGGCTCTCACTATCAAGATTTGAAACACTTGATACCCTCATCACGGTTCTACCATTCTAAGGACATATATCAATACATACAATGATGATTTACGCGATATAGTATAAAATGCCTTTTATTGATCAATGAACATTATTATAGAGAGTCAATTCTACAATAACTGATTGGCTCTAAGGCATCTACTCTAACATGCATGGTTTTGTTCACTATGTTTATCTTTCTTAGTTTCAACGTTGAGAATATCCTTATTGTTCAAATCAAGCTACATAACCTTGCAATTCCAAATAGAATACCATTCAAACTAAAGGACAACAATCCATTAGAAATTTCAAAACAATATCCTATATTATCCAAAGCGGATAGTGAAATAATGTTTATAGAAATCGCAGGTACAAAATAACAGTCTTCGAGTTCTAATAAAAAGCCCGAAGGCAAAGACAAACAATAAGTCCCTATAGCTAATTCAACCACATGTGCTCAATTTCCAACTCATAGGTCCACTTCTTCCTTGGTGAGCAATCTACTCTACCATAGTCCCTGTACATCAGTACAAATGTGAGTACCACATCCTGTGTCAATGATCCAAGCTGTTAAAGGAGAGAAGTTAATCTCAATCATAAACATACCCGAAGTCGAAGCATCTGACTTCTTCTTGTTTGCGAGGAAAGCCTTGCAGTGCTTCCTCTAGTGGTGAGGCTTGCCACAATAGAAGTAGACTACCTTCCCACCTTTCCCAACGCCACCCATAGGCTTGAGAGTATCCTGTCCTTTAGGCTTGGACTTGGGATTGGCCTTGGCCTTTCCCTTTCCCTTACCCTTTCCTTTACTAGTAGCTACCAGTAAAACAGGCTTGGACTTCTTCAAGTCTAGCTCTACAGTCATTAGCATGTTCAAAAGCTCCGACAAGGTTTTCACCATAGCATTCATATCAAAGTTCATTATGAACGGTGCATAAGAGTCAGACAAGGATTACAGAATTAAATCCACCTGTAATTCTACATCCAACTCAAACCGCAAAGTCTCAAGTCTCTCCATGTGCTTGATCATTTTGAGCACATGAGGGCCAACTTGGGCTCCCTCGATCAGGCGACTTCCAAACAGTGCTTTTGACATCTTGTACCTCTCATGTCGAGCATTCCCTTCGTAAAGCTCCTTGAGGTGTAGAATAATGGTAGCATCGTCCATATTCTTATGCTGCTTTTGCAGCGCTAGTGTC
The DNA here is from genome assembly GCA_026225825.1 of Pistacia integerrima. NCBI lineage: Eukaryota > Viridiplantae > Streptophyta > Magnoliopsida > Sapindales > Anacardiaceae > Pistacia > Pistacia integerrima. Next base: position 32,874,273 of record CM047749.1, on the reverse strand, counting down.
ATCGATGTTAACATCAAGCATTGAATGCCATTAGCATCATCAAGGAACTTTTGATAAGTATCCATTACTTCCTGAGTGGCATCAAGATCAGGCTCAGCCATGTATGGCTTATCAAGGATATAAAATTTCTTTTCGGACTTAAGGTATAATCCGAAGACTACAATACCAGTCCGAGAAATTGGATCCATCCAACTTGTTTTCTTTCTCGATTATCGGTCGCAGGTTCATAATGCTCATTTTTAAGTGAATCTACAATTCAGAAAAGTAAAGTCAATATAATGTTTATTATTTCTTAATATGGTATTTTATTAAAAAATACTCCCACTATTTTCCTCAAGCAAATAGCCCTCATTATTAACTTGGGAAAGCCCGTTGGCTTTCCTAGTGGACTGAGATCCCACATTTAGCCCATTTCAAACCTTTGCTGTGGCGAACAAGCCAAAATGGGTTGATTAGGTAGGCCAACAAACTTAATCCACATCAGTTGATAGCTCCCACTACCAACCTCAAATGTGAAGTAAGCCAACAATCCAATCACACAATCCAACGACCTAGCCATTGTCCTCAAGTGTGATCCCCAGTATCAGTAAAGTGGACACTACATGTCACCACGTACACTCAACATGTGTACTTCTCTACTATGCCTATGACGTGTTTATCAACCTTCGCTATGGCAAACAAGCAAAACTGTCATTTTAAGTCGACCCATCATCATTAAGGAAAACTCCAATGAATTTTAACTTCTCACTGGTAGAAGTGTACCATTCTCTGTGGTGAACAAGGTTCCGTCGAACAGTGGTTTGATTAAAACCATAGTGATAGAAGGCATACATGACTTAATATATCTTATTTGAGGGTTTTTATATAATGTCTCACCAGATTATTATCTTTGTTAAAATTATGTTGTTTGGCATGTTATTGAACATTTTACCTTAGCATGCATTCTGAACAAAAAATTAAACGTGTCGGTACATGGCCTACTAAAACTGATTTCCTCGAGCCTAGAGGAATCGGTAGGTCAACCTAGGGTTTAAAAGTTAATCTTGGGTCTTCAAGTCATTCCTCTTCATAGCTCCTTCGTTTCTTCTTCACGATCATTACAAATGATTTTATAACAAAAATCCTATTCTAATTTACATCAATAAATTAGAAACCTTGCGTTACATACGAGGGGAGTGAGATGAGGAGAAGAAATACATGGAGATTTAAGAGAGAGAGGCAGGACACGTAGGGCCTATTTGTTTATAAAAATTACAAACAAACCCAATAAATAATAAACAATAGGTCTAAGGCTCATGTACCGGGCACCATGCAATTATCAAACAAGAACATTGCATACATTAAAAAACAATCAATTTTTCAATTGGGTGGGTTGAATTATCAAGTTACCATCTCAAACGTGCAGAATGAATATTAGCTTTAAAGGTTTTAAAACTTCAATTTAGCCCCTGTGCGAAAAACGGAAAGCAAAAACGAAACAATAGGTTTCTTGCCGCGGCGAAGAAATTCTTCACCCTGCAAAACCCTTGATTATTTTGCTAGAACAATCAAGGACTTCAAGAATCAAGAAAGAAGAACAAGAAAAATTTTCTTCTTAAGAGAGACAGAGATAGGGTGGCTAGGGTTTTAATTGAATGAATAAATTCTCTTGTTTTAATTTTTAGGTTGCACTTATATGGTGCAACAATTAAAACCCTATTCCACTTAGGAATAGCCATGGGCTCCAACCCTAGTTTACCCTTGCAACCAAACACACCCTTTATGGTATTTTAATTAATTAATTATTATTATAATAAAATCAATTAATATATAATAATATATTAATATTTAATTATTAATAATAATTCATTTAAATATATACAGAGATATATTTAAATATAATCTCACTAATTTAATTTTAATATTAAAATTAAATACAGACAACAACCTCAGCAAATTTAATTGCACTGTGAGATAACCAAAATACCATTTCGTCCTAAAAGACGAAAATACCCTTCTCACAAATTGATTCTTAAATTATCTTTTAAGTGTGTGACCGTAGGCTCCTCATCATATCGGCAGTGTGTAGTATTGCGATTAACACCAATTAATCGTCTCACTACACACAGACCAAGATTGGCCCCTAGCAAGGCATCATGGCCACCCTATAGATTCGGATCCATTGAAACTGCAGCCTGTCAACGGTATGGTTACCATGCAATCAAATCCTTTTATTAACTATTATCTCATCGAGACTGAGGTACAGAAATAGTGTCAACCTCAGATATCCTCGACATGTTTATATTAAATTACTGGACCAATGACAAGAATATTAAATTGGATTGAGCATCAACTCAATCCCACTGTGGCCATAGATGTAATGTCATTGCCATTTACTGAATTACCTAGTGAGATAACTTCTCCCGTACCCAAGAGTGATGAATCCTTTGTTGATCCACCATAGTCTCGATACACTTCTCAATGTAGCTAACGACAATTGTGTTGATAGCTCTGAATAGAACTGCGTTGGGCTAGTGTCAAACTACACCAATTGGTGCACAAGGCGCTCCGGTGATCTCAAGTCTCAGGATCACATGCACCACCATCCGTTAAAAGATTTATTCCGTAGACAATGGGGTTATCATCCATATGAAATCCTCTGGTAGGTCTATCCAGTTAACTTGCCTCTAGTAAGCACCTATTCATTGCACCAGGTTATTAGCAAACAACCTTGAAAAGTGAGATTAGTCACTGCTTTTTGACAGGGCCGTTCAACACTATGATAGCCTTACCATATTATCTGTGTCCTTGGTCAGAATAATACTAGGGCTACAGACGTTTCTAGAATGGCCACCATATGTGGTCATAGGGTTCTCACTATCAAGATTTGAAACACTTGATACCCTTGTCATGGTTCTACCATCTTAAGGACATATATCATTACATACACGATATAGAAGAATATGCCTTTTATTGATAAATAAACATTTATTACAAAATCAATTTTACAATAATTGATTGGCTCTAGGGCACCTGCTCTAATAGTTTTGACAATATCTCGAGCTATAGACCTCGGATTAAGACAATTCTTTGACTATTGGAAATCTAATTCAAAGGGCTATATTTCATGTGTTTACCACTTCTCCAGATTCCATTGTTATCATGCTAAACAATAACCATCTCTGGAGTGTTGAGGAATGATGCGAGATTTGAACTAAAGGAGAAGAAGTTATCATTGTGCCGCAACACTCTTTGTCTAGAATCGACCACGCCATAGCACAATCACTACAACATTATAGACATATAGCTACGAAAATTAGCTACAAAACGGAAAATTATAGCAAATACATATTTGCAGCTACAAAAGTCAATATTTATAGCTAATTGAAATAATTTTAGTGATAAGATTTCCTCCCTCGAAGCTAATATTCATCTTGCTTTAATTTATTAAAATCTTGGCAATAACTAGTCATTTAGCTACAATGAATTAGCTATAGTAAAACACTGCAGCTAATTAATGTGTTTAGCTATAAACATTTTATTTACATGGCATATAGTATCATTATTAGCTACGAGTTTAACTATTTAGCTATTATTTGTGAATTAACTATAAAATATCAAAATTTGTATAATTAAGGTATTTAGCTATACAAATTTTATTTTCATGGTAATAACAGTATTATAGTATCATTATTAGCTACTAGTTTAAATATATAGCTAATATGTGTGTATTAGATATAAATTATTTGAATTTGTAGCAAAATAAAGAATGTGAAAATTAATTTGTCTCATTGGTAAAGCGTTTGATTTTTTGTTTTTCTTTTAATGATCCTAACCTGGGGAGGTGTCCTATGGTAGGTGGGATTTTTGGTGTTCTCTTTACTTTCTTCTTGGTGTTTATCTCCCTTTGTGGTTTTTGATAAACCCCTAGAGCGGATGGCTGTTTGTAGGCATGTTTCTTTTGTTTCCTATTTTCGGGCATGTCCCAAAATAGGTGAGCACGCCTTTTATTAGGCCTTTGTACATTGTTCTGTTTTTCTTTTATATGATTACTTACTTATCAAAAAAAAAAAAAAATTAATTTGTTACAATCCTTATAGTATGCCGCTATAGATATTCTAATTTATCCCATGAGTAATTATATTTTTATTATTTATGAATTAAATAGTTATAGTCAAATATAGTGTTAATCACACAACTAAGGTCAATCGGTAAATTATAACCTTCAACCAATAGTTAACTTAAAAGAACTCTTCACAACTTATCAAGCTTATTTTCAATACAATTTAAATATGCGGAGCAAAATATTAGACTTTCTTCCACAATGTACCTTTTTGCAATATAACCTTCTAGTTGACTTTTGTTATGAACATAACACTTCAATTTTCCTAAGAACCTATAAAAATGTTTCTTCAACTAATTAATAACTTATTATAACCACATATTAATAATAATAAAAAAAAGTAGATATATGAAATAACAAAAACAAAATATTGTTATTTGTTTGGCTATCCGTTTGAGTGTCTGATGCTCAACCCGCTCTATGTACTCATATGCTACACGTTCCACGTCAATAATCAATAAGTTGGAGATCAATTTACAAGTTGATTCCATGAACAAGAAATAAAAAATTCATTACAGAGCTTAGCAATGGTAGGATTTAAGTGGCTCTCGTCTCCTTGTGATTTAATAAATTGTTTAATAAATCATTCTCAAGGTATCAATTGTAATTTATTCGAACCACTCGTGATTTAATTCACAATATCTTTTCATATTGTTTATGATAAAAATATAAGTTTGCTTACAAAAATTGAACTTAGTGAATCACATGAGACTATGTTTAGCTTATATAACAACCCCACTATGTAAAGATTGTTTATCTTATTCATCATATATAATTCAAATTATTTATCTTAAATATATAGAGTTTAATTTTCTTCATCATAATTTATGTAATTTAGCTTTTAAATGTGAATAATTTAACAAATAATTTATATACAGTACTAATTATAAGATTAATTAATAAGATAATTTGTTTAACCTTAGTTATGGTGGACCTTATTATTATTTAATTAGGTTAAGTCTATTCTTTCAAATAGGATAAAGACATAGGGTTCGTTTGGTTCATTATTCTGATACTTTTTATAATAATATTTTGAAAAAAAGTTAAATTGGACGGGTATTATGATGTAGGATTTGGAAATTAACAAAAATACCCCCTATGTTTGTTTATTTACTAAACACCCTTATAATAAAATATTAAAAGTTAACAAAAATACCCCCTATGTTTGTTTATTTACTAAACACCCTTATAATAAAATATTAAAAGTTAACAAAAATACCCCCAATCCCACCCATTAACTACGGACAGCCGGCCACCACTGTTGGAGGGTTGCTGGGGTGTTTTTGCAATTTCAAAAAAAATTATTTAGGGGTGTTTATTGTTTAACTTTATTGGGAATACTAATACTAATAAGAAAAATACTTTGCGTACTAACGGATTTTACTAATCAGTGTACTAACCTTTGTTAAAATCACACATAGTACCCGTACTATGCTTTAAGTTAGTAAATTGGTTAGTAAAATCAGTTAGTACGCATAGCATTACTCTACTAATAATAGTATTCCCAAGAGTGTAACAAAGGGAGTTATTTTTTCCCAAAATAGAAAGGCGGCCAATGTTTTTATCCGTCCTTAATTTTCATATTGAGCCTTTTTTGGTTGGGTGTTTTTTTTCAAAAGCTTTTAATTTTCCATAAACACGAGGGAATAAAAATCAAGAAGCGACGGCTAAACCTTTGGAAGAATTCCCAGGCAAGATTCAGTCTTCAAAGATCAGTTTTTCTATTTCCTTTCAATTAGGTTTTAATCCTTTGATCCAAATTACCATGAATTAGGTTTTATTCCATCAAGTTTCTTGACACCTAAATTTGTAATTCAAATTACTAATGCACCACTTAAAATCGAATTAAATTTCTCTTTGTTGTCATAAACCTTACAGCCATCTTTTGGTTAAACCAATACAAAAGTAGTTGCTTCCGCACCTTAGATTCACATTCAAATTCTCACCCATCTCTGTTTAAATACAAGAAACTCTGAAAAGAACCCAATTTCGTCAATTGTATAGGTATGCATTTCTTTCCAAATCTAATTTTTTTTTTCCCCTCTCTTTAGTTGTTTCTTAGTTACGAATTCTTCGTGGGTTTATGTTGACTTTGCTAGATATTTGGAAATTGGAAGCTGGGTGATTAAATTACGTTAACTTTTGGAAGTTTGTAGAGAACTTGTTATGTGTTTGATGAAATGCCTCTTAGAGAAGAGTTTTGATGGTTATGATTTAGAAGTTATTAGTTTGAATCTTTAATACATTTTTTTGGTGTTTATTTATCTTTTTAGAACTGGTTGAATGAAATTCCTTCGATAATTGAACCAGCAGATTATGGGATTTTGATAACTTTTAACAAGTCAAAGTTAATTATGTACTTTTATTTTTTTTGGCTGTGGAAATATATAGCTTTGGATAGAAAAGTATGGGGCTGTAGAACTGGTTGAATGATATATTGATTGAAGGAGTATTGAATTTCTTAGTGCTAGAACAAATTAGAGAGAGTTACTTTATATTTCTATGATAATTGTGTTTTCGAGCAGTTTCTGATTCTTTTGTTATAATTCTTGTTCTCAGTGATCTGAGTAATTTTGTGATGAACAATTTGGTTCTTGAATTATATTAAAAGAATAAAAAATTTTTTTGTGATTATTGTTTTTCAAGAACACTGTATCCTATTGATTATAGAAAAATCTTTGAATTTCATGTAGAAGTGGGTTTTGTAAAGGAGGCTTGCCCATATTAATTAATTCTTTCTTTGGTTTAAGGGAAAATTGAGTGAAAATAAAAATAAATGAATGGTGAAGTTTTATGTCTTATGCAATTTTTCTTGTGTAGAGAACAGGTTTTACAGTGGATGAAATATGTTGCATGATTTACTAAGCTGAACAAATAAAAAGAGCTATGTGTTTTTTGGTAGAAATTTTGGGTGAAATCATTTTTTTTTTGATAAGTAAGTAATCAAATTAAAGAAAACAGAACAATGTACAAAGGCCTAATAAAAGGCGACCAGCCTATTTTGGGACATGCCTCGAAAATAGGAAACAAAAGAAACATGCCTACAAACAACCATCCGCTCTAGGGGTTTATCAAAAACCACAAAGGGAGATAAACACCAAGAAGAAAGCAAAGAGAACACCAAAAATCCCACCTACCATAGGACACCTCCCTAGGTTAGGATCATTAAAAGAAAAACACAAAATCAAACGCTTTACCAATGAGACAAAACAACCAAGCAAAAACCCTTCGCTTAACCCTCTTGTAATCCAATCTTCAAACGGTGTTGAGAACTTGAGGAACGTCTTTGAAAATAGATCTAGGGAGGCCCCAATCATTCGCCAACTTCCGATTCTTGTAGGATCTTTGTGACATTCCTAAGGTCCAAAGCTTTATCTCTCACAACACTTTTGATAGCATCAATTATGGTGAAAGAATCCTTGTGGTCACCCCTAAAACTTCGCGAATTTCGTTCCCTCCAAATCCAATAAACCGTAGCCCCTAAACAAAGCCTACCCAAAGTGAATTTAAGACTCTCACCTTTCCATATCTTTATCAAATGGGGGATGTAATCATGCCAGGGTCTAACCACATAACCAAGGTCAACAAGACTAAGGATCTTGCTCCAAATAGACTTAGAAAAAGGGCATGCAAAAAATAAGTGGTCAAGAGATTCCATGGATGAGTTACAAAAAGCAACAATGAGCATTAGTAGTAGCCCCATACCTCATCAACCTGTCCTCTGTAGGTAATCTCTCCTTTATAGCCATCCATAAGATCATAGAGTATATTGGAATAGCCTTTGAGAACCACACCAAGTCACACCACTCAACTTTTGCTCTCCTTCCTCTAATTGCCTCCCAAGCTGATTTGGTAGAGAAATCTCCCGAAGGTGAGGGTATCCAACAAATCTTGTCATCAACATTGGAAGGAGTGAAATTCACAGAATTCCTCATGTTAATAAGAGCCCAAGAATTGGCAGTTGGCCACTTCCAATTGCATTCATCAATCACAGAACTCACTTTAGCATCCTTAGCAATCCCCGCATCATAAATAATCCTTTCCCCATAGGTGCAAACAAAGGGGCCATTCGGGTGCCAATTATCAAACCAAAGAGAGGTGGTGTTACCATTGCCAATGTTATATTTGATATTCTTTCTAGCCCTTTCCCTATTTTTGAGGATATGTCTCCATGACCATGTACAATTTTGGGGAATGCATATGTCCCAAATGCTTCTATTTCTCAAAAGATAAATTCGGACCCAAGAGACCCATAAAGTATGGTTTACGTGATTGCACAGGTTCCAAATATGTCTTAAAGAAGCTGCGAGGTTCCATTCCTTAGATTTCATAAACCCAAGCCCACCCTCATTTTTTGGTACACATACCCCCTCCCAAGCTATTCTAGCTTTGTGTCTATTCATATCAACTCCGGACCAAAGAAAAGCTCTCAATCTAGCATCAATTTCCTTATGAATTTTGGAAGGAAGGGTAAAGAGGGACGACCAATAAATTTGCACACTCCAAAGAATGGATTTAATCAAAAAAATCCTCCCCGCATAGGATAGAAACCTACTTCTCCAAGAGGCAACCCGAGCCAAGATTTTGTAAGATAGACTAAATGTTCAAGAGTATCTGCTATATAATTTTGTAAGATCAATTGCTTTAGAGTTCTTTAGCGAAAGACTTCTTCTGTTTATGTTGTTCTTTTATTCTCTTTCTTATTTGTAATTCTTTAAATTTAGTTTGTAGAAAAAGATCCAAGCAGGGCAGTTTCAATGTTCTGGGCTACTACAAATGCTGGGGACCGAGTTGATAGTGCTTTGAAAGACATGGCAGTTGTGATGAAACAGATCAGATGAGGCAATTGAGGCGATCAAATCTTTCCGTCATCTCTACCCTTATGATTCCCAGGAGTCTCTTGACAATGTTCTTATCGAACTTTACAAAGTAAACTATCATTCTCTTCCCCTAATTTCTTTACATTTTACTAGCACTTTTCTTTCGTTTTCTAATTTAAGTAGTTGTTGTTGGAAGTATAAGACTACTAGTGGAGGTTGGGTAAATCTGAATGCTTTTGAATTAAGGCATATGTGCGTCATGTTTGATAAGATTTTTTCCTTCCTTAATCTTCCATTTACATCAATTATTATCTGTAATTTATCGGAAAAGTATATTAGATTTAGGAGGAGGTTAAGGGATCTTCATAACACTTACCACTTTTTATCTGCTCCAAAGAGGATCTCGGTGAGACAGAAAAAAGTTAACTGATTTGTTTAGTAACCTTTTACCTCTAACCAAGATGATTTGAATCCATAAGCAAGTATTTATCATTTAATATGAGATTAGAATGAAAGTAGATGAAGAACTACTGAATGGTTTCTTAAAGCATATGTGAGTAATACGTTGATGTCTTCACCACACTTCAAAGGATCCATACTTTATATGAAGAAACTGAACTAGGCTTGAAGTAATGTAGTATCTCAATGTAGGTTTGGATTTTAGGAAATTGTAAAGCCAAGGCATTAGTTTCTTTTTCCTGACTATGAAAGAGCAGTGTGCCTATTTAATGAGTATTGAAAATTTAATTGGAATAGTGGAAAGATTAAGTTTGCAAATGCACACGAAGCTTTATGGGGTATTATGGAACTAAGAAGCATGAATTTACTTCTTGTGACATGAACTGAATCAAGCAGTATCAATGAGGCTATGATAAATCTCTCTATTCTTGATTTAACCTCTTATGCAATTACTTTTGGAAAAAAAAAAAATTCATGTTAAGATTCAATATTTTATTTGTTTGTTTGTTTTGGCTGAGGTCTGGGAAAATTGCAGGAGCGATAGAAATGATACAGTGCAAATTGAAAAAGATAGAAGAAGCTATGGCTTTTGGATATGACAAAGGGAGTTTGAAATGCGTGTCATCTGGACCAGCAGCAACTTCAAAGTTTTCTCCACTTTCTGTGTTCGACAATAATTGGAGGAAACATATGTATCTTGAAAACGAAAGTGGAAGGTTTGGTTTTGCTGGTACGATGAAGGAACATTGGGCTAGTTCATAATGATATGTATCTTTGCTGGTTTTGCTGGTATGAAACAAGTACAAACAATTAGGAAGGAAGCAAATGAAAGGGTGGAAGAGGCAAAGAGGGAAGCAAATGTGAAATTAGAAGAAGTAAAAAGGCAAATGGAGGAGATGAATAGACGATGAGAAGAGAAGTTCATGATGATGCTTATAACCCAAGGTCAATAATCTTCAACAAATAGCTAGATTCCTTTTGATGAAATTATAAGTTATTTTGAAAATTACATATATACTATGAAAACCATTTTTCTTTTACATTAATAATAAAGTGATATGCAATGATTACATAAGTCTATATAATTAATCTTATTATTTTTTTTTTTCAAATTTGATATTATAGGTTGATAGAAACTCTTAAATGGGTAGGAAAGGTTGCTATAACATTGAAGCATTCATATTTTGTAAAAAAATTAGTTGATAACATTTTAAATTACTAGGATGAAAGATTTATGAGTAGACAATTATTCGGTTGAAAATGACTTTATTAATATTTTATTTTTTATATTAGAATTTTTGTTAAGACGTCATATTATCTCTTTAATATAAAAATATTGCTATAAATATGTAATTATTATTAAATTTGTTAATTATAGCAATATTTGTTACAATTAATTTTAATCGAAGCAATAAATTACAAATTCTCGACATAAATTATTTGTTCTATTGCAAATAATTATAATATTTAGTTACAAATTAAAAGTATTCATAACAAGTAATTTCAATATTTAGCTATTAACACATTATGTCCATAGCAATATCTTTAATGACTTCTATACGTTCGTAGCAAATAATTTAATATTTAGCTACCAATTCACTATATATGTGACAAATAATCTTTTTATTTAGTAACGAATTGAGTGATCACGTAGCTAAAATGTCAATATATTTTCCATGAATATTATTTTTGTACTAGGAATTTTCAAATCTTAGTTATAAATTTATATTTGTGTAGCTAAAATGCAAACATAGCTATACGAGCTATTCGTCGTGGCTATAAATGCAAAGCTTTTGCTACAAAATTATTATTGTTATGGCAAAAACATTTAAGTTTTTAGTTACATATTAATTTCATCCATAGCAAAAAATATAAACTGTTAGCTATGTAAGCAAAAAGTTATATGATTAACTTTTAGTTGTGCTATTTCTAGCTACGCTAAGCTACAAAACATTGCATTTGTAGCTAAAGCATTTAGTTATGCAAATTCTTACTTTAGGCTATAATGAACGCTATGACTATAAATGTATAATGTTGTAGTGAGTGTCGGGGCACAGTCACGATAGTTAGGAATTTTTCTTCTGTTTTTTATTAGGAAAATAGGGTTAAGAGTCATAAACTAAATAGAATTAAGGGAAATAAAACCCTAACTCTTGTTGGATATAAAGAGAAGTCTTTTAACATCAAATCCAAACATCTTTCGGTTTCTTCAACTTGATAAACAACTAGGAAAATCAGTGCTTAACAAACAATCCTCGTGGGAATGATACTCTACTTATCACTTTATTACTTTTTGCGACAAATGCACTTGCTACACATTGCATGTTGTAATTTCAATACATCAAGTTTTTGGCGCCGTTGCCGGGGATTGATTTTAATGTTAACATTGAACTTTTCTTGTGTTAGCTAGATTGGAGTTTAATTTTAGTTTTAATTGTTTTCTAGTGTAATTGTGTTGTTCTTTTCTGTTAGCTTGTGATCTCACGCTTTCTTTCTTTCTATGTAGTTTATGCAAAAAGCTAGACGTCATCCAGTGGTTCTTATCGATCTAGAGATTGAAAGAACCGCAAGAAGACTTAATAGAGAAAGAAGAGAACGAGAGGCCATAGTCATTGAGATCGCAGAAAACAGAACATTGAGGGAATTTTCAGTACCCACGGTTGATGGCAATGGTCCAAGTATAACTAGGCCACCAGTTCAAGCCAACAACTTCGAAATAAAGCCGGCAATCATCCAGATGATCCAACAGTTGGTGCAATTTAAGGGAGATCTGAAGGAAGATCTAAATTCACACATTGCAAACTTCTTAGAGATTTGCAATACCTTCAAATCAAATAGAGTGTCAGATGACACCATCAGATTAAGACTGTTTCCTTTTTCATTAAGAGATAAGGCAAAGGGATGGTTAATGGCACTACCACTAGGAATGCAATGCATAATCCTTTTCTAACATCTGTCCCACACTAAGGAGACTTTGGCTGATATCAAGTGCATAAAGTACATTAGAGATTAGCTTCATACCTGTTGGTGTCTGGACAGCAACATCTCCTATAACGCCCACTTTGAGGTACATGGCTTACTCTTGTTAAATTTGCCTTGAAAAGTTGTTGTTTAGTCTTGGTTAATTTGGTTTGTGGATATTGTGGGTTGGATGCCCTGAAGTTGGTGAAGTCTTGACAAAAGTGTGAATTATAGACTTCGTCGGGGCGAAGAAAAAACTTCGCCGCGGCGACGTAGGCTTTGTCTTTTTTTGCCAAGGCAAAGAGTCAGCTGATTTTTCTAGTGAAGTTTCTAGAGAATTTTTCATAGGGGTGAAATGACCATTCTACCCCTAATTAGCAGGAAAAGTAGGGAGTGCAATATAAGAAAATTTCATGGAGAATATTTTGGATTGGGGGTGAATTTGTAAAGAATTAAAGGACAATGATGGAATTTTTAAAAAAGTGTAAGGGCAAATTGGAAAAGAATGCTAGTTACATGAGATATTAAGGGTTCAAGCACACAAACCCTCTCATTTGCTTTGTCCCACACGCCACCTTTACCCCCTAATTCTCTCATCTTTCCATCAATTTTCCAAGGTTGATTTGGGGGCTTTTGGTTGGATTTTTATAAGGATTTGATCCTAAGCATCAAGAGGTAAGGATTCTTACTAGATATGAGATTAATTTATGTTAGTATGGAATTCTTTTGAAGTTTATGCTTAGGTTTGAGAGCAAGAACTAGTCTAACAAAGATAAAGAGTTTCTTGTGGAATTACTCAAGCCAAAGGTAAGTAAATCCAACCTAAGTTAAGATTTAAGCAACCAAATGATTTGATATGCATGTTTATGCTTATGAGCTTGAAATTGATTGTTGAGAATGCTGATGTTGATGAGTAGATGGCTTTTGATAAGTAGAATTGAGCCATGAGAAGTAGAGTTGATGTTGTGGTGACCAAGTGAAAGTTGGTTGCATTTCAAGAGAATTTGAGTACAATATTTGAAATGTGTTTCTTGGCCAGGATTTGTGATGAGTTGAGGAGTTTTACTCCCATAATGGATGGTTTAAGAAAGAAGTAGAATTTAAGTATGCATGCTTGTTGTTTTATGAAATGCCTAAGAGAAGCATATGCATGAATAGAGAAACTTAATTTTGTGTAACATTGCATATTTGCATTGCATAAGTGCACCTAAGAAAGAAGCATAAGCATGAGCCATCCACATGCATATATTTGCATATGCATAAGAACTTAAAGAAAGAATAAAGAGAAAGAAAGAAAAGCACTAAAGAATTAAAGAAAGAAAAGTGCTCAAGAAGAGAAAAGAATAGGTTGTTGCGATGGGGAACCCGTGAGTGCTAAGAAGAAGAAATTCCCACATACACACCCCCTTAATTGAGTGGCATAAGAAGAAGAAAAATTTGTACGGCCCGTAAAAGTGTATGTGGATGAGGGTTGTACTAAGAAGAATTCCCTACATGCATGCCACCTTAATTGAGTGACCTAAGAAGAAGAAAGAATTTGTACAGTTCGCAAGAGTGCATGTAGATGAGGACTGTACTCACTCACACAGTCAGGGTTCCGAATCCATGCATCAACCGAATCCGATTGGCAAAGTATAAGAAAGAAGAGGAAAGAAGAAGGAGAAGAAGAAGAAATAATAAGAAAGAATGAGAAAGAATGAGAAAGAAAGAAAAGAAAAGAAGAGCTTGAGCAAGAAAGAAAAGAATAGAAAGAAAAGAAATCGAATAAGAAATAGAATAGAAGCAAGAAAATGCATTTCTATGCACTACTGCATGTGCATTTCATTCATGCATGTTACCATGATTTTCATCATGATTAGTGAGAATAAGAAAGAAAGAAAGAAAGAACAGAGAGAAAGAGTTAGAAAGAAAGAAAAGAGTTGTGAGAACTAGAAATAGTGAAGAAAAGAGAAATAACAAAGAAAGAATGACGAAGAAAAGAATAGAGTAAGGAAAGAACCAAAGTATAAGTTGCGGGGATAAAGGAGTAGGGGATTTATTTACTGAGCATTTTTGTGCTCACCCAGTCGTTTTTCCATGTTTTGCAGGAAATAGGTGAGAAGCAGTCGGATGGACATCAACAAGTGGAGAGAAATGGCATTACTATCCACTGTTGTAAAAGCTTTTGTATATGTGGTTTTTCTATGTATAGAATAATATATGTTAAGTAAAAGAAAATTTTGGGCCCAACTACTTTTCAATTATTAAGTATGTATATTTTTCATAGTATATTTTCTAAGTAAGAAGGTATTACATCTCCTTTCCCTTTTGTTTCCACATACTCTCCATTTCCCACTTTGATCCTTGAACAATGTGAGTGATCCAGGTTCACAAAACTCTGTAGATCTGGTGTCATTTGATGTGTACATCCACTATCAATCAACCAGGTTTCATCACATGCTTGGATCAAACTAAATGAGGCCATAAATAACTACTCTGTCTCCTGTCCTGGATGCTCTTTGTTCATTAGCCGTTTGAGCTTACTGTTGGGACTACTCTCCCTTGTTTTTGTAGACTCTTTCAATGTGGCCAAATTGTTTGTAGGCCCTATCCTGTATTCCTGGCCTAAACCAAAATCTATTCTCTGCATGTCCCTTCTTACAGTGAGAACAATCTAGGAAATTCTTCATTCCACCAGCCTTGTTCCACTGAGTATTGGACCTTTCTTTTCTTTTCTTATCTCCAGCAAACATTTGTTGTTTCCTTGTGCAGACTTGCCCGTGTGAGCTACTAACATTGCTCCCTCACTCGAATCCTCTAGCCTCAGGAGCCTTCTCTACTCTTATGCCTGCAGAGCATGGACCAACTCACTCAAAGTGATATGAGTCAAATCTTTTGAGTCCTCCAAAGAAGAGATTTTTGCTTCAAACCTTTCAAGAAGGCTTACTATCACCTTCTCCACTATTCTTTTATCTGTCATCTCTACTCTAAGCAACCTAATTTTGTTGACTATATTTATCAACCTGTCAACATATTATTTCACTTTCTTAGCCTCCTGCATTCTCAATGTCTCAAATTCCCTTCTCAAATTCAGCACCTACATGTTTCTTGTAGTGTCACTCCCTATGAACTCCTCTTTTAATTTATCCCATGACTCCTTTGCTGTTTCGCATGCCATGATCCTTGTAAAAACAAGGTCTGTGACAGCTGAATGAATGTGGGACAAGGCTCTTAGAGCCTTTGAAACTTCTTCTTCATGTAGTCGGATTTGGTTGAGTGTGGGATTTGGTCCCAACTAAGGGGCTTGTTTCTCCTCCTCTACATACTACCAGAGTCCTTGACCCCATAGATATGCCTACATTTTGACAGCCCATATATGGTAATGCTCACCACTAAAGACAGTAGGTAAAGGAGAAGCTGTCTGAGTTGCCATTGATTCAAGAAAAAATGGTCTGATGCTAGACAGTTTTTCCAGAAAAATAGATAAGTTGATCAGGATGAAAAGTTTCAGATTTTTCAGCTCAAGTAACCAAGCTCTGATACCATTTTGTTGTTGCTAATGCTGGAGAATGCTAAGGAAAGAAAGTGAACAATTGAAAATGGAGAGAAGTTTTTCTGCATTACCAACTGAGTTTTACACCATAACTAATAAAGCAAAATATCCACTGTTAACAACCACTTTGCAGGGATATTTTATGCAACATTAATCTAAAGCCATACATAAAGACCAACCTACAACAAACATTATGGACAAATCCCATATAACCTGGTAGTACACACCTAAACCATTACAAAATAAATCAAATAAGGCTGCCTCACAAAACAATCAGACATCAGATTGCAACACACTTTGGCTCTAGAACAGATTCAAAAAGGGCTTAACAAATTGCTGCATTTCCAGCTAAATATCACAATTTAATAGTTTCTATCTGAAGTTCCTTTGTTCTTTTGGTCACTTGCTGAGTTTTGAAAATTTGGTGGTATTTAACTCCTACACAGCATTGGTATGTTTGATCACTGCTCTGGTGAATTGCTTAAGTGAACATTAAACAATTCACATTCTGGTGAATTACTGAAGTGTGCGTTCTGATGATTAATCTGAAGTTGATAGCAGTATTGCTCCTAAATTGCAGTTTGAAATGTAGTCTAAAAGAAGTCTGGAAGCTTTCAGAAAACTTGAGTTAGTGTTCTTGTTCCTTTGCTCACTTGCTGAAAGCACTTTCAGCTGCTCAGTTTCATGAATTGAGGGAAAAACTTAATGTAGTAGATGTGTCCAATACTTGATGATTTGTTGCAGTACTTGCTAATTTTTTGCTGCAGTTAATCACATATGACACTACAATCTGGGAAAATCTTGAATCCTTACAGTTTTTGTATTCTAGTAAAATCTGGAAAATCTTAAATCTCTACAGTTTTTTGTATTCTGGTAAAATCTGGAATCTCTGTAGTTACTGCCTGGTTTAAGGAACTCAATTATGGTTCAACATTTACTGCTTTCTGATCCTATTTGTTGGTTTTTAAGACTCGATGAACTCTAAGGAAAGATAAGGAGAGAATGAAAAGAGTTTTTTTTTTTTTTTTTTTTTTTTTTTTTTTTTTTTTTATAACTAAAACTTTCATTACATTGCAACTTACAATATATACTACAAAAGCATACTGTTTTAGCAACTGCAACAACCATTCTGACTTTTAAAATTTAAAACAAAGTTGGTAACTAATACAACCTTAATCTAAGCTGATTTCACCTAAGCACGTCAGTAAAAAATAACTACTATAGCAGCTTCAATTTCGGCAGACAGGGAGGAATGTAGCAGTTGCTTGGCGCCAAAACACATTCAAAAAACCAAACTAACTTTTAACTGAATTTCTAGCAAATTATCAATGTTTCAACACTTCTCCTTGATAATTTTGCTGGAACACCAAGTCTGATCCTGAAGCCTTCAAACTTGGTTGGATAATCCCTTAGTCAGGATGTCAGCCACTTGATCATCACCATTGCAGTGGACCAGTTTTACTTCCCTTTCTTGCTCAGCTTCTCTCACTGCATGTAACTTGATATTTATGTGTTTAGTTCTCCCATGATGAACTGGATTCTTAGCCATAGCCACATCCGACTGATTGTCACACATTATCACAGTAGGATGCCTCTGCTTCAACTTCAAATCTTCCAGGATTTTTCTCATCCAAACAGCTTGGTTTTCTGACCTCCTATCAGAGAATCCTTTTAGGCCAAAGTTTTCTGACCTCCTAAAGCATACTCCAAAGTTGGTGCTCCCTTTCACTTACCTGAGCACTCTTTTTGCAGCTTTAAAATGTGTTTCCTTAGGCTGATTCATGAACTGGACAGTAAACTTGTTGCAAACATGATATCGACTGAATTCTTTGTTAGGATGACAAGCGACCAACCAACCTTACATCTTGTCCTTCATCAACATTCTCTGCATTATCATCCTTTGATAGCTTCAGATTTGGAACCAGAGGAACATCCATTGATTTGTAGTTTTCCATATTGAATTTCCTCAAAACTTCAATTACATATTTCTCTTGATTAACAAAAATTCCTGATGAGCTTTGATGAACCTGCATTCCAAGAAAGTAAGCCATTTCACCTAAATCTGTCATCTCAAACTCATTAAGCATGGATCTCTTGAATTCCTCCAGCTAAGTTGGTTTGCTCCCTGTCACAAGTAGATCATCAACATACAAGGGGATGATCATAACATCCTCATCAATCTCCCTAACATACAATGTGTGCTCATTTGGACTTCTTACAAAATCCAAACTCAGCAAATGATCATTTATTCTACTGTACCAGGCCCTTGGTGCCTGTTTTAGGCCATACAAGGCCTTACTCAGTAGATAGACTTTGTCTTCCTTTCCCCTAACTTTGTACCCTTCCAACTGTTCAACATATATCTACTCATTCAGCCATCCATTAAGGAATACAGATTTGATGTCCAACTGAAATATTTTCCCATGCAAATTGGGTTGCCTCTGCAAGTAACAACCTGATTGTGTCATGCCTTGCAACTGGTGCAAAGGTGTCCAGAAAATCAACTCCATACTGCTGAGCAAAACCTTTGACAACCAACCTTGCTTTGTGCTTAAGGACTGAACCATCTGGATTGAGCTTCTTCTTGAAAATCCATTTAACTTGGATCACTTTCCTGTTCCGAGGTCTGTCCACCAAGTTCCAAGTTTGATTCTTCTCAATCATGGCAAGCTCTTCCTTCATGGCAGCTCTCCAAACTTCTGATTTTGTAGCCTCAAAGTAACATGTTGGCTCAAGTGAGGCTATGTTACATCTTTCATAAACCTCAGCTAAAGGTCTGGTATCTCTAACCGAAATTTCTTCTTCTGCATCACTCTCAACATCATAAAAAATCTGATCATCTACAGCTTTTGTCCAGCCTGGTTTTGTCTCACATCAACTCTATTTTCTTCCCAATTCCATACTCCATCCTTATCAATTTTGACATCCCTAGAAATCTGAATTTTTCTGGTTTCTGGAACATACACCCTACAGGCTTTAGTTTGACTACTATAGCCTATAAAAATGCCAATTAAGGCCTTTTCATCCAGCTTAGACCTTTCTGTTGCTAGAACCAGAATGTAGCATATACTTCTGAATATTTTGAGTCTATCTACTGCTGGTTTAACTCCATACCATGCTTCATAGGGTGTTTTGCTGTCTAAGGCTTTTGTGGGAAGCCTATTGAGCACAAACACTGCTGTATTGACAACTTCTGCCCAAAATTTCTTTGGCAACCTCTTCTCAGCTACCATACATCCAGCCATCTCTACAACTGATCTATTCTTCCTCTCACTGACTCCATTTTGCCCGTGTAGTGGAGTGTGCCGGGTCATGATTGATGCTTAATTCCAACATCCTTGCACACTTGTTGAAACTCTTAAGAAGTGTATTCTATACCATTATCACTTCTCAAGATTTTTATAGTTTTTCTAGCTTGATTTTCCACCAGCAGCTTAAACTGCTTGAATACACCAGCAACTTCTCCTTTTTGCTTCAGAAAATACACCCAACACATCCTAGAATAGTCATCAATAAACAACACAAAATACCTACTTCCACTCAATGACAAAGTTTCCATAGGACCACATACATCTGTATGAATGAGCTACAATTTTTCAGTTACTCTCTAGGCTTGGTTTACAAGGAAGGATTGCCTACTCAACTTGCCAAGTTGACAGGCTTGACATATGGTATTACTTTCCTCTAATTCTGGCAGATTTTGGACCAGTTTCTTGGTCTGAATTTCCTTGAGACCTTGGTAATGAATATGGCCAAGTCTCTTATGCCATTTCACAAACTCTGCAGGCTCTATGTTCAGTTTTTTTCAGCTTAATGGGAAAGCTTTTTCCTACCATTTTAACTCTCATTAACTCACACCCCTTACTGTCTAGAATTTGGCAGATATGATTTTCAAAAGGCAAGACATAGTGGTTTTCTAGCATTTGTCCTACACTTAAAAAGGCTTTAAGTGATTTCGGGTGCATAGAGTACATTTGAGATCAGTTTTGTACTTGTAGAGGTCTGAATTGCAACATCTCCCTTCCTCTTTGCTTCAATATAGTCACCATTTGCAATTTTAATCCTGGATCGATGTGCTGAGTTTAATCTAACAAAATCCTGCAAGTGTGGTGTCATATGGTTTGTACACCCACTGTCAACCAGCTAGCCATCATAGCATGTTGGTGGTGCACTGCAGGAGGCCATAAAACTCTGTTCTGCTCCTTGTTCAGGTTGCTGGTCATCTGTCACTTGTGCTTGCTATTGGGGTTGCTCTCCTTTGTTCTTGCACACCCTCTGTATACGACCAAATTGTTTACAAGCCCAGCATCGTATTCCTGGCCTAAACTAGCATCTTTTTTCAGAATGCCCATTCCTTTTATAGTGGGAGCAAGGTGGATATTCCTTCATCCCACCTGGTTTTCCCCATTAGCCATTGCTCCTTTCTTTCCCCTTCTTCTCATCAGCATACCTCCTATTGTTCCCTTGAGGTGGTTTGGTTTTGTGAGTTGCCATCATTGCACCCTCACCTACATCTTCTTACCTCAAGAGCCTTCTTTGCTCTTGTGCTTACAGTGCATGAACAAGCTATGTGAGTGTAACCTTCCCCATGTCTCTTGAATCCTCTAGAGATGAGATTTTAGACTCAAATCTTTCAGGTAGGCTAACCAAAACTTTCTCCACCACTCTCCTGTCTGTCAACTCCACTCCTAGCAACCTTATTTTGTTGACAACACTCATCAATTTGTTAACATAGTCCTTAACCTTCTTTGATTCTTGCATCCTCTGCATCTCAAACTCTTTCGTTAAATTTAGCACCTGCATGTTCCTTGTTATGGTGCTGCCCATGTACTCTTCTCTCAGCTTATCCCATGCCTATTTTGGAGTCTTGTATGCCATGATCCTTGTGAATACAAGGTCTGTTATAGCAGCATGAATATGGGAAAGGGCTCTCAGTGCTTTAGCTGTTTCTTCCGCATGTAGTCTCATCTGATTTAGGGTAGGATTTGGTCCTAATGGAGGTGGCTGCCTATTTTCTTCCACATATTGCCACGACCCTTGACCCTAGAGGAAGGCTTTCATCTTTACAGCCCATATGTGGTAGTGTTACCCATTAAACACTGGGGGTGACATCAAGGCTGATTGAGCAGCCATTGTTTCAATTTTTGTGTTTGACGCAGGAAAATAAGAGGGCAGATGCAGGCTGTTGTTTTTAGGCTGAGATGGGAGGTGTTCTTGAGTTGAGGTTGATGATTGAATGCAAGAGAGATTTGAGGTTGTTTTTGTGTGTGGCTCTGATACCATTTGTTGGTTTTTAAGAACCGGTGAACTCTGAGGAAAGATAAGGAGAGAATGAAAAGAGTTTTTTTTTTTTTTTACTGAAACTTTCATTACACTGCAACTTACAATATATACTACAAAAGCATACTATTTTACCGACTGCAACAACCATTCGGACTTTTAAAATTTAAAACAAAGTTGGCAACTAATACAACCTTAATCTAAGCTGATTTCACCTAAACATGTCACTAAAAAACAACTACTACAACAGCTTCAATTTCGGCAAATAGGGAGGAATGCAGCAACTGCTTGGCGCCAAAACACATTCGAAAAACCAAACTAACTTTTAACTGAATTTCCAACAAATTATCAATGTTTCAACACTATTACTGCTATCTTGTTTTTCTGAGCTGCCATTGGTAATTGGTCATAATGGTGGTTCTTGTGTTCTTTTGCTCATATGCTGATTTGAGTCAATTTGATGATGTTGAACATCTGCAAAAAAGTGTGCATTCTGATGCTTGAAGTGCAAATTGAAAGTACCCTTAAAGTCTTCCGAAATCTTGGTGTTTGCTTCTGTTGAAGTGAAAAGAAGTCTGAAGTTCTCTCTGAGTTTTTTGGTGTAATTCCTAAATGAAGAACTTGCTGCTTAAATGTCACTACTGATTGGTTAAACTGAGTTCTCTACTGATTTTAAAGAAATGCAACTTCACCAACTACTTTCAAGATTTTCTTTGCTGGTTGTGAAGGAAATTTGAAGAAAACAAATGGCAGATTGTTAAATGAGTTTGTCCTGAGGGGAAATGTAAACCATCATTCAAGAAGGCTCTTTCAGAACCAGGAAGGGAGTTTAGTTTGAGCGGGAATGTGGACCAAAGTGTCAGATGTTAAAATGTTGTGGTTTACTTTGTAATCTGTCTAAAATAAAGTGATGTCGTTTTGAATTGTTAGTCTTTGTACAAAGTCAGTTGCTGTTTATACTGATTTCTTACTACAGAGATGCTTGACTAAGATGATATAAAGTCAGCCTCGTGTAATATTTCATTCACTCTCTTTAATCAAAGAATCAAGAGATTCACTTTACTCATTTTTCTCTCAAACTAAATTTCTCTTCTTAAGTTTCACAGAACTCACGATCGGTAAATATGTCAAGTAAAGATAGAGGTAATTTATATGGAGTGTTTAGGACTGAAGTTTGCTTTCACTTTGGTTTGGTTATTGGAACCAAGATGAGTGGCACTCATGACTTTGAGTATATAAATTGGGTACTTCGAGTGTAGAAATTTCTATATTCATGACCTTGAGTATAGAAATTGCGTAATATTGAGACTTTCTGGTATGAAAATTATTATATATATAAACATTAATTACAGAAGTGTAAAAACTAAAATAATCAAAATTATAAAAAAGGAAAAGAAAATCATTCACTCTCTTATTTAGTGTTGACTCCTAGTATAAAGTACAAAAATATCATTGATATAAAAAAAAAAAAAAAAAAAATTAGTGTAAAGTACAAAAGTACCATTGATTGAAAAAAAAAGTTCAAAAGCACCAACTGTGAAAAGGAATTTCCGTCCTATACAACGATTAAGAAAAATAAGAAACAAGTACCTATCGCAACACACACTTAGCCAAGTAAAAAATAAAGTACCAAATATAGAGCAATCCCACTTGAACATTTAAATTTAGCTACAACAGTAACACATAATAAAGGCTTTTTCAACCGGTATGCCATAGCCATATCACCCAGCTACTTTGGAAGAGTGTATATAAATATAATATAATATAATATAATTCTCTAGTTAGGACGTTTTGATATTAATTTATCAAAATCACACATTTATACTATTGGATTTGGGTTATAAAACATTTTTCAGTCCGAGATAAATCCAACAATTTATAAACATGAATTTGACATAATTAATATCAGGACATCTTGACTAGAGACTTGTTATATAGATAGATAGATAGATAGATAGATAGCTTAAGGGTTTGTGGTGGAAGGAGGTGGAAAGAGGAAAGGGAAGGGGAAGGGAATGGTAGGGATTATAGTCTCCTGAGGAGGAGGAGATGGAAAGGAAAATAATGGTGGCCAATTGTTGCTAGAAAGAGGTGGAAAGTTGAACTTAGGCAAAGTTGTAAAAAACAATAGATTACGAGCTGGAGGCCATTCTTAGATATTGAACGAAACAATTGACTTCTTTAAGTTTTGAGTGGTAGAACCAAGGCCTATATCTGGGTTTTTGTAGCTAAAAACTAGGATGCTGGATCAATATTCAAGTATTTTTTCAGAAAAAACAATAATGTCAAAGAATGATTGCTTTTCAGTTTGTTGTTAGTTAACCGTCTTACCAAATATCTTTCTTAGTTAAATGAGTTTAATTAACATAAACACTAGTTGAAAGATTCACATGGTTGGATTAGGATATTATTTTATTTTCTACGTGTTAAAGATAGCCATATATAATTTATTTTATGCTTGTGGCGAACTTCACTTTCAGATAGCCTTTTGCCTTGGTCTTAAGCAAGTAACAAACCATCTAGACAATAATTTCCTGTTTATATCTATTGATCTACAGCTTGTTTATTCTGACCTAGTATTAATTATTTATCAAGATCTTCATGATGCATGATAATTGTTGGAAGGATACATCTGTTCACACCACAAACTTGTTTTCTTTATAGTAAATCGTTTTCTTTGACAAAACAGTAAAGGTAGAGAAACATAGATTTGCAAACATGGCAATGAAAACAGCAATTGATTTGCAAGCATGATTATTATTTTTCATTACTTGTTTTTATTTTATTATCGGACCACCCCGTAGTCAGAAAACTTTTAAAAAAATAATATTAAACAAGATAGAAAAAAGAATAAGAGAAATATAATAATCAAAAGTAGTTGGGTTCGTTTTCAAACATTTTCTTCTTTCGATGAGAATCATCTTTTCAATGTTACCTTTTACCAAACATTAAATTATCTTGGGCTCGTCACATGAAATTGTGACTCCATGTGTTTTTTGAATCCTACATCGGCCAAACAACCCTGAACAAACAAGATGCCATCACTAAAATTAATTTCATGATTTCTAATGTTAACCAAATCGCAAGCATATTTGTACAATAACATTTCCACTTCATATATAAATGCTTACCTTTGGTGCTACATTTGTAACTAAAGTCTTCATGTTTTAAAAGCAAAAAAGTAGAGTGATGACACGTGTTCAAACTAAATATACAAACTTCTATATATAAAATGATGTAACAACATTTTGTCCTTGACACATCATCCATTAAGGGTGTTGTAGACGGTAAAAATCTATGGTTACAGAAGAGGACTGATCCTGTGAGATTGAGGTCACTGACAATCTGTTGAACTTGCACACAAAGAAACTAAGCGCGAAGCTTACTTAAAACACCGGTGTTGTGTCTGTCGTAGGCACTCCGATGCTCAAGTCAGCAAAGTTAAAAGAGGCTATTTAATGAGGGCTAAGGGGAGGAAGGGTTTATCGAAGTCTAATCGGAGATTTGAGCTACGGCGAAGGTGTATAGATCTTAGGAGCAAGAACTTAGAAGCTAATAGGTAGTATTGAATATTGGATGCTTTATGAGAGGCAAGAGCTCTCTTTATATAGTGGTCATAGGATCTTTGAATCCTAGTAGGACTTTGAGTCCATAATGGTAGAATTCTAGTAAATAGGAAAGTCTTGATTTACTTGCCCTTGAAGGAGTGAGAGTCCTAATTCACATAAGATACAGGATCTTGGGTGAATTAGGATAAAGGCCAAGTAGGAAGTACACTTATTAGGGCTTGAGTAGGACTCTAGACGTTAGTAGATATCATGGGTCAATGGGCCTGGGCCTAGATGGGCTAATAATAAGGCCAAATTTGAGTGACCTAATCTGGAGAGAAGTTGGGTTGGTGTCGTGGGTCTAGCCCGTGCATGAACCTTGACGTAGGCCCAATTAGAATTTGGCCATGGCCTTGGGCCACATATTAGATGTTTCATGCTTGGGCCTAATAAGGCCCAAGACGATTTTTGGCCCATACGATTAGCCCTACACTCCCTAAGTTAAGGAGTACATAGCTTGGAGAGTAATTGGTCCAAATTGAGGTAACTAGGCCGGATGATGACGTCCTAGGCCAAGCGAGAGTACCCTTGGTCGAGTGTTCTATGTCGAGGAATGATGCGAGGTAAATCTATCGTAGATGTTCCCACTTGGTTAACTGAGTTGAGTGAGAGGATGCAAGGTGCATCCTTTGTAGATGTCCCCACTCCATTAACCAAGCCAAATAGGTGGATATGAGGTGCATCCTTTGTATATATCCCTACTCAGTTAGGTAAGCTGAGTGGGAGGATGCGAGGTGCATCCTTTGTAGATGTCCCCACTTGGATAGCCAAGCCGAGTGGGCGGATGCGAGGTGCATCCTTTGTAGATGCAACCTTTCAATCAATCGAACCGAGTGTGGGCATATTCTGCTTGTGAGAACTCAGGTGGAGAATTTAGTGTTTTAAGAACTAATCAACGAGTCGGCTCATCTAGATGAGGTGATTTTGTCCAAGTTCAATTTGGTGGCGCTAGGAAAATGAGACGCATGTATTGTAGGGTTCTTACACACTTCGAGCGGGAAAAAGAAGGGCTCCAACTCCCAAGATGAACCTGTTGTGTGATAGGTGTTAGGCTAGAACCTTGATTTGATTTGAGCTGGAATTTGAAAAGTTAGGTTTGCTAAAATGTGATAGGGTTTCTCCACATGGCTTCATGCGAAAAGATGTGCATTCAATGACTAGCAGGCAATTTTTGTAAGGTATTAAATGCTTTGTTTCTAGTCCATTTTCTCCATTCTAAACAAAGTTAAGAAAGCTTTGAAGAGGACTTTTGCAGAAGAACAACTTGGTGTTCCAAGGATTTCTCGATGCACTTTCTTCGGTAATTTGCTTTCTGTATCTTCTCTTTAGTCTATTTCGTCTTCCTATAGCTTCGTAGTGAAGTTTTAAGCTAGAATCCATAAGATTTCAGTGGAGATTTGTAGAGAAAAGGGGTTTTTGGGTTTCGGCCAAGGGTTTTTTTGAAGAAAAGTCTAGAAGTGGTGGCGTTTTGGAGTGCTAGTGCTGTTTTTCTTCAAATCTTTTGAATTAGAGTAGATTTTGAGACAAGTATTAGCATGTTAGAGTGATTTTTTTACTGAGTTTTGGCAGTTCTGGGGTGTTTGGTTGAGAATGACCAGCGTTTGGGAATTCTATAGGAAAGAAGATAGGATTAAGTTCCTTGGTGTTGCCATTCGGCTTGTCTCGGTGTGCTCGCCTGAGTCGAGTGAAAGTTTCCAAACCAAGTGAAGTAAGCTTGATCCAAGTAGGTGTTTGAAGTGTCGGGATTTCAACTAAGAGTCAAGCATTCGTTTGAGCGAGCCGAGTCATGTAGAAATGAATAACGACAATGAGTATGAGACTACCCCCACCACGATGCAGATGATAATGGAGGGGGGGCTCCCTGCGAGGACTGAAGGTGTGTCGATAGCTGTGGCCGAGCCGACTACTACCAAGTCGAGTGGCGATGACTCTGACGGGCAAAAGGAGATTGGGGAAGAATCGGGTGAAGAGTCAGGTAGTATTGGAGATGAGCCTTCGGCAAGTCAAAGCTCAAGAGACGATCCTTCAACCAGTGGAGGTTTAGGGGATGAGTCGAGCCGACCAGGTGGTGGCATCCTGACTGTGGAGTATCCTCCTCTCCTAAAAAAGGAGGATGAATGGAGAATAAGGACGATGTACTACAATCCTGACTTGGTGGAGATCGAGATCCCTAAGAGTTATGAAAGGGTCGATTGGGATGTGCCGGGCTAGGTGAGAGTGTATGAGATAAATTCTATGATAGGATGATGCTACCAATTCCCCGATTGGCCTAGGAGGTTTTGTACCACTTCATGATCACGTCAACTAAGCTCATGCCGAATGGATGGAGATTGTTGATGGCGTTGCAGCTCCTCTTTACCATGAACCAAGTGGGTTTTGGGCTGCATGAACTACTCTACTCCTAGTACTTGAAGGAGCATGACAAGGACAAGGGGAGATATGCTATCACCTTGAGACACAATCGAATTCACCTGGTGACGTGTCTTAGGTTGTGTGATAAGAAATGGAAGGAGAACTTCTTCTTCCTAAAGGGCGAAGTGGTCTTTGGAGAGAGAGGGTAGGGTGACATACCTTGCACCTCGAGAGCTACCAGTGAATGCTTCTTAGCTTGTCTTCGTGCTTTAATAACTATGCCTTATTTTCCATGCCTTTTGTAGATCTTCAATTCAACCGAGTCGGGCCAACCGGTTGGCTTGTGACATGAACCTTGACATAGGCCCAACAAGAATTGGGCCATGGCCTTGGGCCACATAGTAGATGTTTCATGCTTGGGTCTGATAAGGCCCAAGATAATTTTTGGCCCATATAGGTGTGAAAATTCGATTAATTGAATCGGATTGCCCACTTTTCGAACCGAACCAAACCGGCTTTTCATTTCAAGGGGTAATTTGAATTGAAACTGGACCAGATTACCTCTTGAACCGGTTACTAATTGAACCGAATTATTGGTTCAGTTATCGGTTAACTGGTTTGTGAACCGGTTTTATCAAAATAACCCTAAATCTTATTCTAAATATAATTGTCCTAATTATTTGCGCTGCTACCTGTTTTGTTGTTTCCCTCTTACAATTTTGGTTTTCTATAACTCCTATTCTGGCAAAACAAGAAAAACAAGAAAGACATATATCAATTTTTGAGAAACAAGCACCTCAAACATATCAATCAATAAATCTCAGTTTTGTCACAAAAAAATATGTAACAAAAACGAAAATTAAATCAAACAATTTTGTCAGATATCTACCGGTAGCAAAGATCAAAACACATAGCAAAACAATCAAACCAAAAGAGGCAAAAATGATAACAACAAGAAAATGTAACAAAGTTAAACCCCAAATCTGAATCATTAGAAGCAAACATAACACAATAGCAAAAGCAAAACATATACAAACTCAAACACAACACTCAAAACTACAAAGCAAATAACACACTCACAAGTCAAATGCAAGTTGGCGAAGGTAAAAAAGCTATAAAGCGAAAGGAAAATTAATTGATTAAGAGATTATTTTAAAAAATAAAAGTAGGAAAGCAAACCCTATAAATTTGAAAAAAGAAGTGGGGAGAGAACTGGAGAGAAATGAAGGGAAATGCCTAATTGGAGAGAAGAGGGAGTGGAGTTTGTTGCATTGACAGTGACTAGAAAGAAATATTTGGAACCACAAAGAGGCAAAATTCTGGGGAAGGAGGGAATGAAAAGGGGAAAATTTTACGTCTAGGGACTTTTAGAGATATTAGGGCTTTTAGTCTTTTAGGCAAAATCGATTTCGGTTAACCGTTTCAAAATTACCCTTGAACAGTTAATCGAACTGATTTTTCGGTTTACTCAATTTTGAAAACAGAAACCGAACCGGTTACTCTGGATAACCAGTTTCGGTCCAGTTTCCTAGTTGAATTTGGTTTTTGGGTTTTTTTTCGTAGCCTTATCATTCATCTATACTATTTATTAAGTTTACCTTTTACATGCATTCAAATATTCACTTTGTAACACATCAGTTTGTATAAAAAAATTTGTATATTTAGTATTATTTTAAAAATGATATTCTTTTTACGACTAGTTATCTTTATTAATTGGGCGTGGAAATGTTACTTATGATATAAATTAATTGAGGAATGCTATAGGTACAAAGTTAGGTCAACCCATGTAGACTCTAATTAAATTTGACAAATTTACTTATCTCTTCATCTTATCACTAAAAATATGCTATCAAATGTTGGGATACACATGCAGTAGGGATCCCAACTTTGTATGTATAGAAACTATTGAAATACTAAATTATAATTTTAAGAGAACAAGAACCCAAATTAAATGTGTCTCAAGAGAAGATTTTCAACTTCATATATAAAAAAAAATAAAATAAATAAACTGCAACATTGATGCCTGTGAATTTGAATACTTGCAGCATTTCTTAAGTTTCTAAACGCATGCATATCTCCTTTAACTCATGCAGGGTAATACTTCAAGTTAAGCTAGAGTTAAATCCCGGATCAATAAATGTGTAGGAACTTTAGCCAGGTAATTTGGTTATTGACAACCAGATGATTAGCACTTATTGATGGGGATATTAGAAATTTTGTTGACTATGCATCAAATACTATATAATATAAGGATTATATAAACATAAAAATAAGAATTAAAAAAATACGAAATTATTACAGCAAGTCACTTTTATTTCGTAGACTTGGAAACAACAAATAAGATACATAAAAGAAACTGATACATCGCACAACAAACTTATTAGCCAAAAGATAAAAGTAACAAATATAGTGCACTTCTGGTACAATTAAAATCAACTAGAAGAAACAGTTAAAGTTCTGAGCGAATAATCGAATTCTCAGAGACATGTATGAATGGCCTCTCAAATTTCAAGGAGAAGTAGTTGCAGTAGGGGCAGATAGGAATGGCAAGTTCGGGAATGTGGCTGCAGTAGCTGGTGGAGAGTTTGAGAACAATGGAGGAAAAGAGAGACTTGCAAATGGTGGCAAAGGACAAGGCAGTGGTGGCAACGATGGAAATATTGGAGGCAAAGGTGCAAAAAACATAAGCTTACGATGAGCTGCTAGTCCAACATCCATCGATGAAAATGTTAAAGCAACAATAAGAGATAAGATGAATAAATTTCTTCTGGAGGCCATCTTTTTAATTAGATAGTGAAACAAATAAAAGTTTGAGCTTGAGTTGTGAAATCAATTCCTAGGTTTGGGTTTTTATAGCAAAAAATGAACCATTAGGCTGGTGATGATCACCATGCATATTGTATAATATAATGTATTTACTAGAAAGGCTTGCATTATAAAAATCTGAAATGTAGTTATGTTCAGTTAAACGAGTTTAATAAACACAAACACAAATCAAGAGATTCACATGGAATGATTCGTTTATTAAAATTTTATAACTGTATTTCATTTATAATGCTAATTTAAATTTTCGGATTTTCTACGTTTTAAAGCCATAACTGATCGAGTATTGCACTCTGTTAATTTCATCTTTTCAGAATAGCTTTTTGCCTTCAGTTAATCAGTGTGTCTTTTGTTAATTAAGCTTTATTCAACTTTCCAGTTTCCGTTGTTAAGCATTTTCTTTGACACAGCAGTCAACCATATATCCATTGATTTTCATATGATTTAACCATAAGTTCTTTGAACTGATTACAATGAAATATATCATTACTAATCATGATTACCAGGTAATCTAATTGTTGTAATACGTGTTTTTGTATACTTTCATATTCAAAACTCTATTTTATAGTACATATATGAAATTTCCTACAATAAATAACGGTCCGTACTAAATAACATTATGTAATTAAATTAGTGTTGAACATAAAAAGGTAACATTGCTTTCCTCAGCTGGATATGCAGCCTTTGAATAGGATACACGGCGTATATAAAACGGGTTTACTTTCATTTATATATTTTTATAAGGTTTTGGAAAGAATTTAGCCAAATATGTAAAGTGTTTTAGTTTCTATTTAGGAGCACAAAAGTGTTAAAAGAATCTATCTGAAAATTCCTCAAGGTTTTTAATTAGCCAATTAAATGATTTAAATATTAGTTTAAGCAAATTTATTTCTATCCTCTTAATTAGAATATTGAATGAAAAACTTGATGCAGATTAGCTCGATAGAATGTATAGAAGTGATCGGGAAATCTTTTTTTTTTTTCTCATTTCACTTTAGAGATCAAATATTATTCAATACTGTTCATCATGGAATGCCCATTCCTTATTAAGGAACGCCCGTTCCTCTACGAAATGACCCCGTTCCTCAAATTGTTACACACTCTTCCCAATCTGAGCAAAACTTCAAGCAAGCCGTTCCATATGGAACGACCCTATTCCTTAAGCCGTTACACACTATACCCATGGGACAACCCTGTTCCTCAAGATTGTTCATCTTGGACACCCATTCCTCTATCCTCCAAGCTATTAAGTTGCGATGTTGAAGAGAAACCTGTTAGTTTGTTAGTTACTATTACTTCTGTTAAAGATTCTATTAGATTATTGTTACATATGTTAGACTGTGAAAATGATATTTGTTTGTAAAATTACACTCTTCTTCTCAATGAAATCAGTCAAAAATTCTAGAACTTTTTTTGCGCTCAATTCTTGCTCCTTTCTTGCTCTTTTGTAAACATTTTCATGGTATCAGAACTATTGACAAACGTAAAAAATGGTAGAATTTTTTGAATTTTCTCCTATTACAAACAAGTTAGAAAAGGGATTCAAGCTCTAATTGTGCTGGTAACGCAGTCAATGCCATGAATTCTCACACAATTTCTTTGTCGATTCTTCTAGTAATTTTTCCAAAGCTAACAAGAGATAATCATCAATTCTATAAGTCACAAATTCTCTTCATAGTAGGTTCTCATGACCTAAAAGATCATCTTTCAAGCCTAACTCCATGCCTATCTCCCTTCATCAAAGTCCAGTTAGATGAATCAAGCTTTGAATTGACAATGGCGAAAAAACCTAATCCAAAATATGCTCTTTAGAAAAAGATTGATAAACTTCTAGTAAGTTTGCTTCTTGCTTCTATATCTGAATTGATGTTTACTATCATTTCAAAATTCCAATATGCTACTGATATTTGGATTATCCTAGAAAAGGAATCTTTGACTGAATCCAAGGAAAAATCCTTACATGTTAGAAATTTGTTATAGAATACTAGAAATGAGAATCTTAGTATCCATTTTTTTTAAGGATTTGCTGAAAGTTTATCTGCATGTAGAATTATTATTACTAATGAAGAGCTTTCAAATTACATTCTTAATGGACTTGACTCTCAACATGATGCTGCTATGGTGAATATAACCTCTCATTTGGAGTCCAAATTAGATCTTTTTTTTTTTTTTTTTTTTTTTTAACAAGAAGCACATTCATATTATAAAAGTTTGAACTTTGATTAGAATGAGCTAATCCAGCGATGAGTTCAATAGTTCATACTGAATTTCATGGAGGCTATCAGAAAGTACAAGCCAGAAACAACAGCCTGATAAACCACAAATTACCATTAAACATTCTTAATTTGCTAACCTACAAGCTCTTGTTTTACCAAGTTAGAATTTTTCCCCTCCACATCATACCACTCGTCAAAGTCAATTTATGAATTCAACTACTCATAACCATTTTTATCCTCAATACTTCTCTGGTGGTAGAGGCAGAGGTTGAGGAGGAGGTAGAGGCACACTCATTTTTCAAGTTTATGGCAAAACTAGGCATCTGGCTTTGAATTGTTACCATAGGTTTGATGCAAGCTTCACAGGGCATAATCCCTTTGTCAAAAACAACTTTGTTGCCACCACCACCACCAAATTTTTTGGACCACAATCTCCTTAAGCCTCTCAACAGTTTCATTATGATGCTAATCTTGACTCACAAATGAAGATGCACATTGGATACACTCCTCAGTATTATTCATATTTTGGTCCACCAGTACCAATCCAAGCTGGTTTCTCTTCACATGTCAATCCACCTCTTGGTTTTTCTTCTGTCAATAATAGCTCTTAGTCAATTTCCTCAAGTGCTTCCAACATGCCTAATCAAGTAGTCTTGACTCAGACACAATCTTAGAGTCATGAAAATGACTCCATTCATGTGACTAAAATAACCTTGTTATGACTTATTTGAATTTATATTGAGACAATGTATGAAATTATGAATTTATTCAAGAAAAATCACATTCTAACATTTTCTTATGAATGTTGCATGTTTGGAATGATTTTTGAGATGTAGTGAGTCGATGTTATGTTGTGGTTCATTGATTAGGGCTGAATTTGTCTCATTTATTATGTTCAAGGAGTAAACTGTTATATCTTCATGGGGTTGATTTTGTCACTTTTCAATCATGAATGGAGTAAACTAAAATTTGCCAAGTTTACTATAAAAAGAGAAATTTGTTGCGCAAACCAGTGGGTAGCCGCCATAACCTTTACCCTCACCAAATCTTGGTCATCGGTCCGCAACCGTTCACCTTCCAAAGGTCGGCGACCTTTCGCCTTCCCACTTTACAATTGATATCCACCGTTTTTAACCACAAGTCATGACTGTTTGCCTTCCACCTTCATCTCCATGATTTTCTAGCAAGTTTTGGACTTCTTGATG
Source organism: Pistacia integerrima (assembly GCA_026225825.1). Classification (NCBI taxonomy): domain Eukaryota; kingdom Viridiplantae; phylum Streptophyta; class Magnoliopsida; order Sapindales; family Anacardiaceae; genus Pistacia; species Pistacia integerrima. Next base: position 32,840,915 of record CM047749.1, on the reverse strand, counting down.
TTGATTCAACTTATTCTGACATTGATTGACCTTCCCATAACTCCATAGAAGTCGATCCATCACTTTTCGACAATAAAGAAGCGTGATTCTTCACTTCCCATTTCGTGACTCTTCGAATTCTACACTGGATTTCACTATTTCTAGCTATGTTTCACCTCCCTAACTACTGATCCTCACTTCCCAGCTCGAGATCTACATTTCATCAATACCTTCGGATCATTGTTTCACCACTGATTGTCGGAAATCACCACTGGAAGTTAACGTTTTTTGGCGAGTTGTGTCCTTTCATCTTCCAAGTGTTTTCATCCTCTTCTCCAGCCATGAAGCATGCCATCTTGTTATTAGTTCCATCCTCTTCATCATGACTAGCACCATTTCACTATCTCTAGCCACCATTGACACTACCATGAGTAGCAGAGCTCCCATTGCCTATTACAGTGTAGGCGAGACCAAGATCAACGACCACGACTCTTCACAATAGCTCTTAACTAGTTGGATTGATCTCAAAAAATTTGACAATTGGTTATGTTTCTTGTATTCATTTAGTTTGTTTGCGATGCTTAAATATTATTCTGATGCTTGACGTGTTGAATCGATAATGTCCATGGAGAACGTTTGTTTACATAATTTTTTTGCACAATTTAATGTTGGTTTGAGATTATTGAATGTTAATTATGGCTTTAAATTGCTTTGATGTTGATTGCAATCAAATTGTATTAGCATTTAATATCATTTCTACTAGAATGCATTTGTTGTGTAATTGGTTGATTGGATGATACAATGTTGATAGGTGTGTTAACGTTATACCAACTAGTGGTATTTAATGGTTAGCATTTTTCAGTTAGTCGATCATAGTCCTACCCCCAATCGAACTCTAGTTGAGTCAATAGAGAAACAAGATAGATTATTCTTAGATATAGTCTTTAACCAATCAATCTATTGATTAAATTAGTACGGAGACATGATAGATTATACCTAGATTGTTGGGAGATGTTTTTGGTGATTTTCCTAGCCTTGTAGGTTTAGGAAATCTGAGAGTGAGCAGAGGAATTGTGGGAGTTAGTCTTACATCGAACCAAATCCGTAAGGGCAACATCTTTGATATTAGTGTTTTAGTTAGTAATTTTGATTTCCTGCAATTAGTTAGTTTCTTTAGTTTTTAATTAATCAATTTATTAATTTCCCTTTCGTTAACTCGATTATACATTTAGGTCGTTAGTCTTTGCTCCATGTGGATTTGACCCTTCTTACTGCTAACTACAATACTTAAGTTTAATTTTGTAGCTATGAGGACCGGTGAGACAAAATTTTGATGTCGTTGTCAGGGAGCAACATGCTTTCGATCTTGTGTGTTTTGAGTTTGTAAATACTTTAGTTTAATTTTTTTGCATTCTGTAATTCTTATTAGAATAGTTTCATTTGTATTTGCTTTTATTTGTAGGAAGCATGCAATTGGGAAAATGTTGCAGCATGTCATGTGCAACAAAGTTTTAGTGTGACCTGATTGTGATATTTTTCTACTCCTTTTAGCTTTGGTTCTTTTTAGTTCTAGTTAATCATTTGTGAGATGTTTGCATGTTTTCGTGTTTGTTTAGTTTGCATGTTTGTATTAGTTTTGCATATTGTGTTTTTATTCATAGGATTTAGTTTTTTGTTTACTAATAATTTCTTTTTGTTTGTCTGTTAGTTCCAGTTAGTTGATTATGCATTTACTGTTGTGTGTATTTTTTTTTTAGACTAATATTATATTTAGTTTTGATTTTATTTATGTGTGGTCATTGAATTTGCTTTCTAGGATTTGCATATCGTATATTAGTTTTTAATTTTCTTTATTTGTGCATTTTGAGTTTTAATCCTAGGGATTGCTTTTACTTCTTTTTCTTTGAATTTTTTGTTGTGGTTGTTGGCAGAACCTTTGGTGCACTTGTTGAAGAATGCTTGGTAAATAGTCATGTCAACCAATTTTAGTACCCTTGGATCTAAAAATAGTAAGCACGTAAGATGGATGATAATCTTTATTCCATGCACAACCATATAGCTTATAGGGTTCCTATCATATGGCAGCTACTAGGATTGGTGGCATTTATGAGGTATCTCCCATGGACGATATCGACTCCAAGTTGGAGTCTTTAGCCTATCAATGTGACAAGTTCATATCCATGCAAGGGCAAGCTTCTAGGCAACCATCACCCATTAGGACAAGTCAGGTTATTTATACTATGCCTTCAGACCTTTTAGCTATTGAGTACGCATTTGAGGAACCAACTCCCAACACTTTTGAGAAGCAAGTGCAAGTTGCACAAGGTTTCCAAGAACAAAATGATCTGTACTCAAACACATTTGATAATGGGTGGCATAAGTGTCCTAATTTTGCATGAAAGCAACAACCTCAGAATGTCTCCCACAATATGCCATATAGTTCTTCCAATCAGTATAGAAATTATAGGGACATGCATTCAATCCAACCAACCACTCACCCACCCAACCTAGGATCCTACCCCCGGTCTAGTAGCCCACTTTGGTGCTCAGTCACTAGAATCAATGATGGCTCAAATGCTCCAAACCATGCCAGAACAAAAAGATGACAGAATGCTAGGTTCAATGACTTAGAGCAACATTATCAAATAACACATTCTCATTCTTAATCCATTAGTAAGCTACAGACTCAACTTGGTCAAATAGCTGAAGCAATTAATAGGAGAGACGAAGGCCATTTGCTGAGTCAAGTTGTAGGTAATCCCAATGGTGCACCTCACCAAATGGGGTATCAATAAGCTAAGGTTGTGATGACTCTTTAGAGTAGCGAGAGCTAGTTAGGCCTGAAAGGGAATTATATGCTAGGGTTGGAGAGAAAGAGATTTTATAAGATAACCAAGCAAAAAGGGGTGATTGAGAACTGACCATAGAGTCAGGTGTGTCTAAACATTAAAATGAGGAAGTTAGGGAGACATAACCACCCTTGCATCTTACTTACCAATAACACCTTTTCCTCAATACCCAGAGTCACATAATGAATCGAACTTTAAGAAAACCAATAGGGTAGAGGAAATGGTTGAGTTGTTTAGACAAAGGTCGATTGGTATTCCACTTCTAGATGCCATCAAGCACATCCCTGCCTATGCTAAGTTCTTAAAAGACTTGTGCATGAGGAAAAGGAATATTAAGTTCAAATATGCCTTCTTGGGATCTCATGAGACCCTATCTGTTGCTGAATTGCGAGGGTCATATAAGGAACTGCCAAGGTTTCAACCACCTTAAACTTTTATGTTTATACTAAGTCTAGCTGAAGACTTTAAACTTAGCATATGTGGGAGGCAACCCACCTTGTAATTACTTCTTTATTGCTTTAATGTTTTTGTTGTTTTTGTTCGTTATAGGATTTGCCATATATGTGTCGTGTTGGAGTAGGTGCCCTAGAGCCAATCAATAATTGTGGAATTGACTCTTTGTAATAATGTTTATTAATCAATAAAAGGCATTATCTACTATATCATGTAAATCATAGTTGTATGTATTGATATATGTCCTTAGGATAGTAGAACCGTGACGAGGGTATCAGGTGTTTCAAATCTTGATAGTGAGAACCTATGAGCACATATGGTAGCCATTCTAGAAATTTTCGTAGCCTCAATATTATTCTGACAAAGGACACAGATAATACGGTAAGGCTATCATAGTGTGAACGTTTCTGTCGAAAGGCAGTGACTGATTTCACTTGTCAAGGTTGTTTGCCGACAACCTGGTGCAACACATGGGTGCTTGCTGTAGACAAGATCACTAGACAGACCCACTAGAGGATTCCATACAGATGGTAACCCTAGTGTCTATGGAACAAATCCTCTAACGAATGGTGATGCATGTGATCCTTAGACTTGAGATCATCGAAGCGCCTTGTGCACCCATTAGTGTAGTTTGACACTAGCCCAACGCAGTTCTATTTAGAGCTGTCAATACGGTAGTGATTGGCTGCATCGAGGAGTGTATTAAGACTATGGTGGATCGACAGAGGATTCATCACTCCCGAGTATGGCGGAAGTTATCTCGTGGCATAATTCAGTTAATGACAATGACTGTAAATCTGTGATCATAGTGGGATTGAATTATTGCTCAATCTAATTTATTAATCTAGTCATTGGTCTAGTAATTGAATATAAATATGCCGAGGATAACTGAGGTTGACACTATTTCCATGTCTCAGTCTCAATAAAATAACAGATGATGAAAAGATTTGATTGCATAGTAACCATATCGTTGTCAGGTAGCTATTTCGCTGCATTCGAATCTACCGGTCAATCTTGGTCTGTGTGTAGTGAGATGATTGATTGGTGTCAATTGCGATACTAGTCACTGCTGGTATGATGAGGAGCCTACGGGTCACACACTAAGGAGACAATTTAGGGACGGTTAACTATGGAAGGGTATTTTTGTCTTTTGGATGAAAGGGCATATTGGTAATTTTACTATGTAATTAAATTTACTCAGGTTGGAGCCTATGTCGAAATTTATTGGAATAATTTAGCAAAATTACGAGTTTAATTATTGAAGTTAATATTAATATTTAACTAAATAATTAAATAGGGACCTTCCACCAAAGTTTGGGTTGTTGCTAAACTTTGGGGGTGGAATTGATATTTTCCTTTTCTATATAAAGAAAAGCAAAATAGGTTTTCATGGATTCTCATTCATTTTGGCCGTGGGAGTGAATTTGAGAGAGAAATATTTTCTCTCTTCTTCTTTTCTTTTCACTTTATCCTTCCAAACCTTGAATCCTTTAAGCCAATGACTGGTTCTAGCGAAACCAATCTTTGGTCTTTGCTGTACTGTCAGTTAGTCGCTGATGGGGTTTACGCAACAGAAAACAAAAATAAAATCCCCAACAACAACATTGAACCCAAGAACCTTATACCCGATTTACGTTATTTACATATGAAATTATATTGAATATAAAATTTCCAGATTTCATACCAGCGTTTGGAGGCTCCTTCAATCGATACGAATCGCTCCTACTCTAAGATAAGAGTGAACTCTCGGTCTCCACATGAAGACAGGATGGCGATCGACTTGCGGTCTCAAGTGCTAGAAAGACACACAAGCAAAAAGGATGCATAATTTTTCTTCAAGAAAATTTCTCTTCTCTACCAAGTAAAAAAAAAACGTGAGAGAGAGTGAGGTGAGTGGCTTGGATTTAATTAATGTGTTCTCCAATTTTATTTTAATTTTAAGTTGCCTTTTATATGCAACAAAAATTAAAACCCTGATCTAGTTAGGAATAAATTTATTCCATGACTAGAATAGTAAATCCTCATTACCAAACAAGGTAATAATCCACATGGCATCTTATTCAAATTCAAATATGATTCTTCATATTCATATATTATCATCAGATATTAATATTGAATATATATTTAAATTCAAATATGAATTTCATATTTCATATATATTATCTTGACTAATATTGATACATCAACTATTAATATTAAATAATATATATATATATATATATATATATATATATATATATATATATATATATATATATATATATATATATATATATATATATATATATATATAATATTTAAATAAATGAATATATTTAAATACATAACTCACTAATTTTAATTTCAATATGAAATTAAATATAGGCAACGACCTCAACAAATTTAATTGCACTGTGAGATTACCAAAATGCCCTTTCATCTCAAAAGACAAAAATATCCTTCCATCATAAATGACGAAAATACCCTTTCATCACAAATGACGAAAATACCCTTTCTCACCAATTCATCCTTAATTTGTCTTCTATGTGTGTAACCCAAAGGCTCCTTATCATATGGGTAGTGAGTAGTCTCGCCATTGACACTAATCAATCGTCTCATTAAACACAGACCAAGATTGGCCTCTAGCAAGGCATCATGGCCATGTAATACCCACATTTAGAAATATAGTAGGGATTATTTTATAGTCATAGCGAATATATGTAACTAGTTTTATAGAGGAATTCCATAAAAGTTTCAATAGGGGCAAAATGGTCATTTCACACAGAATCACGTGTTCAAGTGAAAAGTGAGTATGATAAATATAATGTATTAAGTGTGCTAGCCATGAGAATAGAGTGGCAGAAAGATTATGGAAAATACACGTGGTGTGATGCCGAGATAAATACGTGTTTGTAAAATAATAGAAAGAAATTAAAGAATAAGGGTAAAATGGTCTTTTAACTCACAACTAAATGAAAGAGTGGGGAGTGAAAATGACCAAGAACATGTGTTAAATCCATTGAAAGTGAGGGTATATTGGTAATGCACGTATGGCATAATTTGACTTATCATAAAAGTGCAAGGGCAAAATGGGAATATATATATATATATATATATATATATATATATATATATATATATATATATATATATATATATATATATATATATACTTCAATTGAAAAACCCTAGCCATTCTCACCCTTGAGCATGCCACCTCTCATCCATTTTCTCTCAAGCTTCTTCATCAAATTTTAAAGAGAAATCATAGGGCTTAGCTTAAATTTTTTTAGATTTTCAATCCTAAAGCATCCAAAGGTAAGATTCTAGCACAAAAGTGTGCATTTAAGCTTTAAAATTTTGAATTCTTATGTTTTTACATGATTTGGGTCCAAGAGGAAAAGAATTTAGCAAAGGAAGGTTGAATCATTAGTGTTGTACAAATTCAACATGAGTAAACCCAATCTAAGCTTTAATTTGAGTAGTATATGTGTAAGTTGATTCTTGAGTGTTTGTGTATGATGTATGATAAGAAGTATTCGCTATTTAGATGCTTGTTTGATGGAGAATAATGTGTAGAAGTTCAACCAAGATGAGTAGTTATGTAGATGTGATGCTTTGGTTGCTTTGGTTGAACTTTGGATGAAATTTTGATTAGTTGATGTTGGAATTTGGAAGAGTTGAATCTGGCCAGATTTGAAGTTAAGTTTGGTGAGTTTTTGTTCCAATTTTGGTGGATTTGGAGAGATGTGGAAGTGTGGCCAACCAAGTATTTGCTTGTGCATGTGAATTGTTTGATGAAAATTCAAAGAGAAATGCATGCATGAGTTTGTTAAATATTGTTGAAGAAATTGTTTGAGAAAGTAAAGAATTGGAGTTGAAAGGTTATGTTAGGCATAACCAAGTGTAAGTTTTAGTATTCAAGAGTGCATTTTGTTATGCCAAAATTTAGAATATCACTTGGTCATGTTAGTTCAATGAGATAAATGGCCTTTAGTGCAAGGTTCAAGTTGCTTGAACTTTTAGCATTAGTTTGAATGGCATATTGTATTTAGTCATTGAATTATGAGTTTTGAAACTTATGACTTTAGAAATGTAACGCCCACATCAAGGTACGTAGCTTTATTTATGCCCTAATACCCTTAGTTGAATTTTGTTAAAGTTATCTTGGACAAGTGTTAAGGAAATTCCTTAAAATGTTATTAGGGGTAAAATGGTCTTTTCACTTATAATTAGTTGAAAAAGTGAGTGAAAAGAAGTATAATAACATGGAGACGTTAATAAAAATGAGGGCATTTTTGTAATTGACTAAGGGACATAGATGGAATTTTTAGAAAGTGCAAGGGTAAAATGGGAAACTATATATATATATATATATATATATATATATATATATATATATATATATATATATATATATATATATGTAATAAGAGTTCAAGAAGAGAAACCCTAGCCACTCTACCCATAGTTCACGCCACCTTCACCCTAAATTCTCTCAACTTTTTTCACTCAATTTTCAAGGAAATTCATAGGATTTTAGTTCAATTTTGATAGATTTTCAATCCTAAGCATCCAAAGGTAAGATTCTTGCACCAAGATATGAGATTAAATTTTAAAGTTTTGAATTCTTATGGTTTTATATGCTTAAGGTTTAAGCGGAAAGGGAATTCTACCAAAGAGAGATTATAGTGTTGGAGTTGCTCAAATTCAAGGTAAGTAAATCCAACTTTAGCTTTGATTGGATAAATACTTGTGTAGAGAAATTTTTATATGTTGTATGTGTGTTTGGATGATGAGAATTATGGATTGAAAATTGAGGTTGTTTGATATGTGAATTTCATGGCCATGAGAAGTAATTTATTAGTATGTGATGAGAAGTGACTTATTAGTATGTGATGAGAATTGATTTATTGGTATGTGATGAGAAGTAATGTATTTGTATGTGTTAAGTTGATGGGATTTTGGATGAAAAACGAAAGAACGGATGTGGAAAGGTGGAGGATGAAATTTGGCTAGGTTGATTGTTGGCCTTAGGGAGTTATTTGCTCCAATTTTGGTGACTTGAGAGATATGTGGAACTGTAACCAATTTTAGGGTTTGTATGTGCATGTAAGGTGTTTGATGAAATTTCAAAGTGAAGTGCATAAATGAGTATGTTAGATTATTATCTTGTTATGGAAATGTTGTTGGTAGGGAATATTAGTTCCATAATGATATCTTAATATGCCATAATGCATTCATACATTTGAGCATTTGCATTTAGAAAGAATAGCAAAGAATGAGCATATTTACATGCACATATACATGTATGAGAACATTAAAGAATAAAGAGAAAGAAAGAAAATCAATTAAATGTAGAATTATTGTTTAAAAAAATATAATTAAAGAACAATTCAAATCTGAAATTTTACTTAAAGAAATATAACAAGATAAGAGAAGAGAAGGTTGTTGCGATGGGGAGCCCGTGAGTGACAGAGAATAATAACCCTGCATGCATGCCGCCTTTAGTGAGTGGCCTTAGAATAAGAAAGAAGAATTTGTACAGTCCGTAAGAAGTGCATGTGGATAAGGACTGTACCCAAGAAAGAATTTGAGAATACACTCACACGACCAGGGTTCCGAATCCATGCCTCAACTGAGTCCGATCGGCAAAGAAAGAACAGAAAAGAAAGAAAGAAAGAATAGAAAAGAAAGACAGAAAGAAAAGAAAAGAAAGAACAGAAAAGAAAGAAAGAAGAGAAAAGAAAAGAAGAGAAACAGAAAAAGAAAGAAAAACAGAAAAGAAAATGCATTGCATAGAAAAGTTTCTGCATTTGTGCATATGCATCATGCCATTTCTACTATCCCGAGTTAGTCTCCCTATTTGTGCTTACATATTGATGAGTGAGAAACTAGAATTGTAGAAAACAGAGAAGAATAGAGAAGCTTGGTGTAAGGAAAGAAAATTCAGAATCTGAGTAACGGAGAAAGAATAGAAGTGTTGTGGGTTTACTTACTGAGTAATTAGTGCTCACCCCGTTGATTTCACTGTTTTTCCAGGTAGTAGATGAGATGCGGTCGGATGGGACATCAAGTAGTGGAGGAGAAAGGCAACACTGTTAGATTGTATTTTTGAGTTTATTTTTGTGACTATGGTACTTGATGTAGAGATTTGTATATAAAAGTAATGCCATTTTTGGGCCCACTACCTTGTACTTATATCCATATATGTTTCCTATGATATATTTAGTGAGTTTTCATTTTATACCTCCCAAGTATATTAGCTAGAAAGAATATTACAAGAAAAATGATGGCAAGAATTGCATATTAAATTGTTGCAAAAGTGTAGTATTGATGGTAATAAAAGATGGGTGATTATATTATAATATTACAATATGCCACCATAAATTGTCAAGCTTGTATGCTTGAAATTAGAAAGATCATTTAAAGAATGGCTTGGCCAAATGAGTATCTTATTGTTTCTTGTTTTGAGATTAGTTATAAACAATATGTAATAAGTGATTTTATTGTATAAAGAATACAAAAGCTTTCTCAAGTATAAATATCAAAGAAACATCAAAGAAATAGAAGTTTGGTTTATGTATTAAATACATGACCATTTTAGAAATTGATTGGTATAAGTATAGTTTTCATGCCTTATTATATATTACAAGCTATAGAATTTGCTAGAAGATCTTGAGAATATTTTGTATTGGCCAAAAGTTTAGTTAAGAATGTTAAAATGAAATTAGAATTTAGCCAAAGTATATATGTTGTGCCATATGTTAGATTGAATTTACAATGATTAATATGGCAATATTGATTAATGTATAGAATGTAGCCAAAAGAAAAGAAGAAAGAAGGGCATGTATAACAATTGAAGTTGATGGTCATGTAAGAGAATGCAAATTTATGGTATTAAGATTTGTATTTAGAAAGTTGTACAAGACATGTTTGTTACATCAGAAAAATATTAGAGAGTTGTTTAATGACATGGTTATGTGACATATAAGTTTGAGAAAATCTAGTAGCATAATTGGGCAAGTTAGTAGACTTAATACCTATGTTGTGGCATAGCTTTTTTATAGAAGAAATTAGATTGCCCAAAATGTAGAATTCATTCCCTAGTTGAATTGTGCCGTTTTAATATCTCACTAATAGAATTATAGAAGAGTAGAATTTGTGAGAGATAAAGTGTACATTTTACATAGCATGATAGAATTAACGAATTAAAGAAATATGTAGAAATTATAGAATTGCGTACATACACATGATGCATAGAATTCAGAAATAAAGAATAAAATAGAAAACGTTTAAGTTAAGGGTGTTATTAGAATAGAACTTTGGGCTTTCCAGAAAAGTATAGAAATAAAAGCCTTAGAATTAATAGAATACATGTCAAAGTCAGACACGTATTTTGGGATCATGCATAGATAGCATATAAATGCATGACATACCATAGCATATATTTTAGAAATTTTATAATTATTGGAAAAGTCTAGCTAGTTATTTTGCAGATTTACAAAGCATGTTTTCAGAGGGCTGTTCCGATGGCGAACCTGTGAGCATTCGCTGCATTAGCTAGTGGCGACAGAGATGCAGAAGCTTCCCACATGCACGTCGCCATTAGTGAGCGGCCTCAGAATAGAAAACAGAATTGTACAGTCCACTAGAAGTGCATGTGGATGAGGACTGTACCCAGAAAGAATTTCAGAATACGCTCACATGGCCAGGGTTACAAATCCATGCCTCAGCCTAGTCCGATCGACAAATCAAAACAGAATACAGAACGAATTTCATAATGAAAGAAAAATAGAATAAGAAATAGAAAATAGAAAGAATTTCAGAAAGAAAGAGAAAGAATTAGAAAGGAATTTTCAGAAAGAATACAAACATGATCATTTGCATATGCATAAGACATTTTACGTGCATTGCATCTCATGCATTTATGCAGAGATTAAACAGTTTATTTTATTATTGTGTGTCTGACTAGCTAAGAAAAGATAATAGAAGCCCATGAGAATAGAGAAGAAAAGAAAATAGAAGCCCATGAGAATAGAGAAGAAAAGAAAATAGAAGTTTACGAGAATAGAAAAGAAATTAGAGATATACAAGAAAAGAACAGAAATTAGATACATGCTAGAAAAGAACAAAAATTATAAACATGAAAAATAGCAAGGAAACTTAGCGATTTGTTGAGTAGAGAAAGAAACAGAAAGTTATAATCTAGCAGAGAAGAGAAACAAAATGATAAAGAATAGCCCAGCACTAGGAGGATTTAGAAAGATTTGAAAAAAAACAAAAGACTGCTAAGTAGTATGCTTGAGAATAAAGAGAGAAAGCAAGCAAAAATTTAGAAGCAGTACAGCGAAAATGGGGATAGCGGAGTAAGAGCATAGTTAGATTTGGTTTACTTACTGAGCATTTATAGCTAACCTCGTTGCTTTCTTTATTTTTGCAAGTATTGGATTGTAGTGGTTGGGAGATGTCAAGTTGGCGAGAGGATTGCACACTCTGTCTCAGTGAAGAAATTTAATGTGGGTTTATATATGTGAGAAATAATCTTTGTGTAATAGTATGTTATAACTGGATTAAGGATAAAAAAATTTAGATGAACACCCTTTTTAAGCTAGCAATTCTCTGGATTCTCTCTATAGGATACTCAGTGAATACTTGCCTAGTGAGACATTACAGGCCACCCGATAGATTCGGATTCAGCGAAACAGCTTGCCTATCAATGATATGGTTACCGTGCAAACTAATCCTTTCATCATCTCTTATCTCATCAAGGCTGAGGTATAGAAATAGTGTCAACCTCAGTTATCTTTGACATCATTGCATTCAGTTACTGGACTAATGAACAGAATAATAAATTGGATTGAGCAACAATTCAATCCCACTATGGCCACAACTTTAGTGTCATTGCCATTCATTGTAACGCCCACATGGAGGTACGTAATTTAATATATGCTCTTATACCTTTAGTTGATTTTTGCTAAAGTTATTTTGAAAAAATGTGAAGAAAATGCTTTAAACTTGCATTAAGGGTAAAATGGTCTTTTCACTCAAAAGTAGTTGAAATTGTGGGGAGTGAAAAGAGATAGAATTTCATGGAGAATGCAATAAAATGAAGGCATTATGGTAATTGACTAAGGGACATAGATCGAATTTTAGAATAAGTGCAAGGGCAAAATGGGAACACATGCTTATATTAATTGATATAAGGCTTTATTTGAAGAAACCCTAACCCATATCCAGCCCTTGTTCACGCCACTCTACCCTATTTTTCTCTCAATTTTCTTCACTAACTTCAAAGGAAAATCATAGGATTTGGTCTAGATTTTTGGAGATTTTCAATCTTCAAGCATCCTAAGGTAAAATTCTAGTAAAAGGAGTGTGATTAAACTTTAAAGTTTTAAATTCTTATGGTTTTTATATGATTTAGGTCCAAGAGGAAGAGATTTGGAGAAAAAGGGAAGTGATCTCACATATTCAAGGTAAGTAAACCTACTTTGAAACTTAATTTGAGCAAAACATGTGTTGAATGAATTTTTGCATGTTTATATGTGATGGTATGAGAGAATTATGGGCTGTTTTTTATGTTTATTGATGTATTAATTCTAGCCATGAGAAGTAGTGTATGGTTATGTGATGATTTGGTGAAGTTGTGGAAGATTTTGTGTTGAAATTTTTGAAGTGTACAGAATTGTGAAAATGGACAGGTTTGATGCTATAATTAGTGATTTTTTGGCTCACAATTTGGTTGAATTAAAGAGTTGTGGAAGGGTAGCCAACAAGGTAGTTGCATGTGCATATGAAGTGTTTGATGAAAATCCAAAAAGAAATTGCATGCATGAGTTGGCTAAACCCTAATGAGGAAAGGGTTAGAGAAAGGCAAGACTTGAAGTTTGAATGTATATTATTGATCGTTTAACCTGTTTTCACAGGGGAGAATGGTTAGGAAAGGTTAGGGAGTAAGTGGAGGTAAATAGGTATGGAAAAGCCTTAAAGTAGGCATGTTACCAAGGTTGCCCTGTCAAATCTATGACTTTCTGAGTGATTTTTGGGCATCTTAGCTATCGAACTGGGTTGCGTAATACACATAAAATTGTAGCCATTTCTCTAAGCTTTAAAATGAGACCAAGATCATAGCAATCTGATGTGTATAACTGGAGATATGCCTTCTTGAATATGACATGTGTAGAATGACTATCTCAAGAGTGCTTCCACTTTATTAGTTTATTTGTAGTCTAATAATCTATAATTGATTCCAAGTATGAAAATGATGCTTAAAGGGTTGTGAAGCATGTTTGAATGAGTGGTCTTTGTGATTATTTAATGATTGTATGAACATATATGTTTGATGTAATGAATGACCATGGAGGCTATGTTCATATATGGAAAGTGTATGTTTTTTTTTAAAGAATGCAAGTGTAGAATTTCCCTAGCTTGGAAATTCATGTTGAAATGTGTATAGTATCTCTTTCTATTCTCTTTCTATATTATACTATGATATAAGGTTTTTACGATGGGGAACCCATGAGTGATAGAGATGCCCACATACACGCCGCCACGAGCGAGCGGCATCAGCAGCGAGATATAGTATTTGTACAGTCCGTAAGTAGTGTATGTGGACGAGGATTGTACCCAGTAGAGTATACCTACGTGCACGCCGCCACGAGCGAGCGGCCACATCAGAGAGATACAATACTTGTATAGTCCGTGAGTAATGCATGCAGATGAGGATTGTACCCACTCACACGGCCAGGGTTCCAAATCCATGCATCAACCTGGTCTGATCGGCAAACTAGAAAGAAGAAATAAAAGAAAGAGAATCAGAAAAGAAAAGAAAGAGATTACAACATAAGAGAAACAGAAACAGAAAAGAATGAAGAGCCTAATCAAAGAATAAAGTGAGAAAAGAAAAATCAGAATATGAGTAACGGAGGAAACACAGTAGTGTAGTTTGGTTTACTTACTGAGCAATTAGTGCTCACTCCGTTAATTTACTGTTTTGCAGGTACTAGATGATTTGCGATCGAGTGGGACGTAAAGAAGTGGTGGAGTTTGGCGGCACTGTTCAAGATTACCTTATGTTACTAAGGTATATCAATGTTATGTGTGTATATATATATATTTATGAATTAAAAATTAGAATTTTTTGATTTACATTATGTATATATGTTTGTAAAAGTTATCTAGTGAATTTTATCTTATATTTCTTACAGAATTACTAGCTATATAATATGTTACATTCATTGAATTGTACCGTGCGATAACTTCTCCCGTACTCGGGAGTGATGAATCCTTTGTTGATCCACCATAGTCTTGATACACTTCTTAATGCAGTCAATCACTACCGTATTGATAGCTCTGAATAGAACTACATTAGGTTGGTGTCAAACTACACCAATTGGTGCACAAGGCGCTCCGGTGATCTCAAGTCTAAGGATCACATGCACCACATTCGTTAGAGGATTTATTCCATAGACACTAGGGTTACCATTTATATGGAATCCTCTGGTGGGTTTGTCCAGTGAACTTGCCCATAGCAAGCACCCATGTGTCGCATGTCGGTAAACAACCTTGACAAGTGAGATTGGTCACTATCTTTCGACAAGGTCGTTCAACACTTTGATAGCCTTACCGTATTATTTGTGTCCTTGGTCAAAATAATATTGGGGCTACGAACATTTCTAGAATGGCCACCATATGTGATCGTAGGGTTCTTACTATCAAGATTTGAAACACTTGATACCCTCGTCACGATTCTACCATCCTAAGGACATATATCAATACAAGCAATTATGATTTACATGATGTAGAAGAAAATTGTATTTTATTGATTCATAAACATTATTACAAAGAGTCAATTTTACAATAATTGATTGGCTGTAGGGCACCAACTCTAGCAATCTCCCACTTGCACTATAGCCAATCATTCATGTATTTAATGCCGAATTACTTAAGTGTTTTCATGCTTCTGCTGCGACAGAGGCTTCATCAGTGGATCGGCGAGATTGTCATTAGTATGCACTTTACTGATTTGTACATCTTTCCTCTTAACCATTTCTCTGATGGGATGAAACTGCCTGAGTATGTGTTTGGACTTTTGGTGAGACTGTGGTTCCTTTGCTTGAGCTATTGCTCCATTGTTGTCACAATAGATATCTATTGGATCAACAATTATGGAGACCACACCCAGTTCGGTGATGAACGTCTTAATCCAGACCGCCTCCTTGGCTACATCGGATAATGCGATATACTCAGCCTCCATTGTAGAGTCAGCTATAGTGCTTTGCTTCCAGCTTACCGCACCCCCATTGAGACAAAATACAAACCCGGATTGCAAACGATAATCATCTTTGTCTGTCTGGAAACTAGCATCATTGTATCTTCTTACAGTGATCTTATCTTCCCCTCCATAAACTAAGAACACGTCTTTAGTCTTCTTCAGGTACTTAAGGATCTTCTTGATAGCTATCTAGTGATGCTCACCTAGATACAATTGATATCTACTACAAGTGCTCAATGCACATGAGACATCAATCTGAGTACACAACATGGCATGCATGATGGATCCAATTGCTGACATATATGGGATCCTCTTCATTCTATCTCTCTCATCGTGTGTTTTAGGACACATATCCTTAGAGAGATAGACACCATGTGACATCAGAAGAAATCATATCCTTAGAGAGATAGACACCATGTGACATCAGAAGAAATCCCTTCTTGGATTCTTCCATACTGAATCTTTTCAGTACTCTATCAATGTATGTACTCTGACATAGGCCAAGCAACCTACGTGATCTATCATGGTAGATCTTTATTCTGAGAATGTAGGCTGCTTCTCCTAAGTCTTTCATGGAGAAGCACTTGGATAACCAAGTCTTTACCGACTGCAAGTTCGGTATATCATTCCCGATCAGAAGTATGTCATCGACATACAACACCAGGAATGCCACTGCGCTCCCACTTATCTTTTTACAAACATAGGGCTCATTTTCATTCTTAATAAAACCAAACTCCTTTACGGCTTCATCAAAACGAATGTTCCAGCTCCTTGAAGCTTGCTTGAGTCCATAAATTGACATCTCTAACTTGCATACTTTATCAGCTTGTCCATTAAGAACAAAGCCATCGGATTGTGTCATATACACATCCTCTTCAAGGTTTCCACTTAGGAAAGCTGTTTTGACATCCATTTGCCAAATTTCATAGTCATGACATGCAACAATCGCAAGTATAATTCGGATGAACTTAATCATGGCAACGAGTGAGAAGGTTACTTCATAGTCAATACCATGAATTTGTTTGAAACCTTTGGCAACCAATCGTGCCTTATAAGTATCCACCTTGCCATCCATGTCAGTCTTCTTCTTGAAGACCCATTTACACCCTATGGGTTTTACCCTTTCAGGTGGATCCACCAGAGACCATACTTGGTTTGGGTACATGGAGTCCATCTCAGATTTCATGGCTTCAAGTTTAACGGAATCTGGATCCGATATAGCATCTTCGTAAGTTATGGGCTCATTGTCTTGGTAGACCAGTACGCCACCATGTTGAGTCACGAGAAAACCATATCTCTCGGGCTCATGACGTACTCTCCCAGACCTACGCAACTCTCGTGCTACTTGAGGTGGTTCACTTTGATCCACGGATTGTGGAGTAATCTCCTCACGATGTTCAACCACCTCTTGTGGCACATCTACCCATCCTTGGTCTAATGTATCTTGCGATTCTAGAACTTCATCGAGTTCTACTTTTCTCCTACTAGTACTTCTTAGGAAAAATTCCTTTTCTTGGAAGACACCAGTACGAGCGACAAAAATTTTGCACTCTTCTGGGTGACAGAAATAGTATCCTTTGGTCTCCTTCAAATACCCCACAAATATACACTTACAGGATTTTGGGCCTAGCTTGTTCGAAGTCAATTTCTTGACATAAGCTTCACACCCCAAATCCTTAGATAAGACAAGTTGGGCTTTTGCCCACTCCATAGTTCAAATGGAGTCTTATTGACAAACTTTGACGGCACACGGTTCAATATGTGAGTCACAGTCTCTAGGGCATAACCCTAGAATGATGCAGGTAGATCACTAAAATTCATCATGGACCTAACCATATCAAGCAAGGTCATATTCCTCATTTCAGACACTCCATTGCGTTGGGGTGTATACGGGGGGGTGAGTTGTGATACTATCCCACACTCCTTCAAGTATTCAGGAAACCCTAAGCTCAAGTATTCACCTCCTCGATCAGACCGCAAAGCCTTAATACTTCTGCCCAACATATTCTGTACTTCATTCTTGAATTCTTTGAACTTATCAAAGGTTTCAGATTTATGTCTCATAAGGTAGACATAACCATATCTACTGATTCATTAGTAAATATGATGAAGTAGGAATATCCACCTCTGGCTTCAAATATTAATAGACCACATACATCGCTATGGATGTTGCCTAACAGATCAGTAGCCCTTTCACTTTGTCCTGTGAAAGGTGACTTGGTCATCTTGCCTAAAAGGCATGACTCGCATACCTCAAACGACTGGAAGTCAAAAGGGTACAAAAATCAATCCCTTTGAAGTTTTGCAATACGAGTTTGGTTAACATGACCCAATCTACAATGCCATATGTATGTATGGTTTTGCTCGCTATGTTTAGCTTTCTTAGTTTCAACGTTGAGAATATCCTTATTCCGTTATATAACCTTGCAATTCCAAATAGAATACTATTCAAACTAAAGAACAACAATCCATTAGAAATCTCAAAACGATATCCTATATTATCCAAAGCAGATACTGTAATAATGTTTCTAGAAATTGCAGGTAAAAAATAACAATCTTTGAGTTCCAATAATAAGCCTGTAGGCAAAGATAAACAATAAGTCCTTACAGCTAATGCAGCCACACGTGCTCCATTTCCAACTCGTAGGTCCACTTCTCTCTTGGCAAGAAATCTACTATACCTTAGTCCCTGCATATCAGTACAAATGTGAGTACCACACCCTGTGTCAATGACCCAAGATGTTGAAGGAGAGAAGTTAATCTCAATCATGTACATACATGAAGTTAAAGCATCTGATTTCTTCTTGTTCACAAGAAAAGTCTTGCAGTGTTTCCTCCAACGGCCAGGCTTGCCACAATAGAAGTAGACTGCCTTCCCACCTGTCCCAATGCCACCCTCAGGCTTGAGAGCATCTTGTCCTTTGGGCTTGGGCTTGGGCTTGGGCTTAGGATTGGCCTTGGCTTTTCCCTTTCCTTTACTAGTAGTAACCAATAAAATAGGCTTGGACTTTTTCATGTCCTGCTCCGCAGTTTCAGTATGTTCAGAAGCTCTAACAGGGATTTCACCATTGTGTTCATATTGAAATTCATAATGAATGGTGCAAAAGAATCAGGTAAGGATTGCAGAATTAAATCCATTTGTAATTTTGCATCCAACCCAAATCCCAAAGTCTCAAACCTCTTTATGTACCCAATCATCTTGAGCACATGAGGACCAACTTGGGCTCCCTCAGTCATACGACTTCTAAATAATGCACTCAACACATTGTACCTCTCATGTTGAGCGTTTCCTTTGAAAAGCTCCTTGAGGTGCAAAATTATGGCAGCAGCGTCCATATTCTCATGTTGCTTTTGCAGCTTAAGTGTCATCGATGCTAACATAAGGCATTAAACAGTATCAACATTGTCAAGGAACCTTTGGTAAGTTTCCTTTACTTCCTGAGTGGCATTAAGATCAAGCTCAGCCAAATAAGGTCTGTCAAGGATATATAATTTGTTTGTGGACTTCAGTACAATCCGAAGATTTCAATACCAATCCGAGAAATTAGATCCATCCAGCCTATTTTCTTTCTCGATTATCGATCGTAAGTTGATATTGCTCATTTTTAAATGAATCTATGATACATAAAAGTAAAGTCAATATAATGTTTATTATTATTTTGATATGGTCTTTTATTAAAAACGCTCCCACAATTTTCCTCAAGCCAATAGCCCTCACTATTAACTTGGGAAAGCCAATGGACTGAGATCCCATCTAGCCCATTTCAAACCTTCACTTTGGCGAACAAGCCAAAATGGGTTATTAGGTAGGCCAACAAACTTAATCCACATTAGTTGATAGCTCCCAATACCAACCTCAAATGTGAAACAAGCCAACAAGCCAACAAGCCAATCACACAATACGATGACCAAAGCCATTGTCCTCAAGTGTGATTCTCAGTATCAATAGAGTGGACACTACATGCCGCCACGTACACATAACAAGTGTACTTCTCTACTATGCCTATGACATGTTTATCAACCTTCGCTTTGGCGAACAAGCAAAACACGTCATTTTAAGTCGACCCATCACCATTAATGAAAACTCCAATGAACTTTAGCCTCCCACTGGTAGAAGTGTACCCTTCGCTTTGGCAAACAAGGTTCCAACAAATAGTGGTTTGATTAAAGACATGGTGATGGAAGGCATTTCAATTTTGACTTAATATACTTTAGTTGAGGGTTTTTTATTTTATTTTTTTTATTTTATGTCTCACCAATTTTATCTTTCTTAGCAGGTTATAGTCATAACATACACCCTTAGCATGCATACTAAGCGTAAAATAACCATGTTGGTGCAGAGCCTTAACTAAAACCGATTTCCTCAAGTCAAGAGGAATCGGTAGGTCAACCTAGGTTTAAAAGGAAATGGAATCTTCAAGTAATTTCGCCTCCTTCCCTTTCATCGCTTCTTCTTCTTGAACATTACACAACTTTCAAAAATAAAATTACAATTTACATTATTGAAAATAAACCTTGAGTTACATTCAAAGAGAGTGAGATGAGAGAAAGAAGTTACATTGGAGGTTTAGAGAAAGGTAGGGCACGCTGATAATCCGAGGATTATACTGTTTTATTTAGGCTTTTTGGCCGGATTTTGGATACTTCTTATCTCGTTTGTGCCTGAATTGCAACTTAATTTCACATATTTTATGTTTTAGGCCAAAACGTGCACTTTGAGCAAATAATGAGTGGAATCGAGTTTTTTGACCCAGAAGCAAGCGAATCTCAGAATTCTCGACGATGTACACTTTGCAAGAAAAAGAATTCGAAAAGTTCCAGACTTCGCCGAGGCGTTGTGCTCTCTGGAATTTTTTGCCACGCCGAGACAATTTTCTTCACTGCGGCATAGAAGGTATTGCGGAATTGAGCTAGGGAAGGTTCGTCGCGGCGAAGAAAATTCTTCGCCACGGCGCTATATACACTGGAATTTTTCACCGCAGTGAAGCATCGACTGGGTTTTGTTATAACACGAAGAACTTCACCGCGGCGAAACCTGTTTTCTATAAATACTCAATGCAACTCTTCATTTTTGCGAAAAGTTTCAAACTACACCCAAGAGCCAAACACTTCCACCTTCAATCCAGATCTTCTCCAGTGAATTTCCATCTCTATACCTCACTCCTTAACCCTCACAAAGACTAAATCAACTCATTTTGGCAAAGATTTTTGCAAAATTTTGAAGAAAATTTTGGAAACCCTTGGTTTCAAAAATTGAGGATCTTGCAATCTGGGCCAAAATTGGTGAGATTGTCGATGCATTCATCTTGGGATTAGTAAGATTTCGAGTTCTCTAGCCTTTAAATTGATCAATTTCGATTGTAGTGCTTTAATTTTGAGATATTGATTGATTTGTGTAGAGTTATGGATTTTTGGTGAAGTTGGTGCTTTGATATTGATTAAAGGAGTGTGGATTTTGATTTGTGTGGAGTTGAGGAAGTTGGGTTTTTGATTTGGGAGTGTTTTGTTTGAGTTTGGAAGAATAGTGAGTTTGGGGGTGTAGGTGCAAAATTTCAAAACTTTGGTGTACATTTGAGTATTCACAGTGAAAACCAAACATGCCACTCAAAATGGCTTCCAGGGGTTAAGGAAAAGGGAAACAAGTAGATGATAGGTTTGTTAGTGAAAAGGCTCGGCAACGTTATGAAGGTGTAATCAGAAGAAAAGATAAGGGGTTTATTGCCGAGCATGGATTGACCACTATCCATGCAAAAGAGTGGAGTCGAGGGAGAAAGTGGGGCAGCTTCATGAGTGAACCTGAACATTTAGCCATAGAGCCGATAGTAAGAGAATTTTATGCCAACTTCCCTGAGTGTAATCCTGAGCATGTATATGTGAGGGGTATTGATGTGCCAATCGATGCGAAGGTTATCAATGATTTCTACAAACTACCTCCAATTGACCGTGATAAGTATCAGGAATTTAAGAAGAGACAGTTTAAGGGGGACGAGATTCTTAAGGTAATAGCAAAGCCCGATACCCTTGGGAGATTTCGAAGAAAGGAAGAAAGAGCATTAAGGGAACGAATTTGATTCCTATAGCTAGATTGTGGCAGTACTTTGTGTGTGCGAGGATGGTTCTGGAGACGCATTATAGTACAATGACTTTTGAGAAGGCATTGTTGCTTTATTCCATTGCCACTGGAAAGAAAATGGATGTGGGGAATATTATCATGACGAGTATACAACATGCAGCCAAACCAGGGCGAGGGAGCTTCGCATTCCCACATCTCGTCACTGAGCTGTGCACTCGAGCGGGAGTCGAGAAGACAGATGATGAACCACTTATTCATCATGCCCCACCCCTCGATGCCACCTACTATCGCAAGCTACTTGGGCGTCCTTCCAGAGAAGAACTTGACTCCGGAACGAAAAGACAAAGAACCTCAGAAGTTGTCGCAACATCCAGTTCAACATCCACAACAAAGGAGCTGTTGTAGCAGACCCCATTTTGGGTAAGATTAAACAGATGGAACAACTTTAAGATTGGATGGCAAAGCAGACCCCAATGTTGTATGATATGCAACATAGCTGCTGTACCACTCTGGGCGTCGACGTTTCGAGCTTCCAATGGGAAGACTGGGATTCCGAGGAATGGAATGATTCCGAAGCAGAAGATGATGACAGCGAAGGAGAGGAGGAGGACGAAGAATGAAACCTGATCATTTGTTTTGTAGTTTATATTTTCATTTGTTATTGTTTCTTTTTGTTTTGAACATTGGAACTAATTTTCTTTTCGTTTTAGAATTGTTAATTTTTGTTCGAACTTTCTAGTTGTTGTAAAGGCGAGATTAGGTTGTAATATTTCCATATTATTCAGTGAAATTTTCTAACACAGTGAAAACCACAGAATTTCAATTGTTTTACAGATGATGACTATGAGAGAGCCAAGGCATGGGTGTGCATGCTATTGAACGAAACTTAGACTTCACGGATTAATCAACGAACTATCTCGTACCTTTCTAACTACTGTTTTTCTATTCCTAAATTGTGCATAATGTGACATTGGGGACAATGTCATCTTTAATTTGGGGGTAGGAAAATTCAAATTTTTGATTTGTGTTTAGTGGTTTTCATGTTTTGTATTGTTGTGCCAATGATGAATTACATAAGTCTATGATGAGAATAGGATTGTTGGGATTTTATTTTTGAAAAATGTTAAGCATTGCTTCAAGTTTAGGTTGGTTGACTTGATTTAGCTTGAGGTTTGTTGAGTGGTTCAACCACAATTTTCATTATTTCAGCATGCCTAGATTCATTTTATGTGGTTAGGTAAAGTCTTGATAATGTTTGTGGACTCTAGAACCTAGTTGAGAAGTGCTTGAGGCGAAATTCTAGGAATAGACATTATTGAGAAGGTGATTTAGGCAGTTTTTCAAAACGTTTTAGCCTTTCCAGCCGACCATGAAAATTTATCCTTAGTCACCCATTTGAGCCTTATGAAATCATCGTTGTCCTATTTTTCTTATGCAACCAATAATGCCCAACCCTTTCACCCTAAACATGTTTCACAACCTTTAAGAGAATTCTGAACCTAATGCAGACACAAAAGAGCTTAGAGAGTTGTGTGAGATGCTAATGAACCAAAAGAATAAGTTTGGGGGTCGCGAGAAAGGTAAAAAAAAAAAAAAATTTACAAAAATTTGAGAGTGCATTTCAGAATCAAAAATAAGAATTGTACATGTTTGAGGTTTACAAAATGGTTGACACCTTGAGCGGTGGTTGAGTAAGAAACGAGGAAGTGATGTAATTCTTAGTGTTTGCTTAAAGGAAACCGAGTTCTCTTGCTTTGTTTATCTTTTCCTTTTCTTTGGAGCCCACTAACCATGCCTAACGTTACAAGCGTGTAAAGACCTTTTGATCTTTAGTGATGTCTAATCCTCATTAGTGGAGAGTAGTTCAATACTTAGGCTTATGGAGTCTGCCACCATTTGATAAACTCTGCATTTCTGCATAAAATAATCTAGGAAGTTGGAATGTGGATTGAAGTGGGGATTACCTACTCAAGGGACCAATAGAGAAAGATAGTCAATGAAACTTACAACTTCTTGGAGTGTTGAGCATTTTCCAGTAATAATGTTTCAACAATTTTTTAGACTTGTATAAATTCTAGGCAGTTCTTTGTGTGTGATTTTTGATTTTAAGTTTTCTCATTTCATTTTCAATTTTGTTGTTTTTGCTTTTGTTTGTTAGCTGTTTTTCTTGGAGTCATGTTTTGTACCTAATGCTCGAGGATGAGCATGTCTTTAGTTTGGGGGTATTTGATAATCCGAGGATTATACTGTTTTATTTAGGCTTTTTGGCCAGATTTTGGATACTTCTTATCTCGTTTGTGCCTGAATTGCAACTTAATTTCACATATTTTATGTTTCAGGCCAAAACATGCACTTTGAACAAATAATGAGCGGAATCGAGTTTTTGGACCCAGAAGCAAGCGAATCTTAGAATTCGGGGAAGTTCTGAAGCGGATTTGAAGCACTATGAAGCTTGTTCTCATTGGAGAGCATCGAAGATTGAAGATTCAAGCAAGAAAGCAAGCGGAGGGCAATTTCATAAATTCAGAATTGTTCAGGAAGGTTCGCTGTGGCAAAGTTCTTTCTTCGCCATGGCGATAAATGCTCGGCATGAGATTTTAACTTAACTCGTAGCCGCGACAAAGTCTGCGATTTTCAGTTTTTAATTAAAACGCACTGTTTTATTTTAGGAAAGTTTTTAGGTTTTTGGACCGACTATATAAGAAAAACTTAGCCATTTTTATGGGGGCTCACCATTGTTTAGAGTAAGTTTAACATTGTGGGAAAGAAGGAGAGAAGATTGAGATTGAACCTTGTGGATTTGTCAAAT
This sequence comes from Pistacia integerrima, assembly GCA_026225825.1. Classification (NCBI taxonomy): domain Eukaryota; kingdom Viridiplantae; phylum Streptophyta; class Magnoliopsida; order Sapindales; family Anacardiaceae; genus Pistacia; species Pistacia integerrima. Next base: position 32,816,496 of record CM047749.1, on the reverse strand, counting down.
AGGGAAGATCTTTGTTCTCTTTTCTTAGTTTCAGTAGGTTGAATACATTGCTCACTGTTTTTACTTCGATTTGTGTTAATTTCAGTATGAACTAACTCATCTTGGGTTAGGGTTTTGATGTAATTTGGGATTTCTATGTTTAATCAATGAATTAGTGTTGTTTCTACATTCTATTGCATGGATTTTGGGATTTCTCTTGTTTTTCTTGAAAGTATTTGTTGACCATGGTGAGATTGAGAAATGAATCATGTGTGAGCTTCTTAGGGAAATCACCATTGTTATATTGAACGCTAGAGATAGGTTTGAGAATCAATGAAATCAATCTAGGATTTCATTAGCTTAATGAACTTTGATCTATTAATCTTCAAGTTGTTAGGTGCGGAAGCTTAATAGGGGAAAAGTAGGAATTCATAGCCTGAGAAGGTATGTTTTACACATTAGGGAGTTTGATTTACAATCCATGTATGTGAGTATAGAAGTAGCATAATTCGTAGATTAATTCATAGAATCCTAATGAAGTCAAAACCCTAACCGTTTGCCTTACTTGATATTACTCTTGTTTTAATCTTGCTTTCATTAGTTAGATTTTTAAGTACTTAGTAAATTTTGTTTTCATTTTAGTTTAAATTCCTCCCGTCAATCCAACACTTTTCAATTTCTCCAACTTGATAATAATTAGGAAAATTAGTGCTTAACAACCAATCCTCGTGGGAACGATACTTTTCTTATCACTTTATTACTTTTTGCGACTAGTGCACTTGCTATACATTGCATGTTGTAGTTACAACGCAACACACGCAAGCCCTATTTTAAATTACATAACCCAAAACAATTAAACTAGGTTCTTAGGCTTATGCACCAAGCACCATGCATATTCAAAAACAAGAATCATGCATAAACAATCAAAATTAAATTTTGATTAGGTTGGGAAATTATAGTTACCCTGGTGTGCTGTCGTAGGCACCCAGAATTAAAACCCTAAAAATACACGTAGTAGTGTGAGTAGGGATCGTTCCCACGGAGAGTGTCTAGCCGAGTTTTATGTTACGTGAACCAGGATGGGGAGGATTTGAGTAAAACAGAAACAATTTCAGGAAAAACAACTAAGAGACAATTCCAAGTTAATTATCAATCAAAACAAACCTTAGTCTAAGTCAACATCCACCATCAGAATTTTACAACTGATCATCGATGCAAGAATATATCAATTCATATTTTGAGTATTCACCGTTGGAACTATTTTCCTATCTCTCCTTGGTTGTAGTTAATTAGGAAACAAGTGATCTAATTAATCTTACAACTAAACAACCCTAGACAAGCGCTAAAGGTTTAATTTAGTGGCAGCCTTAAGAACTAGAGAGATCGGTGAAGCTTAACAACACAAACACAAGCGGTTGTATTTAATTTAGTTGAATGTCCTTCTTAAGATTTAATAATTCCTGACGCAGCAAACTCTTAAACCTTAATTACTTCACAAGTTAAAGGGATTAAACAAATACGGATTTGATATCTAACTTAGCAGTAGATTGCAACAAATAAACTAGTAGGCCTCCTAGCAATTAAATGAAACAATCATGAAAATAAGCATAGAAGAACATCCAATACTCAAAGCATAAATTGAACATTAAAAACAGATACATCTCACAGTTTTATTGATTCTGAGGTCTCCGTTTCCTTCGACCAAGTTATGAAAGCTTTAGCCGCTCATGGCCATAATCAAAACTTGAAAAAAGAAAAATTCCAGAAGAGAGGAAGAGAGGCGTGTGTGTTCCCCCAATCTGATATCTCTCTCCTCTTAAAAATATCCAATTCAAGTATTTGAATTCTACTAAATCTCCTAAAAATATTCTAATATCCTAAAATAACATTTATCCTAATCTGATTCTGATTAATTGAAAGTAAAATAAAGTCCCAAAATAAAATAGGAAAGTGGTGTGTCCAGCTGTAACTTGCGTGCAACAAGTCTTCAAATCTTTCAATAATAAACTGCATATTTGAATTGCATGACAAGGCGGAATGTTCCATAACGTCAGCAGTGCAGGTGAGTCAACTTCAAGCCCGATTACAACCTTAATGCAGCGAGTATCTCTCCAAACTCAAAACATGAAAGTTGTAGATCTCTTTCTTAGGGTTCCACAGAATTTTAAATCATCTCAATCGGAGCTCGGATGAGGGAGTTATGCCCAGATTACAAAGCGATGTCAAAACTGTCCGAATTCACCTAATTAGTTCTGTTTTGCATTTAACGCCTCCATTTGCCCCCTAAATCAAAATAGAATAATAATGAGTACATTTAGGCAACAAATAAGTATAAAAGACTAGACATTAAGGGGGTAAAAATGACATTTTGCATTCTCATCATACCCCTTGAATTTTGACAGTGTTATTTAAGTCCGACAAGTTTTAAAATTTTTATTTTAGTCCCTTGTTATCGGGCCTCACTCAATTGGGCCTCCATAATGTTTCTAACATGCAGCAACATTTTTTTAGAAAATTATGGATTAAAAAATATCACACAACAATGCGATCACAGCCCAAAATTCAGCCTATTGCATCTTTACGTGGGGTGCCCAAAAAAAATCCAGATTTGGTGCACATTTTAACGCGCGCCAGATGAGGCCCTTGGCTGAAAAACCAATTGTCAACTGAGGCCAAGTGCTGGGAGTACTTGGCCACCATGGGACAGCCCCAAAACAACAGCCAATCAAGAGGACAGTAGTGGCGCATTCGCATGTGCCACTGCTGCGTGCGGCTGTAGCCTTGGTGTAGTCGCACAAAGCTGCTGCTGTGCCATTTGCGGCGGCATAGCCCAAGGCCACATGCTGGAGCATGTGGCCAGTAGTCCTTCCCGTGCGACAACACGTAATAGCCGCACGCAATCTGTGAAGCAGCAGGGCGCGTTTGTGCGTGCCGCTGCTGCTTCTTGTTGCTGCCATGTGTAGCAGCACATAGCAACACGCCACCCTACAAGGCAGCATCTTCCTCTGATTGGAATCAAGTTTTATTTGATTTTGATACTCTAAAAACAGATTCAAAAGAAACAGATTAGCAACACATCAACCGCAGCAGATTTTTAACACAAAAAAATCAATTTTTACACATCATCCAATAACATAATTGATACATATCAAAATCAATTCAACCAAACGTCAAATAACAACGTAAAAGGTATAAGGAAGGCTCTGATACCACTATTAGTCGCTGATGGGGTTTACATAGCGAAAAACAAAAATAAAATTGAACTCAAGAACCTTATACCCGATTTACGTTATTTACATATGAAATAATATTGAATATAAAATTTCCGGACTTCATACCAACGTTTGGAGGCTCCTTCAATCAATACGAATCGCTCCCACTCTAAGATAAGAGTGAACTCTCGGTATCTACATGACGATAGGATGGCAATCGACTTACGGTCTCAAGTGCTAGCAAGACACACAAGCAAAAAGGATGCAGAATTTTTCTTCAAGAAAAATTCTCTTCTCCTCCAAGTAAAAAAAACGTGAGAGAGAGTGAGGTGAGTGGCTTGGATTTAATTAATATGTTCTCCAATTTTATTTTAATTTTAAGTTGCCTTTTATATGCAACAAAAATTAAAACCCTAATCTAGTTAAGAATAAATTTATTCCACGACTAGAATAGTAAATCCTCATTACCAAACAAGGTAATAATCCACATGGCATCTTATTCAAATTCAAATATGATTTTTCATATTCATATATTATCTTTATTAATATCATCAAATATTAATATTGAATATATATTTAAATTCAAATATGAATTTCATATTTGATATATATTATCTTCACTAATATTGATATCATAAATATTAATATTAAATAATATATATATATAATATTTAAATATATGAATATATTTAAATACATAATCTCACTAATTTTAATTTCAATATGAAATTAAATATAGGCGATGACCTCAGCAAATTTAATTACACTGTGAGATTACCAAAATGCCCTTTCATCTCAAAAGACGAAAATATCCTTTCCATCATAAATGACGAAAATATCTTTTCATCACAATTGACGAAAATACCCTTTCTCACCAATTCATCCGTAATCGGTCTTCTATGTGTGTGACCCGAAGGCTCCTCATATATGGGTAGTCAAGGCATCATGGCCACCTGATAGATTTGGATTCAGTGAAATAGCTTGCCTATTAACGATATGGTTATCGTGCAATCCAATATTTTCATCATCTGTTATCTTATCAAGGCTAAGGTAAAGAAATAGTGTCAACCTCAGTTATCTTCGACATCTTCGTATTCAGTTACTAGACCAATGACCGGAATAATCAATTGGATTGAGCAACAACTCAATCCCATTGTGGCCACAACTTTAGTATCATTGCCATTCTCTGAATTGCACCGTGAGATAGCTTCTCCCATACTCGGGAGTGATGAATCCTTTGTCGATCCACCATAGTCTTGATACACTTCTCAATGCAGCCAATAACCATCGTATTGATAACTCTAAATAGAACTACGTTAGGCTGGTGTCAAACTACACCAATCGGTGCATGATCCGTATTTTTACAAACATGCAATGTAGCAAGTGCACTAGTCACAAAAACTAATAAAATGATGAGAAGGGTATTGTTCCCACGAGGATTGCATGTTAAGTACTAATTTTCTTAGTTTTGTAACTAGTTGAAGAACATGAAGATTGTTGGATTTGTAGGAGACAATAAAAGCAGAAATTAACACAAAATCAATAATATAAATTAAAATCTAACTAATTAAGAAAATATCAGCCAATTATGAAAATATCAATTCAAGACAAAGAGGTTAGGATTTTGACTTCACTAGGATACTTTGATTCAATCTACGGTTGTTGTTGCCTTCAAACTCACTGCAAGGATTATAAATCGGACACCCTAATCTGCAGAATATACCTTCTTAGGCTATATTCTCCTACTTATCCCTATTAAGCTTTCGCACCCAACAAAATGAAGATTAACAGTTCCAAGTCTATTAAGCCAAATGGAATCCTAAAGTGATTTCTTAGATCTCCGAACCTATCTCTAGCGTTCATTCAATCTATGGTATTTACTCTAAGAGGCTTACATATGAATCACTTTTCAGTCTCATCATGCTCAACATTTAATTGAACCAAAGAAAACTCAACATTCAATTGCATTAAGAACAAGAATAAACACATAATCCAAGCAATATAACTTAAAAACAACATCTATTTATAGATTAAACAATTGTAATCCAAGTTAGGTCAAAACCCTAACCCAAAAGTGAGTTAGTTCATATTCAAATTAAAGAAAATCGGAATATAGACTGTAATTAAAGAGTTCAACATGCTAAAACAATAAGAAAAGAATGAAATCTTCCCTAATTGAAGACCCCTAATGCTTCCAATCTCCAATTTCTTTCTTTTCTTCCCTCAAAATCATGAACTCCTCTCAAAATCAACAAAGTCTCTCTTAAATAGTCAGCCCAAAAACCCTAGGAACTAATCCAATACAAAGGAAACACAACGTTTTACAAACATAATTTTTGCAGTTTTCGCCGTGGTGAAGAATAACTTCGCCGCGGCATCGAGTTGAATTTTTGCTGAACCATCTGACCTGAGGCTAGCTTGTCGCGGCAAAGAATTATCTTCACCGCGACAAACTTTGCTGAACTTTTTCTGAAATTATGAAATTGCCCTCCGCTTGCTTCTTCGCTTGAGTCTTTGATCTTCGTGATCCCTGATAGGTACAAGCTTCATAGTGCTTCCAATCCGCATTAGAATTCCACCGATTCTTGAATTTCTCTTGATTCCGGGTCAAAAAACTCAATTTTGCTCGATTTTGCTCCAATTGCATGTTTTGGCCCGAAACGTTAAATATACGAATATAAGTTGCAATTCAGGCACAAAACTTAATAAGAAGTATCCAAAATCCTACCAAAAAGCATAGAAAATACAATATAATTCTAGGATTATCAATGCACAAGGCGCTCTAGTGATCTTAGGTCTAAGGATCACATGCACCACCAATCATTAGAGGATTTATTCTATAGACACTAAGGTTACCATCTATATGGAATCCTTTGGCGGATCTGTCCAGTGAACTTGCCTATAGCAAGCACCCATGTGTCGTACCAGGTTGTCGGTAAACAACCTTGATAAGTGAGATTAGTCACTGTCTTTCGACAAGGTCGTTTAACAGTATAATAGCCTTACCATATTATTTGTGTCCTTGGTCAGAATTGTTAGAGTAGATGCCCTAGAGCCAATCAATTATTGTAGAATTGACTCTTTGTAATAATGTTCATTGATCAATAAAAAGCATTTTATTCTATCTCGCATAAATCATCATTGTATGTATTGATATATGTCCTTAGAATGATAGAACCGTGATGAGGGTATCAAGTGTTTCAAATCTTGATAGTGAGAACCCTATGAGCACATATGGTGGCCATTCTAGAAACTTCCGTAGCCCTAGAATTATTCTGAAGTAAGGGCACAGATAATTTGGTAAGGCTATCATAGTGTTGAACGACTCTATTGAAAGGCAATGACTGATCTCACTTGTCAAGGTTGTTTGGTGACAACCTGGTGCAACACATGGGCACTTGCTGTAGGCAAGTTCACTGGACTAACCCACCAGAGGATTCCATATGGATGGTAACCCCAGTGTCTATGGAACAAATCCTCTAACGAATGGTGGTGCATGTGATCCTTAGACTTGAGATCACTGGAGCACCTTATGCACCGATTGGTGTAGTTTGACACTAGCCTAACGCAGTTCTATTCAGAGTTGTCAATACGGTAGTGATTGGCTGCATCAAGGAGTGTATCAAGACTATGGTGGATAGACAGAGGATTCATCACTCCCGGGTACGACAGAAGTTATCTCACGGCGCAATTCAGTAAATAGCAATGACACTAAAACTATGGCCACAGTGCGATTGAGTTGTTGCTCTATCCAGTTTATAATATAGGTCATTGGTCCAGTAACTAAATACATAATATCGAGTGTAACCGAGGTTGACACTATTTCTATGCCCCGGTCTCGTCGAGATAACGGATGATGAAAGGATTGAATTGTACGGTTAACCATATCGTTGACAGGTAACTGCTTTGTTGAATCCGAATCTATCGGATAGCCATGATGCCTTGCTATGGGCCAATCTTGGTCTATGTGTAGTGAGACGATTAATTGGTGTTAATCGCAATACTACACACTACCGGTATGATGAGAAGCCTATGGGTCACACACATAGAAGATAATTTAAGAACCAATTTAGAAGAAGGTCATTTTTAGACGAAAGGGTATTTTGGTAATTTCACAGTGCAATTAAATAATTTGAGGTCGTACCTTTATTTAATTTGATATTGAAATTAAATAAGTGAGATTACGTTTAAATATGTGTTCGCATATATTTAAATAAATTATCATTATTGTTAAATGTTAATATATATTAATTGAATTTAATTGAGATAATGATAAATTAAAATTAAAAATATCTTAAAGGGGATGTTTGGATACAATGGGTGTTTCGGTTGGAGCCCAAGCCCATTCCATGATGGAATAGGGTATAGTGTGCACTATATAAGTGCACACTTTGTGAAATAAATTAATTAATTCATTTCATTTACAATTGAAACACTCCAGCCCTTGAAACACTCTCACACCAGTTTTTGCTTTTTGCAAGAATCAAATACACTTTGATTTCTTTTGGTTCTTAAAGGCTAAAGAGGATCTAGCAAATCCCTCTCTAGTTCCTTAAGGTTATCTTCGTGTGGACTACATCGGTTCGATCCTACAGTTGGGTCAGTAGCGAAATATGTTCAGAGACAAGTTGGAGGAGCGTCCAAATGTGCGTATGATTTCTTAAACTCTAAACTGAAAATCTGCAGATTCTTATTTATTGAATAAACTGTAAATTTGTACCCTGATCTTAGTTCTAAGGAAGGATCCATGTTGTAAATATTTTTGTTTTCCGCTGCCACAACTTGATCATTTCCTAACAGTGGTATCAGAGCCTAGGGTACTAGATTTTACAGTTTTTATGTGGATGGTTGATTACATGTATTTGATTGATAACATGTTGCCTTGAAGAATCTGCACAAAATCTGCCATGAGAGCATGTTTTAAGAAATCGATTAATTGATTAACTTAAATTTGTTGATGATCTGCAACTTTGGAATATTTGGTTATGGATTTTTGTTGAAATCAGTAGAATGATTGCAAAATCCGTTTGGCGTTTTATTGGTGGTTGGTTGAACTAATCTGGTGCTACAAATCAGTGTACGCTCGTCACGGCAATATAACCCATCACCGCGGCGTGTGTTGTTGGCGTTCACGCTGATTGCAAAATCAGCGCTCGCCGCAGCGATCTAACCCATCGTCACAGCGATCGTCCTTAGGACGGACACTGTTGCAATCAGCGCTTGCCGCAGCGATATAACCCATCGTCACAGCGAGCGCACATGAAGTGTGAGCATGACATTAATCAACACACGCTGCGGCGATCTAACCCATCGCCGCAGCGAGCACACTTCCGAGTGCGCAGGGGCCAGATTATAAAGTTTCAAAACTTTTGGACCAAATGTATCTGCAAATTGTCAGGGGGTAATTATAATTAACCCACCCAATTGAAAAATTGATTATTTTTGAAAAGTATGCCATGTACTTGTTTGTATATTGCATGGTGCCCGGTACATGAGCCTTAGACCTATAGTGAATGGTTTAAAATTTTTGGGTATGTATGGTTGTAATTTATTTAATAGGGCATGTGTGTCCTACCTTTCTCCTCTTCTCGATGTACATTCTCTTCTCATCTCATTCCTCTTGAATGTAAATTGAGGTTTCTAAATTTGATGATGTAAAATTAGTTTGAGATTAATTTTATTGTATATTTAGAGTAATATTTTTGTAATGTACTTAAAGACGGATCAAGGAAAAGACGACCATACTTGAAGACTCAAGATTTTATTACAGGACCCTTAGGTGACCCACCGATTCCTCTAGGCTTGAGGAAATCGATTTTTAGTTGGGCCATGTACCGGCACGTTTTAATATTTTGTTTAGAATGCATACTAAGGTTGAATGTTCAATCACATGCCAAATAATGTCATTCTAGCAAATATAATAATCTGGTGAGACATTAAATAGCAAATCCTCAATTAAAGGATATTAAGTCACGTAAGCATTCCATCACTATGGTTTTAATCAAACCACTATTCGTCAAAACCTTGTTCGCTGAAGCGAAGGGTAGACTTCTACCAGTGGGAGGTTAAAATGCATTGGAGTTTTCCTTAATGGTGATGGGTCGACTTAAAATGACAGTTTTGCTTGTTCGCCAAAGCGAAGGTTGATAAATGCGTCATAGGCATAGTAGAGAAGTACACATATTGTGTATACGTGGTGGCACGTAGTGTCCACTCTACTGATACTGAGAATCACACTTGAGGACAATGGTTAGAGCCATTGGATTGTGTGATTGGCTTGTTGGCTTCTTCACATTTGAGGTTGATAGTAGGAGCTATCAATTGGTGTGGATTAAGTTTGTTGGCCTACCTAATCAATTCATTTTGGCTTGTTCACCAAAGCAAAGGTTTGAAATGAGACGGATGGGATCTCAATCCACTAGGAAAGTCAATAGGCTTTCCCGAGTTAATAGTGAGGGCTATTGACTTGAGTAAAATAGTGGGAGCATCGTTTAATAAAAGACCATATTAAATAATAATGAACTTTATAATGACTTTATCTTTTCTGCAATTGTAGATTCACCAAAATGAGCATTATGAACCTACAACCGATAATCGAGAAAGAAAACAGGTTGGATGGATCCAATTTCTCAAACTGGTGTCGTAATCTTTGGATTATACTCAAGTCGGAAAAGAAATTGTATATCCTTGAAAAGCCATACATGGCTGAGCCTGATCCTGATGCCACTCAGGAAGTAAAGGATACTTATCAAAAGTTCCTTGATGATGCTGATGGCGTTCAATGCTTGATGTTAGCATCGATGACACCAGTGCTGCAAAAGCAGTATGAGAATATGGACGCTGCTACCATTATTCTACACTTCCAGGAGCTTTTCGAAGGAAATGCTAGACATGAGAGGTACAAGGTGTCGAAAGCACTGTTTGGGAGTCGTCTGACTAAGGGAGCCCAAGTTGGTCCTCATGTGCTCAAGATGATCGAGCACATAGAGAGGCTTGAGACTTTGGGATTTGAGTTGGATGCAGAATTACAAATGGATTTGATTCTGCAATCCTTGCCAGACTCTTATACATCGTTCATAATGAATTTCAATATGAACACGATGGTGAAAACCCTGTCGGAACTTTTGAACATGCTGAGGATTGTAGAGCAGGACTTGAAGAAGTCCAAGCCTGTTTTACGGGTTGCTGCCAGTAAAGGAAAGGGTAACGGCAAGGGTAAGGCCAAGGCCAAACCAAAGCCCAAGCCCAAGCCCAAGCCCAAATGACAGGTTGCTCTTGGGCTTGAAAGTGGCATAGGGAAGGGCAAAATAGTCTGCTTCTATTGTGGCAAGCCTAGCCACTAGAGCAAACACTGCAAAGCTTTCCTCGCAAGCAAGAAGAAGTTAGAGGCTACGACTTCAGGTATATTTATGATTGAGATTAACTTCTCTCCCTCAACATCTTGGGTCATTAACACAAGATATGGTATTCACATTTGTACTGATGTGTAGGGACTAAGACAGAGTAGAGTGCTCACTAAGGGAGAGGTGCACCTACGAGTTGGAAATGGAGCACATGTGGCTGCATTGGCTGTAGGGACTTACTGTTTATGTTTGCCTACGGGCTTGTTGTTGGAACTACATAACTATTATCACGTACCTTCTATTTCTAGAAATATTATTTCAGTATCTGCTTTGGATAATATAAGGTATCATTTTAAGATATCTAATGGATTGTTGTCCTTTAGTTTGAATGGTATTCTATTTGGAATTGCAAGGTTATATAATGGATTATATGTTCTTGATTTAAACAATAAATATATTCTCAATGTTGAAACCAAGAAAGCTAAACATAGCGATCAAAACCAAACATACCTCTGGCACTGTAGATTGGGTCACGTTAATAAGACCCGTATTGCAAAACTTCAAAGGGATGGAGTTTTGGACCCTTTTTACTTTCAGTCATTTGAGGTATGCGAGTCATGCCTATTAGGCAAGATGACCAAGTCTCATTTCACAAGGCAAGGTGGAAGGGCTACTGAACTGTTAGGCATCATCCCTAGTGATGTATGTGGTCCACTAACAGTTGAAGCTAGAGGTGGATATTCATACTTCATCACATTTACTGATGATTTCAGTAGATACGGTTTTGTCTACCTTATGAGACATAAATATGAAGCCTTTGATAAATTCAAAGAATTCTGGAATGAAGTACAGAATATGTTGGGCAAAAGTATTAAAGCTCTTTGATCGGATCGAGGAGGTGAATACTTAAGCTCAGGGTTTTCTGAATACCTGAAGGAATGTGGGATAGTATCACAACTCACCCCTCCGCATACACCCCAACACAATGGAGTATCTGAAAGGAGGAATAGGACCTTACGTGACATGGTTAGGTCCGTGATGAGTTTTAGTGATCTACCTGCATCATTCTAGGGTTATGCCCTAGAGACTGCAACTCACATTTTGAATCGTGTGCCGTCAAAGTCTGTAGATAAGATTCCATATGAACTATAGAGTAGGCGAAAGCCCAACTTGTCTTATCTAAGGATTTGGGGTTGCGAAGCTTATGTTAAAAAATTAACTTCGAACAAGCTGGGCCCAAAATCCTGTAAATGTATATTTGTGAGGTATCCAAAAGAGACCAAAGGATACTATTTTTACCACCCAAAAGAGCGCAAAATTTTTGCTGCTCGTTCTGGTGTCTTCCTAGAAAAGGAATTTTTTCTAAGAAGTACTAGTGGGAGAAAAATAGAACTCGATGAAGTTTTAGAACCACAAATTATGCTAGACGAAGGACGAGATGATGTGCCACAAGAAGTGGTTGAACATCATGAGGAGGTTACTCCACAAACTGTGGATCAGAATGAACCACCTCAGGTAGCACATGAGCTACGTAGATCTGGGAGAGTACGCCATGAGCCCGAGAGATATGGTTATCTCATGACTCAACATGGTGACGTACTAGTCCACCAAGACGATGAACCTAGAACTTACAAAGACGCTATATCGAATCCAGATTCCATTAAATGGTTTGAAGCCATGAAATCTGAGATGGACTCCATGTACCAGAACCAAGTATGGTCTTTGGTGGGACCACCTGAAGGGGTAAAACCCATAGGGTGTAAGTGGGTCTTTAAGAAGAAGCCTGACATGGATGGCAAGGTGCATACTTATAAGGCACGGCTGGTTGCCAAAGGTTTCAAACAAATTCATGGTATTGATTATGAAGAAACCTTTTCACTGGTTTCCATGGTTAAATCCATCCGGATTATGCTTGCGATTGCTGCATATCATGACTATGAGATTTGGCAAATGGATGTCAAAACAGTTTTCCTGAACGGAAACCTTGAAGAGGATGTGTATATGACATAACCTGATGCTTCATTCTTGATGGGCAAGCTAATAGGGTATGCAAGTCGTAGAGATTCATTTATGGACTCAAGCAAGCTTCAAGGAGCTAGAACATTCATTTTGATGAGGCCGTAAAAGAAGAATTCGGTTTTATCAAGAACAAAGATGAGCCCTGTGTTTACAAGAAAGTGAGTGGGAGCATAGTGGCATTCCTAGTGTTGTATGTCGATGACATACTTCTGATCGGGAATGATATACTGAACTTGCAGTTGGTAAAGACTTGGTTATCCAAGTGCTTCTCCATGAAGGACTTAAGGGAAGCAACCTACATCCTTGGAATAAAGATCTATCGTGATAGATCGCATAGGTTGCTTGGCCTAAGTCAGAGTACATATATTGACAAAGTACTGAAAAGATTCAGTATGGAAGAATCCAAGAAGGGATTTCTTCTGATGTCACATGGTGTTTATCTCTTTAAGGAATTGTGTCATAGAACACAAGATGAGAGATATAGGATGAAGAGGATTTCATATGCATCAGCAATTGGATCCATCATATATGCCATGCTATGTACTTGGATTGATGTCTCATGAGCTTTGAGCATTATAGTAGATAGCAATCGGATCTAGGTGAGCATCATTGGATGGCTGTCAAGAACATTCTTAAGTACCTGAAGAGGACTAAGGATATGTTCTTGGTTTATGGAGGGGAAGATGAGTTCACTGTAAGAGGATACAATGATGCTAGTTTCCAAACGAAAAAAGATGATTATCGATTGTAATTAGGGTTTTTATTTTGTCTCAATGGGGGTGCAATGAGTTGGAAGAGCTCCAAGCAAAGCACTGTAGCAGACTCTACAATGAAGGCTAAGTATATTGCATTGGCAGATGCGGCTAAGGAGATAATCTGGATTAGGAAGTTCATCACTAAACTTGGTGTGGTTCCCATAATTGTTGATCCAATAGACATCTATTGTGACAACAATGGAGCAATCGCTTAAGCTAGGGAACTGTTAGAGTAGATGCCCTAGAGCCAATCAATTATTGTAGAATTGACTCTTTGTAATTATGTTCATTAATCAATAAAAGGCATTTTATTATATATCGCGTAAAGCATTATTATTGCAATATGTATTGATATATGTCCTTAGAATGGTGGAGCCGTGACGAGGGTATCAAGTGTTTCAAATCTTGATAGTGAGAACCCTATGAGCACATATGGTGGCCATTCTAGAAACGTCCGTAGCCCCAAAGTATTCTCGAACTAAGGACACAGATAATACGGTAAGGCTATCATAGTGTTGAACGACCTCGGCCGAAAGACAGTGGCGATCTCACTTGTCAAGGTTGTTTGGTGACAACCCTGTGCAACACATGGGTGTTTGTTCAGAGGCGATTACACCACGGGCCAAGTTCACCTGACCCACCGAGAGGATTCCATATGGATGGTAACCCCGTGTCTATGGAAGAAATCCTCTAACGAATGGTGGTGCATGTGATCCTTAGACTTGAGATCACCGAAGCGCCTTGTGCACCGATTGGTGTAGTTTGACACTAGCCTAACGCAGTTCTTTTCAGTTGTCAATACGGTGGTGATTGGCCGCATCAAGGAGTGTATCAAGACTATGGTGGATTGACAGGAGGATTTATCACTCCCGGCACGGAGAAAGTTATCTCGGGCGCAATTCAAGATATGGCAATGACACTAAAAGCTGGCCACGGTGGGATTGAGTTGTTGCTCTATCTAGTTTATAATACGGGTCATTGGTCCAGAAACTGAATAAATAATATCGAGAGTAACCGAAGGTTGACACTATTTCTATGCCTTCGTCTCGTCGAGATAACGTATGATGAAAGGATCGAATTGCACGGTAACCATATCGTGACGTAGCTACTTTGTGAATCCGAATCTATCGGGGTGGCCATGATGCCTTGCTAGGGGCCAATCTTGGTCTACGTGTATTGTGAGACGATTAATTGGTGTTAATCGCATCTGTACTTGCCGATATGATGAGGAGCCTAAGGGTCACACACATAGAAGACAATTTAAGATGCAAGAAGAAAGAAGGGCGTTCGTTTTTTCTTTTTAAGGCGAAAGGGTATTTTGGTAATTTCATAGTGCAATTAAATTTGCTGAGGTCGTAGCCTTTATTTAATTTGTTAGAAAAATTAAATAAGTGAAATTACGTTTAAATATGTGTTCGCACATATTTAAATATATTATCATTATTGTTAAATGTTAATATATATTTAAATATATATATTAATTGATTTTAATTGAGATAATGATGGAAAATAAAATAAATCAAATTGGGAGTGTTTGGCAACATGGGGCGTTTGGGTTGGAGCCCAAGCCTATTCCGTATGGGATTAGGGCAAATTGTTTTTAAGTATAAAAGGAAAAGTGTGTGTGATTTTTAAAGAAGGGTTTTTTTTCTTTGAAAACCAAAACACACAGCAGCCAATTTTTGCCTCTCCCACTAGCAAGAATAACTCATTGCCTAAAATCAATTCAATTGATTTTGTCTTCTTCTTAATCTTGAAGTCAAAGAGGATCTAGCAAATCCCTCTTTGGTTCTTTTGAGATTGTCTTCGTGTGGACTACGCAGGTTCGATCCTACACTTGGATCGGTAGCAAAACGTTCGACGACGAATTTGGAGGAGCCTTCAACGTGCGTTTGTTTCTCTTAACTCATGTTGTATATTTATGCAGATTTTATTTAATATAAATTGTTAAAATCATACCCTTGATCTTGGCTCATGTAAACGATCCTGATATATTAATTTTTCGGGGGCTCGCCGCGTATTCGGGACCGTTTACTAACAAAGGGTATCGTAGCCTAGGGTACCGAATTTAACAATTTTTATGTGTATGGTTGATAACATGTATTTGATGATAATATGTTGCCATATTGAATCAGCGTAAATCTGCCTTGAAATATGTTTTAAAACCGATTAATCGATTAATTTAATTTGTTGATGATCTTGGTTTGGTTTAATGCATGATGGATTTTTTGTTGAGATCAATGTGTTTGATTGATTGCAAAATCAGTTAGCGTGCCTGCATCCGTGTACGCGCACGCTGAGACCATCGCCGCAGCGATCGCCGCCGCCGCGAGATAATCCATCCACGCCGCAGCGATGCGGGTCACGCCGCGCGATATAACTCATCGCCGCGGCGATCGTCCCTGACGAGCGCTGATGAAAACGGCTGGCCGCGGCTGCGACATAACCCATCGTCCATCGCCGCGATCGCCCTCGACGTGCGCTGTACCAAAACCAATGCACGCTGCGGCGATCTAACTCATCGCTGCAGCGAGCGCACTTCCAAGTGTGCAGGGGGGTAAAATGCAAAGTTTCAAAACTTTTGGACCAAAGGGGCTGCAAATGCAAATTATCGTGGGGTAAATTGTAATTAACCCACAAATTTCAGAAATTGGATTGTTTTTGAAATGTATGCTTTGTACTTGTTTGTATATTGCATGGTGCCCGGTACATGAGCCTTAGACCTAAGGGTGAATGTTTTAATTATTTTTGGGTATGTATGGTTGTATTTTATTAAATAGGGCTGCGTGTCCTCCCGCCTTTCTCCTCTTCTCGATGTATATTCTCTTCTCATCTAATTCCCCTCGAATGTAAATGAGGTTTCTAAATTTATTGATGTAAAGAATTTGTATAATTATTTATTGTAAATTTAGAAAGATATATTTGTAATGTACTTGAAGTCGAGCAAAGGACGAAGCAACCATACTTGAAGACTCAAGATTTTTATTACAGGGGACCCCTAGGACCCACCGATTCCTCTAGGCTCGAGGAAATCGGGTTTTTAGTTGGGCCATGTACCGCACGTTTAATTTTGTTTAGAATGCATGCTAAGGTTGAATGTTTGATAACATGCCAAACAATGTCATTCTAACAAAGATAATAATATGGTGAGACATTAAATAACAAAACCCTCAATTAAAGTATATTAAGTCACGAAAGCCTTCCATCACCATGGTTTTAATCAAACCACCTTTGTCCGAAACCTTGTTCGCCAAAGCGAAGGGTACACTTCTACCAAAGGGGAGGTTAAAATGCATTGGAGTTTTCCTTAATGGTGATGGGTCGACTTAAAATGACGGTTTTGCTTGTTCGCCAAAGCGAAGGTTGATAAACACGTCATAGGCATAGTAGAGCAAAGACACATATTGTGTGTACGTGGTGACATGTAGTGTCCACTCTACTGATACTGAGAATCACACTTGAGGACGATGGCATGTACTGTCCATTGGATTGTGTGATTGGCTTGTTGGCTTTCACATTTGAGGTTGATAGTGGGAGATATCAACTGGTGTGGATTAAGTTTGTTGGCCTACCTAATCAACTCATTTTGGCTTGTTCGCCAAAGCGAAGGTTTGAAATGGGCAGGGATGGGATTCGGGTCCACTAGGAAAGTCAACGGGCTTTCCCGAGTTAATAGTGAGGGCTATTGGCTTGAGTAAAATAGTGGGAGCTTCGTTTAATAAAAGACCATATTAAACAATAATAATGAACATGGTAATAACGGTTACTTTTTCTGCACTTGTAGATTCACTTAAATTTGAGCAAAATGATCCCAACATCACTGCGACAAATCATCGAACTGGGAGAGAAATGGAATGGTGAAAATTTCGTTGGTGCATAGAAGTATAAATAATATACTTCATCCAAGCGATAGATTATACACCATTGAGCAAGCTCTATCACCGAGCTCACCGATAGTTCTATCCATGAGATCGGGTATGTATATGTGAAGCATACACATGATGCAAAAAGCAGAAATGACTAGATACATTGTGCTTGCATCAATGGCACCATTATCGCGATGTAGCGGCGTAAAATGGATTTAGCTTCTATTCTTCATTTTCTTCGAAGAAATGAGAAGCATATGGTGTCTCTGCGTTATTCGGATGTAGGATGGAAGAGGGTACCAAAATTGCGATCATATACTCATGTGGATCGAGTATATGAACAAGCTTGAGATTTTGGGATGTGGACTTAGAGAAGGTTTAGCAATAAACCTAATATTACGACCATTACGGATTCTTATTCTCAATTTGTCTATGACTTTATTGAGAAAGATAAGAAGAATACCCTTTCCGAAGCTTCGGATTTGTTGGGAAGACCTATTGAGTCGCATGAAAATGTCAGAAACATTGACGTTGGTTGAAGCCAACTCAAGTGAAAAGGAAAGGGCTCAGAAGTCGATGGAAAGAACTGTTGCAGAAAGGAAAGGTGTTTGTCCTCACCGTGGGGAATCCCACCACCTGGAGGAAACATTGCAAGGCCTTCCTAGCAAAAGGGAAGAAGAATGTTACTTCTTCGTTAGGGTATGTTATTGAGATTAACTTCTCCCATAAACATCTAGTTGACACAAGATGTGGTACTCATATTTGATTGATGTGTAGGAACTACGGTAGAGTAGATTGCTCGCCGAGGGAGAGGTGGACCTACCTTGGAAATGAAGCACGCGCTTTGCTACATTTGCTGTAGGATCTTATCGTTTGATTTAGCCGATGGACTTGTTTCTTGGAACTTGTGGATTATTATGGTTTTTCTTTAGTTTCTAGAAATTATATATTTCTGTGTCCACATAGGACAAATGAGAATATTAGTTTACTAATGGATTATTGTCCTTGAGTGTAAATAATATTCTTTATGGAACTATTTCATAATAATATGTTCTTAAGAAAGACAACAAGGATAATCTCAAAAAATGACTACTATGCCAACTTTGGCAAGTTGAGCTAAACATACCTGAAGGAATGTGGGATAGTATCACAACTCACCCCTCCTTATACACCCCAACACAATGGAGTGTCAGAAAGGAGGAATATGACCTTACTTGACATGGTTAGGTCCATGATGAGTTTTAGTGATTTACCTGCATCGTTCTGGGGTTATGCCCTAGAGACTGCGACTCACGTTTTGAACCGTGTGCCGTCAAAGTCTGTAGATAAGACTCCATATGAGCTATGGAGTGGGCGAAAGCCCAACTTGTCTTATCTAAGGATTTGGGGTTGAAGCTTATGTTAAGAAATTGACTTGAACAAGTGGGCCCAAAATCCTCGTAAATGTATATTTGTGGGGGTATCCAAAGGAGACCAAAGGATACTATTTCTACCACCCAAGAATGCAAAATTTTTTGTTGCTCGACTGGGTGTCTTCCTAGAAAAGGAATATTTTCTAAGAAGTACTAGTGGGGAGAAAAGTAGAACTTGATGAAGTTCTAGGACCACAGGGATATACTAGACGAAGGATCGGGATGATGTGCCATAGGAAGTGGTTGAGCATCATGAGGAGGTTACTCCCACAACTTGTGGATCAAAGTGAACTACCTCAAGTAGCACGGGGAGCTACGTAGATCCGGGAGAGTACGCCATGAGCCCGAGAGATACTAAGTTATCTCGTGACTCAACATGGTGACGCATCCGGTCTACCAAGGCGATGAACCCTAGAACCTACGAAGACGCTATATCGGATCCAGATTCGTTAAATGGCTTGAAGCCATGAAATCGAGATGGACTCCATGTACCGTAACCAAGTGTGGTCTCTGGTGGAACCACCTGGAAGGGTAAAACCCATAGGGTGTAAATGGGTCTTCAAGAAGATCGACATGGATGGCAACGTGCATACTTATAAAGCACTACCGGTTGCCAAAGGTTTCAAACAAATTCATGGCATTGACTATGAAGAAACTTTTTCGCCGGTTGCCATGATTAAATCCATCCGGATTATGCTTGCAATTGCCGCATATCATGACTATGAGATTTGGCAAATGGATGTCAAAATCGCTTTCTGACGGAAACCTTGGGGAGGATGTGTATATGACACAACCTGATGGTTTCGTTCTTGATAGTCAAGCTAATAAGGTATGCAAGTTGCAGATCCATTTATGGACTCAAGCAAGCTTCAAGGAAGTGGAACATTCGTTTTGTTGAAGCCGTAAAAGAATTCGGTTTTATTAAGAACGAAGATTAGCCCTATGTTTACAAGAAAGTGGAGTGGGGAGCCTGCAGCATTCCTAGTGTTGTATGTCAATGACATACAATAGATCGGGAATGATATACCGAACTTGCAATGGTAAAGACTTGGTTATCCAAGTGCTTCTCCATGAAGGACTTAGAAAGAAATTACCACATCCTCTTAATAAAGATCTATCGTGATAGATCGTGTAGGTTGCTCAAACTAAGTCAAAGTACATAGACAAGGTACGAACACATTCGGTATAGAAAAATCCAAGAAGGGATTTCTTCGATGGCATATGGTGTCTATCTCCGTAGAGATATGTGTCTTTAACCACACAATGAGAGAGATAGAATGAAGAGGATCCCACATGCTTTAGCAAGTGGATCCATCTTATATGTTGATTGATATCTAATGTGCATTCGGGCATTTGTAGTGGATGTCAATCGTGGCTCAAGTGAGCAATATGTTATGTACTTAGATTGATGTCTTATGTGCATTCAGCACTAGTAGAAGATATCAACTAAATCCAAGTGAATGACTTTGGGTGAGTGTCAATGGACATTCTTAAGTGCTTGAAAAGGGCTTAAGAATATATTCTTGGAATTATGGAAGAAAGATGAGCTCACTAAGAGAATACGGTGGACGCTATTTCCAAACAGGAAAAGGATGATTATAGTTCGCAATTTGGGATTACACATTTTGTCTCAATATAAGGCAGTTGGAGGTGCAAAGAGCTCAAATTGGTGTCTGAAGTGGATTCTACAATTGATGCTAAGTGTACCGCATTTTTAATGCAGTGTAGGCGGTTTGGATCAAGAAGTTCATTACCGAACTTGATGTGATTTCAAGCATTGCTAATCCCAAGATAGTTGTATCCGATAACAATGGAGCCATTGTCATGGTGAGGAATCACCCTCCTCACCAAGAATCCAAACACTTACTTAGTTGATTCAATATGATCAAGGATCGATATGAAAGGGAATGTGCAGATTTGCGAATACCTACCAACCCACTATTAAAGTTTCATTGTGCGTAAGCATGATGGGCACTTGGGTCATTCAATGTTGAGTGCATGAATGAGGCTATAGTGCGAGGCACTTGGGTCATTCAAAGGTGTTGAGGCATGAATGATTGGCTATAGTGCAAGTGGGAGATTGTTAGAGTAGATGCCCTAGAGCCAATCAATTATTGTAGAATTGACTTTTGTAATTATGTTCATTAATCAATAAAAGGCATTTTATTATATATCGCGTAAAGCATTATTATTGCAATATGTATTGATATATGTCCTTAGAATGGTGGAGTGTGACCCGAGGGTATCAAGTGTTTCAAATCTTGATAGTGAGAACCCTATGAGCACATATGGTGGCCATTCTAGAAACGTCAAGTAGCCCCCTTGATTATTCTCGAACTAAGGGACACGAGATAATACGGTAAGGCTATCATAGTGTTGAACGACCTGCCGAAAGACGAAGGATCATCTCACTTGTCAAGGTTGTTTGGTGACAACCTCGTGCAACACATGGGTGTTTGTTGTGCGATTACACCACGGCAAGTTCAGTGGGTGACCCACCGGAGAGGATTCCATATGGATGGTAACCCCGGGTGTCTATGGAAGAAATCCTCTAACGAATGGTGGTGCATGTGATCCTTAGACTTGAGATCACCGAGCGCCTTGGTGCCACCCGATTGGTGTAGTTTGACACTAGCCTAACGCAGTTTTTTTCTTTTCGAAGTTGTCAATACGGTGGTGATTGGCTGCATCAAGGAGTGTATCAAGACTATGGTGGATTGACAGAGGATTTATCACTCCAGTGCGAGAAAGTTATCTCACTGCAATTCGGTATATGGCAATGACACTAAAACTGTGGCCACAAGGGGATTGGGATTGAGCCTTGCTCTATCTAGTTTATAATACGGGTCATTGGTCCGGCCGAATAAATAATATCGAGAGTAAGAAGGTTGACACTATTTCTATGCCTTCGCCTCGCCGAGATAACGTATGATGAAAGGATCGAATTGCACGGTAACCATATCGTTGATGGTAGCTACTTTCTTTGAATCCGAATCTATCGGGTGGCCATGATGCCTTGCTAGGGGCCAATCTTGGTCACGTAGATTAGTGAGACGATTAATTGGTGTTAATCGCAACACGTACTCCGATATGATGAGGAGCCTAAGGGTCACACACATAGAAGACAATTTAAGATGCAAGAAGAAAGAAGGGGCGTTTTGGGGGCGTCCTTTTAAGCGAAAGGGTATTTTGGTAATTTCATAGTGCAATTAAATTTGCCGAGGTCGTAGCCTTTATTTAATTTGTTAGAAAAATTAAATAAGTGAAATTACGTTTAAATATGTGTTCGCACATATTTAGATATATTATCATTATTGTTAAATGTTAATATATATTTAAATATATATATTAATTGATTTTAATTGAGATAATGATGGAAAATAAAATAAATCAAATTGGGAGTGTTTGGCAACATGGGGCGTTTGGGTTGGAGCTCCCAAGCCTATTCCGTATGGGATTAGGGCAAATTGTTTTTAAGTATAAAAGGAAAAAGTGTGTGTGAT
Organism: Pistacia integerrima; assembly: GCA_026225825.1. NCBI lineage: Eukaryota > Viridiplantae > Streptophyta > Magnoliopsida > Sapindales > Anacardiaceae > Pistacia > Pistacia integerrima. The sequence goes on along the minus strand of CM047749.1, from coordinate 32,794,407 downwards.
TTTTAAGAAGGGTTTTTTTCTTTGAAAACCAAAACACACAGAAGCCAATTTTTGCCTCTCCCACGGCAGTAACACCATTGCCTAAAATCAATTCAATTGATTTTGTCTTCTTTCTTAATCTTGAAGCCAAAGAGGATCTAGCAAATCCCTCTTTGGTTCTTTTTGAGATTGTCTTCGTGTGACTACGCAGTTCGATCCTACACTTGGATCGTAGCAAAACGCTCGGACGACGAATTTGGAGGAGCCTTCAACGTGCGTTTGTTTCTCTTAACTCATGTTGTATATTTATGCAGATTTTATTTAATATAAATTGTTAAAATCATACCCTTGATCTTGGCTCATGTAAACGATCCTGATATATTAATTTTTCGTTTCCGCTGCGTATTCGGGACCGTTTACTAACAGGAACCACGATCTCATCAGAAGTCCAGACAGATACTTAGACGATTCCATCTCATCAGAGAAATAGTTGAGAAGAAAGATGTGCAGATCAATAAAGTGCATATTGACGACAATCTTGCAGATCCACTGACAAAGCCTCTATCGCAGTAGAAGCATGAAAGACACTTGAGATCATTTGGTATTAAATACATGAATGATTGGCTATAATGCAAGTGGGAGATTGTTAAAGTAGATGCCCTAGAGCCAATCAATTATTGTAGAATTGACTATTTGTAATAATGTTCAAGAATCAATAAAAAGACATTTTATTCTATATCATAAATCATCATTGTATGTATTGATATATGTCCTTAGAATGGTAGAACCGTGACGAGGGTATCAAGTGTTTCAAATCTTGATAGTGAAAACCCTATGAGCACATATGGTGGCCATTCTAGAAACGTCTGTAGCCCTAGTATTATTCTAAAGTAAGGGCACGTATAATACGTAAGGCTATCATAGTGTTGAACGACCCCTCGCCGAAAGGTAGTGACTGATCTCACTTGTCAAGGTTGTTTGGTGACAACCTCGGCAACACACGGGTGCTTGGCCTTGTAGGCAAGTTCACTACTCCACCCGAGAGGATTCCATATGGATGGTAACCCCGTTGGTTCTATGGAACAAATCCTCCAACGAAAGGTGGTGCATGTGATCCTTAGACTGAGATCACCAAGCGCCTTGTGGCAACCGATTAGTATAGTTTGACACTAGCCTAATGCGTTCTATTCATGTCAATATAGTAGTTGATTGGCCTGCATCAAGGAGTTGGTATCAAGACTATGGTAGATTGACCAGAGGATTCATCACCTCCTGGGTACGGGAGAAGTTATCATCTGGCGTAATTCCAAGAAATGGCAATGACACTAAAACCGTGGCCTGGGGTAAGAGGGATTGAGTTGTTGCTCATCCAGGCTTTATAATTCAGGTCATTGGTCCAAGAACTAAATACATAATATCGAGAGTAACCGAGGTTGACACTATTTCTATGCCTCGTTTCGGCCAAGATAACGAATGATGAAAGGATTGGATTGTATAAAGAACTATATCGCTTGATGTAGTCCGCTTTTGTCAATCAATCTATCGGGTGGCCATGATGCCTCATAGGGGTCAATCTTGGTCTGTGTGTAGTGAGACGATTAATTGGTGTTAATAGCGATAGTACACACTACCGGTATGATGAAGAGCCTGCGAGTCACACACATAGAAGATAATTTAAGAACCTGTTTATAAGAAGGGTGTTTCGTCCATTTTTAGGCTAAAGTGGTATTTTGGTAGTTTCACGGGTTGGCAATTAAATTTGTTGAGGTCGTAGCCTTTATTCAATTTGTTAATAAAATTAAATAAGTGAAATTATATTTAAATATGTGTTCGCATATATTTAAATGAATTATTGTTATTGTTAAATGTTAATATATGAAATATATATTAATTGAATTTAATTGAAATAATAATAATAATAATAAAAATATCTAAATGGGGTTGTTTGGACTTAGGGCCTGTTTGGGTTGGTGCTCAAGCCTATTCCATGATGGAATAGGGCAAAGTGTGCACTATATAAGTGCAACACTTTGTGAAATTAAATAATAATTTCATTTCAATCAATTTTGAGAGAAACCCCAGCCCCTTTCCTCTCTTCCACGCCACTTTACATTTGTTTGAATCAAAGTTTCATCTTGATTCTGTTCTTGGTTCTTAAGGCTAAAGAGGATCTAGCAAATCCCTCTTTAATTCGTTGGGATTATCTTCGTGTTGACTACCGCTGGTTCGATCCTACCCTTGGATCGCTAGCGAAACCCATTCGGTGATAAAGTTGGAGGAGCCTCCAAACGTGGGTATGGTTTCTTAACTTTAAACTGATTTTTCTACAGATTCTAATATATGTTGTATAAATTGTAAATTTGTGCCCTAATCTTGGTTCTAAGGAACGATCCATGATGTTTATGTTTTTATTTTCGCTGCCATAACTTGATCGTTTCCTAACACCCAAGAGTGATGAATCATTTGTCGATCCACCATAGTCTCGATACACTTCTCAATGTAGCCAATCACTACCATATTGATAGCTCTGAATATAACTACGTTGGGCTAGTGTCAAACTACACCAATTAGTGCACAAGGCGCTCTGGTGATCTCAAGTCTAAGGATCACATGTGCCACTATTCGTTAGAGGATTTATTCCATAAACACTAAGGTTACCATCCATATGGAATCCTCTGGTGGGTCTGTCCAGTGAACTTGCCTCTGGCAAGCACCCATGCATTGCACCAGCTTATCGGTAAACAACCTTGACAAGTGAGTTCAATCACTACCTTTCGACAGGGTCGTTCAACCACTATGATAGCCTTATCGTATTATTTGTGTTCTTGGTTAGAATAATATTGGGGCTACGGACGTTTCTAGAATGGCCACCATATGTGATCATAGGGTTCTCACTATCAATATTTGAAACACTTGATACCCTCATCATGGTTCTACCATCCTAAGGACATATATCATTACATACACGATATAGAAAAATATGCCTTTTATTGAAAAATAATAATTTATTACAGAGTCAATTTTACAATAATTGATTGGCTTTAGGACACCTACTCTAACAATCTCCCACTTGCCCTATAGCCAATCATTCATGTATTTAATACCGAATGACTTAAGTGTTTTTCATGCTTCTGCTACGACAAAGGCTTCGTCAGTGGATCGGCAAGATTGTCATCAGTATGCACTTTATTGATCTGTACATTTTTCCTCTCAATCGTTTCTCTAATGAGATGAAAACGTCTGAGTATGTATCTGGACTTCTGGTGAGATCGTGGTTCATTTGCTTAAGCAATTGCTCTATTGTTGTCACAATAGGCATCTATCGAATCAACAATCATGGAAACGACACCAAGTTTGGTGATGAACTTCTTAATCCATTCTGCCTTCTTGGCTGCATCGGATAATGCAATATACTCAGCCTCCATTGTAGAGTCTACTACGGTTGTTTTTGCTTGGAGCCTTCCAAACCACCGCACCCCCATTGAGACAAAATACAAACCCTGATTACGATCGATAATCATCTTTGTCTGTTTGGAAACTAGCATCACTGTATCCTTTTACAGTGAGCTCATCTTCCCCTCCATAAACCAAGAACATGTCCTTAGTCATCTTCAAGTACTTAAGGATGTTCTTGATAGCTATCCAGTGACGCTCAACTAGATCTGATTGATATCTACTACAAGTGCTTAATGCACATGAGACATTGATCTGAGTACATAGCATGGCATACATGACGGATCCAATTATTGACGCATATGGGATCCTCTTCATTCTATCTCTCTCATCGTGTGTTTTAGGACACATATCCTTAGAGAGATAGACACCATGTGACATCGGAAGAAATCCCTTCTTGGATTCTTCCATACTGAATCTCTTCAGTACCTTGTCAACGTATGTACTTTGACTTAGGCCAAACAACCTACATGATCCATCTCGGTAGATCTTTATTCTGAGGATGTAGGCTGCTTCTCCTAAGTCTTTCATGGAGAAGCACTTGGATAACTAGTAGTGTGCCGAATGCTAAAAATTAATAACCTTACTAACCTAACCACTAAATTGCATATAGGGTAAGCAAGGGTCGATCCCACAGGGAATGATTCGATTAATTCCTATATTATATCTAATAACCACAACGAAAGCAACAGAAAAATAAAATAAAATAAAATCCTAAACAGTAAACATGACAACAGTAATGAAAGGGGTTGTAGTCAATGCAATCTAAAGTAAAACAAATAAATCTCCAATGGTAGAAAATATCGGATTAAAAACACCCAGTTCTCGGTTCAAGATCCACCTAAACATGCATTGGACATGAACTAACCGTAACATTATTCTATCTCATTGTTATGGAATTACTGACCCTAGGAAACAACAAGCTCTGTTACCTAAATTTTCCCTTAATAGTCACTTCTGAAATAAGCTCTTCAATTAGATCATAACCCTTGAACAACCTAGAATAAGCTCTCTAAGTTTAATTCAATGGTAGTCTTAAGAATTAGGAAAATAGATCAATCCAAGCAACAATCACACAAGATCGAATTATTTAACTTAGGTTATGTTATTCAAGGTGACAGATTGAGAACTTGTCCGCAATCATCTATCATCATGTGTTACTCATTGAATAGAAAGAGAACAATTACGTATCACAATTCCTAATTCCAACAAACAAAATTCCTATTAAACAATTTAGCAGCCCATTACTAAACCACCCAAACAAAATTCATAAACAATTAAAACAAAATAACATAAACAATTCCAATAAGAATGAGATTGAGAACAATGTTACTGAAGTTAAGTTACACCAATGACATGAATTCAGGCTTCAAAATCCCCTTGAACTGAAGAAGAAAGATCAGCCGCACATATTAACGTAGAAAATAAAAATCTAAAAAAACAAAACTCCACTGCTGTTCTTTTTTGTTTAACCTAACAACTCATAAATAAATAATGTGTTTTTTTTCCTCAATTCTTCCCTAGGAATCACGAAAATTACTTTTCTAGATCTTTGCTAAACGATAGACTTCCAAAACTGTCAAAATCTTATCAGATATGGAAAACAGAATTCATAATCCAGTTTGCACCAGGATTCTCACAATGTAAAAGAACTTTTCTGGGCTTGGTCACTTCATAAAAGTTGTAGTCCTGGATGTGTAGATGAATTTGGGCTTTTGAATCACCTGCTTTCGATATCTGAAGCTCCAGTTAAGCCCATTCGAAGACTCAATGCTCAGCCAGGAAATCCTTCCGCAAATAGGATTCCAGGTCAGGTTTTGCAACAACTAATGAGGGCCCAAACAAACTTGGATTCTCGCCCATAATACCTTTCTGGAAGGCTTTATTCTTCTACTTTACTTTTTTAGAAGAACACTTTTTTAATCGAGAAATCTGACTCCATAAAAAACTTGAAAACGCAGCACTGGTCAGAATAACACAAATCTGGAATTTCCCATTCTTTTCTCAATTATTTCATAAAGTCTATCCAAATATGCCAAACTTACAAAATAAACTCTAATCAACTCAACTAGGCATAAAACATAACAAAAACATAATATGGAAGGAATAAAAAAAAAAATATAAATTACACTCTTATCAAATTCCCCCACACTTAGCTTTTGCACGTCCTCGGGCAAACTAATTCAAACACTAAAAAAACTACACCTACCATATCAAGAACACCATCATGATGCATAAGCAACAATACTTAATCCATGCATATTCATACCTAAATTAGGAAGCAACAAAATAAAATAAAGTAGAGTTAAGGACATTCATCTCTCTTCATCATTTTCCACAATTACTCTCAATCACTCAATGCAAATAAGGAAACTAATCACAACCAATTCATGTACAACTCACCTCTCAACTTTTTCCTCAATCAAGCTTTCTTTACTACTACAAACGGGTAGCAAACTAGGGATATATATATATATATATATATATATATATATATATATATTGTTTTGAAAAAAATGAGTGCATTTTATGCTCCATCTCATTTCATGGTTGTGTTTATGAGTGAATGCGTTTTACGCTCCATTTCGACTCATCACATACCTTTTTTTTTTTTTTTTTTTTTTCCCTATTTGCTTAAACCCAAATTTAGAACTAGCTTAAGAGAAACAATTTTTCTTTTTTTCTCTTTTCTTTTAAGGGTTGTTATACACTCCTCAATCATGCTTCGTCACTAAGTTCGCACAACTTATCAAGATATATTGTTTCAAAACTACAAAGATTCAAATCTGATTAACTCTATTTTATGAAATATTACTAACATCCTAAGTCAAGGAATATGCTCATAACAAAGTCAAGTTACTATTTCATGCATCACTAGACGTTCAAAGATATGACTTAAAGCATAAACCTTCCTAAAAACAAAAACTTCCTTTTTTTTTTTTTTTTTTTTCCTTTTAAAAAAAAAAACATAACATACACCTAAAGCCTAACTTCTCCCCCACATTTAAAACTTACATTGTCCCCAATGTAAAACCCCAATGTAGAGATAGGCAAATAAAACAAATAAAACAAAAAAATATGGCAAATAAAAAAAACTAAATTCAAAGGAAAAGAAAATCAAATCTGAATTCTTGGGTTGCCTCCCAAGCAATGCCTTTGGTTAAAGTCGTTAGCCCAACTCTCTGCGTCGTCTTCACTACTCATGTATCGAATCCTCTAATCCCACCTCCTCAATATTGTAAACTTGGAACCCTTTATAGTAAGGCTTAAGCCTATGTCCATTGACCTTAAACACCTTGTTTGTTTTCAAACTTTGGATTTCTACTGCACCATGATGAAAAACATTAGTCACAATAAAAGGTCCCACCCAACGAGAACGTAACTTACCTGGAAATAACTTCAGCCTTCAATGAAAAAGAAGGACTCTCTGTCCAACATAAAAATTCTTCCTTGAGATCATCTTGTCATGAAAGGCCTTAGTCTTTGCTTTGTAGATGTGTGAACTCTCGTAGGCATCATTCCTCAACTCCTCAAGTTCTTACAACTGCAACTTCCTGTTAATGCCAGCTTCCTTCATTTCCATATTGCAATGCTTGATTGCCCAATAGGCCTTGTGCTCTAATTCCATTAGAAGATGACACAGCTTACTGAACACTAATCTGTATGGGGACATGCCAATAGGTGTCTTATATGTCGTTCTGTATGCCCATAATGCATCATCTAATCTCAAAGACCAATCCTTCCTGTTTGGGTTCACTGTCTTTTCCAAAATTGACTTGATCTCTCTATTTGACACCTCAGCTTGGCCATTGGTTTATGGGTGGTACGATGTGGAGACCTTGTGTGTGACATGGTATTTCTTAAGCAATGCTTCCATTGTCCTGTTGCAAAAATGAGTGCCCTTGTCATTGATTATGGCTTTTGGTATTCCAAACCTGATAAAAAAGTTAGTTTTAACAAAATCTGCAACAACCTTTGAAGTGTCGGTTCTGGTGGCTTTCGCCTCCACCCATTTGGAAACATAATCAACAACTAAAATAATTTAAACATTACCAAAGGAAACAGGAAATGGACCCATAAAATCAATGCCCTATACATAAAAAATTTCAATAATTAGTATAGGAGATTGCGGCATTTGATCTCTACAAGAAATGGTTCCTATTCTTTGGCAATTATCACATGACTTACAGAACATGTAGGCATCCTTGAACAATGATGGCCAATAAAAACTGCATTCCAGTACCTTATGAGCTGTCCTCTATGTTCCAAAATGTCCTCCACATGCATAGGTATGACAGAAGGTTAAGATAGGAATAAATTCATGTTCAGATATGCACCTTCTTATCACTTGGTCAGCACAATGCTTCCACAGATATGGATCGTCCCAGGCATAATACTTAGCATCACTCTTGATCTTGTCCTTTTGAGCTCTAGTCAAATCCTTTGGCAACACGTTAGTAACTAAAAAATTTACAATATCTGTATACCATGGTGACGCCATTTCAATGGAAAACAATTGCTCATTCGGAAATGTTTCTCACAAAGGAAGCTCATCTTTGTCACGAACCAAACGGCTAAGGTAGTTTGCTACAACATTCTCTGCTCCCTTTTTATCTTTAATCTCCAAATCAAATTCCTGGAGTAGAAGAATCCAACTAATTAGCCTTGGTTTTGCCTCCTTCTTTGTGAGCAAGTACCTAAGAGTTGCATGATCAGAACAAATAATGACTTAAGCACCCAACAAATATGAGTGAAATTTTTCTAAAGCAAAAACAACAGATAAAAGTTCTTTTTCAGTCGTAGAATAATTGAGCTGGGCGCCATTCAAGGTCCTGGATGCATAATAAATGGCGTGACAAGCTCTACCAACTCTTTGACCCAAGACAACACTTAATGCGTAGTTGCTCGCATCACACATAATTTCGAAAGGCAAATCCCAATTAGGTGGTTGTATCACCGGTGCTATCGTCAACAATGTTTTCAACTTGTCAAATGCCTCCTTGCACTGCTCATCAAACTAAAAAGCCACATATTTTTGTAACAATTTGTATAGGGGCAATGCGATTTTTGAAAAGTCCTTGATAAATCTCCGATAAAAACCTACATGGCCAAGAAAAGATCGAACTTCCCGCACACTGGCGGGGTAAGGTAAAGCTGTAACCAAATCTATCTTAGACTTATCAATCTCTATTCCTTTGGATGAAACAATATGCCCTAAAACTATACCTTGCTCTACAATAAAATGACATTTTTCTCAGTTAAGTACAAGGTTAGTTTCCATGCATCTATCTAGAATTAGTGTAAGGTTATGTAAGCACTAATCAAATTAATCACCATAGACACTAAAATCATCCATAAAAACCTCTATAATTGACTCGACATATTCTGAAAAGATACTTACCATACATCGCTGAAATGTGGCTGGAGCATTGCAAAGACCAAACGGCATTCGGCGATAGGCGAAAGTACCAAATGGACATGTGAAGGTCGTCTTCTCTTTGTCCTCCAGTGCTATGACAATCTGGTTATATCCTGAAAATCCATTAAGAAAACAGTAATAAATATGACCAGCTAACCTCTCAAACATTTGATCAATAAAGGGAAGTGGAAAATGATCTTTTCGAGTTGTTGAGTTCAACTTCCTGTAATCAATGCACACACGCTAGCCTGTCTGAACACGTGTAGGGACCAACTCATTGTCTTGATTTCTCACCACTGTAACACCTGATTTCTTGGGGACCACTTACATTGGACTTACCCACTTACTGTCTGAAGTTGGATAAATTACCCTAGCATCTAAAAGCTTTAGGACTTTTTTTTCAATACATCCATCATTGGGGTATTTAATCTGCGTTACGCTTCCCGTGGAGGTTTGGCACCTTCTTCAAGCAAAATCTGATGCATGCATATGGAAGGACTAATCCCTTTAATGTCAGCTATGGTCCAGCCAATCGCTTCCTTATGTTCCCGCAACATTCGAACCAGTTTCTCTTTTTGATTGGGTGTTAACTTATTCGACATAATTACCGACAGTGTCTCATTTTCTCCCAAGTACACATACTTTAAATGGGTCGGTAATGGCTTCAATTCCAGTGTAGGGGCCTGCAAAACAGAAGGCAATAATTTCGTGACAATCGACAGCCTTTATAAAAGAAACTCCATACCTTTCTCGGAATCGGTTTTAAAGAACGTAAGCTACCCACTGCCTCCTTCAATTCTTCATTGAGCTCTATCTCTCCTTTCTCCTCTGATTCCACATGTTTGAAAAGAAGGGCAACCTCTAACTCATCTGCATTATTTAACTCAAAGATCTCTTGTACTATGGAATCAACAGGATCAACAACATCAATAGCAAAAATAGACTAAACATCAGTTGGATATTTCATGGCATCAAAAATATTAAAACGAATTACTTCACCATCAAATTCCATCGTGAGGGTACCATCATGAACATCTATTTTTTTTCGAGCTATATTTAGGAATGATCTTCCCAGTAAGATAGGTGTAGGGTCAGGAGAAGAAGAATCATCCATATCCAGATTGTAGAAATCAGCAGGAAAAACTAACTCATTGACCTGCACAAGAACATCTTCAACTACCCCTTCAGGGTATGCATTAGTGCGATCAGCCAACTGGATAATAACACCAGTATCTTTCACAGGACCTAGATTTAATGAAGCATAAATAGATCGTGGCATAACATTAATTGAAGCTCCTAAATCTAACATAGCTCTCTCAATTCTGGTGTTACCTATCTTACAAGGAATTGTAAACATACCTGGATCCTTGTAGTTGGGAGGAAGTTTTATTTGGAAAACTGCTGACACATTTTCACCCATTATTATCTTCTCATCACAGTTCAACTTCCGCTTATTGGTGCATAGCTCCTTAAGAAATTTTGCATATCTTGGCACTTGCTTAATTGCATCCAATAAAGGTATATTCACTTCCACCATGCAAAACATCTCCAAAATTTCTTTATCCTTCTCTTCTTTCTTTGACTTCGCGAATCTGCTAGGAAAAGGTAAAATATTAGACTGAAGTTGAATTGAAGGGTTAGGAATTACCTCTGATTCAGTTGTAGCCTCTTCTTTCTCAATTTCATCTTCAATTTTTGCTTCCTTTACTACACTTGGAATGTTCAGCTTTGGTTCTTCGACTTTCTTGCCACTTCTTAACGTCACTACATTCACATTTTCCTTTGGATTCACCACTATTTGAGAAGGCAACTTCCCTCCAACTTGAGCCTCTAAACGACTTATAGCAGTTGCCATTTGACCCATCTGATTCTCCAGACTTTGAATACTAGATCTTGTATCTTGTTCAAACTGTATGGTATTCAAAGCAAAGGACTTAACTATATCTTCCAGGGATGAGTTTGAACTCTATGATGCAGGTTGCTTCAGTTGAAAACCTTGTTGTTGTCTATTCTAGAAGAAATGTTGTCCAACTCCTACTTGTCTATTTCCTCCATAACTGAAATTCGGATGATCCCTCTAACCTGGATTGTTCGTGTTGGAGTAAGGATCATACTGCCTCGGTGGTCCAGGAAAGTTTCTTGCTGCATTAACCTGCTCAGCCCCTTTATCTTGGAGTGTTGGGCACATGTCCGTTTGGTGTCCCATTGTCGAACATATCCCACAAGCTTTTGCCTGTTGTGCATTCCCTACAGCCAATTGTCTAACAAGAGAGGTAACATCAGATAGTTTTTGTTCAATGGAAGATGTACTTACCTCATTCACCCTTTTGGGTGGTGTATCATGTCTTGTACCAAACTGTTGGGAATTAGTTTGAGATTAAATGTTTGGCAGCTTCAGGAGTTTTATCCACCAACGCACCTCCACTTGCTGCATCTATCATGTTTCTTTCCATAGGCAGCAATCCTTCATAGAGATACTGAATTAACAATTGATCACTTATCTGGTGGTGAGGATAGCTTACACATAGCTTCTTGAATCGCTCCCAATATTCATACAATGTATCTCCACTATATTGCCTTATACCACATATCTTTTTCTTGATGGTGGTAGCTCTGGATGTTGGAAAATATCTTTCTAAAAACAGCCTTTTCATCTCGTTCCATGATATGACTATCCCCAATGGTAGATAATAGAGCCAATCCTTTGCATCATCCCCCAATGAAAAAGGGAAAGCTCGCAACTTAATCTGCTCCTCTGTCACCCCTGTCGGTTTCATGCTTGAACAGCCTACGTGAAACTCTTTTAGATGTTTATTCGGATCTTCACCTGCACGACCACGAAATGTACGCAACAAGTGAATTAGACCAGACTTAAGTTCAAAAGCAACATCTAAAGTAGGGTACTGAATACACAAAAGGTCACCTGATTAAAATCAGGGGGCAACTAACTCCTTAATGTTCTACCAAGAGCCATCTCTTCTTCTATTTACGAATACGGATCACCTGGATGAAGCGTGGGATCTTGAACCAAGGGCTATATTGAGACCAGGAGATGAAGAACTTGCTTGACGTGCCTCTTTTTGCAACTTCCGTAAACTGCGTTCGATTACTGGATCAAATTCCAACTCCCCTGTAGAATTGGATCGAGTCATAAACCACTAAAATCACCAAATTAAGCCTAAATAAATAAAAACTAATAATGAAAAAAATAAAAAATAAAGAAAATTTCTCTTGACAGAAACTAAAATTGGCCAAAAACACTATTAAATGATCGAATTTGACGACGAGAGGGTGATTTCTAGTCTTGCTCAGAATTTCGTTTCCTTCAAAACAAGTACTCGCAGCACTTCTAATTCAACCAAAATTTCTCTTAGGAATAGTACTACCACTCATGTGGAATAGTACTACTGTTCAAATGTTTTTTCCTCTTTTTTTTTTTTTTTCTTTCAAGAACCTAAAAATCACAATTGAATAATTGAACAAAATGAAAAACACAACTAAACTAAACACTGATTAAATGAAATAACAAAAGAACATAGAATATAAAAAAAAAAAAAAAAAGACAAAGAACATGCCCCAGCAATGGCGCCAAAATTTCGTAGCGTGCCGAATGCTACAAATTAATAACCTTACTAACCTAACTACTAAATTGCATATAGGGTAAGCAAGGGTTGATCCCATAAGGAATGATTCGATTAATTCCTATATTCTATACAATAACCACAACAAAAACAACAGAAAAATAAAATAAAATATAATCCTAAACAGTAAACATGACAATAGTAATGAAAGGGGCTGTAGTCAATGCAGTCTAAAGTGAAACAAATAAATCTCCAATGGTAGAAAATATCAGATTAAAAACACCCAGTTCTCGGTTCAAGATCCACCTAAACATGCATTGGACATGAACTAACTGTAACATGATTCTATCTCATTGTTATGGAATTACTGACCCTAGGAAACAACAAGCTCTATTACCCGAATTTTTCCTTAATAGTCACAACTGAAATAAGCTCTTCAATTAGATCCTAACCCTTGAACAACCTAGAATAAGCTCTCTAAGTTTAATTCAATGGCAGCCTTAAGAATTAGGAAAATAGATCAATCCAAGCAACAGTCACGCAAGATCGGATTATTTAACTTAGGTTATGTTATTCAAGGTGACAGATTGAGAACTTGTCCGCAATCATCTATCATCATGTGTTACTCATTGAATAGAAATAGGACAATTACGTATCACAATTCCTAATTCCAACAAACAAAATTCCTATTAAACAATTTAGCAGGCCATTACTAAATCACCCAAACAAAATTCATAAACAATTAAAACAGAATAACATAAACAATTCCAATAAGAATGAGATTGAGAACAATGTTACTGAAGTTAAGTTACACCAATGACATGAATTCAGGCTTCAAAATCCCTTTGAACTGAAGAAGAAAGATCAGCCGCACATATTGATGTAGAAAATAAAAATATAAAAAAACAAAACTCCAATGCTGTTCTTTTTTTTTTTTAACCTAACAACTCATAAATAAATAATGTGTTTTTTTCCTCAATTCTGCCCCAGGAATCACGAAAATTACTTTCCTAGATCTTTGCTAAACGATAGACTTCCAAAACTGTCAAAATCTTATCAGATATGGAAAACAGAATTCGTAATCCAGCTTGCACCAGGATTCTCACAATGTAAAAGAACTTTTCTAGGCTTGGTCACTTCATAAAAGTTGTAGTCCTGGATGTGTAGATAAATTTGAGCTTTTGAATCACCTGCTTTCGATATCTGAAGCTCTAGTTAAGCCCATTCGAAGACTCAATGCTGAGCCAGGAAATCCTTCCACGAATAGGGTTCCAGGTCTGGTTTTGCAACATCTAATGAGGGCCTAAATGAACTCGGATTCTCGCCCATAATACCTTCCTGGAAGGCTTGATTCGTCTACTTTACTTTTTCTGAAGAACACTTTTGCAATCGAGAAATCTGACTCCATGAAAAACCCAAAAAACGCAGCACTGGTCAGAATAACAAAAATCTGAAATTTCCTAATCTTTTCTCAGTTATTTCATAAAGTCTATCCAAATATGCCAAACTTACAAAATAAACTCTAATCAACTCAAATAGGCATAAAACATAACAAAAACATAATATGGAAGGAATAAAAAAATATATAAATTACACTCTTATCAATAACCAAGTCTTTACGACTGCAAGTTCGGTTTATAATTTCCCGATCAGAAGTATGTCGTCGACATACAACATTTGGAATGCCACTACGCTCCCACTTACTTTCTTGTAAACACAGGGCTCATCTTCATTCTTGATAAAACTAAATTCTTTTATGGCTTCATCAAAATGAATGTTCCAGCTCCTTAAAGCCCCCTTGAGTCCATAAATGGATCTCTGCAACTTGCATACCTTCTCAGCTTGCCCGTCAAGAATGAAACCATCGGGTTGTGTCATATGCACATCTTCTTTAAGGTTTTCGTTGAGGAAAGCCGTTTTGACATCCATTTGCCAAATCTCATAATCATGATATGTAGCAATCACAAGCATAACCCGGATGGATTTAATCATGGCAACCTGCGAAAAGGTTTTCTCATAGTCAATACCATGAATTTGCTTGAAACCTTTGGCAACCAGTTGTGCTTTATAAGTGTGCACCTTGCCATACGTGTCAGTCTTCTTCTAGAAGACCCATTTACACCCTATGAGTTTTATCCCTTCAGGTGGTTCCACCAAAGGCCATACTTGGTTCTGGTACATGGAGTCCATCTCAGATTTCATGGCTTCAAGCCATTTAATGGAATCTGGATCCGATATAGCGTTTTTGTAGGTTCTAGGTTCATTGTCTTGGTAGACAAGTACGTCACGAGATAACCATAACTCTCAGGCTCATGGTACACTCTCCTAGATCTACGTAGCTCCTATGCTACTTGAGATGGTTCACTTTGATCCACAAGTTGTGGAGTAACCTCCTCCTGATGTTCAACCATTGCTTGTGGCACATCTTCCTATCCTTCGTCTAGTATATCTTGTAGCTCTAGAACTTCATCGAGTTCTACTTTTCTCCCACTAGTACTTCTTAGAAAAAATTCATTTTCTAGGAAGACACCAAGATTTGAGCAACAAAAAATTTTCCGCTTCTTCGGATGGCGTAAATAGTATCCTTTGGTCTCTTTAGGATACCCCACAAATATACATTTGTAGGATTTTGGGCCCAGCTTGTTCGAAGTCAATTTCTTGACATAAGCTTCGCAACCCCAAATCCTTAGATAAGACAAATTGGGCTTTCGCCCATTCCATAGTTCAAATGGAGTCTTGTCTATAGACTTTGACGGCACACAATTCATAATGTGAGTCGCAGTCATTAGGGCATAACCCTAGAATGATGTAGGTAAATCACTAAAACTCATCATGGACCTAACCATGTCAAGTAAGGTAATATTCCTCATTTCATACACTCCATTGTGTTGAGGTGTATACGGAGGGGTGAGTTGTGATACTATCCCACATTCCTTCAGGTATTCAGAAAACCCTGAGCATAAGTATTCACCTCCTCGATTCAACCGAAGAGCCTTAATACTTTTGCCCAACATATTATGTACTTCATTTCTGAATTCTTTGAACTTATCAAAGACTTTAGATTTATGACTCATGAGGTAGACATAACCATATCTACTGAAATCATTAGTAAATGTGATGAAGTAGGAATATCCACCTCTGGCTTCAATTGTTAATGGACCACATACATCACTATAGATGATGCCTAATAGTTCAGGAGCCCTTTCACTTTGTCCTATGAAAGGTGACTTGGTCATCTTGCCTAAAAGGCATGACTTGCATACCTCAAATGACTGGAAGTCAAAGGGGTCCAAAACTCTATCCCTTTGAAGTTTTGCAATGCAGGTCTAACTAACATGACCCAATCTACAATGCCAGAGGTATGTATGGTTTTGTTCGCTATGTTTAGCTTTCTTAGTTTCAATGTTGAGAATATCCTTATTGTTCAAATCAAGAACATATAACCCGTTATATAACCTTGCAATTCCAAATAGAATACCATTCAAACTAAAGGACAACAATCCATTAGAAATCTCAAAACGATATCCTATATTATCCAAAGCGGGTACTGAAATAATGTTTCTAGTAATCGCAGGTACAAAATAACAGTCTTTGAGTTCTAATAATAAGCCTAAAGGCAAAGACAAACAATAAGTCCCTACAGCTAATGCAGCCACGTGTGCTCCATTTCCAACTCGTAGGTCCACTTCTCCCTTGGTGAGCAATCTACTCTGCCTTAGTCCCTGCACATTAGTACAAATGTGAGTACCACATCCTATGTCAATGACCCAAGATGTTGAAGGAGAGAAGTTAATCTCAATCATAAACATACCTGAAGTCGAAGCATCTGACTTCTTCTTATTTGCGAGGAAACCCTTCCAGTGCTTCCTCCAGTGGACAGGCTTGCCACAATAGAAGCAAACTACCTTCCCACCTTTCCCAACGCCACTAGCAGGCTTGAGAGCATCCTGTCCTTTAGGCTTGGGCTTGGCCTTGCCTTTTCCCTTACCCTTACCCTTACCCTTACCCTTACCCTTTTCTTTACTAGCAGCTACCAGTAAAACAGGCTTGGACTTCTTCAAGTCCTGTAACACCCACATTGAGGTACGTAGCTTTACTTATGCCCTTATACCTTTAGTTGAATTTTGTTAAAGTTATTTTGAAAAAAATGTGAAGAAAATCCCTTAAATTTCATTAGGGGTAAAATGGTCTTTTCACTAAAAATTAGTTCAAAAAGTGGAGAGTGAAAAGAGATAGAATTTCATGGAGAATGCAATAAAATGAGCACATCATGGTAATTGACTAAGGGACATAGATAGAATTTCATAGAAAGTGCAAGGGCAAAATGGGAAACTATAAATAATATTATGTTATATCAAGAATTGAAGAGTGAAACCCTAGCCACTTCTTCTTCTCTTTCATGCCACTTACCATCCAAATTCTCTCAATTTCTTCAATTCTTTTTCAAGGGAAATTCATAGATTTTGGGTACTTTTTAGTGGTTTTTCAATCCCAAGCATCCTTAGGTAAGATCCTTGCACTAAGAAGAGAGTTTTAATTTTTAAAGTGTTGAATTTTGATGATTTCTGTTCATAGGATTTAAGAGAAAGAGAGTTCGATCAAAGAAGATTACTAGAGTGTTGGATTGCTCACATCTAAGGTAAGTAAATCATACCCTAAGTATGATTTAAGTAATATTGTGTAGAGAATTTCTTTTATGCATATATGTGTTTTATATGAAGAATTGTTGATGGATTTGGTGTTGAATGAGTATTAGAACTTATCCATGAGAATTAGTGTTGGTGTATTTGATATTTGATGTGAGTTTGGATGAAATTTGGAAGAATTGGAGTAGAAATTTTGGAGTGTATATTTTGGACAGGTTTGGCGTTAAAGATAGAAGATTTTATACCAAATTTTTGGTGGCCTAGAAAAGAAGTAGAAGTGTAGCCAAATTAGAGTTGATTTGTGCACATGAATTGTTTGATGAAATGTCAAAGAGAAGTGCATGTATAAGTATGATTATGGGTTACTTTGGATTGAGTTTGTAGATGGTAGAGAATGACATGTTTGTATTCCATATTGCATTATTGCATCTAAACATGTGAATTTAGAAAGAATTATAAACATGAAACCATCTACATGCATAGATACTCATAAGAGCATGAAAAAGCACTAAAGAATGTTAAAGAGTAAATAGAAAGAAATGAGAATATTAAAGAAGTTCAAATCTGAATTTTTATTTAAAGAAGTGTAAAAAGATAAAAAGAAGAAAAGGTTGTTGCAATGGGGAGCCCGTGAGTGACATAGCCCCACATGCACACCGCCTTTAGTGAGCGGCCTCAGAGTTTAGAAAGAAGAATTGTACAGTCTGTTAGAAGTGCGTGTGGATTAAAGGTGGAAAAGTAACCCGCCCGGCCCAGCCCGCGGTGGGTTACATGCTTTGGCTGGCTGGACTTAACCCGCCCGCCAATAAAGGCAGGCCGGGTTAGGCCCGCCAATTTGGGGAAAATGGCTGGCCTAGCCCGGCCCGCCAACCCTAACCCGCCGGGTTAGGCGCGGTCCGGGCCGGGTTAGCCTGATTTTCTTTTTTTTTTTGTGTTTTTTTTTATTTTTTATTTTTTTTAATTTAACTTTTCAAATAAATAATTATAAATATAATTGTTTTTAGTTAACTTTTCAAATATCAATAATTCAATTCAATTCAATTTTTTTTTTTGTTAACATTTCAAATATTAATTCAATTTTAATACAATAAAATTGTAATATAAGAAAAATTAGACTTATTCATTTATCAAAAAATAAAATAAGAAATTACAACAATTATTGCCTCGTTAAAAACCTCACCAAGAAAAACCCAATGGGAGAAAAACTTGGTAAAGAAAAAAGAGTGCAATAATTGACAATTAATTTACAAATTACATTTTACAAAACAACTAAATTGGGGGTGGTTCACTAGGACCTCCCTCATCTGTATCATCTATATTACAAAATTGAAATGATTCTACTAAAGTATTGTCGATAACCTCGTATTGATCTTGATGGCGCGATCGTTCCCAATCTTGAAGACATGTGAGGACTTCAATCATTTTTGGAGCAAGTTTAGTCCTCCTTTCATTTAAAATCCTTCCACTTGCATTAAATGTTTGTTCGGATGAGACGGTTGAGACAGGAACAGCGAAAACATCCAAGGCAAGTCTTGATAATACCGGAAAAATACATTTTCTGGCTCTCTAATACTCTAAGAGATCAAAGTGACCTGTTGAAAACATTTCGGGGGTTGCCAAATATTGTTGAAGTTCATTACTCTGCGGCTCCATGGAGGACAACATATTAGTTGTTGTTGTTGTTGTTGGTGGTGCTTCTGAAGAGGAGGCTATGCTTCGGACTCGGGTCCTCTTTGGCCTATTCAGTGCATTCCAAGAGTATAAGTCTTCATTTGTTGTTTCTTCAGTTACAGCTTCTCTGGATATTTCGCCTCTTTGCGACTGCGGGTTCCCATACTTGTTTTCATATTGGAAATATACTTCGAAAAGACTATTTTTTACCTCTCCTATTTGATTGACATGTGATTCGTTTTGTAAATTTTCACTTAAATTGTCAAGACCATTTTCTAAACGTGCTAATTTAATTCTAGGATCAAATATAGCACCTAAACAATAAAGAAAAGGAATGGGTTTCCAATATTTCAAAAAAAAAATTTCCATTGCCTTTATTGGTGCATGTAAAATTTCATTGTCTTTGTCTTTTGTAAATAACTCGGAAATTTTTATAATTGCATGCATTACCAATGGACTAGTAGGATAATACACACCAGAAAGTTGTAAAGTGGATTGGTAAACACATTTGAGAAAAGAATGAAATACTTTAGCTATCTTCCAATCATTTTCTACCAAATGATGAGGGCCTCTATTATTTGCTACAAAATAACTAATTATATTAGCATAAGGTAAACATGAATCAAGCATTAAATAAGTACTATTCCATCTAACAGGCATATCTAATGCAAAAGTTCTAGGAGACATATTTGATTTTATACAAGCTTCTTGAAATTCAGCATTTCTTTTTATTATTACCAAAGAATCCAAGCTAAAGATTCCCTAATTCTATCAATATTTTGTTTAATTGTTTTCATACCACTTTTCACAATTAAATTAATAACATGACATGCACAACGTTGGTGAAAAAACTTCAAATTGTTATATAAAAGATAATTATTTTGAAAAAATTCTATAGCTTTACTATTAGAACTTGCATTATCTAAAGTTAAACTTATCACTTTATCAATAATATCATAATCTTCTAAAACTTCAACAATTTTATTATAGATTTCTAAACCACTATGATCCACATCCATTAATCTAAATTCTAATAAAGATTTATTTAATTTAAATTCATTATCAAAATAATGACTAGTCACACAAATATAATCTTGTTTAGCCTCTACCACTCCAAATATCGAAAGATTAAAGCCACACTAATATCACAAGTATGAAATTTATTTTTTAATTCTAATTTCATTTTTTTAAACAATTTTATTAAATCATTTCTAGTTGCGCTTTTAGAATAACTTTTTAAATCCCTGGAAAAAAATGAATTTTGAACAAATCTTTCAAAATATTTATCTTCCGCCATATTAATAGGTTGATCGGATGCAAAGAATATATAAAGCTAATCATCCTATATACATCGAATTATAACGCCAAGTAGTACCCATATTAGTTATTTGAGTTTGATTGCTTTCTCTATTTCCATGTTGATTAATATGTTTATTAGCATGCCTTTTTAAAGTACTAGTACCATTACCTGAATCAGCTTTATAAACATTTGCACAATATTTGCATCTTGCTTTCCTGACTTGAACGCCATTTTCTCTGTCTCAGGGGCTTGTCAAATGCGCCCAAACGCTTATGTGTGTCTGTTGCTGATGGCGCTTGATGATCCCGCCTCAGCCTTGAGATGAAGTTGGACGAGGACACGATTACGAGGGACGACTTCTAGAACCAGGGAGCCAAGTTGGAATCGACGACATATTTTGAGGTGTATCGGATTCTGAGACTAGGATTGGGACATCGGGACTATTTGAATCTCCTGCATTCATAGTAAAATCAACGGGACTAGGACTAGGATAATAGTTTTCTTCATCATTGAAATTGATGGGAGAGAAATATCTATCCATTGTAGACTTGTAGTTGAAAAAAAAAATGATGTAGAAGAAATAAAAATTAAAGAAAGAGATTTGGAATATGGAAATTGGAAATTTGGAATTTGGAAAATTGGAAATATGAATTGAAAATTGCAAAAACTAATAAAAATTAAAATAAGAGCAAATTGATAACAAAAATATTAAGAGAATAAATGAATAATTGAGACTTGAGAGTTGAGAGAATAGAGACTAGAGAATATGAGAAAATGAGAGAATTTGAGTTGTGAGAAAAATATGAGAGTTTAGGGACAATTTATAGAAAAAAATGGGGAAAGAAAATGACGAAAAAGACCCCTCCAACGGCTATAAAACGGCTATATTTCAAGGCTAAAAGGGTAATTGAAAAAAATAAAAAAAAATTACATTTTTTTTATTTTTTTTGGGCCAACCCGCCGGGTTGCGGTCCTCTTGCAGAGAGGACAAAACAAAGAACTCGCTGCCGGGTTGCCATTGCAGCAACCCGCCGGCCCGGGGTTGGGCAAGCGGGCCGGGTTGGGCTCAACAATGGCGGGCCGGGTTGAGCCCTCTTTTTTACGAGCTGGGTTAGGGTTGGCCCGCCTAACCCGGCCCATTTTTTCCACCTCTAGTGTGGATGAGGACTATACCCAGAATTAGAGAATACACTCTCACGGCTACGGTTCCAAATCCATGCCTCAACCGAGTCCGATTGGCAAGAAAGAAAGAAAGAAAGATTAGAAAGAAAGAAAAGAAAGAATAGAATAGAATAGAAAGAAAAGAATAGAAAGAAGGAAAGAAAGAAATACAGAAAAGAAACAGAAAACAGAATAAGAAAAAAATAGATAAGAAAATGCACATTCTATGCATTTGTGCATTTGCATCATACCTATGCATGATACCATGCCTATTATCATGAGAAGTGAGAAATTAGAAATTGAGAAAAAAACAAACAAAGAAAGAATAGAGAAAGAACAAAGAAGAATAGAGAAGTGTGATGTAAGGAAAAAAATTCAGAATTTAAGCAACGAAGAGTGAAGGGTAGCATAGCGGGTTTACTTACTAAGAAATTAGTGCTCACTCTATTGTTTTCAATGTTTTTACAGGTAATAGATGAGATGCGGTCATTTGGAACATCACGTGGCAGAAGGGTTGGGCAAAACTGTCGAGTTACTATTTTGAGACTTTATTATATTATGTAAAGATTTGTATATAAAGAAAAATTAAATATGGGCCCATAATTTTATACTCGTTTATATGTATATTTTCTTTATATATTTAGTGAGTTTTATTATTATTTTACGAGTATACTAGCTAGAAAGAAAGTATTACAAGTCCTGCTCTGAAGTCCTTAGCATGTTCAAAAGCTCCGACAGGGTTTTCACCATAGCGTTCATATTGAAGTTCATTATGAACGGTTCATAAGAGTCAGGCAAGGATTGCAAAATTAAATCCACTTGTAATTCTGCATCCATCTCAAACCCCAAAGTCTCAAGCTTCTCCATGTGTTCGATCATTTTGAGCACATGAGGGCCAACTTGGGCTCCCTCAGTCAGGCGACTTACAAACAGTGCTTTTGACACTTTGTACCTCTCATGTCGAGCATTCCCTTCATAAAGCTCCTTGAGGTGTAGAATAATGGCAGCAACGTCCATATTCTCATGCTGCTTTTGCAGCACTGGTGTCATTGATGCTAACATCAAGCATTGAACTTCATCAACATCATCAAGGAAATTTTGATAAGTATCCTTTACTTCCTGAGTGGCATCAGGATTAGGCTCAACCATGTATGGCTTATCAAAGATATACAATTTCTTTTTGGACTTAAGTATAATCCGAAGATTACGATACCCGTCTGAGAAATTGGATCCATCCAACCTGTTTTCTTTCTCGATTATCGGTCGCAAGTTCATAATGCTCATTTTTAAGTGAATCTACAATTCAGAAAAGTAAAGTCAATATAATGTTTATTATTTCTTAATATGGTCTTTTATTAAAAAACACTCCCACTATTTTCCTCAAGCCAATAGCCCTCACTATTAACTCGGGAAAGCCCGTTGGCTTTCCTAGTAGACTGAGATCCCATCTGGCCCATTTCAAACCTTCGCTGTGGCGAACAAGCCAAAATGGGTTGATTAGGTAGGCTAACAAACTTAATCTACACCAGTTGATAGCTCCCACTACCAACCTCAAATGTGAAGTAGGCCAACAAGCCAATCACACAATCCAACGGCCTAGCCATCGTCCTCAAGTGTGATTCCCAATGTCAGTAGAGTGGACATTACATGTCGCCACGTACACTCAACATGTGTACTTCTTGTTAGAGTAGATGCCCTAGAGCCAATCAATTATTGTAGAATTGACTCTTTGTAATAATGTTCATTAGTCAATAAAAAGGCATTTTATTCTATATCGCGTAAATCATTATTATTGCAATATGTATTGATATATGTCCTTAGAATGGTAGAGCCGTGACGAGGGTATCAAGTGTTTCAAATCTTAATAGTGAGAACCCTATGAGCACATATGGTGGCCATTCTAGAAACGTCCGTAGCCCCAGTATTATTCTGAACTAAGGGCACGAATAATACGGTAAGGCTATCATAGTGTTGAACGACCTCTCGCGAAAGACAGGTGGCCGATCTCACTTGTCAAGGTTGTTTGGTGACAACCTGGTGCAACACATGGGTGTTTGTTGTAGGCGATTACACCACAGCAAGTTCACTGGGCTGACCCACCAGAGGATTCCATATGGATGGTAACCCCAGTGTCTATGGAACAAATCCTCTAACGAATGGTGGTGCATTTGATCCTTAGACTTGAGATCACCAGAGTGCCTTGTGCGCCGATTGGTGTAGTTTGACACTAGCCTACGCAGTTCTTTTCGGAAAGTTGTCAATACGGTGGTGATTGGGTTTGCATCAAGGAGTGTATCAAGACTATGGTGGATTGACAGAGGATTTATCACTCCCGGGTACGGGAGAAAGTTATCTCACGGCGCAATTCAGTATATGGCAATGACACTAAAACTGTGGCCACAGTGGGATTGAGTTGTTGCTCTATCCGGCTTTATAATACGGGTCATTGGTCCAAGGCCGAATAAATAATATCGAGAGTAACCGAAGGTTGACACTATTTCTATGCCTTCGTCCTCGCGAGATAACGTATGATGAAAGGATCGAATTGCAGGTAACCATATCGTTGTGGTAGCTACTTTCTTTGAATCCAAGAATCTATCGGGTGGCCATGATGCCTTGCTAGGGGCCAATCTTGGTGCATGTATTAGTGAGACGATTAATTGGTGTTAATCGCAATACTATACTGCCGATATGATGAGAAGCCTAAGGGTCACACACATAGAAGACAATTTAAGATGCAAGAAGAAAGAAGGGCATTTTTCGTCTTTTAAGGCGAAAGGGTATTTTGGTAATTTCACGGTGCAATTAAATTTCTTTGAGGTCGTAGCCTTTATTTAATTTGTTAGAAAAAATTAAATAAGTGAAATTACGTTTAAATGTGTGTTCGCACATATTTAAATATATTATCATTATTGTTAAATGTTAATATATATTTAAATATATATATTAATTGATTTTAATTGAGATAATGATGAAAATTAAAATAAATCAAATTGGGAGTGTTTGGCAACATGGGGGCGTTTGGGTTGGAGCCCAAGCCTATTCCGTATGGGATTAGGGCAAATTGTTTTTTAAGTATAAAAGGAAAAGTGTGTGTGATTTTTAAAAAAAATAAAAAAAAGGGTTTTTTTCTTTGAAAACCAAAACACACTGACCACCCTTTGCTTCTCCCACCCTAATAACACTTTTGAGCCTAAAAATCAATTCAATTGATTTTTGTTTTCTTCTTAATCTTGAAGCCAAAGAGGATCTAGCAAATCCCTCTTTGGTTCTTTTAAGATTGTCTTCGTGTGGACTACGCAGGTTCGATCCTACACTTGGATCGGTAGCAAAAGCGTTGACGACAAATTTGGAGGAGCCTTCAACGTGCGTTTGTTTCTCTTAACTCATGTTGTATATTTATGCAGATTTTATTTAATATAAATTGTTAAAATCATACCCTTGATCTTGGCTCATGTAAACGATCCTGTTATTTTATTTTTCGTTTCCGCTGCGTATACGGGACCGTTTACTAACAGTGGTATCAGAGCCTAGGGTACTGAATTTTACAATTTTTTATGTGTATGGTTGATAACATGTATTTGATGATAATATGTTGCCATATTGAATATGTGTAAATCTGTCTTGAAATATGTTTTTAAGAAACTGATTAATCGAATAATTTAATTTGTTGATGATCTGCTGGTTTGGTTTAATGCATGATGGATTTTTGTTGAGATCAATGTGTTTGATTGATTGCAAAAATCTGGTTAGAGTGTTTTTGGTTGTTGTATGAACAGATCTAGAGCTACAGATCTGTGTACGCTCGCCGCGGCGATATAATCCATCGCCCGCGCTGATCGCAAATCGCCGCGCCGGATGAGTAACTTCCATCGCCGCGCGTATAACCCCACCTATCGCCATAGCGATCGTCCTTCGGACGTGCGCTGTACCAAAACCAATGCATGCCGCGGCGATATAACTCATCGCTGCAGCGAGCGCACTTCCAAGTGTTCAGGGGGTAAAATGCAAAGTTTCAAAACTTTTGGACCAAACTATAAACCTGCAAATTGTCAGGGGGTAAATTGTAATTATCCCACAAATTTCAGAAATTGATTGTTTTTGAAATATATGCTTTGTACTTGTTTGTATATTGCATGGTGCCCGGTACATGAGCCTTAGACCTAAGGGTGAATGTTTTAATTATTTTTGGGTATGTATGGTTGTATTTTATTAAATAGGGCTTGCGTGTCCTGCCTTTCTCCTCTTCTCGATGTATATTCTCTTCTCATCTAATTCCCCTCGATTGTAAATCGAGGTTTCTAAATTTATTGGTGTAAAGAATTTGTATAATTATTTATTGTAAATTTAGAAAGATATATTTTGTAATGTACTTGAAGTCGGAGCAAAGGGACGAGGCAACCATACTTGAAGACTCAAGATTTTTATTACAGGGGACCCCTAGGTGACCCACCCGATTCCTCTAGGCTCGAGGAAATCGGTTTTAGTTGGGCCATGTACCGGCACATTTAATTTTGTTTAGAATGCATGCTAAGGTTGAATGTTTGATAACATGCCAAACAATGTCATTCTAACAAAGATAATAATTTGGTGAGACATTAAATAACAAAACCCTCAATTAAAGTATATTAAGTAACGAAAGCCTTCCATCACCATGGGGGGAATCAAACCACTGTCGTCGAAACCTTGTTCGCCAAAGCGAAGGGTACACTTCTACCGTTTGGGGAGGTTAAAAATGCATTGGAGTTTTCCTTAATGGTGATGGTTCGACTTAAAATGACGGTTTTGCTTGTTCGCCAAAGAAGGTTGATAAACAAGCGTCATAGGCATAGTAGAGCATACACATATTGTGGTGTACGTGGTGACATGTAGTGTCCACTCTACGATACCGAGAATCACACTTGAGGACGATGGCATGTATTTGTCCCATTGGATTGTGTGATTGGCTTGTTGGCTTTCTCACATTTGAGGTTGATAGTGGGAGCTATCAACCGGTGTGGAATTAAGTTTGTTGGGCCTACCTAATCAACTCATTTTGGCTTGTTCGCCAAAGCGAAGGTTTGAAATGGGCGGGGATGGGATCTCACCACTAGGAAAGTCAACGGGCTTTCCCGAAAGTTAATAGTGAGGGCTATTGGCTTGAGTAAAATAGTGGGAGCTTCGTTTAATAAAAGACCATATTAAACAATAATAATGAACATGGTAATAACGGTTACTTTTTTCTGCACTTGTAGATTCACTTAAATTTGAGCAAAATGATCCCAACATCACTGCGACAAATCATCGAAGGCGGGAGAGAAATGGAATGGTGAAAATTTCGTTGGATTCGGTATAGAAGTATAAATAATATACTTGATCAAGCGATAGATTATACACCATTGAGCAAGCTCTATCACCGAGCCTGCCGATAGTTCTATCCATGAGTCGGTATGTATATGAAGCATACACATGATGCAAAAAGGTAAATGACTAGATACATTGTGCTTGCATCAATGGCACCATTATGCGACAAAGCGTGCCGGAAAAATGGATTTAGCTTCTATTCTTCATTTTCTTCAAGAAATGAGAAGCATATGGTGTCTCGGTCGTTATTCGGATGCAGGATGGAAGAGGATACCAAAATTGGCGATCATATACTCAAGTGGACCGAGTATATGAATAAGCTTGAGATTTTGGGATGTGGACTTAATGAAGGTTTAATGATAAACCTAATATTACAGTCTTTGCCAAATTCTTATTCTCAATTTGTCTATGACTTTATTGAGGAAGATAAGAAGAATACCCTTTTCGAGCTTGGATTTGTTGAAGACTATTGAGTCTGGGCATGAAAAATGTCGGAAACATTGACGTTGGTTGAAGCCAACTCAAGTGAAAAGGAAAGGAAAGCTCGAAGTTGATGGAAAGAATCTTGCAAAAAGGAAAGGCGTTTGTCCTCACCTGTGGGAATCCCACCACCTGGAGGAAACATTGCAAGGCCTTCCTAGCAAAAGGGAAGAAGGATGTTACTTCTTCGTCCGTGCGTTATTGAGATTAACTTCTCCCGTAAACATCTAGTTGACACAAGATGTGGTACTCACATTTGATTGATGTGTAGGAACTACGGTAGAGTAGATTGCTCGTCGAGGGGAGAGGTGGACCTACCGGTTGGAAATGAAGCACGTCTTGCCTTACATTTCTCAGAGGATCTTATCGTCCGATTTAGCCGATGGACTTGTTTCTTGGAACTTGTGGATTATTATGGTTTTTCTTCGTTTCTAGAAATTATATATTTCGTGTCCACATAGGACAAATGAGAATATTAGTTTACTAATGGATTATTGTCCTTGAGTATAAATAATATTCTTTATGGGAACTGGTTCATAATAATATGTTCTTAAGAAAGACAACAAGGATAATCTCAAAATGACTACTATGCCAACTTTGGCAAGTTGAGCTAAACATACCTGAAGGAATGTGGGATAGTATCACAACTCACTCTTCCTTATACACCCCAACACAAAGGAGTGTCGGAAAGGAGGAACAAGACCTTACTTGATATGGTTAGGTCCATGATGAGTTTTAGTGATTTACCCTGCATCGTTCGGGGTTATGCCCTAGAGCTGCGACTCACGTTTTGGAACCGTGTGCCGTCAAAGTTATAGATAAGACTCCATATGAGCTATGGAGGGTGGGCGAAAGCCCAACTTGTCTTATCTAAGGATTTGGGGTTCCTGAAGCTTATGTTAAGAAATTGACTTCGAACAAAAGTCAGGGCCTAAAATCCTGTAAATGTATATTTGTGGGGTATCCAAAGGAGACCAAAGGATACCATTTCTACCACCCAAGAAGCGCAAAATTTTTTGTTGCTCGATCGGTGTCTTCCTAGAAAAGGAATATTTTCTAAGAAGTACTAGTGGGAGAAAAATAGAACTCGATGAAGTTCTAGAACCACAAGGTATACTAGACGAAGGACGGGATGATGTGCCACAAGAAGTGGTTGAGCATCATGAGGAGGTTACTCCACAACTTGTGGATCAAAGTGAACTACCTCAAGTAGCACAGGAGCTACGTAGATCTGGGAGAGTGCGCCATGAGCCCGAGAGATACGGTTATCTCGTGACTCAACATGATGACGCATCGGTCTACCAAGACGATGAACCCGGTTAACCTACGAAGACGCTTATATCGGATCCAGATTCCATTAAATGGCTTGAAGCCATGAAATCGAGATGGACTCCATGTACCGTAACCAAGTGTGGTCTTCTGGGTGGAACCACCTGAAGGGTAAAACCCATAGGGTGTAAATGGGTCTTCAAGAAGAAGACTGACATGGATGGCAATGTGCATACTTATAAAGCACGACTGGTTGCCAAAGGTTTCAAACAAATTCATGGCATTGACTACGAAGAAACCTTTTCGCCGGTTGCCATGATTAAATCCATCCGGATTATGCTTGCAATTGCCGCATATCATGACTATGAGATTTGGCAAATGGATGTCAAAACTGCTTTCCTGAACGGAAACCTTGAGGAGGATGTGTATATGACACAACCTGATGGTTTTGTTCTTAATAGTCAAGCTAATAAGGTATGCAAGTTACAGAGATCCATTTATGGACTCAAGCAAGCTTCAGGAGCTGGAACATTCGTTTTGATGAAGCCATAAAAGAATTTGGTTTTATCAAGAACGAAGATGAACCCCATGTTTACAAGAAAGTGAGTGGGAGCGCATAGCATTCCTAGTGTTGTATGTCGATGACATACTTGATCGGGAATGATATACCGAACTTGCATCCCGGTAAAGACTTGTTATCCAAGTGCTTCTCCATGAAGGACTTAGGGGAAACAACCTACATCCTTGGAATAAAGATCTATCGTGATAGATCTGTAGGTTGCTCAAACTAAGTCAAAGTACATAGACAAGGTCTTGAACACATTCAGATAGAAAAAATCCAAGAAGGGATTTCTTCGATGGCATATGGGTGTCTATCTCTGTAAGGATATGTGTCTTTAACCACACAATGAGAGAGATAGAATGAAGAGGATCCCACATGCTTTAGCAAGTGGATCCATCTTATATGTTTAGATTGATATCTAATGTGCATTCAAGCATTTGTAAAGTGGATGTCAATCGGGCTCAAGTGAGCAATATGTTATGTACTTAGATTGATGTCTTATGTGCATTCGGGCACTAGTAGAAGATATCAACTAAATCCAAGTGAATGACAGGGTGAGTATCAATGGACATTCTTAAGTGCTTGAAAAGGGCTTAAGAATATATATACTTGGATTATGGAAGAAAGATGAGGCTCACCGTAAGAGAATACAAGGACGCCTATTTCCAAACAGGGGAAAAGGATGATTATAGTTCGCAATTTGGGATTACACATTTTGTCTCAATATAAGCTGTGGAGCCGCAAGAGCTCAAATTGGTGTACCTGAGGTGGATTCTACAATTGAAGCTAAGTGTACCGCATTTTTAATGCAGTCACGTAGGCGGTTTGGATCAAGAAGTTCATTACTGAACTTGATGTGATTTCAAGCATTGCTAATCCAGTATAGTTGTACTGCGATAACAATGGAGCCATTGTTGTGGCTGAGGAATCACGGTCTCACCAGTAATCCAAACACTTACTTAGTTGATTCAATCTGATCTGAAGGATCGATATGAAAGGGAATGTGCAGATTTGCAGAATACCTACCAACCTACTATTAAAGTTTCAGTTGTAGCAGCAGCATGATGGACACTTGGGTCATTCAATGTTGAGTGCATGAATGACTAGCTATAGTGCAGGCACTTGGGACATTCAGTGTTGAGGGCATGAATGATTGGCTATAGTGCAAGTGGGAGATTGTTAGAGTACATGCCATAGAGCCAATCAATTATTGTAGAATTGACTCTTTGTAATAATGTTCATTAGTCAATAAAAAGGCATTTTATTCTATATCGCGTAAATCATTATTATTGCAATATGTATTGATATATGTCCTTAGAATGGTAGAGCCGTGACGAGGGTATCAAGTGTTTCAAATCTTGATAGTGAGAACCCTATGAGCACATATGGTGGCCATTCTAGAAACGTCCCAGAGCCCCTTGGTATTATTAGAACTAAGGGCCACGATAATACGGTAAGGCTATCATAGTGTTGAACGACCACAGCGAAAGACGGTGGATCGATCTCACTTGTCAAGGTTGTTTGGTGACAACCTTTGGTGCAACACATGGGTGTTTGTTGTGGCGATTACACCACAAAGAAGTTCACCCTGACCCACCGAGGATTCCATATGGATGGTAACCCCGGTGTCTATGGAACAAATCCTCTAACGAATGGTGGTGCATGTGATCCTTAGACTTGAGATCACCGAGTGCCTTGTGCGCCCGATTGGTGTAGTTTGACACTAGCCTACGCAGTTCTTTTCGTGAGTGTCCAATACGGTGGTGATTGGCTGCATCAAGGGATATCAAGACTATGGTGGATTGATGATTTATCACTCCCGGTACGGGAGAAAGTTATCTCACGGCGCAATTCAGATATGGCAATGACACTAAAGCGTGGCCCACGTGGGATTGAGTTGTTGCTCTATCCAGGCTTTATAATACGGGTCATTGGTCCGAGGGCTGAATAAATAATATCGAGTAATCAAGGTTGACACTATTTCTATGCCTTCGTCTCGTCCGAGATAACGTATGATGAAAGGATCGGGTTGCACGGTAACCATATCGTTGAGGTAGCTACTTTCTTGAATCCGAATCTATCGGGTGGCCATGATGCCTTGCTAGGGGCCAATCTTGGTGCATGGTATTAGTGAGGCGATTAATTGGTGTTAATCGCAATACTATACTTTGCCGATATGATGAGGAGCCTAAGGGTCACACACATAGAAGACAATTTAAGATGCAAGAAGAAAGAAGGGCATTTTCGTCTTTTTAAGGCGAAAGGGTATTTTGTAATTTCACAAATGCAATTAAATTTCTTTGAAGTCGTAGCCTTTATTTAATTTGTTAGAAAAATTAAATAAGTGAAATTACGTTTAAATGTGTGTTCGCACATATTTAAATATATTATCATTATTGTTAAATGTTAATATATATTTAAATATATATATTAATTGATTTTAATTGAGATAATGATGAAAATTAAAATAAATCAAATTGGGAGTGTTTGGCAACATGGGGCGTTTGGGTTGGAGCCCAAGCCTATTCCGTATGGGATTAGGGCAAATTGTTTTTAAGTATAAAAGGAAAAGTGTGTGTGATTTTAATAAAAAAAGAGTTTTTTTCTTTGAAAACCAAAACACACAGCAGCCCTTTTGCTTCTCCCACGACAGTAACACTTTTGAGCCTAAAAATCAATTCAATTGATTTTTGTTTTCTTCTTAATCTTGAAGCCAAAGAGGATCTAGCAAATCCCTCTTTGGTTCTTTTAAGATTGTCTTCGTGTGGACTACGCATGTTCGATCCTACACTTGGATCGGTAGCAAAACGTTCGACGACAAATTTGGAGGAGCCTTCAACGTGCGTTTGTTTCTCTTAACTCATGTTGTATATTTATGCAGATTTTATTTAATATAAATTGTTAAAATCATACCCTTGATCTTGGCTCATGTAAACGATCCTGTTATTTTATTTTTCGTTTCCGCTGCGTAGACGGGACCGTTTACTAACAGTTCTCTACTATGCCTATGACATGTTTATCAACCTTTGTTATAGCAAACAAGCAAAACTGTCACTTTAAGTCGACCCATCATCATTAAGGAAAACTCCAATGAATTTTAACCTTCCATTGGTAGAAGTGTACCCTTCTCTGTGGCAAACAAGGTTCCGACGAACAGTGGTTTGATTAAAACCATGGTGATGGAAGGCATACGTGACTTAATATATCTTATTTGAGGGTTTTTATTTAATGTCTCACCAGATTATTATCTTTGTTAGAATGTCATTGTTTGGCATGTTATTGAACATTCAACCTTAACATGCATTCTAAACAAAAAATTAAATGTGCCGGTACATGGCCCACTAAAACCGATTTCCTTGAGCCTAGAGGAATCGGTAGGTCAACCTAGGGTTTAAAAGTTAATCTTGGGTCTTCAGGTCATTCCTCTTCATAGCTCCTTCGTTTCTTCTTCACGATCATTACAAATAATTTTATAATAAAAATCCTATTCTAATTTACATCAATAAAATAGAAACCTCGCTTTACATATGAGGGGAGTGAGACGAGGAGAAGAAATACATGGAGATTTAAGAGAGAGAGGCAGGACATGTAGGTCCTATTTGTTTATAAAAATTACAAACAAACCCAATAAACAATAATCAATAGGTCTAAGGCTCATGTACCGGGCACCATGCAATTATCAAACAAGAACATTGCAAACATTCAAAAACAATCAATTTTTTAATTGGGTGGGTTGATTTATCAAGTTACCATCTTAAACATGCAGAATGAATATTGGCTTTAAAGGTTCAAAAAACTGTAATTTAGCCCCTGTATGAAAAATGGAAAGCAAAAACAGAACAGTAGGTTTCTTGCTGCGATGAAGAAATTCTTCACCTCGGCGAAGTTCATGCACACATGGTCGCTGTGGTGAAGTTTTATTTTTCCACGGCGACCATGAACTTCGAGAAAACACAAATTGTTCCAAAGAGTTTCATGCCGCGGCTAGATCTACTTTTCCAAAATTTCGTCGCGGCGAAGGTTTATTTCACTGTGGTTATAGTCGCAAAACAGTGAATCACACAGTAATTTCGTCGCAAAAATCTTTGTAATGATCGTGATGAAGAAATGAAGGAGAAATGAAGAGGAATAACTTGAAGACCCAAGTTTTATCTTTTAAACCCTAGGTTGATCTATCGATTCCTCAAGGCTCAAGGAAATAGGTTTTAGTGGGCCATGTACCAGCACGTTTAATGTTTGCTTAGAATGCATGCTAAGGTTGAATGTTTAATAACATGCCGATTAAAGGACATTCTAACAAAGATAATAAATAGGTGAGACGTAAATTAAAAACCCTCAAATAAAGTATATTAAGTTATATGAAATGCCTTCCATCATCATGACTTTAATCAAACCACTGTTCATTGGAACCTTGTTCGCCTAAGTGAAAGGTACACTTCTACCAGTGGGAGGTTAAAGCTCATTGGAGTTTTCCTTAATGGTGATAGGTCGACTTAAAATGATGTGTTTTGCTTGTTTGCCAAAGCAAAGGTTGATAAGCACGTCATAGGCATAATAGAGAAGTACACTCATTGTGTGTACGTGGCGACATGTAGTGTCCACTCTGGTGATACTGAGAATCGTACTTGAGGACAATGGCTTTGGTCATCGTATTGTGTGATTGACTTGTTGGCTTACTTCGCATTTGAGGTTGGTAGTGGGAGCTATCAACTGGTGTGGATTAAGTTTGTTGGCCTATCTAATCAACCCATTTTGGCTTGTTCGCCAAAGCGAAGGTTTGAAATGGGCTAGATGGGATCCCAGTCCACTAGGAAAGCCAACAGGCTTTCCTAAGTTAATAGTGAGGGCTATTGGCTTGAGGAAAATAGTGGGAGCATTTTTAATAAAAGACCATATTACATAACAATAAACATTATAATGACTTTTACTTTTTTGCGTTTTTAGATTCACAAAAAATGAGCAATATCAACCTACGATCGATAATCGAGAAAGAAAATAGGTTGGATAGATCTAATTTCTCGGACTGGTATCAAAATCTTTGGATTGTATTGAAGTCCAAAAAGAAATTATATATCCTTGACACGCCTTGTATGGCTGAGCCTGATCCTGATGCCACTTCGGAAGTAAAGGATACTTACCAAAGGTTCCTTGACAATGCTGATACTGTTCAAGGCTTTATGTTAACATTAATGACACCTGAGCTGCAAAAGCAGCATGAGAATATGGACATTACTACCATAATTATGCACCTCAAGGATCTTTTTGAAGGAAACACTCAACTTGAGAGGTATAAGGTGTCGAGTGCGTTGTTTGGAAGTCGTATGGCTGAGGGAGCCCAAGTTGGTCCTCATGTACTCAAGATGATTGGGTACATAGAGAGGCTTGAGACCTTGGGGTTTGGTGTGGATGTAGACTTACAAGTGGATTTAATTCTGCATTCACTACTTGATTCTTTTTCATCGTTCATAATGAACTTCAATATGAACATGATGGTGAAATCCCTATCAGAGCTTCTGAACATGCTAAGGACTGCAAAGCGGGACATGAAAAAGTCCAAACCTATTTTACTCGTTGTTTCCAGTGAAGGAAATAGTAAGGGCAACAGAAAGGCCAAGGTCAATCCCAAGCCCAAGCCTGAAGGACATGATGCTCCCAAAGCTGAGGGTGGCGTTGGGAAAGGTGGGAAGGTAGTCTGCTTCTATAGTGGCAAGCCTAGCCATTGGAGAAAACAATGCAAGGCTTTCCTCGTGAATAAGAAGATGTCAGACGCTTTGACTTTAGGTATGTACATGATTGAGATTAACTTCTCTCCTTCAACATCTTGGGTCATTGACACAAGGTGTGATACTCACATTTGTACTGATGTGCAGGGACTAAGGCAGAGTAGATTGCTCGCCAAGGGAGAAGTGGACCTACAAGTTAGAAATGGAGCACATGTGGCTGCATTAACTATAGGGACTTATTGTTTATCTTTGCCTACGGGCTTAATATTAGAACTCAAAGATTGTTATTTTATACCTGCGATTTCTAGAAACATTATTTCAGTATCTGCTTTGGATAATATAGGATATCATTTTGAGATTTCTAATGGATTGTTGTCCTTTAGTTTGAATGGTATTCTATTTGGAATTTCTAGGTTATATAACGGATTATATGTTCCTGATTTAAACAATAAGGATATTCTCAATGTTGAAACTAAGAAAGCTAAACATAGTGATCAAAACCAAACATACCTCTAGCATTGTAGATTGGGTCATGTTAATCAGACCTACATTGCAAAACTTCAAAGGGATGGAGTTTTGGACCCTTTTGACTTTTAGTCATTTGAGGTATGCGAGTCATGCCTTTTAGGCAAGATGACAAAGTCGCTTTTCACAGGACAAAGTGAAAGGGCTACTAAACTGTTAGGTATCATCCATAGTGATGTATGCGGTCCACTAACAGTTGAAGCGAGAGGTAGATATCCATACTTCATCACATTTACTGATGATTTCAGTAGATATGGTTATGTCTACCTTATGAGACATAAATCTGAAGCCTTTGATAAATTCAAAGGATTCATGAATGAAGTATAGAATATGTTGGGCAAAAGTATTAAAGCTTTTCGGTCTAATCAAAGAGGTGAATACTTGAGCTTCTGAATACCTGAAGGAATTCAGAATAGTATCACAACTCACCCCTTCGTATACACCCCAACACAATGGAGTGTCTAAGAGGAGGAATAGGACCTTACTTGACATGGTTAGGTCCATGATGAGTTTTAGTGATCTACCTGCATCATTATGGGGTTATGCCCTAGAGACTATGACTCACGTACTGAACCGTGTGTCATCAAAGTCTATAGATAAGACTCCATATGAACTATGGAGTAGGCAAAAGCCCAACTTGTCTTATCTAAGGATTTGGGGTTTTGAAGCTTATGTCAAGAAATTGACTTCAAGCAAGCTGGGCTCGAAATCGGACACATGTATTTTTGCGGGGTATCCTAAGGAAACCAAAGGGTATTATTTCTACCATCCAAAAGAGCACAAAATTTTTGTCGCTCATACTGATGTCTTCTTAGAAAATGAATTTTTATTAAGAAGCACTAGTGGGAGAAAAGTAGAACTCGATGAAGTTTCAGAACCACAAATACATTAGACGAGGATGGGAAGATGTGCCACAGGTTGTGGTTGAACATTGTGAGGAGGTCACTCCACAATCCATGGATCAAAGTGAACCACCTCAAGTAGCACAAGAGCTACGTAGGTCTGGGAGAATACGTCATGAGCCCGAGAGATATGGTTTTCCCATGACTCAATATGGTGACATACTGGTCTACCAAGACAATGAACCTAGAACCTACGAAACGCTATATCAGATCCAGATTTTGTTAAATGGCTTGAAGCCATGAAATCTGAGGTGGACCCTATGTACCAGAACCAAGTATGGTCTCTGGTAGATCCACCTGAAGGGGTAAAACCCATAGGGTGTAAATGGGTCTTCAAGAAGAAGACTCATATGGATGGCAAGGTGCATACTTATAAAGCATGACTGGTTGCCAAAGGTTTCAAACAAATTCATGGTATTGACTGTGAAGAAACCTTTTCGCTGGTTGCCATGATTAAGTCCATTCAGATTATGCTTGTGATTGCTGCATATCATAATTATGAAATTTGGCAAATGGATGTCAAAACAGTTTTTCTGAATGGAAACCTTGAAGAGGATGTATATATGACACAACTCGATGGTTTTGTTCTTGATGGACAAGTTGATAAGATATGCAAGTTGCAGAGGTCTATTTATGGATTCAAGCAGGCTTCAAGGAACTGGAACATTAATTTTGATGAAGCTGTGAAAGAATTTAGTTTTATTAAGAACGAAGATGAGCCCTGTGTTTACAAAAAGGTAAGTGGGAGCGTATTGACATTCTTGATGTTGTATGTCGATGACATACTTCTGATCGGGAATGATATACCGAACTTGCAATGGGTAAAGACTTCGTTATCCAAGTGCTTCTCCATGAAGGACTTAGGAGAAGCAGCCTACATCCTCGGAATAAAGATCTACCGAGATAGATCGCGTAGGTTGCTTGACCTAAGTTAGAGTACATACATTGACACGGTACTGAAGAGATTCAGTGTGGAAGAATCCAAGAAGGGATTTCTTCTGATGTCACATGGTGAAGGATATGTGTCCTAAAACACACGATGAGAGAGATAGAATGAAGAAGATCTCATATGTGTTAGTGAACGACCCACTTACGCAGCGGAAAACAAAAACATAAATGACATGGATCGTTCCTTAGAACTAAGATCCGGGTATAATATCACAGTTTATATAATATATAAATTAAATCTGCAGAAAATCAGATTCAAAGTTCAATAATCTTAAGCACGTTTGGAGGCTCCTCCAACTTTGTCCTTGAACGTTTTACTACCAACCCAAGTGTAGGATCAAACCGACATAGTCCACACGAAGATAATCGCAAGGAACTAAGGAGGGATTTGCTAGATCCTCCTTAGCCTTAAGAAATAAAGAAGAAAATGAATATTTGATTTTGGCTAAACCAAATCTGGCGTGGGAGAGAAAATGGGGCTGCAGGGTTTTTCACTTTTCAATGAATAGTGAATGAATGAAAACTATTAACATTTTTCAATTAACACCTTTTCTTTTATAGTGTTATTTTACTTGCCCTATTCCTATATGGAATGGGCTTGCCATGTTTCCAAACACCCCCTAATTAGATATTTATTTTAATTCATCATTATCTTCAATTAAAATCAATTAATATATATTTAATATATATATATATATATATATATATATATATATATATATATATATATATATATATATATATATATTAACATTTAACAATAATGATAATTTATTTAAAAATATGCGAACACATATTTAAAAGTAATTTTGCTTATTTAATTTTTCTAATAAATTAAATAAAGGCTACGACCTCAGCAAATTTAATTGCACTGTAAAATTACCAAAATACTCTTTCACCTAAAAAAGGACCAACGCCTTCTTTCTTTCTTGGCTCTTAAATTATCTTCTATGTGTGTGACCCATAGGCTCCTTATCATACCGATAGTGTATAGTATCGCGATTAACACCAATTAATCATCTCACTAATACATAGACCAAGATTGGCCCCTAGCAAGGCATCATGGCTACCCGATAGATTCGGATTCAGCAAAGTAGCTACCTGTCAACAATATGGTTACCGTACAATTCGATCATTTCATCATTCGTTATCTCGACGAGACGAAGGCATAGAAATAGTGTCAACCTCCGGTTACTCTTGATATTATGTATTCAATTTCTAGACCAATGACCTGTATTATAAACCGGATAGAGCAACAACTCAATCCCACTGTGGCCATAGTTTTAGTGTCATTGCCATATACTGAATTGCGCCGTGAGATAACTTCTCCCGTACATGGGAGTGATGAATCCTCTGTCAATCCACCACAGTCTTGATACACTCCTTGATGCAGCCAATCACCACCGTATTGACAGCTTTGAATAGAACTGCATTAGGCTAGTGTCAAACTGTACCAATCGGTGCACAAGGCGCTCCGGTGATCTCAAGTCTAAGGATCATATGCACCACCATTCGTTAGAGGATTTGTTCCATAGACACTGGGCTTACCATCCATATGGAATCCCTTGGTGGGTTAGTCCAGTGAACTTGCTGTGGTATATCACCTGACAAGCACCATGTGTTGCACCAGGTTGTCACCAAACAACCTTGACAAGTGAATCGATCCACCTTGCCTTTCGATAGGGTCGTTCAACACTATGATAACCTAACCGTATTATCAGTGCCCTTACTTTAGAATATTACTGGGGCTACGGACGTTTCTAGAATGGCCACCTTATGTGCTCATAGGGTTCTCACTATTAAGATTTGAAACACTTGATACCCTCGTCACGGTTCTACCATTCTAAGGACATATATCAATACATATTGCAATAATAATGATTTACGTGATATAGAATAAAATGCCTTTTATTGATTAATGAACATTATTACAAAGAGTCAATTCTACAATAATTGATTGGCTCTAGGGCATCTACTCTAACATCGATAAGATAACAGATGATAAAAGGATTTGATTGCACGATAACCATATCGTTGATCGGTAGCTGTTTCATTGAATTTGAATCTATCCGGTGGCTATGATGCCTTGCTAGGGGCCAATTTTGGTCTGTGTATAGTGAGATGATTAATTGGTGTTAATCGCGATACTACTCACTGTCAATATGATAAGAAGCCTACGTGTCACACACATAGAAGATAATTTAAGAACCAGTTTGTGCAAGGGGCACTTTCGTCTTTTAGGATGAAAGGGTATTTTTGTAATCTCACAATGCAATTAAATTTGCTAAGGTTG
This sequence comes from Pistacia integerrima, assembly GCA_026225825.1. Taxonomy (NCBI): domain Eukaryota; kingdom Viridiplantae; phylum Streptophyta; class Magnoliopsida; order Sapindales; family Anacardiaceae; genus Pistacia; species Pistacia integerrima. The sequence goes on along the minus strand of CM047749.1, from coordinate 32,755,152 downwards.
TTGCCTATATTTAATTTAATGTTAAAATTAAATAAGTGAGATTATATTTAAATATATGTACACATATATTTAAATGAATTATTATTATTAATTAAATGTTAATATATTTCATAAATATATTAATTGACTATAATTATAATAATAATTTATTTAAAATAAAAATACCACAAGATGGGTGTTTGGATACAAAGGTTGGAGCCCATGCCTACTCATTGGAATAGGGTTTTGACACATGCACTATATAAGTGCATGTGTGTTAAAAATGAATAAATTTTTTCATTCAATCAAAAAAGAGAGAAAAGAGGCAACCTTTTTTCTCTATCCCTTCTCACTTTTCCCTTGGCCTTTTGAATCAAAGTTTCCTTTGATTTTTAAGTTGATTCTTGAAGCCAAAGAGGATCTAGCAAATCCCTCTTTGGTTCTTCGGATTTTCTTCATGTGGATTACCGTTCGTTTGATCCTATTTTTGGATTGGTAGCAAAGTAGATTCAGCGACATTTAAAAGAGCCTCCAAACGTGCGTAAGATCTTTGATCCTTGTCTGGATTCATGTTATATTTGTTCTTTTCAATTTAAGCATGTAAAATATATACATGTGAGACACTGATCTTGGATTATTCAGAGTAATCGATGGGAAACAATTTTTGTTTTCCTCTGCGTTTACCCACCGATTTACTTACAGTGGTATCAGAGCCAAGTTCTTGATAGTATATATTTTAATAGCATTTTGATTGATTAACTATATTGAATGCTGGATATTGCATGTTTGGTTTATTGATCTATTAATATTGCTTAAATTGATTAACTAATGTGTTGGATTTGTTGAGGGATTCGTATTGGATCATTTTGATAATACGCACATGAACTGTATACTGGAAACTGCGATTTGTGCTACAGCACAGTTATTCTGCGTCGTGGTGTAGAGTTTCATAAACCAGGACTATGTAAATGCACCGCGGTGAAGTTTTATTTCATCGTGGCGCAAATTTGGGAAAACGTCAAGCGACTAAAATCGTGTATCTGGACCGCGACAAAATAAAACTTCACCGCGATGTGATCTCGTAATCACGCAATTTGAGCCGTGGCAAAATAATACTTTGCTGTAGCATGAAAGAATCGTCAAATGCGAAAACACGCATTTGCACCGCAGTGTAATAAAACTACGCTATGGCGTGAAAACGACGAAGTAGCATGTTGAATCGTCAGATTGTGTGATTGCGCCGCGGCATAAGAGAAATACGCCATGGTGCAAATGCGTTGTCAAAGCACGAGTTGTTGGTTTTATGTCATGGCAAAATAAAACTTCGCCGCAACGCAAATCTATTCCTACTGTGCGCTGTGGCGTGACAAAACTAGGCCGCGATGTGAATGGTGTTGTAGCATTTTTAATGCTGGATCGATGCATAATTCTGCAAATTCGAGAGGGTAATTTTTATAAATCAACCCACCCTATTCAAAATTTATTGTTTTGAATGTGTATAATAATTCTTGTTGGAAAAATTGCATGGTGCCCGGTACATAAGCCTTGGATCTATGGTGAATGTTTTAAAGTATTTTTGGGTATGTATGTGATGAGAATGCAAAATGAAATATTTACCCTCCTTAGTGTCTATTCTTTTATACTTATTTGTTGCCTAAATGTACTCATTATTATTCTATTTTGATTTAGGATGCAAATGGAGGCGTTAAATGCAAAACGAAACTAATTAGGTGAATTCGGA